>JAUNZO010005156.1:0-1200000 GCA_031894775.1 Chloris gayana
GTCTAGGAGTGCAAATGTGTTCGAAAACGAACCGTGTGTGAAACACCGACGCACAATTTTTTTTATGATCGGGTGGCCCCACTATCGACCCGCATTTATTGCGTCGAGACAAGTTGTGAAAACTGTGTTTTCTGCACCCGGTAGTGTCTAGGAGTCTAAAAATGTGTTCCGAACGATCCGTGTGCGAAACACCGACGCACAATTTTGTTCATGTTCGGTGGCCCCACAAGTGACATGCATTTATTGCGTCGAGACAAGTTGTGAATACTATGTTTTCCGCACCTAGTACTGTCTATGAGTCTTAAAATGTATTCCGAACGATCCCGGCGTGTAACACCGATGCGCAATTTTGTTTATAATCGAGTGGGCCCACTATAGACCCGCATTTATTGCGCCGGGACAAGTTGTGAAAACTGTGTTTTCTGCACCCGGTAGTGTCTAGGAGTCCAAAAATATGTTCCGAAACGATCCATGTGCGAAACACCGACGCACAATTTTGTTCATGTTCGGGTGGCCCCACTAGTGACACGCATTTATTGCGTCGGGACAAGTTGTGAAAACTGTGTTTTCCGCACCTGGTAGTGTCTATGAGTCCTAAAATGTATTCCGGAATGATCCCAGCGTTAAACACCGATCCATAATTTTATTTAAGTTCGGGTGGGCCCACTACAGACCCGCATTTGTTGCGCCGGGACAAGTTGTGAAAACTGTGTTTTCCGCACCCCGTAGTGTCTAGGAGTGCAAAAATGTGTTCCAAAACGAACTGTGTGTGAAACACCGACGCACAATTTTTTTTAGGATCGGGTGGCCCCACTATCGACCCGCATTTATTGCGTCGGGACAAGTTGTGAGAACTGTGTTTTCCGCACCCGGTAGTGTCTAGGAGTCAAAAAATGTGTTCCGAACGATCCGTGTGCGAAACACCGACGCACAATTTTGTTCATGTTCGGTGGCCCTACTAGTGACATGCATTTATTGCGTCGGGACAAGCTGTGAAAATTATGTTTTCCGCACCTAGTAGTGTCTATGAGTCTTAAAATGTATTTCGGAACGATCCCAGCGTGAAATACCGATGCTCAATTTTGTTTATGATCGGGTAGGCCCACTACGGACCCGCATTTATTGCGCCGGGACAAGTTGTGAAAACCGTGTTTTCTGCACTCGGTAGTGTGTAGGAGTCCAAAAATATGTTCCGAAACGATCCGTGTGCGAATTGTTCATGTTCAGGTGGCCCCACTAGTGACACGCATTTATTGCGTCGGGACAAGTTGTGAAAACTGTGTTTTCCGCACCTAGTAGTGTCTATGAGTCCTATAATGTATTCCGAAATGATCCCAGCGTTAAACACCGACGCACAATTTTCTTTAAGTTCGGGTGGGCCCATTACGAGACCCGCATTTGTTACGCCGGGACAAGTTGTGAAAATTATGTTTTCCGCACCCGGTAGTGTCTAGGAGTGCCAAAATGTGTTCCGAAACGAACCGTGTGCGAAACACCGACGCACAATTTTGTTTATGATCGGGTGGGCCCACTACGGACCCGCATTTATTGCGCCGGGACAAGTTGTGGAAACTGTGTTTTCCGCACCCGGTAGTGTCTAGGAGTCTAAAAATGTGTTCCGAACGATCCGTGTGCGAAACACCGACGCACAATTTTGTTCATGTTCGGGTGGCCCCACTAGTGACATGCATTTATTGCGTCGAGACAAGTTGTGAAAACTATGTTTTCCGCACCTAGTAGTGTCTATGAGTCTTAAAATGTATTCCGGAACGATCCCAGCGTGTAACACCGATGCGCAATTTTATTTATAATCGAGTGGGCCCACTATAGACCCGCATTTATTGCGCCGGGACAAGTTGTGAAAACTGTGTTTTCTGCACCCGGTAGTGTCTAGGAGTCCGAAAATATGTTCCGAAACGATCCGTGTGCGAAACACCGACGCACAATTTTGTTCATGTTCGGGTGGCCCCACTAGTGACACGCATTTATTGCGTCGGGACAAGTTGTGAAAACTGTGTTTTCCGCACCTGGTAGTGTCTATGAGTCCTAAAATGTATTCCGGAATGATCCCAGCGTTAAACACCGATCCATAATTTTATTTATGTTCGGGTGGGCCCACTACGAGACCCGCATTTGTTGCGCGGGACAAGTTGTGAAAATCGTGTTTTCCGCACCCCGTAGTGTCTTGGAGTGCAAATGTGTTCGAAAACGAACCGTGTGTGAAACACCGACGCACAATTTTTTTTATGATCGGGTGGCCCCACTATCGACCCGCATTTATTGCGTCGGGACAAGTTGTGAAAACTGTGTTTTCTGCACCCGGTAGTGTCTAGGAGTCTAAAAATGTGTTCCGGAATGATCCATGTGCGAAACACCGACGCACAATTTTGTTCATGTTCGGGTGGCCCTACTAGTGACATGCATTTATTGCGTCGGGACAAGCTGTGAAAATTAAGTTTTCCGCACCTAGTAGTGTCTATGAGTCTTAAAATGTATTTCGGAACGATCCCGAGCGTGAAATACCGATGCTCAATTTTGTTTATGATCGGGTAGGCCCACTACAGACCCGCATTTATTGCGCCGGGACAAGTTGTGAAAACTGTGTTTTCTGCACCCGGTAGTGTCTAGGAGTCCAAAAATGTGTTCGAAACGATCCGTGTGCGAATTGTTCATGTTCGGGTGGCCCCACTAGTGACACGCATTTATTGCGTCGGGACAAGTTGTGAAAACTGTGTTTTCCGCACCTAGTAGTGTCTATGAGTCCTAAAATGTATTCCGAAATGATCCCAGCGTTAAACACCGACGCACAATTTTATTTAAGTTCGGGTGGGCCCATTACGAGACCCGCATTTGTTACGCCGGGACAAGTTGTGAAAATTATGTTTTCCGCACCCGGTAGTGTCTAGGAGTGCCAAAATGTGTTCCGAAACGAACTGTGTGCGAAACACCGACGCACAATTTTGTTTATGATCGGGTGGGCCCACTACGGACCCGCATTTATTGCGCCGGGACAAGTTGTGGAAACTGTGTTTTCCGCACCCGGTAGTGTCTAGGAGTCTAAAAATGTGTTCCGGAACGATCCGTATGCGAAACACCGACGCACAATTTTGTTCATGTTCGGGTGGCCCCACTAGTGACATGCATTTATTGCGTCGAGACAAGTTGTGAAAACTATGTTTTCCGCACCTAGTAGTGTCTATGAGTCTTAAAATGTATTCCGAACGATCCCAGCATGTAACACCGATGCGCAATTTTGTTTATAATCGAGTGGGCCCACTATAGACCCGCATTTATTGCGCCGGGACAAGTTGTGAAAACTGTGTTTTCTGCACCCGGTAGTGTCTAGGAGTCCAAAAATATGTTCCGAAACGATCCGTGTGCGAAACACCGACGCACAATTTTGTTCATGTTCGGGTGGCCCCACTAGTGACACGCATTTATTGCGTCGGGACAAGTTGTGAAAACTGTGTTTTCCGCACCTAGTAGTGTCTATGAGTCCTAAAATGTATTCCGGAATGATCCCAGCGTTAAACACCGATCGCATAATTTTATTTAAGTTCGGGTGGGCCCACTACAGACCCGCATTTGTTGCGCCGGGACAAGTTGTGAAAACTGTGTTTTCCGCACCCCGTAGTGTCTAGGAGTGCAAAAATGCGTTCCAAAACGAACCGTGTGTGAAACACCGACGCACAATTTTTTTATGATCGGGTGGCCCCACTACTGGACCCGCATTTATTGCGTCGGGACAAGTTGTGAAAACTGTGTTTTCCGCACCCGGTAGTGTCTAGGAGTCTAAAAATGTGTTCCGAACGATCCATGTGCGAAACACCGACGCACAATTTTGTTCATGTTCGGGTGGCCCTACTAGTGACATGCATTTATTGCGTCGGGACAAGCTGTGAAAATTATGTTTTCCGCACCTAGTAGTGTCTATGAGTCTTAAAATGTATTTCGGAACGATCCCAGCGTGAAATACCGGTGCTCAATTTTGTTTATGATCGGGTAGGCCCACTACAGACCCGCATTTATTGCGCTGGGACAAGTTGTGAAAACTGTGTTTTCTGCACCCGGTAGTGTCTAGGAGTCCAAAAATGTGTTCCGAAACGATCCGTGTGCGAATTGTTCATGTTCGTGTGGCCCCACTAGTGACACGCATTTATTGCGTCGAGACAAGTTGTGAAAACTGTGTTTTCCGCACCTAGTAGTGTCTATGAGTCCTAAAATGTATTCCGAAATGATCCCAGCGTTAAACACCGACGCACAATTTAGTTAAGTTCGGGTGGGCCCATTACAGACCCGCATTTGTTCCGCCGGAACAAGTTGTGAAAATTATGTTTTCCGCACCCGGTAGTGTCTAGGAGTGCCAAAATGTGTTCCGAAACGAACCGTGTGCGAAACACCGACGCACAATTTTGTTTATGATCGGGTGGGCCCACTATCGACCCTCATTTATTGCGTCGGGACAAGTTGTGAAAACTGTGTTTTCCGCACCCGGTAGTGTCTAGGAGTCTAAAAATGTGTTCGGAACGATCCGTGTGCGAAACACCGACGCACAATTTTGTTCATGTTCGGGTGGCCGCACTAGTGACATGCATTTATTGCGTCGAGACAAGTTGTGAAAACTATGTTTTCCGCACCTAGTAGTGTCTATGAGTCTTAAATTGTATTCGGAACGATCCCAGCGTGAAACACCGATGCACAATTTTGTTTATGATCGGGTGCGCCCACTAGAGACCCGCATTCGTTGCGCCGGGACAAGTTGTGAAAACTGTGTTTTCCGCACCCCGTAGTGTCTAGGCGTGCAAAAATGCGTTCCAAAATGAATCGTGTGCGAAACACCGACGCACGATTTTGTTTATGATCGGGTGGGCCCACTATCGACCCGCATTTATTGCGCCGGGACAAGTTGTGAAAACTGTGGTTTCCGCACCCGGTAGTGTCTAGGACTCTAAAAACGTGTTCCGGAACGATCCGTGTGCGAAACACCAACGCACAATTTTGTTCATGTCGGGTGGCCCCACTAGTGACATGCATTTATTGCGTCGGGACAAGTTGTGAAAACTATGTTTTCCGCACCTAGTAGTGCCTATGAGTCTTAAAATGTATTCCGAAACAATCCCAGCGTGAAATACCGATGCACAATTTTGTTTATGATCGGGTGGGCCCACTACGGACCCGCATTTATTGCGCCGAGACAAGTTGTGAAAACTGTGTTTTCTGCACCCGTAGTGTCTAGGAGTCCAAAAATGTGTTCCGAAACAATCCGTGTGCGAACTGTTCATGTTCGGGTGGCCCCACTAGTGACACGCATTTATTGCGTCGGGACAAGTTGTGAAAATTGTGTTTTCCGCACCTTGTAGTGTCTATGAGTCCTAAAATGTATTTCGGAATGATCCCAGCGTTAAACACCGACGCACAATTTTATTTAAGTTCGGGTGGGCCCACTACGGACCCGCATTTGTTGCGCCGGGACAAGTTGTGAAAACTGTGTTTTCCGCACCCAGTAGTGTCTACGAGTGCAAAAATGTGTTCCGAAACGAACCGTGTGCGAAACACCGACGCACAATTTTGTTTATGATCGGGTGGGCCCACTACTGACCCGCATTTATTGCGCCGGGACAAGTTGTGGAAACTGTGTTTTCCGCACCCGGTAGTGTCTAGGAGTCTAAAAATGTGTTCCGGAACGATCCGTGTGCGAAACACCGACGCACAATTTTGTTCATGTTCAGGTGGCCCCACTAGTGACATGCATTTATTGCGTCGAGACAAGTTGTGAAAACTATGTTTTCCGCACCTAGTAGTGTCTATGAGTCTTAAAATGTATTCCGGAACGATCCCAGCGTGTAACACCGATGCGCAATTTTGTTTATAATCGGGTGGGCCCACTACGGACCTGCATTTATTGCGCCGGGACAAGTTGTGAAAACTGTGTTTTCCGCACCCGGTAGTGTCCGGGAGTCTAAAAATGTGTTCCGGAACGATCCGTGTGCGAAACACCGACGCACAATTTTGTTCATCTTCGGGTGGCCCCACTAGTGACACGCATTTATTGCGTCGGGACAAGTTGTGAAAACTGTGTTTTCCGCACCTAGTACGTGTCTATGAGTCCTAAAATGTATTCCGGAATGATCCCAGCGTTAATCACCAACGCACAATTTTATTTAAGTTCGGGTGGGCCCACTACGGACCCGCATTTGTTGCGTCGGGACAAGTTGTGAAAACTATGTTTTCCGCACCTAGTAGTGTCTATGAGTCTTAAAATGTATTCAGGAACGATCCCAGCGTGAAATACCGATGCACAATTTTTTTTATGATCGGGTGGGCCCACTACGGACCCGCATTTATTGCGCCGGAACAAGTTGTGAAAACTGTGTTTTCTGCACCCGTAAAGTCTAGGAGTCCAAAAATGTGTTCCGAAACGATCCGTGTGCGAATTGTTCATGTTCAGGTGGCCCCACTAGTGACACGCATTTATTGCGTCGGGACAAGTTGTGAAAACGGTGTTTTCCGCACCTAGTAGTGTCTATGAGTCCTAAAATGTATTCAGGAATGATCCCAGCGTTAAACACCGACGCACAATTTTATTTAAGTTCGCGTGGGCCCACTACGAGCCACATTTGTTGCGTCGGGACAAGTTGTGAAAACTATGTTTTCCGCACCTAGTAGTGTCTATGAGTCTTAAAATGTATTCGGAACGATCCCGGCGTGAAATACCGATGCACAATTTTTTTATGATCGGGTGGGCCCACTACGGACCCGCATTTATTGTGTCGGGACAAGTTGTGAAAACTATGTTTTCCGCACCTAGTAGTGTCTATTTGTCTTAAAATGTATTCCAAAATGATCCCAACGTGAAATACCGATGCACAGTTTTGTTTATGTTCGGGTGGGCCCACTACGGACCCGTATTTGTTGCGTCGGGACAAGTTGTGAAAACTGTGTTTTCTGCACCCGGTAGTGTCTAGGAGTCCAAAAATGTGTTCCGAAACGATCCGTGTGCGAAACACCAACGCACAATTTTGTTCATGTTCGGGTAGCCCCACTAGTGACACGCATTTATTGCGTCGGGACAAGTTGTGAAAACTGTGTTTTCCGCACCTAGTAGTGTCTATGAGTCCTAAAATGTATTCCGGAATGATCCCAGCGTTAAACACCGACGCACAATTTTATTTAAGTTCGGGTGGGCCCACTACGAGACCCGCATTTGTTGCGGCGGGACAAGTTGTGAAAACTGTGTTTTCCGCACCCGTAGTGTCTAGGAGTGCAAAAATGTGTTCGAAACGAACCGTGTGCGAAACACCGACGCACAATTTTGTTTATGATCGGGTGGGCCCACTATCGACCCGCAGTTATTGCGCCGGGACAAGTTGTGAAAACTGTGTTTTCCGCACCCGGTAGTGTCTAGGAGTCTAAAAATGTGTTCCGGAACGATCCGTGTGCGAAACACCGACGCACAATTTTGTTCTTGTTCGGGTGGCCCCACTAGTGACATGCATTTATTGCGTCGAGACAAGTTGTGAAAACTATGTTTTCCGCACCTAGTAGTGTCTATGAGTCTTAAAATGTATTCCGGAACGATCCCAGCGTGTAACACCGATGCACAATTTTGTTTATGATCGGGTGCGCCCACTAGAGACCCGCATTCGTTGCGCCGGGACAAGTTGTGAAAACTGTGTTTTCCGCACCCGTAGTGTCCAGGAGTCCAAAAATATGTTCCGAAACGAACCGTGTGCGAAACACCGACGCACAGTTTTGTTTATGATCGGGTGGGCCCACTATCGACCCGCATTTATTGCGCTGGGACAAGTTGTGAAAACTGTGGTTTCCGCACCCGTAGTGTCTAGGACTCTAAAAACGTGTTCCGGAACGATCCGTGTGCGAAACACCAACGCACAATTTTGTTCATGTCGGGTGGCCCCACTAGTGACATGCATTTATTGCGTCGGGACAAGTTGTGAAAACTATGTTTTCCGCACCTAGTAGTGCCTATGAGTCTTAAAATGTATTCCGGAACGATCCCAGCGTGAAATACCGATGCACAATTTTGTTTATGATCGGGTGGGCCCACTACGGACCCGCATTTATTGCGCCGGGACAAGTTGTGAAAACTGTGTTTTCTGCACCCGGTAGTGTCTAGGAGTCCAAAAATGTGTTCCGAAACAATCCGTGTGCGAACTGTTCATGTTCGAGTGGCCCCACTAGTGACACGCATTTATTGCGTCGGGACAAGTTGTGAAAATTGTGTTTTCCGCACCTAGTAGTGTCTATGAGGCCTAAAATGTATTTCGGAATGATCCCAGCGTTAAACACCGACGCACAATTTTATTTAAGTTCGGGTGGGCCCACTACGGACCCGCATTTGTTGCGCCGGGACAAGTTGTGAAAACCGTGTTTTCCGCACCCGGTAGTGTCTAGGAGTGCAAAAATGTGTTCCGAAACGAACCGTGTGCGAAACACCGACGCACAATTTTGTTTATGATCGGGTGGGCCCACTATCGACCCGTATTTATTGCGCCGGGACAAGTTGTGGAAACTGTGTTTTCCGCACCCGGTAGTGTCTAGGAGTCTAAAAATGTGTTCCGGAACGATCCGTGTGCGAAACACCGACGCACAATTTTGTTCATGTTCGGGTGGCCCCACTAGTGACATGCATTTATTGCGTCGAGACAAGTTGTGAAAACTATGTTTTCCGCACCTAGTAGTGTCTATGAGTCTTAAAATGTATTCCGGAACGATCCCGGCGTGTAACACCGATGCGCAATTTTGTTTATAATCGAGTGGGCCCACTATAGACCCGCATTTATTGCGCCGGGACAAGTTGTGAAAACTGTGTTTTCTGCACCCGGTAGTGTCTAGGAGTCCAAAAATATGTTCCGAAACGATCCGTGTGCGAAACACCGACGCACCATTTTGTTCATGTTCGGGTGGCCCCACTAGTGACACGCATTTATTGCGTCGGGACAAGTTGTGAAAACTGTGTTTTCCGCACCTAGTAGTGTCTATGAGTCCTAAAATGTATTCCGGAATGATCCCAGCGTTAAACACCGATCCATAATTTTATTTAAGTTCGGGTGGGCCCACTACGGACCCGCATTTGTTGCGCCGGGACAAGTTGTGAAAACTGTGTTTTCCGCACTCCTTAGTGTCTAGGAGTGCAAAAATGTGTTCCAAAACGAACCGTGTGCGAAACACCGACGCACAATTTTGTTTATGATCGGGTGGCCCTACTACCGACTTGCATTTATTGCGCCGGGACAAGTTGTGAAAACTGTGTTTTCCGCACCCGGTAGTGTCTAGGAGTCTAAAAATGTGTTCCGGAACGATCCGTGTGCGAAACACCGACGCACAATTTTGTTCATGTTCGGGTGGCCCTACTAGTGACATGCATTTATTGCGTCGGGACAAGTTGTGAAAATTATGTTTTCCGCACCTAGTAGTGTCTATGAGTCTTAAAATGTATTCCGGAACGATCCCAGCGTGAAATACCGATGCACAATTTTGTTTATGATCGGGTGAGCCCACTACGGACCCGCATTTATTGCGCGGGACAAGTAGTGAAAACTGTGTTTTCTGCACCTGGTAGTGTCTATGAGTCCGAAAATGTGTTCCGAAACGATCCGTGTGCGAATTGTTCATGTTCGGATGGCCCCACTAGTGACACGCATTTATTGCGTCGGGACAAGTTGTGAAAGCTGTGTTTTCCGCACCTAGTAGTGTCTAGGACTCTAAAAATGTGTTCGGAACGATCCGTGTGCGAAACACCAACGCACAATTTTGTTCATGTCGGGTGGCCCCACTAGTGACATGCATTTATTGCGTCGGGACAAGTTGTGAAAACTATGTTTTCCGCACCTAGTAGTGTCTAGGAGTCCAAAAATGTGTTCCAAAACGATCCGTGTGCGAAGTGTTCATGTTCGGGTGGCCCCACTAGTGACACGCATTTATTGCGTCGGGACAAGTTGTGAAAACTGTGTTTTCCGCACCTAGTAGTGTCTATGAGTCCTAAAATGTATTCCGAAATGATCCCGGCGTTAAACACCGACGCACAATTTTATTTAAGTTCGGGTGGGCCCACTACGAGACCCGCATTTGTTACGCCGGAGCAAGTTGTGAAAACTGTGTTTTCCGCACCCGGTAGTGTCTAGGAGTCCAAAAATGTGTTCCGAAACGATCCGTGTGCGAATTGTTCATGTTCGGGTGGCCCCACTAGTGACACGCATTTATTGCGTCGGGATAAGTTGTGAAAACTGTGTTTTCCGCACCTAGTAGTGTCTATGAGTCCTAAAATGTATTCCGGAATGATCCCGGCGTTAAACACCGACGCACGATTTTATTTAAGTTCGGGTGGGCCCACTACGAGACCCGCATTTGTTGCATCGGGACAAGTTGTGAAAACTATGTTTTCCACACCTTGTAGTGTCTATGAGTCTTAAAATGTATTCGGAACGATCCCAGCGTGAAAAACCGATGCACAATTTTGTTTATGATCGGGTGGGCCCACTACGGACCCGCATTTATTGCGCCGGGACAAGTTGTGAAAACTGTGTTTTCCGCACCCGGTAGTGTCTAGGAGTCTAAAAATGTGTTCGGAACGATCCGTGTGCGAAACACCGACGCACAATTTTGTTCATCTTCGGGTGGCCCCACTAGTGACACGCATTTATTGCGTCGGGACAAGTTGTGAAAACTGTGTTTTCCGCACCTAGTAGTGTCTATGAGTCCTAAAATGTATTCCGGAATGATCCCAGCGTTAAACACCAACGCACAATTTTATTTAAGTTCGGGTGGGCCCACTACGAGACCCGCATTTGTTGCGTCGGGACAAGTTGTGAAAACTATGTTTTCCGCACCTAGTAGTGTCTATGAGTTTTAAAATGTATTCCAGGAACTATCCTAGCGTGAAATACCGATGCACAATTTTGTTTATGATCGGGTGGGCCCACTACGGACCCGCATTTATTGCGCCGGAACAAGTTGTGAAAGCTGTGTTTTCCGCACCCGGTAGTGTCTAGGAGTCCAAAAATGTGTTCCGAAACGATCCGTGTGCGAATTGTTCATGTTCGGGTGGCCCCACTAGTGACACGCATTTATTGCGTCGGGACAAGTTGTGAAAACTATGTTTTCCACACCTAGTAGTGTCTATGAGTCTTAAAATGTATTCCGGAACGATCCCGGCGTGAAATACCGATGCACAATTTTGTTTATGATCGGGTGGGCCCACTACAGACCCGCATTTATTGCGCCGGGACAAGTTGTGAAAACTGTGTTTTCTGCACCCGTAGTGTCTAGGAGTCCAAAAATGTGTTCCGAAACAATCCAGTGTGCGAATTGTTCATGTTCGGGTGGTCCCACTAGTGACACGCATTTATTGCGTCGGGACAAGTTGTGAAAACTGTGTTTTCCGCACCTAGTAGTGTCTATGAGTCCAAAAATGTATTCCGGAATGATCCCGGCGTTAAACACCGACGCACAATTTTATTTAAGTTCGGGTGGGCCCACTACGGACCCGCATTTGTTGCGCCGGGACAAGTTGTGAAAACTGTGTTTTCCGCACCCGGTAGTGTCTAGGAGTGCAAAAATGTGTTCCGAAACGAACCGTGTGCGAAACACCGACGCACAATTTTGTTTATGATCGGGTGGGCCCACTACGACCCGCATTTATTGCGCCGGGACAAGTTGTGAAAACTGTGTTTTCCGCACCCGGTAGTGTCTAGGAGTCTAAAAATGTGTTCCGGAACGATCCGTGTGCGAAACACCGACGCACAATTTTGTTCATGTTCGGGTGGCCCCACTAGTGACATGCATTTATTGCGTCGGGACAAGTTGTGAAAACTATGTTTTCCGCACCTAGTAGTGTCTATGAGTCTTAAAATGTATTCGGAACGATCCCGGCGTGAAACACCGATGCACAATTTTGTTTATGATCGGGTGGGCCCACTACGAGACCCGCATTTATTGCGCCGGGACAAGTTGTGAAAACTGTGTTTTCCGCACCCGGTAGTGTCTAGGAGTCTAAAAATGTGTTCGGAACGATCCGTGTGCGAAACACCGACGCACAATTTTGTTCATCTTCGGGTGGCCCCACTAGTGACACGCATTTATTGCGTCGGGACAAGTTGTGAAAACTGTGTTTTCCGCACCTAGTACTGTCTATGAGTCCTAAAATGTATTCCGGAATGATCCCGGCGTTAAACACCAACGCACAATTTTATTTAAGTTCGGGTGGGCCCACTACGGACCCGCATTTGTTGCGTCGGGACAAGTTGTGAAAACTATGTTTTCCGCACCTAGTAGTGTCTATGAGTCTTAAAATGTATTCAGGAACGATCCCAGCGTGAAATACCGATGCACAATTTTTTTATGATCGGGTGGGCCCACTACGGACCCGCATTTATTGCGCCGGAACAAGTTGTGAAAACTGTGTTTTCTGCACCCGGTAAAGTCTAGGAGTCCAAAAATGTGTTCCGAAACGATCCGTGTGCGAATTGTTCATGTTCGGGTGGCCCCACTAGTGACACGCATTTATTGCGTCGGGACAAGTTGTGAAAACGGTGTTTTCCGCACCTAGTAGTGTCTATGAGTCCTAAAATGTATTCCGGAATGATCCCAGCGTTAAACACCGACGCACAATTTTATTTAAGTTCGCGTGGGCCCACTACGAGACCGCATTTGTTGCGTCGGGACAAGTTGTGAAAACTATGTTTTCCGCACCTAGTAGTGTCTATGAGTCTTAAAATGTATTCGAAACGATCCCGGCGTGAAATACCGATGCACAATTTTGTTTATGATCGGGTGGGCCCACTACGGACCCGCATTTATTGTGTCGGGACAAGTTGTGAAAACTATGTTTTCCGCACCTAGTAGTGTCTATGAGTCTTAAAATGTATTCCGGAACTATCCCAGCGTGAAACACCGATGCACAATTTTTTTATGATCGGGTGGGCCCACAACGGACCCGCATTTATTGCGCCGGGACAAGTTGTGAAAATTGTGTTTTCTGCACCCGGTAGTGTCTAGGAGTCCAAAAATGTGTTCCGAAACGATCCGTGTGCGAAACACCGACGCACAATTTTGTTCATGTTCGGGTAGCCCCACTAGTGACACGCATTTATTGCGTCGGGACAAGTTGTGAAAACTGTGTTTTCCGCACCTAGTAGTGTCTATGAGTCCTAAAATGTATTCCGGAATGATCCCAGCGTTAAACACCGACGCACAATTTTATTTAAGTTCGGGTGGGCCCACTACGAGACCCGCATTTGTTGCGCGGGACAAGTTGTGAAAACTGTGTTTTCCGCACCCGGTAGTGTCTAGGAGTGCAAAAATGTGTTCCGAAACGAACCGTGTGCGAAACACCGACGCACAATTTTGTTTATGATCGGGTGGGCCCACTATCGACCCGCAGTTATTGCGCCGGGACAAGTTGTGAAAACTGTGTTTTCCGTACCCGGTAGTGTCTAGGAGTCTAAAAATGTGTTCCGGAACGATCCGTGTGCGAAACACCGACGCACAATTTTGTTCTTGTTCGGGTGGCCCCACTAGTGACATGCATTTATTGCGTCGAGACAAGTTGTGAAAACTATGTTTTCCGCACCTAGTAGTGTCTATGAGTCTTAAAATGTATTCCGGAACGATCCCAGCGTGTAACACCGATGCACAATTTTGTTTATGATCGGGTGGGCCCACAACGGACCCGCATTTATTGCGCCGGGACAAGTTGTGAAAACTGTGTTTTCTGCACCCGGTAGTGTCTAGGAGTCCAAAAATGTGTTTCGGAACGATCCGAGTGCGAAACACCGACGCACAATTTTGTTCAGGTTTAGGTGGCCCCACTAGTGACACGCATTTATTGCGTCGGGACAAGTTGTGAAAACTGTGTTTTCCGCACCTAGTAGTCTCTATGAGTCCTAAAATGTATTCCGGAATGATCCCAGCGTTAAACATCGACGCACAATTTTATTTAAGTTCGGGTGGGCCCACTACGGACCCGCATTTGTTGCGCCGGGACAAGTTGTGAAAACTGTGTTTTCCGCACCCCGTAGTGTCTAGGAGTGCAAAAATGTGTTCCAAAACGAACCGTGTGTGAAACACCGACGCACAATTTTGTTTATGATCGGGTGGGCCCACAACTTACCCGCATTTATTGCGTCGGGAGAAGTTGTGAAAACTGTGTTTTCCGCACCCGATAGTGTCTAGGAGTCTAAAAATGTGTTCCGGAACGATCCGTGTGTGAAACACCGACGCATAATTTTGTTCATGTTCGGGTGGCCCCACTAGTGACATGCATTTATTGCGTCGGGACAAGTTGTGAAAACTATGTTTTCCACACCTAGTAGTGTCTATGAGTCTTAAAATGTATTCGGAACGATCCCGGCGTGAAATACCGATGCACAATTTTGTTTATGATCGGGTGGGCCCACTACGGACCCGCATTTATTGCGCCGGAACAAGTTGTGAAAACTGTGTTTTCTGCACCCGGTAAAGTCTAGGAGTCCAAAAATGTGTTCCGAAACGATCCGTGTGCGAATTGTTCATGTTCGGGTGGCCCCACTAGTGACACGCATTTATTGCGTCGGGACAAGTTGTGAAAACGGTGTTTTCCGCACCTAGTAGTGTCTATGAGTCCTAAAATGTATTCCGGAATGATCCCAGCGTTAAACACCGACGCACAATTTTATTTAAGTTCGCGTGGGCCCACTACGGAGCCGCATTTGTTGCGTCGGGACAAGTTGTGAAAACTATGTTTTCCGCACCTAGTAGTGTCTATGAGTCTTAAAATGTATTCGGAACGATCCGGCGTGAAATACCGATGCACAATTTTTTTTATGATCGGGTGGGCCCACTACGGACCCGCATTTATTGTGTCGGGACAAGTTGTGAAAACTATGTTTTCCGCACCTAGTAGTGTCTATGAGTCTTAAAATGTATTCCGGAACTATCCCAGCGTGAAACACCGATGCACAATTTTTTTATGATCGGGTGGGCCCACAACGGACCCGCATTTATTGCGCCGAGACAAGTTGTGAAAATTGTGTTTTCTGCACCCGGTAGTGTCTAGGAGTCCAAAAATGTGTTCCGATACGATCCGTGTGCGAAACACCGACGCACAATTTTGTTCATGTTCGGGTAGCCCCACTAGTGACACGCATTTATTGCGTCGGGACAAGTTGTGAAAACTGTGTTTTCCGCACCTAGTAGTGTCTATGAGTCCTAAAATGTATTCCGGAATGATCCCAGCGTTAAACACCGACGCACAATTTTATTTAAGTTCGGGTGGGCCCACTACGAGACCCGCATTTGTTGCGCCGGGACAAGTTGTGAAAACTGTGTTTTCCGCACCCGGTAGTGTCTAGGAGTGCAAAAATGTGTTCCGAAACGAACCGTGTGCGAAACACCGACGCACAATTTTGTTTATGATCGGGTGGGCCCACTACCGACCCGCAGTTATTGCGCCGGGACAAGTTGTGAAAACTGTGTTTTCCGTACCCGGTAGTGTCTAGGAGTCTAAAAATGTGTTCCGGAACGATCCGTGTGCGAAACACCGACGCACAATTTTGTTCTTGTTCGGGTGGCCCCACTAGTGACATGCATTTATTGCGTCGAGACAAGTTGTGAAAACTATGTTTTCCGCACCTAGTAGTGTCTATGAGTCTTAAAATGTATTCGGAACGATCCCAGCGTGTAACACCGATGCACAATTTTGTTTATGATCGGGTGGGCCCACAACGGACCCGCATTTATTGCGCCGGGACAAGTTGTGAAAACTGTGTTTTCTGCACCGGTAGTGTCTAGGAGTCCAAAAATGTGTTTCGGAACGATCCGAGTGCGAAACACCGACGCACAATTTTGTTCAGGTTTAGGTGGCCCCACTAGTGACACGCATTTATTGCGTCGGGACAAGTTGTGAAAACTGTGTTTTCCGCACCTAGTAGTCTCTATGAGTCCTAAAATGTATTCCGGAATGATCCCGGCGTTAAACATCGACGCACAATTTTATTTAAGTTCGGGTGGGCCCACTACGGACCCGCATTTGTTGCGCCGGGACAAGTTGTGAAAACTGTGTTTTCCGCACCCCGTAGTGTCTAGGAGTGCAAAAATGTGTTCCAAAACGAACTGTGTGCGAAACACCGACGCAGAATTTTGTTTATGATCGGGTGGGCCCACAACTTACCCGCATTTATTGCGCCGGGAGAAGTTGTGAAAACTGTGTTTTCCGCACCCGATAGTGTCTAGGAGTCTAAAAATGTGTTCGGAACGATCCGTGTGTGAAACACCGACGCATAATTTTGTTCATGTTCGGGTGGCCCCACTAGTGACATGCATTTATTGCGTCGGGACAAGTTGTGAAAACTATGTTTTCCACACCTAGTAGTGTCTATGAGTCTTAAAATGTATTCGGAACGATCCCGGCGTGAAATACCGATGCACAATTTTGTTTATGATCGGGTGGGCCCACTACGAGACCCGCATTTATTGCGCCGGGACAAGTTGTGAAAACTGTGTTTTCTGCACCCGGTAGTGTCTAGGAGTCCAAAAATGTGTTCCGAAACAATCCGTGTGCGAATTGTTCATGTTCGGGTGGTCCCACTAGTGACACGCATTTATTGCGTCGGGACAAGTTGTGAAAACTGTGTTTTCCGCACCTAGTAGTGTCTATGAGTCCAAAAATGTATTCCGGAATGATCCCGGCGTTAAACACCGACGCACAATTTTATTTAAGTTCGGGTGGGCCCACTACGAGACCCGCATTTGTTGCGCCGGGACAAGTTGTGAAAACTGTGTTTTCCGCACCGGTAGTGTCTAGGAGTGCAAAAATGTGTTCCGAAACGAACCGTGTGCGAAACACCGACGCACAATTTTGTTTATGATCGGGTGGGCCCACTATCGACCCGCATTTATTGCGCCGGGACAAGTTGTGAAAGCTGTGTTTTCCGCACCCGGTAGTGTCTAGGAGTCTAAAAATGTGTTCGGAACGATCCGTGTGCGAAACACCGACGCACAATTTTGTTCATGTTCGGGTGGCCCCACTAGTGACATGCATTTATTGCGTCGGGACAAGTTGTGAAAATTATGTTTTCCGCACCTACTAGTGTCTATGAGTCTTAAAATGTATTCGGAACGATCCCAGCGTGAAATACCGATGCACAATTTTGTTTATGATCGGGTGGGCCCACTACGAGACCCGCATTTATTGCGCCGGGACAAGTTGTGAAAACTGTGTTTTCTGCACCTAGTAGTGTCTAGGAGTCCGAAAATGTGTTCGAAACGATCCATGTGCGAATTGTTCATGTTCGGGTGGCCCCACTAGTGACACGCATTTATTGCGTCGGGACAAGTTGTGAAAACTATGTTTTCCGCACCTAGTAGTGTCTATGAGTCCTAAAATGTATTCCGGAATGATCCCAGCGTTAAACACCGACGCACAATTTTATTTAAGTTCGGGTGGGCCCACTATAGACCCGCATTTGTTACGCCGGGACAAGTTGTGAAAACTATGTTTTCCGCACCCCGTAGTGTCTAGGAGTGCAAAAATGTGTTCCGAAACGATCCGTGTGCGAAACATCGACGCACAATTTTGTTTATGATCGGGTGGGCCCACTAGTGACCCGCATTTATTGCGTCGGGACAAGTTGTGAAAACTGTGTTTTCCGCACCTAGTAGTGTCTATGAGTCTAAAAATGTGTTCCGAAACGATCGTGCGTGAAACACCGACGCACAATTTTGTTTATGATCGGGTGGGCCCACTACGACCCGCATTTATTGCGCCGGGACAAGTTGTGAAAACTGTGTTTTCCGCACCCGGTAGTGTCTAGGAGTCTAAAAATGTGTTCCGGAACGATCCGTGTGCGAAACACCGACGCACAATTTTGTTCTTGTTCGGGTGGCCCCACTAGTGACATGCATTTATTACGTCGAGACAAGTTGTGAAAACTATGTTTTCCGCACCTAGTAGTGTCTATGAGTCTTAAAATGTATTCCGGAACGATCCCAGCGTGTAACACCGATGCACAATTTTGTTTATGATCGGGTGGGCCCACTACAGACCCGCATTTATTGCGCCGGGACAAGTTGTGAAAACTGTGTTTTCTGCACCCGGTAGTGTCTAGGAGTCCAAAAATGTGTTTCGGAACGATCCGAGTGCGAAACACCGACGCACAATTTTGTTCATGTTTAGGTGGCCCCACTAGTGACACGCATTTATTGCGTCGGGACAAGTTGTGAAAACTGTGTTTTCCGCACCTAGTAGTCTCTATGAGTCCTAAAATGTATTCCGGAATGATCCCGGCGTTAAACATCGACGCACAATTTTATTTAAGTTCGGGTGGGCCCACTACGAGACCCGCATTTGTTGCGCCGGGACAAGTTGTGAAAACTGTGTTTTCCGCACCCCGTAGTGTCTAGGAGTGCAAAAATGTGTTCCAAAACGAACTGTGTGCGAAACACCGACGCAGAATTTTGTTTATGATCGGGTGGGCCCACAACTTACCCGCATTTATTGCGCCGGGAGAAGTTGTGAAAACTGTGTTTTCCGCACCCGATAGTGTCTAGGAGTCTAAAAATGTGTTCCGGAACGATCCGTGTGTGAAACACCGACGCACAATTTTGTTCATGTTCGGGTGGCCCCACTAGTGACATGCATTTATTGCGTCGGGACAAGTTGTGAAAACTATGTTTTCCGCACCTAGTAGTGTCTATGAGTCTTAAAATGTATTCGGAACGATCCCAGCGTGAAATACCGATGCACAATTTTGTTTATGATCGGGTGGGCCCACTACGAGACCCGCATTTATTGCGCTGGGACAAGTTGTGAAAACTGTGTTTTCTGCACCCGGTAGTGTCTAGGAGTCCAAAAATGTGTTCGAAACAATCCGTGTGCGAATTGTTCATGTTCGGGTGGTCCCACTAGTGACACGCATTTATTGCGTCGGGACAAGTTGTGAAAACTGTGTTTTCCGCACCTAGTAGTGTCTATGAGTCCAAAAATGTATTCCGGAATGATCCCAGCGTTAAACACCGACGCACAATTTTATTTAAGTTCGGGTGGGCCCACTACGAGACCCGCATTTGTTGCGCCGGGACAAGTTGTGAAAACTGTGTTTTCCGCACCCGGTAGTGTCTAGGAGTGCAAAAATGTGTTCGAAACGAGCCGTGTGCGAAACACCGACGCACAATTTTGTTTATGATCGGGTGGGCCCACTATCGACCCGCATTTATTGCGCCGGGACAAGTTGTGAAAACTGTGTTTTCCGCACCCGGTAGTGTCTAGGAGTCTAAAAATGTGTTCGGAACGATCCGTGTGCGAAACACCGACGCACAATTTTGTTCATGTTCGGGTGGCCCCACTAGTGACATGCATTTATTGCGTCGGGACAAGTTGTGAAAACTATGTTTTCCGCACCTAGTAGTGTCTATGAGTCTTAAAATGTATTCGGAACGATCCCAGCGTGAAATACCGATGCACAATTTTGTTTATGATCGGGTGGGCCCACTACGAGACCCGCATTTATTGCGCCGGGACAAGTTGTGAAAACTGTGTTTTCTGCACCCGGTAGTGTCTAGGAGTCCAAAAATGTGTTCCGAAACAATCCGTGTGCGAATTGTTCATGTTCGGGTGGTCCCACTAGTGACACGCATTTATTGCGTCGGGACAAGTTGTGAAAACTGTGTTTTTCGCACCTAGTAGTGTCTATGAGTCCTAAAATGTATTCCGGAATGATCCAGCGTTAAACACCGACGCACAATTTTATTTAAGTTCGGGTGGGCCCACTACGAGACCCGCATTTGTTGCGCCGGGACAAGTTGTGAAAACTGTGTTTTCCGCACCCGGTAGTGTCTAGGAGTACAAAAATGTGTTCCGAAACGAGCCGTGTGCGAAACACCGACGCACAATTTTGTTTATGATCGGGTGGGCCCACTAGCGACCCGCATTTATTGCGTCGGGACAAGTTGTGAAAACTGTGTTTTCCGCACCCAGTAGTGTCTAGGAGTCTAAAAATGTGTTCCGGAACGATCCGTGTGCGAAACACCGACGCACAATTTTGTTCATGTTCGGGTGGCCCCACTAGTGACATGCATTTATTGCGTCGGGACAAGTTGTGAAAACTATGTTTTCCGCACCTAGTAGTGTCTATGAGTCTTAAAATGTATTCGGAACGATCCCAGCGTGAAATACCGATGCACAATTTTGTTTATGATCGGGTGGGCCCACTACGGACCCGCATTTATTGCGCCGGGACAAGTTGTGAAAACTGTGTTTTCTGCACCCGGTAGTGTCTAGGAGTCCAAAAATGTGTTCCGAAACGATCCGTGTGCGAATTGTTCATGTTCGGGTGGCCCCACTAGTGACACGCATTTATTGCGTCGGGACAAGTTGTGAAAACTGTGTTTTCCGCACCTAGTAGTGTCTATGAGTCCTAAAATGTATTCCGGAATGATCCCAGCGTTAAACACCGACGCACAATTTTATTTAAGTTCGGGTGGGCCCACTATAGACCCGCATTTGTTACGTCGGGACAAGTTGTGAAAACTATGTTTTCCGCACCCCGTAGTTAGGGATGGCAACGGGTACCGAAACCCGAAACCCGACGGGTTTTTCTCCTATTAGGAGGAGGATTTGGGTAGAATTTAGTACCCATGGGTCCGTTAACGGGAAAAAATAGTACCTAGCGGGTGAAGCGGGTCCGGGTCCGGTGGTACTAAACCCATACCCGATACCCGCCATACCCGGTCCAAATAAAGTAGCGAGCCCGTGCATCCGGCCCATTCCATCAATTCTCCCTCAATCGAGCCCAACTAAGCCCAAGAGAGCTAACCATATAAAAGGGCCACCCAAACCCTAAGCCTCCCTGCTCTCCACTCGGCTCCCAGCGACCCGGCCCCGGCCGCCGCCGCCTCTAGCGAGAGCGGAGCGCGTGCGCTCGTGCCGCTCGCGCCTTGCGCTCGTGCGTCGTGCCGTCCGCGCCCGCCTGCAGCCCGAGTGCCCGACCGTGCCCGTGCGCCGGTGCGCAGTGCCGCCGGCCACCGTGCGCGAGGCCAAGCTCGTTCCTAGTGCCCGGTCGCCGCCTCACCTGTCGCCCATAGAGGTAGTATCCGGGTTCCGGGACCTCGGCATGGCGGTGCTCGGATCCACCAGCGACGACGGCCGGTGATCCTTCTTCCCCCTTCTAAACTCGTTCTTTATTGCAGCAAATTACCGACCCGGCCGTCCCATTCAAAGGGACATCGACGTCGTTGAAGACCGACAGACCACCGATCCGAAGCAAAAACAAGCTGCCCTCGTGGTCGATTTGATCGATTCACCCCCAAGATCGAACCCCGCCGTCATCCTATGTGATTTGTGAACTATTGAATGATGATGTGATGAATCGTTGAATGATGATGTGTCTTGTTTTGTGCTATTTTTCTTGCTTTTGGCTATTTGGTTGTACACTCGATGTGCATTTTATTACTGTTATGATGATGAAAAAAATGCGAGCTTGGTTGATGATGAATTTTCATTGCTGTTGTGGGGTTCCATCAATTGTGGTTCCTGGTGGGTATGGGTTACCCGACGGGTAAATTTACCCGACGGGTCCGGGTCCGGGTTTACTTCTGCACCCGTGATCTGTAAATGGAGGCTCCAGCTGGGAGGACATTTTATTCATGGAGGCGGGTCCGAGGAGGCAAAACCCAGCGGGTTTGTACCCGTTGCCATCCCTACCCGTAGTGTCTAGGAGTGCAAAAATGTGTTCCGGAACGATCCGTGTGCGAAACACCGACGCATAATTTTGTTCATGTTCGGGTCGCCCCACTAGTGACACGCATTTATTGCGCCGGGACAAGTTGTGAAAACTATGTTTTCCGCACCTAGTAGTGTCTATGAGTCTTAAAATGTATTCCGGAACGATCCCAGCGTGAAATACCGATGCACAATTTTGTTTATGATCGGGTGGGCCCACTACGAGACCCGCATTTATTGCACCGGGACAAGTTGTGAAAACTGTGTTTTCTGCACCCGGTAGTGTCTAGGAGTCCAAAAATGTGTTCGGAATGATCCAGTGTGCGAAACACCGACGCACAATTTTGTTCACGTTCGGGTGGCCCCACTAGTGACACGCATTTATTACGGCGGGACAAGTTGTGAAAACTATGTTTTCCGCACCTAGTAGTGTCTATGAGTCTTAAAATGTATTCCGGAACGATCCCAGCGTGAAATACCGATGCACAATTTTGTTTATGATCGGGTGGGCCCACTACGAGACCCGCATTTATTGCACCGGGACAAGTTGTGAAAACTGTGTTTTCTGCACCCGGTAGTGTCTAGGAGTCCAAAAATGTGTTCGGAACGATCCGTGTGCGAAACACCGACGCACAATTTTGTTCACGTTCGGGTGGCCCCACTAGTGACACGCATTTATTACGTCGGGACAAGTTGTGAAAACTATGTTTTCCGCACCTAGTAGTGTCTATGAGTCTTAAAATGTATTCCAAAATGATCCCAACGTGAAATACCGATGCACAATTTTGTTTATGTTCGGGTGGGCCCACTACGGACCCGCATTTGTTGCGTCGGGACAAGTTGTGAAAACTGTGTTTTCTGCACCCGGTAGTGTCTAGGAGTCCAAAAATGTGTTCGAAACGATCCGTGTGCGAAACACCGACGCACAATTTTGTTCATGTTCGGGTAGCCCCACTAGTGACACGCATTTATTGCGTCGGGACAAGTTGTGAAAACTGTGTTTTCCGCACCTAGTAGTGTCTATGAGTCCTAAAATGTATTCGGAATGATCCCAGCGTTAAACACCGACGCACAATTTTATTTAAGTTCGGGTGGGCCCACTACGAGACCCGCATTTGTTGCGCCGGGACAAGTTGTGAAAACTGTGTTTTCCGCACCCGGTAGTGTCTAGGAGTGCAAAAATGTGTTCCGAAACGAACCGTGTGCGAAACACCGACGCACAATTTTGTTTATGATCGGGTGGGCCCACTAGTGACCCGCAGTTATTGCGTCGGGACAAGTTGTGAAAACTGTGTTTTCCGCACCCAGTAGTGTCTAGGAGTCTAAAAATGTGTTCCGGAACGATCCGTGTGCGAAACACCGACGCACAATTTTGTTCTATGTTCGGGTGGCCCCACTAGTGACATGCATTTATTGCGTCGAGACAAGTTGTGAAAACTATGTTTTCCGCACCTAGTAGTGTCTATGAGTCTTAAAATGTATTCCGGAACGATCCGAGCGTGAAACACCGACGCACAATTTTGTTTATGATCGGGTGGGCCCACTATCGACCCGCACTTATTGCGCCGGGACGAGTTGTGAAAACTGTGTTTTCCGCTCCCGATAGTGTCTAGGAGTCTAAAAATGTGTTCGGAACGATCCGTGTGCGAAACACCGACGCACAATTTTGTTCTTGTTCGGGTGGCCCCACTAGTGACATGCATTTATTGCGTCGAGACAAGTTGTGAAAACTATGTTTTCCGCACCTAGTAGTGTCTATGAGTCTTAAAATGTATTCCGGAACGATCCCAGCGTGTAACACCGATGCACAATTTTGTTTATGATCGGGTGGGCCCACAACGGACCCGCATTTATTGCGCCGGGACAAGTTGTGAAAACTGTGTTTTCTGCACCCGGTAGTGTCTAGGAGTCCAAAAATGTGTTTCGGAACGATCCGAGTGCGAAACACCGACGCACAATTTTGTTCAGGTTTAGGTGGCCCCACTAGTGACACGCATTTATTGCGTCGGGACAAGTTGTGAAAACTGTGTTTTCCGCACCTAGTAGTCTCTATGAGTCCTAAAATGTATTCGGAATGATCCCAGCGTTAAACATCGACGCACAATTTTATTTAAGTTCGGGTGGGCCCACTACGGACCCGCATTTGTTGCGCCGGGACAAGTTGTAAAAACTGTGTTTTCCGCACCCCGTAGTGTCTAGGAGTGCAAAAATGTGTTCCAAAACGAACTGTGTGCGAAACACCGACGCAGAATTTTGTTTATGATCGGGTGGGCCCACAACTTACCCGCATTTATTGCGTCGGGAGAAGTTGTGAAAACTGTGTTTTCCGCACCCGATAGTGTCTAGGAGTCTAAAAATGTGTTCGGAACGATCCGTGTGTGAAACACCGACGCACAATTTTGTTCATGTTCGGGTGGCCCCACTAGTGACATGCATTTATTGCGTCGGGACAAGTTGTGAAAACTATGTTTTCCGCACCTAGTAGTGTCTATGAGTCTTAAAATGTATTCGGAACGATCCCGAGCGTGAAATACCGATGCACAATTTTGTTTATGATCGGGTGGGCCCACTACGGACCCGCATTTATTGCGTCGGGACAAGTTGTGAAAACTGTGTTTTCTGCACCCGGTAGTGTCTAGGAGTCCAAAAATGTGTTCGAAACAATCCGTGTGCGAATTGTTCATGTTCGGGTGGTCCCACTAGTGACACGCATTTATTGCGTCGGGACAAGTTGTGAAAACTGTGTTTTCCGCACCTAGTAGTGTCTATGAGTCCAAAAATGTATTCCGGAATGATCCCAGCGTTAAACACCGACGCACAATTTTATTTAAGTTCGGGTGGGCCCACTACGGACCCGCATTTGTTGCGTCGGGACAAGTTGTGAAAACTGTGTTTTCCGCACCCGGTAGTGTCTAGGAGTGCAAAAATGTGTTCCGAAACGAACCGTGTGCGAAACACCGACGCACAATTTTGTTTATGATCGGGTGGGCCCACTACGACCCGCATTTATTGCGCCGGGACAAGTTGTGAAAGCTGTGTTTTCCGCACCCGGTAGTGTCTAGGAGTCTAAAAATGTGTTCGGAACGATCCGTGTGCGAAACACCGACGCACAATTTTGTTCATGTTCGGGTGGCCCCACTAGTGACATGCATTTATTGCGTCGGGACAAGTTGTGAAAATTATGTTTTCCGCACCTACTAGTGTCTATGAGTCTTAAAATGTATTCGGAACGATCCCGGCGTGAAATACCGATGCACAATTTTGTTTATGATCGGGTGGGCCCACTACGAGACCCGCATTTCTTGCGCCGGGACAAGTTGTGAAAACTGTGTTTTCTGCACCTAGTAGTGTCTAGGAGTCCGAAAATGTGTTCGAAACGATCCGTGTGCGAATTGTTCATGTTCGGGTGGCCCCACTAGTGACACACATTTATTGCGTCGGGACAAGTTGTGAAAGCTGTGTTTTCCGCACCTAGTAGTGTCTATGAGTCCTAAAATGTATTCGGAATGATCCCGGCGTTAAACACCGACGCACAATTTTATTTAAGTTCGGGTGGGCCCACTACTGAGACCCGCATTTGTTGCGTCGGGACAAGTTGTGAAAACTGTGTTTTCCGCACCCAGTAGTGTCTAGGAGTGCAAAAATGTGTTCCGAAACGAACCGTGTGCGAAACACCGACGCACAATTTTGTTTATGATCGGGTGGGCCCACTACTGACCCGCACTTATTGCGCCGGGACAAGTTGTGAAAACGGTTTTTCCGCTCCGGTAGTGTCTAGGACTCTAAAAATGTGTTCCGGAACGATCCGTGTGCGAAACACCGACGCACAATTTTGTTCATGTTCGGGTGGTCCCACTAGTGACATGCATTTATTGCGTCGGGACAAGTTGTGAAAACTATGTTTTCCGCACCTAGTAGTGTCTATGAGTCTTAAAATGTATTCCGGAATGATTCCAGCGTGAAACACCGATGCACAATTTTGTTTATGATCGGGTGGGCCCACTACGGACCCGCATTTATTGCGCGGGACAAGTTGTGAATACTGTGTTTTCTGCACCGGTAGTGTCTAGGAGTCCAAAAATGTGTTTCGAAACGATCCGTGTGCGAAACACCGACGCACAATTTTGTTCATGTTCGGGTGGCCCCACTAGTGACACACATGTATTGCGTCGGGACAAGTTGTGAAAACTGTGTTTTCCGCACCTAATAGTGTCGATGAGTCCTAAAATGTATTCCGGAATGGTCCCAGTGTTAAACACCGACGCACAAATTTATTTACGTTCGGGTGGGCCCACTGACGACCCGCATTTGTTGCGGCGGGACAAGTAGTGAAAACTGTGTTTTCCGCACCCGGTAGTGTCTAGGAGTGCAAAAATGTATTCCGAAACCAACCGTGTGCGAAACACCGATGCTTTTGTTTATGATCGGGTGGGCCCACTAGAGACATGCATTTATTCCGTCGAGACAAGTTGTGAAAACTATGTTTTCCGCACCTAGTAGTGTCTATGAGTCTTAAAATGTATTCGGAACGATCCCAGCGTGTAACACCGATGCACAATTTTGTTTATGATCGGGTGGGCCCACGACAGACCCGCATTTATTGCGTCGGGACAAGTTGTGAATACTGTGTTTTCTGCACCCGGTAGTGTCTAGGAGTCCAAAAATGTGTTCCGAATCGATCCGTGTGCGAAACACCGATCGAAAAATTTTGTTCATGTTCGGGTGGCTCCACTAGTGACACACATGTATTGCGTCGGGACAAGTTGTGAAAACTGTGTTTTCCGCACCTAATAGTGTCTATGAGTCCTAAAATGTATTCCGGAATGGTCCCAGTGTTAAACACCGACGCACAATTTTATTGAAGTTCGGGTGGGCCCACTACGAGACCCGCATTTGTTGCGGCGGGAGAAGTAGTGTAAACTGTGTTTTCCGCACCCAGTAGTGTCTAGGAGTGCAAAAATGTATTCCGAAACGAACTGTGTGCGAAACACCGATGCACAATTTTGTTTATGATCGGGTGGGCCCACTGCAGACCCGCATTTATTGCACCGGGACAAGTTGTGAAAACTGTGTTTTCCGCTCCCGGTAGTGTCTAGGAGTCTAAAAATGTGTTCGGAACGATCCGTGTGCGAAACACCGACGCACAATTTTGTTCATGTTCGGGTGGCCCCACTAGTGACATCCATTTATTGCGTCGGGACAAGTTGTGAAAACTATGTTTTCCGCACCTAGTAGTGTCTATGAGTCTTAAAATGTATTCCGAAACGATCCCAGCGTGAAACACCGATGCACAATTTTGTTTATGATCGGGTGGGCCCACTACGGACCCGCATTTATTGCGCCGGGACAAGTTGTGAATACTGTGTTTTCTGCACCCGGTAGTGTCTAGGAGTCCAAAAATGTGTTCGAAACGATCCGTGTGCGAAACACCGACGCACAATTTTGTTCATGTTCGGGTGGCCCCACTAGTGACACGCATGTATTGCGTCGGGACAAGTTGTGAAAACTGTGTTTTCCGCACCTAATAGTGTCTATGAGTCCTAAAATGTATTCCGGAATGGTCCCAGCGTTAAACACCGACGCACAATTTTATTTATGTTCGGGTGGGCCCACTACGAGACCCGCATTTGTTGCGGCGGGACAAGTTGTGAAAACTGTGTTTTCCGCACCCAGTAGTGTCTAGGAGTGCAAAAATGTATTCCGAAACGAACCGTGTGCGAAACACCGATGCACAATTTTGTTTTATGATCGTGTGGGCCCACTGCAGACCCGCATTTATTGCGTCGGGACAAGTTGTGAAAACTATGTTTTCCGCACCTAGTAGTGTCTATGAGTCTTAAAATGTATTCGGAACGATCCAGCGTGTAACACCGATGCGCAATTTTGTTTATGATCGGGTGGGCCCACTACGGACCCGCATTTATTGCGTCGGGACAAGTTGTGAATACTGTGTTTTCTGCACCCGGTAGTGTCTAGGAGTCCAAAAATGTGTTCGAAACGATCCGTGTGCGAAACACCGACGAAAAATTTTGTTCATGTTCGGGTGGCTCCACTAGTGACACGCATGTATTGCGTCGGGACAAGTTGTGAAAACTGTGTTTTCCGCACCTAGTAGTGTCTATGAGTCCTAAAATGTATTCCGGAATGATCCCAGCGTTAAACAGCGACGCACAATTTTATTTAAGTTCGGGTGGGCCCACAACGGACCCGCATTTGTTGCGCCGGGACAAGTTGTGAAAACTGTGTTTTCCGCACCCCGTAGTGTCTAGGAGTGCAAAAATGTGTTCCAAAACGAACCGTGTGCGAAACACCGACGCAGAATTTTGTTTATGATCGAGTGGGCCCACAACTTACCCGCATTTATTGCGTCGGGAGAAGTTGTGAAAACTGTGTTTTCCGCACCCGATAGTGTCTAGGAGTCCAAAAATATGTTCGGAACGATCCGTGTGCGAAATACCGACGCACAATTTTGTTCATGTTCGGGTGGCCCCACTAGTGACATCGCATTTATTGCGTCGGGACAAGTTGTGAAAACTATGTTTTCCGCACCTAGTAGTGTCTATGAGTCTTAAAATGTATTCGAAACGATCCGAGCGTGAAACACCGATGCACAATTTTGTTTATGATCGGGTGGGCCCACTACGGACCCGCATTTATTGCGCCGGGACAAGTTGTGAATACTGTGTTTTCTGCACCCGGTAGTGTCTAGGAGTCCAAAAATGTGTTCGAAACGATCCGTGTGCGAAACACCGACGCACAATTTTGTTCATGTTCGGGTGGCCCCACTAGTGACACGCATGTATTGCGTCGGGACAAGTTGTGAAAACTGTGTTTTCCGCACCTAATAGTGTCTATGAGTCCTAAAATGTATTCCGGAATGGTCCCAGCGTTAAACACCGACGCACAATTTCATTTATGTTCGGGTGGGCCCACTACGGACCCGCATTTGTTGCGGCGGGACAAGTTGTGAAAACTGTGTTTTCCGCACCCAGTAGTGTCTAGGAGTGCAAAAATGTATTCCGAAACGAACCGTGTGCGAAACACCGAGGCACAATTTTGTTTTGTGATCGGGTGGGCCCACTGCAGACCCGCATTTATTGCGCCGGGACAAGTTGTGAAAACTGTGTTTTCCGCACCCGGTAGTGTCTAGGAGTCTAAAAATGTGTTCCGATACGATCCGTGTGCGCAACACCGACGCACAATTTTGTTCATGTTCGGGTGGCCCCACTAGTGACACGCATTTATTGCGTCGGGACAAGTTGTAAAAAGTGTGTTTTCCGCACCCGGTAGTGTATAGGAGTCCAAAAATGTGTTCCGGAACGATCCATGTGCGAAACGCCGACGCATAATTTTGTTCATGTTCGGGTCGCCCCACTAGTGACACGCATTTATTGCGTCGGGACAAGTTGTGAAAACTATCTTTTCCGCACCTAGTAGTGTCTATGAGTCTTAAAATGTATTCCGGAACGATCCCAGCGTGAAATACCGATGCAGAATTTTGTTTATGAACGGGTGGGCCCAATACGAGACCCGCATTTATTGCACCGGGACAAGTTGTGAAAACTGTCTTTTCTGCACCCGGTAGTGTCTAGGAGTCCAAAAATATGTTCGGAACGATCCGTGTGCGAAACACGGACGCACAATTTTGTTCATGTTCGGGTGGCCCCACTAGCGACACGCATTTATTACATCGGGACAAGTTGTGAAACCTGTGTTTTCCGCACCTAGTAGTGTCTATGAGTCCTAAAATATATTCCGGAATGCTCCCGGCGTTAAACACCGACGCACAATTTTATTTAAGTTCGGGTGGGCCCACTACGAGACCCGCATTTGTTGCGGCGGGACAAGTTGTGAAAACTGTAATTTCCGCACCCGGTAGTGTCTAGGAGTGCAAAAATGTATTCGAAACGAACCGTGTGCGAAACACCGATGCACAATTTTGTTTATGATCGGGTGGGCCCACTGCAGACCCGCATTTATTGCGTCGGGAGAAGTTGTGAAAACTGTGTTTTCCGCACCGGTAGTGTCTAGGAGTCCAAAAATGTGTTCCGGAACCATCCGTGTGCGAAACACCGACGCACAATTTTGTTCATGTTCGGGTGGCCCCACTAGTGACATGCATTTATTGCGTCGAGACAAGTTGTGAAAATTATGTTTCCCGCACCTAGTAGTGTCTATGAGTCTTAAAATGTATTCGGAACGATCCCAGCGTGTAACACCGATGCGCAATTTTGTTTATGATCGGGTGGGCCCACGACATACCCGCATTTATTGCGCGGGACAAGTTGTGAAAACTGTGTTTTCTGCACCGGTAGTGTCTAGGAGTCCAAAAATATGTTCAGAAACGATCCGTGTGCGAAACACCGATGCACAATTTTGTTCATGTTCGGGTGGCCCCACTAGTGACACGTATTTATTGCGTCGGGACAAGTTGCGAAAGCTGTGTTTTCCGCACCTAGTGGTGTCTATGAGTCCTAAAATGTATTCGGAATGATCCCAGCGTTAAACACCGACGCATAATTTTATTTAAGTTCGGGTGGGCCCACTACGAGACCCGCATTTGTTGCGTCGGGACAAGTTGTGAAAACTGTGTTTTCCGCACCCCGTAGTGTCTAGGAGTGCAAAAATGTGTTCCAAAACGAACCGTGTGCGAAACACCGACGCACAATTTTGTTTATGATCGGGTGGGCCCACTACTGACCCGCATTTATTGCGCTAGGCACAAGTTGTGAAAACTGTGTTTTCCGCACCCGGTAGTGTCTAGGAGTCTAAAATGTGTTCGGAACGATACGTGTGCGAAACACCGACGCACAATTTTGTTCATGTTCGGGTGGCCCCACTAGTGACACGCATGTATTGCGTCGGGACAAGTTGTGAATACTTGTGTTTTCCGCACATAATAGTGTCTATGAGTCCTAAAATGTATTCCGGAATGGTTCCAGCGTTAAACACCGACGCACAATTTTATTTAAGTTCGGGTGGGCCCGCTACGAGACCCGCATTTGTTGCGGCGGGACAAGTTGTGAAAGCTGTGTTTTCCGCACCCGGTAGTGTCTTGGAGTGCAAAAATGTATTCGAAACGAACCGTGTGCGAAACACCGAGGCACAATTTTGTTTTGTGATCGGGTGGGCCCACTGCAGACCCGCATTTATTGCGCCGGGACAAGTTGTGAAAACTGTGTTTTCCGCACCGGTAGTGTCTAGGAGTCTAAAAATGTGTTCCGATACGATCCGTGTGCGCAACACCGACGCACAATTTTGTTCATGTTCGGGTGGCCCCACTAGTGACACGCATTTATTGCGTCGGGACAAGTTGTAAAAGTGTGTTTTCCGCACCGGTAGTGTATAGGAGTCCAAAAATGTGTTCCAGAACGATCCATGTGCGAAACGCCGACGCATAATTTTGTTCATGTTCGGGTCGCCCCACTAGTGACACGCATTTATTGCGTCGGGACAAGTTGTGAAAACTATCTTTTCCGCACCTAGTAGTGTCTATGAGTCTTAAAATGTATTCCAGAACGATCCCAGCGTGAAATACCGATGCAGAATTTTGTTTATGAACGGGTGGGCCCAATACGGACCCGCATTTATTGCACCGGGACAAGTTGTGAAAACTGTCTTTTCTGCACCCGGTAGTGTCTAGGAGTCCAAAAATATGTTCGGAACGATCCGTGTGCGAAACACGGACGCACAATTTTGTTCATGTTCGGGTGGCCCCACTAGCGACACGCATTTATTACATCGGGACAAGTTGTGAAACCTGTGTTTTCCGCACCTAGTAGTGTCTATGAGTCCTAAAATATATTCCGGAATGCTCCCAGCGTTAAACACCGACGCACAATTTTATTTAAGTTCGGGTGGGCCCACTACGAGACCCGCATTTGTTGCGGCGGGACAAGTTGTGAAAACTGTAATTTCCGCACCCGGTAGTGTCTAGGAGTGCAAAAATGTATTCGAAACGAACCGTGTGCGAAACACCGATGCACAATTTTGTTTATGATCGGGTGGGCCCACTGCGGACCCGCATTTATTGCGCGGGAGAAGTTGTGAAAACTGTGTTTTCCGCACCCGGTAGTGTCTAGGAGTCCAAAAATGTGTTCCGGAACCATCCGTGTGCGAAACACCGACGCACAATTTTGTTCATGTTCGGGTGGCCCCACTAGTGACATGCATTTATTGCGTCGAGACAAGTTGTGAAAATTATGTTTCCCGCACCTAGTAGTGTCTATGAGTCTTAAAATGTATTCGGAACGATCCCAGCGTGTAACACCGATGCGCAATTTTGTTTATGATCGGGTGGGCCCACGACATACCCGCATTTATTGCGCCGGGACAAGTTGTGAAAACTGTGTTTTCTGCACCCGGTAGTGTCTAGGAGTCCAAAAATATGTTCCGAAACGATCCGTGTGCGAAACACCGATGCACAATTTTGTTCATGTTCGAGTGGCCCCACTAGTGACACGTATTTATTGCGTCGGGACAAGTTGCGAAAGCTGTGTTTTCCGCACCTAGTGGTGTCTATGAGTCCTAAAATGTATTCCGGAATGATCCCAGCGTTAAACACCGACGCATAATTTTATTTAAGTTCGGGTGGGCCCACTACGAGACCCGCATTTGTTGCGTCGGGACAAGTTGTGAAAACTGTGTTTTCCGCACCCGTAGTGTCTAGGAGTGCAAAAATGTGTTCCAAAACGAACCGTGTGCGAAACACCGACGCACAATTTTGTTTATGATCGGGTGGGCCCACTATCGACCCGCATTTATTGCGCCGGCACAAGTTGTGAAAGCTGTGTTTTCCGCACCCGGTAGTGTCTAGGAGTCTAAAATGTGTTCGGAACGATCCGTGTGCGAAACACCGACGCACAATTTTGTTCATGTTCGGGTGGCCCCACTAGTGACACGCATGTATTGCGTCGGGACAAGTTGTGAATACTGTGTTTTCCGCACATAATAGTGTCTATGAGTCCTAAAATGTATTCCGGAATGGTTCCAGCGTTAAACACCGACGCACAATTTTATTTAAGTTCGGGTGGGCCCGCTACGAGACCCGCATTTGTTGCGGCGGGACAAGTTGTGAAAACTGTGTTTTCCGCACCCGGTAGTGTCTTGGAGTGCAAAAATGTATTCCGAAACGAACCGTGTGCGAAACACCGAGGCACAATTTTGTTTTGTGATCGGGTGGGCCCACTGCAGACCCGCATTTATTGCGCCGGGACAAGTTGTGAAAACTGTGTTTTCCGCACCGGTAGTGTCTAGGAGTCTAAAAATGTGTTCCGATACGATCCGTGTGCGCAACACCGACGCACAATTTTGTTCATGTTCAGGTGGCCCCACTAGTGACACGCATTTATTGCGTCGGGACAAGTTGTAAAAAGTGTGTTTTCCGCACCCGGTAGTGTATAGGAGTCCAAAAATGTGTTCCGGAACGATCCATGTGCGAAACGCCGACGCATAATTTTGTTCATGTTCGGGTCGCCCCACTAGTGACACGCATTTATTGCGTCGGGACAAGTTGTGAAAACTATCTTTTCCGCACCTAGTAGTGTCTATGAGTCTTAAAATGTATTCCGGAACGATCCCAGCGTGAAATACCGATGCAGAATTTTGTTTATGAACGGGTGGGCCCAATACGAGACCCGCATTTATTGCACCGGGACAAGTTGTGAAAACTGTCTTTTCTGCACCCGGTAGTGTCTAGGAGTCCAAAAATATGTTCGGAACGATCCGTGTGCGAAACACGGACGCACAATTTTGTTCATGTTCGGGTGGCCCCACTAGCGACACGCATTTATTACATCGGGACAAGTTGTGAAACCTGTGTTTTCCGCACCTAGTAGTGTCTATGAGTCCTAAAATATATTCGGAATGCTCCCAGCGTTAAACACCGACGCACAATTTTATTTAAGTTCGGGTGGGCCCACTACGAGACCCGCATTTGTTGCGGCGGGACAAGTTGTGAAAACTGTAATTTCCGCACCCGGTAGTGTCTAGGAGTGCAAAAATGTATTCCGAAACGAACTGTGTGCGAAACACCGATGCACAATTTTGTTTATGATCGGGTGGGCCCACTGCGGACCCGCATTTATTGCGCCGGGAGAAGTTGTGAAAACTGTGTTTTCCGCACCCGGTAGTGTCTAGGAGTCCAAAAATGTGTTCCGGAACCATCCGTGTGCGAAACACCGACGCACAATTTTGTTCATGTTCGGGTGGCCCCACTAGTGACATGCATTTATTGCGTCGAGACAAGTTGTGAAAATTATGTTTCCCGCACCTAGTAGTGTCTATGAGTCTTAAAATGTATTCGGAACGATCCCAGCGTGTAACACCGATGCGCAATTTTGTTTATGATCGGGTGGGCCCACGACATACCCGCATTTATTGCGCCGGGACAAGTTGTGAAAACTGTGTTTTCTGCACCCGGTAGTGTCTAGGAGTCCAAAAATATGTTCGAAACGATCCGTGTGCGAAACACCGATGCACAATTTTGTTCATGTTCGGGTGGCCCCACTAGTGACACGTATTTATTGCGTCGGGACAAGTTGCGAAAGCTGTGTTTTCCGCACCTAGTGGTGTCTATGAGTCCTAAAATGTATTCCGGAATGATCCCAGCGTTAAACACCGACGCATAATTTTATTTAAGTTCGGGTGGGCCCACTACGAGACCCGCATTTGTTGCGCCGGGACAAGTTGTGAAAACTGTGTTTTCCGCACCCCGTAGTGTCTAGGAGTGCAAAAATGTGTTCCAAAACGAACTGTGTGCGAAACACCGACGCACAATTTTGTTTATGATCGGGTGGGCCCACTATCGACCCGCATTTATTGCGTCGGCACAAGTTGTGAAAACTGTGTTTTCCGCACCCGGTAGTGTCTAGGAGTCTAAAATGTGTTCGGAACGATCCGTGTGCGAAACACCGACGCACAATTTTGTTCATGTTCGGGTGGCCCCACTAGTGACACGCATGTATTGCGTCGGGACAAGTTGTGAATACTCGTGTTTTCCGCACATAATAGTGTCTATGAGTCCTAAAATGTATTCCGGAATGGTTCCAGCGTTAAACACCGACGCACAATTTTATTTAAGTTCGGGTGGGCCCGCTACGGACCCGCATTTGTTGCGGCGGGACAAGTTGTGAAAACTGTGTTTTCCGCACCCGATAGTGTCTTGGAGTGCAAAAATGTATTCGAAACGAACCGTGTGCGAAACACCGAGGCACAATTTTGTTTTGTGATCGGGTGGGCCCACTGCAGACCCGCATTTATTGCGCCGGGACAAGTTGTGAAAACTGTGTTTTCCGCACCCGGTAGTGTCTAGGAGTCTAAAAATGTGTTCCGATACGATCCGTGTGCGCAACACCGACGCACAATTTTGTTCATGTTCGGGTGGCCCCACTAGTGACACGCATTTATTGCGTCGGGACAAGTTGTAAAAAGTGTGTTTTCCGCACCCGGTAGTGTATAGGAGTCCAAAAATGTGTTCCGGAACGATCCATGTGCGAAACGCCGACGCATAATTTTGTTCATGTTCGGGTCGCCCCACTAGTGACACGCATTTATTGCGTCGGGACAAGTTGTGAAAACTATCTTTTCCGCACCTAGTAGTGTCTATGAGTCTTAAAATGTATTCCGAACGATCCCAGCGTGAAATACCGATGCAGAATTTTGTTTATGAACGGGTGGGCCCAATACAGACCCGCATTTATTGCACCGGGACAAGTTGTGAAAACTGTCTTTTCTGCACCCGGTAGTGTCTAGGAGTCCAAAAATATGTTCCGGAACGATCCGTGTGCGAAACACGGACGCACAATTTTGTTCATGTTCAGGTGGCCCCACTAGCGACACGCATTTATTACATCGGGACAAGTTGTGAAACCTGTGTTTTCCGCACCTAGTAGTGTCTATGAGTCCTAAAATATATTCCGGAATGCTCCCAGCGTTAAACACCGACGCACAATTTTATTTAAGTTCGGGTGGGCCCACTACGGACCCGCATTTGTTGCGGCGGGACAAGTTGTGAAAACTGTAATTTCCGCACCCGGTAGTGTCTAGGAGTGCAAAAATGTATTCCGAAACGAACCGTGTGCGAAATACCGATGCACAATTTTGTTTATGATCGGGTGGGCCCACTGCAGACCCGCATTTATTGCGCCGGGAGAACTTGTGAAAACTGTGTTTTCCGCACCCGGTAGTGTCTAGGAGTCCAAAAATGTGTTCCGGAACCATCCGTGTGCGAAACACCGACGCACAATTTTGTTCATGTTCGGGTGGCCCCACTAGTGACATGCATTTATTGCGTCGAGACAAGTTGTGAAAACTATGTTTTCCGCACCTAGTAGTGTCTATGAGTCTTAAAATGTATTCGGAACGATCCCGAGCGTGTAACACCGATGCGCAATTTTGTTTATGATCGGGTGGGCCGACGACGGACCCGCATCTATTGCGCGGGACAAGTTGTGAAAACTGTGTTTTCAGCACCCGGTAGTGTCTAGGAGTCCAAAAATATGTTCGAAACGATCCGTGTGCGAAACACCGACGCACAATTTTGTTCATGTTCGGGTGGCCCCACTAGTGACACGGATTTATTGTGTCGGGACAAGTTGTGAAAACTGTGTTTTCCGCACCTAGTAGTGTCTATGAGTCCTAAAATGTATTCCGGAATGATCCCAGCGTTAAACACCGACGCACCATTTTATTTAAGTTCGGGTGGACCCACTACGGACCCGCATTTGTTGCTGCTGGGACAAGTTGTGAAAACTGTGTTTTCCGCACCCGATAGTGTCTAGGAGTGCAAAAATGTGTTCCGAAACGAACTGTGTGCGAATAACCGATGCACAATTTTGTTTATGATCGGGTGGGCCCACTACGGACACGCATTTATTGCGCGGGACAAGTTGTGAAAACTGTGTTTTCCGCACCCGTAGTGTCTAGGAGTCCAAAAATGTGTTCGAAACGATCCGTGTGCGAAACACCGACGCACAATTTTGTTCTTGTTCGGGTGGCCCCACTAGTGACACACATTTATTGCGTCGGGATAAGTTGTGAAAACTGTATTTTCCGCACCTAGTAGTGTCTATGAGTCCTAAAATGTATTCCGGAATGATCCCGGCGTTAAACACAGACACACAATTTTATTCAAGTTCGGGTGGGCTCACTACGGACCCACATTTATTGCGTCGGGACAAGTTGTGAAAACTGTGTTTTCCGCACCCGATAGTGTCTAGGAGTGCAAAAATGTGTTCGAAACGAACCGTGTGCGAAACACCGATGCACAATTTTGTTTATGATCGGGTGGGCCCACTATAGACGTGCATTTATTGCGCCGGGACAAGTTGTGAAAACTGTGTTTTCTGCACCCGGTAGTGTCTAGGAGTCTAAAAATGTGTTCGGAACGATCCGTGTGCGAAACACCGACGCAGAATTTTGTTCATGTTCAGGTCGCCCCACTAGTGACACGCATTTATTGCGCTAGGACAAGTTATGAAAACTATGTTTTCCGCACGTAGTTGTGCCTATATGTCCTAAAATGTATTCCGGAACGATCACGGTGTTAAACACCGACGCACAATTTTATTTTTGATCGGGTGGGCCCACTACGAGACCCGCATTTATTGTGCCGGGAAAAGTTGTGAAAACTGTGTTTTCCGCACCCGTTAGTGTCTAGGAGTGCAAAAATGTGTTCCGAAACGAACTGCGTGCGAAACACCGATGCACAATTTTGTTTATGATCGGGTGGGCCCACTACGGACCCGCATTTATTGCGCCGGGACAAGTTGTGAAAACTTTGTTTTCCGCAGCCGGTAGTGTTTAGGAGTCTAAAAATGTGTTCCGGAACGATACGTGTGCGAAACACCGACGCATAATTTTGTTCATGTTCAGGTCGCCCCACTAGTGACACGCATTTATTGCACCGGGACAAGTTGTGAAAACTATGTTTTCCGCACCGAGTAGTGTCTATGAGTCCTAAAATGTATTCCGAACGATCGTAGTGTTAAACACCGACGCACAATTTTATTTTTGATCGGGTGGGTCCACTACGGACCCGTATTTATTGCGTCGGGAAAAGTTGTGAAAACTGTGTTTTCCGCACCCGTAGTGTCTAGGAGTGCAAAAATGTGTTCCGAAACGAACCGTGTGCGAAACACCGACGCACAATTTTGTCTATGATCGGGTGGGCCCACTGCAGACGCGCATTTATTGCGCCGGCACAAGTTGTGAAAACTGTGTTTTCCGCACCCGGTAGTGTCTAGGAGTCTAAAAATGTGTTCCGGAATGATCCATGTGCGAAACACCGACGCATAATTTTGTTCATGTTCGGGTCGCCCCACTAGTGACACGCATTTATTGCGCCGGGACAAGTTGTGAAAACTATGTTTTCCGCACCTAGTAGTGTCTATGAGTCCTAAAATGTATTCCGAACGATCCCAGCGTTAAACACCGACGCACAATTTTATTTTTGAACGGGTGGGCCCACTATAGACCCGCATTTATTGCGCTCGGAAAAGTTGTGAAAACTGTGTTTTCCGCACCCGTAGTGTCTAGGAGTGCAAAAATGTGTTCCAAAATGAACCGTGAGCGAAACACCGACGCACAATTTGGTTTATGATCGGGTGGGCCCACTACAAACCCGCATTTATTGCGTCGGAACAAGTTGTGAAAACTGTGTTTTCCGCACCCAGTAGTGTCTGGAGTCTAAAAATGTGTTCGGAACGATCCGTGTGCGAAACACCGACGCATAATTTTGTTCATGTTCGGGTGGCCCCACTAGTGACACGGATTTATTACGTTGGGACAAGTTGTGAAAACTGTGTTTTCCACACCTAGTAGTGTCCATGAGTCCTAAAATGTATTCCGGAATGATCCTAGCGTTAAACACAGACGCACAATTTTATTCAAGTTCGGGTGGGCCCACTACGGACCCGCATTTATTACGCCGGGACAAGTTGTGAAAACTGTGTTTTCCGCACCCGATAGTGTCTAGGAGTGCAAAAATGTGTTCGAAACGAACCGTGTGCGAAACACCGATGCACAATTTTGTTTATGATCGGGTAGGCCCACTACGGACCCGCATTTATTGCGTCGGGACAAGTTGTGAAAACTGTGTTTTCTGCACCCGGTAGTGTCTAGGAGTCCAAAAATGTGTTCCGGAACGATCCGTGTGCGAAACACCGACGCACAATTTTGTTCTTGTTCAGGTGGCCCCACTAGTGACACGGATTTATTACGTCGGGACAAGTTGTGAAAACTGTGTTTTCCGCACCTAGTAGTGTCTATGAGTCCTAAAATGTATTCCGGAATGATCCCAGCGTTAAACACGGACGCACAATTTTATTCAAGTTCGGGTGGGCCCACTACGGACCCGCATTTATTGCGCCGGGACAAGTTGTGAAAACTGTGTTTTCCGCACCCGATAGTGTTTAGGAGTGCAAAAATGTGTTCCGAAACGAACCGTGTGCGAAACACCGATGCACAATTTTGTTTATGATCGGGTGGGCCCAGTACGGACGCGCATTTATTGCGCCGGGACAAGTAGTGAAAACTGTGTTTTCCGCACCCGGTAGTGTCTAAGAGTCCAAAAATGTGTTCCGCAACGATCCGTGTGCGAAACACCGACGCACAATTTTGTTCATGTTCGGGTGGCCCCACTAGTGACACGCATTTATTGCGTCGGGATAAGTTGTGAAAACTGTGTTTTCCGCACCTAGTAGTGTCTATGAGTCCTAAAATGTATTCCGAATGATCCCAGCGTTAAACACCGACGCACAATTTTGTTCATGTTCGGGTGGCCCCACTAGTGACACGGATTTATTGCGTCGGGACAAGTTGTGAAAACTGTGTTTTCCGCACCTAGTAGTGTCAATGAGTCCTAAAATGTATTCCGGAATTATCCCGGCGTTAAACACCGACGCACCATCTTATTTAAGTTCGGGTGGACCCACTACGGACCCGCGTTTGTTGCGACTGGGACAAGTTGTGAAAGCTGTGTTTTCCGCACCCGTAGTGTCTAGGAGTGCAAAAATGTGTTCCGAAATGAATCGTGTGCGAATAACCGATGCACAATTTTGTTTATGATCGGGTGGGCCCACTACGAGACGCGCATTTATTGCGCCGGGACAAGTTGTGAAATATGTGTTTTCTGCACCCGGTAGTGTCTAGGAGTCTAAAAATGTGTTCCAGAACGATCCGTGTGCGAAAGACCGACGCACAATTTTGTTCATGTTCGGGTGCCCCACTAGTGGCACGCATTTATTGCGTCGGGATAAGTTGTGAAAACTGTGTTTTCCGCACCTAGTAGTGTCTATGAGTCCTAAAATGTATTCCGGAATGATCCCGGCGTTAAACACAGACGCAGAATTTTATTCAAGTTCGGGTGGGCCCACTACGAGACCCGCATTTGTTGCACCGGGACAAGTTGTGAAAACTGTGTTTTGCGCACCCGATAGTGTCTAGGAGTGCAAAAATGTGTTCGAAACGAACCGTGTGCGAAACACCGATGCACAATTTTGTTTATGATCGGGTGGGCCCACTATAGACGCGCATTTATTGCGCCGGGACAAGTTGTGAAAACTGTGTTTTCCGCACCCGGTAGTGTCTAGGAGTCTAAAAATGTGTTCCGGAACGATCCGTGTGCGAAACACCGACGCATAATTTTGTTCATGTTCGGGTCGCCCCACTAGTGACACGCATTTATTGCGCCAGGACAAGTTCTGAAAACTATGTTTTCCGCAGCTAGTAGTGTCTATGAGTCCTGAAATGTATTCGGAACGATCCCAGTGTTAAACACCGACGCACAATTCTATTTTTGATCGGGTGGGCCCACTACAGACCCGTATTTGTTGCGCCGGAAAAGTTGTGAAAACTGTGTTTTCCGCACCCGGTAGTGTCTAGGAGTGCAAAAATGTGTTCGAAACGAATCGTGTGCGAAACACCGATGCACAATTTTGTTTATGATCGGGTGGGCCCAATACGGACCCGCATTTATTGCGTCGGGACAAGTTGTGAAAACCGTGTTTTCCGCACCCGGTAGTGTCTTGGAATTTAAAAATGTGTTCCGGAATGATCCGTGTGCGAAACACCGACGCATAATTTTGTTCATGTTCGGGTCGCCCCACTAGTGACACGCATTTATTGCGCCGGGACAAGTTGTGAAAACTATGTTTTCCGCACCGAGTAGTGTCTATGAGTCCTAAAATGTATTCCGGAACGATCGTAGCGTTAAACAGCGACGTACAATTTTATTTTTGATCGGGTGGGCTCCTACGGACCCGCATTTATTGCGTCGGGAAAAGTTGTGAAAACTGTGTTTTCCACACCTAGTAGTAGTGTCTATGAGTCCTAAAATGTATTTCGAAATGATCCCAGCGTTAAACACCGACGCACCATTTTATTTAAGTTCGGGTGGACCCACTACGAGACCCGCATTTGTTGTGCCGGGACAAGTTGTGAAAACTGTGTTTTGCGCACCCGATAGTGTATAGGAGTGCAAAAATGTGTTCCGAAATGAACTGTGTGCGAAACACCGATGCACAATTTTGTTTATGATCGGGTGCGCCCACTACTAACCCGCATTTATTGCGCCGGGACAAGTTGTGAAAACTGTGTTTTCCGCACCCGGTAGTGTCTAGGAGTCCAAAAATATGTTCCGGAACGATCCGTGTGCGAAACACGGACGCACAATTTTGTTCATGTTCAGGTGGCCCCACTAGCGACACGCATTTATTACATCGGGACAAGTTGTGAAACCTGTGTTTTCCGCACCTAGTAGTGTCTATGAGTCCTAAAATATATTCCGGAATGCTCCCAGCGTTAAACACCGACGCACAATTTTATTTAAGTTCGGGTGGGCCCACTACGAGACCCGCATTTGTTGCGGCGGGACAAGTTGTGAAAACTGTAATTTCCGCACCCGGTAGTGTCTAGGAGTGCAAAAATGTATTCCGAAACGAACCGTGTGCGAAATACCGATGCACAATTTTGTTTATGATCGGGTGGGCCCACTGCAGACCCGCATTTATTGCGTCGGGAGAACTTGTGAAAACTGTGTTTTCCGCACCCGGTAGTGTCTAGGAGTCCAAAAATGTGTTCCGGAACCATCCGTGTGCGAAACACCGACGCACAATTTTGTTCATGTTCGGGTGGCCCCACTAGTGACATGCATTTATTGCGTCGAGACAAGTTGTGAAAACTATGTTTTCCGCACCTAGTAGTGTCTATGAGTCTTAAAATGTATTCGGAACGATCCCAGCGTGTAACACCGATGCGCAATTTTGTTTATGATCGGGTGGGCCGACGACGGACCCGCATCTATTGCGCCGGGACAAGTTGTGAAAACTGTGTTTTCAGCACCCGGTAGTGTCTAGGAGTCCAAAAATATGTTCGAAACGATCCGTGTGCGAAACACCGACGCACAATTTTGTTCATGTTCGGGTGGCCCCACTAGTGACACGGATTTATTGTGTCGGGACAAGTTGTGAAAACTGTGTTTTCCGCACCTAGTAGTGTCTATGAGTCCTAAAATGTATTCCGGAATGATCCCAGCGTTAAACACCGACGCACCATTTTATTTAAGTTCGGGTGGACCCACTACGGACCCGCATTTGCTGCGCTGGGACAAGTTGTGAAAGCTGTGTTTTCCGCACCCGATAGTGTCTAGGAGTGCAAAAATGTGTTCGAAACGAACCGTGTGCGAATAACCGATGCACAATTTTGTTTATGATCGGGTGGGCCCACTACGGACACGCATTTATTGCGCCGGGACAAGTTGTGAAAACTGTGTTTTCCGCACCCGGTAGTGTCTAGGAGTCCAAAAATGTGTTCCGAAACGATCCGTGTGCGAAACACCGACGCACAATTTTGTTCTTGTTCGGGTGGCCCCACTACTGACACACATTTATTGCGTCGGGATAAGTTGTGAAAACTGTATTTTCCGCACCTAGTAGTGTCTATGAGTCCTAAAATGTATTCCGGAATGATCCCAGCGTTAAACACGGACACACAATTTTATTCAAGTTCGGGTGGGCTCACTACGGACCCACATTTATTGCGCCGGGACAAGTTGTGAAAACTGTGTTTTCCGCACCCGATAGTGTCTAGGAGTGCAAAAATGTGTTCCGAAACGAACCGTGTGCGAAACACCGATGCACAATTTTGTTTATGATCGGGTGGGCCCACTATAGACGTGCATTTATTGCGCCGGGACAAGTTGTGAAAACTGTGTTTTCTGCACCCGTAGTGTCTAGGAGTCTAAAAATGTGTTCGGAACGATCCGTGTGCGAAACACCGACGCAGAATTTTGTTCATGTTCAGGTCGCCCCACTAGTGACACACATTTATTGCGCTAGGACAAGTTATGAAAACTATGTTTTCCGCACGTAGTTGTGCCTATATGTCCTAAAATGTATTCCGGAACGATCACAGTGTTAAACACCGACGCACAATTTTATTTTTGATCGGGTGGGCCCACTACAGACCCGCATTTATTGCGCTGGGAAAAGTTGTGAAAACTGTGTTTTCCGCACCCGTTAGTGTCTAGGAGTGCAAAAATGTGTTCCGAAACGAACTCGTGCGAAACACCGATGCACAATTTTGTTTATGATCGGGTGGGCCCACTACAGACCCGCATTTATTGCGCCGGGACAAGTTGTGAAAACTTTGTTTTCCGCAGCCGGTAGTGTTTAGGAGTCTAAAAATGTGTTCCGAACGATACGTGTGCGAAACACCGACGCATAATTTTGTTCATGTTCAGGTCGCCCCACTAGTGACACGCATTTATTGCACCAGGACAAGTTGTGAAAACTATGTTTTCCGCACCGAGTAGTGTCTATGAGTCCTAAAATGTATTCCGAACGATCGTAGTGTTAAACACCGACGCACAATTTTATTTTTGATCGGGTGGGTCCACTACGGACCCGTATTTATTGCGCCGGAAAAGTTGTGAAAACTGTGTTTTCCGCACCCGGTAGTGTCTAGGAGTGCAAAAATGTGTTCCGAAACGAACCGTGTGCGAAACACCGACGCACAATTTTGTCTATGATCGGGTGGGCCCACTGCGGACGCGCATTTATTGCGCCGGCACAAGTTGTGAAAACTGTGTTTTCCGCACCCGGTAGTGTCTAGGAGTCTAAAAATGTGTTCGGAATGATCCATGTGCGAAACACCGACGCATAATTTTGTTCATGTTCGAGTCGCCCCACTAGTGACACGCATTTATTGCGCCAGGACAAGTTGTGAAAACTATGTTTTCCGCACCTAGTAGTGTCTATGAGTCCTAAAATGTATTCGGAACGATCCCAGCGTTAAACACCGACGCACAATTTTATTTTTGAACGGGTGGGCCCACTATAGACCCGCATTTATTGCGCCTGGAAAAGTTGTGAAAACTGTGTTTTCCGCACCCGGTAGTGTCTAGGAGTGCAAAAATGTGTTCCAAAATGAACTGTGAGCGAAACACCGACGCACAATTTGGTTTATGATCGGGTGGGCCCACTACAAACCCGCATTTATTGCGTCGGAACAAGTTGTGAAAACTGTGTTTTCCGCACCCGGTAGTGTCCGGAGTCTAAAAATGTGTTCCGGAACGATCCGTGTGCGAAACACCGACGCATAATTTTGTTCATGTTCGGGTGGCCCCACTAGTGACACGGATTTATTACGTTGGGACAAGTTGTGAAAACTGTGTTTTCCACACCTAGTAGTGTCCATGAGTCCTAAAATGTATTCCGGAATGATCCTAGCGTTAAACACAGACGCACAATTTTATTCAAGTTCGGGTGGGCCCACTACGGACCCGCATTTATTACGTCGGGACAAGTTGTGAAAACTGTGTTTTCCGCACCCGATAGTGTCTAGGAGTGCAAAAATGTGTTCCGAAAGGAACTGTGTGCGAAACACCGATGCACAATTTTGTTTATGATCGGGTAGGCCCACTACGGACCCGCATTTATTGCGCCGGGACAAGTTGTGAAAACTGTGTTTTCTGCACCCGGTAGTGTCTAGGAGTCCAAAAATGTGTTCGGAACGATCCGTGTGCGAAACACCGACGCACAATTTTGTTCTTGTTCGAGTGGCCCCACTAGTGACACGGATTTATTACGTCGGGACAAGTTGTGAAAACTGTGTTTTCCGCACCTAGTAGTGTCTATGAGTCCTAAAATGTATTCCGGAATGATCCCGGCGTTAAACACGGACGCACAATTTTATTCAAGTTCGGGTGGGCCCACTACGGACCCGCATTTATTGCGCCGGGACAAGTTGTGAAAACTGTGTTTTCCGCACCCGATAGTGTTTAGGAGTGCAAAAATGTGTTCGAAACGAACGTAGTGCGAAACACCGATGCACAATTTTGTTTATGATCGGGTGGGCCCAGTACGGACGCGCATTTATTGCGCCGGGACAAGTAGTGAAAACTGTGTTTTCCGCACCCGGTAGTGTCTAAGAGTCCAAAAATGTGTTCCGCAACGATCCGTGTGCGAAACACCGACGCACAATTTTGTTCATGTTCGGGTGGCCCCACTAGTGACACGCATTTATTGCGTCGGGATAAGTTGTGAAAACTGTGTTTTCCGCACCTAGTAGTGTCTATGAGTCCTAAAATGTATTCCGGAATGATCCCAGCGTTAAACACCGACGCACAATTTTGTTCATGTTCGGGTGGCCCCACTAGTGACACGGATTTATTGCGTCGGGACAAGTTGTGAAAACTGTGTTTTCCGCACCTAGTAGTGTCAATGAGTCCTAAAATGTATTCCGGAATTATCCCAGCGTTAAACACCGACGCACCATCTTATTTAAGTTCGGGTGGACCCACTACGGACCCGCGTTTGTTGCACTGGGACAAGTTGTGAAAACTGTGTTTTCCGCACCCGTAGTGTCTAGGAGTGCAAAAATGTGTTCCGAAATGAACTGTGTGCGAATAACCGATGCACAATTTTGTTTATGATCGGGTGGGCCCACTACGAGACGCGCATTTATTGCGCCGGGACAAGTTGTGAAATATGTGTTTTCTGCACCCGGTAGTGTCTAGGAGTCTAAAAATGTGTTCCGGAACGATCCGTGTGCGAAAGACCGACGCACAATTTTGTTCATGTTCGGGTGCCCCACTAGTGGCACGCATTTATTGCGTCGGGATAAGTTGTGAAAACTGTGTTTTCCGCACCTAGTAGTGTCTATGAGTCCTAAAATGTATTCCGGAATGATCCCGGCGTTAAACACGAGACGCAGAATTTTATTCAAGTTCGGGTGGGCCCACTACGGACCCGCATTTGTTGCACCGGGACAAGTTGTGAAAACTGTGTTTTGCGCACCCGATAGTGTCTAGGAGTGCAAAAATGTGTTCGAAACGAACCGTGTGCGAAACACCGATGCACAATTTTGTTTATGATCGGGTGGGCCCACTATAGACGCGCATTTATTGCGCCAGGACAAGTTGTGAAAACTGTGTTTTCCGCACCCGGTAGTGTCTAGGAGTCTAAAAATGTGTTCCGGAACGATCCGTGTGCGAAACACCGACGCATAATTTTGTTCATGTTCAGGTCGCCCCACTAGTGACACGCATTTATTGCGCCAGGACAAGTTCCGAAAACTATGTTTTCCGCAGCTAGTAGTGTCTATGAGTCCTGAAATGTATTCGGAACGATCCTAGTGTTAAACACCGACGCACAATTCTATTTTTGATCGGGTGGGCCCACTACGAGACCCGTATTTGTTGCGTCGGGAAAAGTTGTGAAAACTGTGTTTTCCGCACCCGGTAGTGTCTAGGAGTGCAAAAATGTGTTCCGAAACGAACCGTGTGCGAAACACCGATGCACAATTTTGTTTATGATCGGGTGGGCCCAATACGGACCCGCATTTATTGCGTCGGGACAAGTTGTGAAAACTGTGTTTTCCGCACCCGGTAGTGTCTTGGAATTTAAAAATGTGTTCCGGAATGATCCGTGTGCGAAACACCGACGCATAATTTTGTTCATGTTCAGGTCGCCCCACTAGTGACACGCATTTATTGCGCCGGGACAAGTTGTGAAAACTATGTTTTCCGCACCGAGTAGTGTCTATGAGTCCTAAAATGTATTCGGAACGATCGTAGCGTTAAACAGCGACGTACAATTTTATTTTTGATCGGGTGGGCTCCTACGGACCCGCATTTATTGCGCGGGAAAAGTTGTGAAAACTGTGTTTTCCACACCTAGTAGTAGTGTCTATGAGTCCTAAAATGTATTTCGAAATGATCCCAGCGTTAAACACCGACGCACCATTTTATTTAAGTTCGGGTGGACCCACTACGAGACCCGCATTTGTTGTGCCGGGACAAGTTGTGAAAACCGTGTTTTGCGCACCCGATAGTGTATAGGAGTGCAAAAATGTGTTCCGAAATGAACTGTGTGCGAAACACCGATGCACAATTTTGTTTATGATCGGGTGCGCCCACTACTAACCCGCATTTATTGCGCCGGGACAAGTTGTGAAAACTGTGTTTTCCGCACCCGGTAGTGTCTAGGAGTCCAAAAATGTGTTCCGGAATGATCCGTGTGCGAAACACCGACGTACAATTTTGTTCATGTTCAGGTGGCCCCACTAGTGACACGGATTTATCGCGTCGGGACAAGTTGTGAAAACTGTGTTTTCCACACCTAGTAGTAGTGTCTATGAGTCCTAAAATGTATTTCGGAATGATCCCGGCGTTAAACACCGACGCACCATTTTATTTAAGTTCGGGTGGACCCACTACGGACCCGCATTTGTTGCGCCGGGACAAGTTGTGAAAACTGTGTTTTCCGCACCCGGTAGTGTCTAGGAGTGCAAAAATGTGTTCCGAAACGATCCGTGTGCGAAACACCGACGCACAATTTTGTTCATGTTCGGGTGGCCCGACTAGTGACACGCATTTATTGCGTCGGGACAAGTTGTGAAAACTGTGTTTTCCGCACCCGGTAGTGTCTAGGAGTCCAAAAATGTGTTCGAAACGATCCGTGTGCGAAACACCGACGCATAATTTTGCTCATGTTCGGGTCGCCCCACTAGTGACACGCATTTATTGTGCCGGGACAAGTTGTGAAAACAATGTTTTCCGCACTTCGTAGTGTCTATGAGTCCTAAAATGTATTCCGTAACGATCCCAGCGTGAAACATCGATGCACAATTTTGTTTATGATCGGGTGGGCCCACTGAAGACCCGCATTTATTGCGCCGGGACAAGTTGTGAAAACTGTGTTTTCCGCACCCGGTAGTGTCTAGGAGTCCAAAAATGTGATCCGAAACGAATCGTGTGCGAAACACCGATGCACAATTTTGTTTATGATCGGGTGGGCCCACTATAGACGCGCATTTATTGCGCCGGGACAAGTTGTGAAAACTGTGTTTTCCGCACCCGGTAGTGTCTAGGAGTCTAAAAATGTGTTCCGGAACGATCCGTGTGCGAAACACCGACGCATAATTTTGTTCATGTTCAGGTCGCCCCACTAGTGACACGCATTTATTGCGCCAGGACAAGTTACGAAAACTATGTTTTCCGCAGCTAGTAGTGTCTATGACTCCTGAAATGTATTCGGAACGATCCCGGTGTTAAACACCGACGCACAATTCTATTTTTGATCGGGTGGGCCCACTACAGACCCGTATTTGTTGCGCTGGGAAAAGTTGTGAAAACTGTGTTTTCCGCACCCGGTAGTGTCTAGGAGTGCAAAAATGTGTTCCGAAACGAATCGTGTGCGAAACACCGATGCACAATTTTGTTTATGATCGGGTGGGCCCAATACGGACCCGCATTTACTGCGCCGGGACAAGTTGTGAAAACTGTGTTTTCCGCACCCGGTAGTGTCTTGGAGTTTAAAAATGTGTTCCGGAATGATCCGTGTGCGAAACACCGACGCATAATTTTGTTCATGTTCGAGTCGCCCCACTAGTGACACGCATTTATTGCGCCAGGACAAGTTGTGAAAACTATGTTTTCCGCACCGAGTAGTGTCTATGAGTCCTAAAATGTATTCGGAACGATCGTAGCGTTAAACAGCGACTCACAATTTTATTTTTGATCGGGTGGGCCCCTACGGACCCGCATTTATTGCGCTGGGAAAAGTTGTGAAAACTGTGTTTTCCGCACCCGGTAGTGTCTAGGAGTGCAAAAATGTGTTCGAAACGAACTGTGTGCGAAACACCGACGCACAATTTTGTTTATGATCGGTTGGGCCCACTACGGACCCGCATTTATTGCGCCGGGACAAGTTGTGAAAACTGTGTTTTCCGCACCCGGTAGTGTCTAGGAGTCCAAAAATGTGTTCCGGAACGATCCGTGTGCGAAACACCGACGCACAATTTTGTTCATGTTCGGGTGGCCCCACTAGTGACACGCATTTATCGCGTCGGGACAAGTTGTGAAAACTGTGTTTTCCACACCTAGTAGTAGTGTCTATGAGTCCTAAAATGTATTTCGAAATGATCCCAGCGTTAAACACCGACGCACCATTTTATTTAAGTTCGGGTGGACCCACTACGGACCCGCATTTGTTGCGCCGGGACAAGTTGTGAAAACTGTGTTTTGCGCACCCGATAGTGTATAGGAGTGCAAAAATGTGTTCCGAAACGAACTGTGTGCGAAACACCGATGCACAATTTTGTTTATGATCGGGTGCGCCCACTATCGACCCGCATTTATGGCGCCGGGACAAGTTGTGAAAACTGTGTTTTCCGCACCCGTAGTGTCTAGGAGTCGAAAAATGTGTTCCGGAACGATCCGTGTGCGAAACACCGACGCACAATTTTGTTCATGTTCAGGTGGCCCCACTAGTGACACGGATTTATCGCGTCGGGACAAGTTGTGAAAACTGTGTTTTCCACACCTAGTAGTAGTGTCTATGAGTCCTAAAATGTATTTCGGAATTATCCCAGCGTTAAACACCGACGCACCATTTTATTTAAGTTCGGGTGGACCCACTACGGACCCGCATTTGTTGCGCCGGGACAAGTTGTGAAAACTGTGTTTTCCGCACCCGGTAGTGTCTAGGAGTGCAAAAATGTGTTCCGAAACGATCCGTGTGCGAAACACCGACGCACAATTTTGTTCATGTTCGGGTGGCCCGACTAGTGACACGCATTTATTGCGTCGGGACAAGTTGTGAAAACTGTGTTTTCCACACCTAGTAGTAGTGTCTATGAGTCCTAAAATGTATTTCGAAATGATCCCAGCGTTAAACACCGACGCACCATTTTATTTAAGTTCGGGTGGACCGACTACGAGACCCGCATTTGTTGTGCCGGGACAAGTTGTGAAAACTGTGTTTTGCGCACCCGATAGTGTATAGGAGTGCAAAAATGTGTTCCGAAATGAACTGTGTGCGAAACACCGATGCACAATTTTGTTTATGATCGGGTGCGCCCACTACTAACCCGCATTTATTGCGCCGGGACAAGTTGTGAAAACTGTGTTTTCCGCACCCAGTAGTGTCTAGGAGTCCAAAAATGTGTTCCGGAATGATCCGTGTGCGAAACACCGACGTACAATTTTGTTCATGTTCAGGTGGCCCCACTAGTGACACGGATTTATCGCGTCGGGACAAGTTGTGAAAACTGTGTTTTCCACACCTAGTAGTAGTGTCTATGAGTCCTAAAATGTATTTCGGAATGATCCCAGCGTTAAACACCGACGCACCATTTTATTTAAGTTCGGGTGGACCCACTACGGACCCGCATTTGTTGCGCCGGGACAAGTTGTGAAAACTGTGTTTTCCGCACCCGGTAGTGTCTAGGAGTGCAAAAATGTGTTCGAAACGATCCGTGTGCGAAACACCGACGCACAATTTTGTTCATGTTCGGGTGGCCCGACTAGTGACACGCATTTATTGCGTCGGGACAAGTTGTGAAAACTGTGTTTTCCGCACCCGGTAGTGTCTAGGAGTCCAAAAATGTGTTCCGAAACGATCCGTGTGCGAAACACCGACGCATAATTTTGCTCATGTTCAGGTCGCCCCACTAGTGACACGCATTTATTGTGCCGGGACAAGTTGTGAAAACAATGTTTTCCGCACTTCGTAGTGTCTATGAGTCCTAAAATGTATTCCGTAACGATCCCAGCGTGAAACATCGATGCACAATTTTGTTTATGATCGGGTGGGCCCACTAAAGACCCGCATTTATTGCGCCGGGACAAGTTGTGAAAACTGTGTTTTCCGCACCCGGTAGTGTCTAGGAGTCCAAAAATGTGATCCAAAACGAACTGTGTGCGAAACACCGATGCACAATTTTGTTTATGATCGGGTGGGCCCACTATAGACGCGCATTTATTGCGCCGGGACAAGTTGTGAAAACTGTGTTTTCCGCACCCGGTAGTGTCTAGGAGTCTAAAAATGTGTTCGGAACGATCCGTGTGCGAAACACCGACGCATAATTTTGTTCATGTTCAGGTCGCCCCACTAGTGACACGCATTTATTGCGTCGGGACAAGTTACGAAAACTATGTTTTCCGCAGCTAGTAGTGTCTATGACTCCTGAAATGTATTCGGAACGATCCCAGTGTTAAACACCGACGCACAATTCTATTTTTGATCGGGTGGGCCCACTACGGACCCGTATTTGTTGCGCGGGAAAAGTTGTGAAAACTGTGTTTTCCGCACCCGATAGTGTCTAGGAGTGCAAAAATGTGTTCGAAACGAACTGTAGTGCGAAACACCGATGCACAATTTTGTTTATGATCGGGTGGGCCCAATACGGACCCGCATTTACTGCGCCGGGACAAGTTGTGAAAACTGTGTTTTCCGCACCCGGTAGTGTCTTGGAGTTTAAAAATGTGTTCGGAATGATCCGTGTGCGAAACACCGACGCATAATTTTGTTCATGTTCAGTGTCGCCCCACTAGTGACACGCATTTATTGCGCCAGGACAAGTTGTGAAAACTATGTTTTCCGCACCGAGTAGTGTCTATGAGTCCTAAAATGTATTCCGAACGATCGTAGCGTTAAACAGCGACTCACAATTTTATTTTTGATCGGGTGGGCCCCTACGGACCCGCATTTATTGCGCCGGAAAAGTTGTGAAAACTGTGTTTTCCGCACCCGGTAGTGTCTAGGAGTGCAAAAATGTGTTCGAAACGAACCGTGTGCGAAACACCGACGCACAATTTTGTTTATGATCGGTTGGGCCCACTACGGACCCGCATTTATTGCGCCGGGACAAGTTGTGAAAACTGTGTTTTCCGCACCCGGTAGTGTCTAGGAGTCCAAAAATGTGTTCCGGAACGATCCGTGTGCGAAACACCGACGCATAATTTTGTTCATGTTCGGGTGGCCCCACTAGTGACACGCATTTATCGCGTCGGGACAAGTTGTGAAAACTGTGTTTTCCACACCTAGTAGTAGTGTCTATGAGTCCTAAAATGTATTTCGAAATGATCCCAGCGTTAAACACCGACGCACCATTTTATTTAAGTTCGGGTGGACCCACTACGGACCCGCATTTGTTGCGCCGGGACAAGTTGTGAAAACTGTGTTTTGCGCACCCGATAGTGTATAGGAGTGCAAAAATGTGTTCCGAAACGAACCGTGTGCGAAACACCGATGCACAATTTTGTTTATGATCGGGTGCGCCCACTATCGACCCGCATTTATGGCGCCGGGACAAGTTGTGAAAACTGTGTTTTCCGCACCCGGTAGTGTCTAGGAGTCGAAAAATGTGTTCGGAACGATCCGTGTGCGAAACACCGACGCACAATTTTGTTCATGTTCAGGTGGCCCCACTAGTGACACGGATTTATCGCGTCGGGACAAGTTGTGAAAACTGTGTTTTCCACACCTAGTAGTAGTGTCTATGAGTCCTAAAATGTATTTCGGAATTATCCCAGCGTTAAACACCGACGCACCATTTTATTTAAGTTCGGGTGGACCCACTACGGACCCGCATTTGTTGCGCCGGGACAAGTTGTGAAAACTGTGTTTTCCGCACCCGGTAGTGTCTAGGAGTGCAAAAATGTGTTCCGAAACGATCCGTGTGCGAAACACCGACGCACAATTTTGTTCATATTCAGGTGGCCCGACTAGTGACACGCATTTATTGCGTCGGGACAAGTTGTGAAAACTGTGTTTTCCACACCTAGTAGTAGTGTCTATGAGTCCTAAAATGTATTTCGGAATTATCCCAGCGTTAAACACCGACGCACCATTTTATTTAAGTTCGGGTGGACCCACTACAGACCCGCATTTGTTGCGCGGGACAAGTTGTGAAAACTGTGTTTTCCGCACCCGGTAGTGTCTAGGAGTGCAAAAATGTGTTCCGAAACGATCCGTGTGCGAAACACCGACGCATAATTTTGCTCATGTTCAGGTCGCCCCACAAGTGACACGCATTTGTTGTGCCAGGACAAGTTGTGAAAACAATGTTTTCCGCACTTCGTAGTGTCTATGAGTCCTAAAATGTATTCCGTAACGATCCCAACATGAAACATCGATGCACAATTTTGTTTATGATCGGGTGGGCCCACTGAAGACCCGCATTTATTGCGCCAGGACAAGTTGTGAAAACTGTGTTTTCCGCACCCAGTAGTGTCTAGGAGTCCAAAAATGTGTTCCGGAACGATCCGTGTGCGAAACACCGACGCACAATTTTGTTCACGTTCCGGTGGCCCCACTAGTGACATGCATTTATTGCGTCGGGACAAGTTGTGAAAACTATGTTTTCCGCACCTAGTAGTGTCTATGAGTATTAAAATGTATTCGGAATGATCCCAGCGTTAAACACCGACGCACCATTTTATTTAAGTTCGGGTGGACCCACTACAGACCCGCATTTGTTGCGCTGGGACAAGTTGTGAAAACTGTGTTTTCCGCACCCGTAGTGTCTAGGAGTGCAAAAATGTGTTCCGGAACGAACCGTGTGCGAAACACCGACGCACAATTTTGTTTATGATCGGGTGGGCCCACTATCGACCCGCATTTATTGCGCCGGGACAAGTTGTGAAAACTGTGTTTTTCGCACCCGTAGTGTCTAGGAGTCCAAAAGTGTCTTCCGGAACGATCCGTGTGCGAAACACCGACGCATAATTTTGTTCATGTTCGAGTCGCCCCACTAGTGACACGCATTTATTGCGCTAGGACAAGTTGTGAAAACTATGTTTTCGGCACCGAGTAGTGTCTATGAGTCCTAAAATGTATTCCGGAACGATCGTAGCGTTAAACAGCGACGCACAATTTTATTTTTGATCGGGTGGGCCCACTACGGACCCGCATTTATTGCGCCAGGACAAGTTGTGAAAACTGTGTTTTCCGCACCCGTAGTGTCTAGGAGTCCAAAAATGTGATCCGAAACGAATCGTGTGCGAAACACCGATGCACAATTTTGTTTATGATCGGGTGGGCCCACTATAGACGTGCATTTATTGCGCCAGGACAAGTTGTGAAAACTGTGTTTTCCGCACCCGGTAGTGTCTAGGAGTCTAAAAATGTGTTCCGGAACGATCCGTGTGCGAAACACCGACGCATAATTTTGTTCATGTTCAGGTCGCCCCACTAGTGACACGCATTTATTGCGCCAGGACAAGTTCCGAAAACTATGTTTTCCGCAGCTAGTAGTGTCGATGAGTCCTGAAATGTATTTCGGAACGATCCCAGTGTTAAACACCGACGCACAATTCTATTTTTGATATGGTGGGCCCACTACGAGACCCGTATTTGTTGCGCCGGAAAAGTTGTGAAAACTGTGTTTTCCGCACCCGGTAGTGTCTAGGAGTGCAAAAATGTGTTCGAAACGAACTATGTGCGAAACACCGATGCACAATTTTGTTTATGATCGGGTGGGCCCAATACGGACCCGCATTTATTGCGCCGGGACAAGTTGTGAAAACTGTGTTTTCCGCACCCGGTAGTGTCTAGGAGTTTAAAAATGTGTTCCGGAATGATCCGTGTGCGAAACACCGACGCATAATTTTGTTCATGTTCGGGTCGCCCCACTAGTGACACGCATTTATTGCGCCAGGACAAGTTGTGAAAACTATGTTTTCCGCACCGAGTAGTGTCTATGAGTCCTAAAATGTATTCCGAACGATCGTAGCGTTAAACAACGACGCACAATTTTATTTTTGATCGGGTGGGCCCCTACGGACCCGCATTTATTGCGCTGGGACAAGTTGTGAAAACTGTGTTTTCCGCACCCGGTAGTGTCTAGGAGTGCAAAAATAAGTTCGGAACGAACCGTGTGCGAAACACCGACGCACAATTTTGTTTATGATCGGGTGGGCCCACTATCGACCCGCATTTATTGCGCCGGGACAAGTTGTGAAAACTGTGTTTTCCGCACCCGGTAGTGTCTAGGAGTCCAAAAATGTGTTCCGGAACGATCCGTGTGCGAAACACCGACGCACAATTTTGTTCATGTTCGGGTGGCCCCACTAGTGACACGCATTTATCGCGTCGGGACAAGTTGTGAAAACTGTGTTTTCCACACCTAGTAGTAGTGTCTATGAGTCCTAAAATGTATTTCGAAATGATCCCAGCGTTAAACACCGACGCACCATTTTATTTAAGTTCGGGTGGACCCACTACGGACCCGCATTTGTTGCGCCGGGACAAGTTGTGAAAACTGTGTTTTGCGCACCCGATAGTGTATAGGAGTGCAAAAATGTGATCCGAAACGAACCGTGTGCGAAACACCGATGCACAATTTTGTTTATGATCGGGTGCGCCCACTACCGACCCGCATTTATTGCGCCGGGACAAGTTGTGAAAACTGTGTTTTCCGCACCCGGTAGTGTCTAGGAGTCGAAAAATGTGTTCCGGATCGATCCGTGTGCGAAACACCGACGCACAATTTTAATCATGTTCAGGTGGCCCCACTAGTGACACGGATTTATCGCGTCGGGACAAGTTGTGAATTTTGTTCATGTTCGGGTGGCCCCACTAGTGACACGGATTTATCGCGTCGGGACAAGTTGTGAAAACTGTGTTTTCCACACCTAGTAGTAGTGTCTATGAGTCCTAAAATGTATTTCGGAATGATCCCAGCGTTAAACACCGACGCACCATTTTATTTAAGTTCGGGTGGACCCACTACGGACCCGCATTTGTTGCGCTGGGACAAGTTGTGAAAACTGTGTTTTCCGCACCCGGTAGTGTCTAGGAGTGCAAAAACGTGTTCCGAAACGATCCGTGTGCGAAACACCGACGCACAATTTTGTTCATGTTCGGGTGGCCCGACTAGTGACACGCATTTATTGCGTCGGGACAAGTTGTGAAAACTGTGTTTTCCGCACCCGGTAGTGTCTAGGAGTCCAAAAATGTGTTCGAAACGATCCGTGTGCGAAACACCGACGCATAATTTTGTTCATGTTCAGGTCGCCCCACTAGTGACACGCATTTATTGTGCCAGGACAAGTTGTGAAAACAATGTTTTCCGCACTTCGTAGTGTCTATGAGTCCTAAAATGTATTCCGTAACGATCCCAGCATGAAACATCGATGCACAATTTTGTTTATGATCGGGTGGGCCCACTGAAGACCCGCATTTATTGCGCCAGGACAAGTTGTGAAAACTGTGTTTTCCGCACCCGGTAGTGTCTAGGAGTGCAAAAATGTGTTCGAAACGAATCGTGATGCGAAACACCGACGCACAATTTTGTTTATGATCGGTTGGGCCCACTACGGACCCGCATTTATTGCGCCGGGACAAGTTGAGAAATCTGTGTTTTCCGCACCCGGTAGTGTCTAGGAGTCCAAAAATGTGTTCGGAACGATCCGTGTGCGAAACACCGACGCACAATTTTGTTCATGTTCAGGTGGCCCCACTAGTGACATGCATTTATTGCGTCGGGACAAGTTGTGAAAACTGTGTTTTCCACACCTAGTAGTAGTGTCTATGAGTCCTAAAATGTATTTCGGAATGATCCCAGCGTTAAACACCGACGCACCATTTTATTTAAGTTCGGGTGGACCCACTACGGACCCGCATTTGTTGCGCCGGGACAAGTTGTGAAAACTGTGTTTTCCGCACCCGTAGTGTCTAGGAGTGCAAAAATGTGTTCGAAACGATCCGTGTGCGAAACACCGACGCACAATTTTGTTCATGTTCGGGTGGCCCGACTAGTGACACGCATTTATTGCGTCGGGACAAGTTGTGAAAACTGTGTTTTCCGCACCCGTAGTGTCTAGGAGTCCAAAAATGTGTTCCGAAACGATCCGTGTGCGAAACACCGACGCATAATTTTGTTCATGTTCAGGTCGCCCCACTAGTGACACGCATTTATTGTGCCAGGACAAGTTGTGAAAACAATGTTTTCCGCACTTCGTAGTGTCTATGAGTCCTAAAATGTATTCCGTAACGATCCCGAGCATGAAACATCGATGCACAATTTTGTTTATGATCGGGTGGGCCCACTGAAGACCCGCATTTATTGCGCCAGGACAAGTTGTGAAAACTGTGTTTTCCGCACCCGGTAGTGTCTAGGAGTCCAAAAATGTGTTCCGGAACGATCCGTGTGCGAAACACCGACGCACAATTTTGTTCATGTTCGGGTGGCCCCACTAGTGACATGCATTTATTGCGTCGGGACAAGTTGTGAAAACTATGTTTTCCGCACCTAGTAGTGTCTATGAGTATTAAAATGTATTCCGGAATGATCCCAGCGTTAAACACCGACGCACCATTTTATTTAAGTTCGGGTGGACCCACTACGGACCCGCATTTGTTGCGCCGGGACAAGTTGTGAAAACTGTGTTTTCCGCAACCGGTAGTGTCTAGGAGTGCAAAAACGTGTTCCGGAACGAACCGTGTGCGAAACACCGACGCACAATTTTGTTTATGATCGGGTGGGCCCACTATCGACCCGCATTTATTGCGCCGGGACAAGTTGTGAAAACTGTGTTTTCCGCACCCGGTAGTGTCTAGGAGTCCAAAAGTGTCTTCCCGAACGATCCGTGTGCGAAACACCGACGCATAATTTTGTTCATGTTCGAGTCGCCCCACTAGTGACACGCATTTATTGCGCTAGGACAAGTTGTGAAAACTATGTTTTCCGCACCGAGTAGTGTCTATGAGTCCTAAAATGTATTCGGAACGATCGTAGCGTTAAACAACGACGCACAATTTTATTTTTGATCGGGTGGGCCCACTACGGACCCGCATTTATTGCGCCGGGAAAAGTTGTGAAAACTGTGTTTTCCGCACCCGGTAGTGTCTAGGAGTGCAAAAATGTGTTCGAAACGAACGTGTGCGAAACACCGACGCACAATTTTGTTTATGATCGGTTGGGCCCACTACGGACCCGCATTTATTGCGCCAGGACAAGTTGAGAAATCTGTGTTTTCCGCACCCGGTAGTGTCTAGGAGTCCAAAAATGTGTTCCGGAACGATCCGTGTGCGAAACACCGACGCACAATTTTGTTCATGTTCGGTGGCCCCACTAGTGACATGCATTTATTGCGTCGGGACAAGTTGTGAAAACTATGTTTTCCGCACCTAGTAGTGTCTATGAGTATTAAAATGTATTCCGGAATGATCCCAGCGTTAAACACCGACGCACCATTTTATTTAAGTTCGGGTGGACCCACTACGAGACCCGCATTTGTTGCGCTGGGACAAGTTGTGAAAACTGTGTTTTCCGTACCCGGTAGTGTCTAGGAGTGCAAAAATATGTTCCGGAACGAACCGTGTACGAAACACCGACGCACAATTTTGTTTATGATCGGGTGGGCCCACTATCGACCCGCATTTATTGCGCCGGGACAAGTTGTGAAAACTGTGTTTCCGCACCCACTAGGAGTCCAAAAGTGTGTTCCGGAATGATCCGTGTGCGAAACACCGACGCACAATTTTGTTCATGTTCGGGTGGCCCCACTAGTGACACGGATTTATTGCGTCGGGACAAGTTGTGAAAACTGTGTTTTCCACACCTAGTAGTGTCTATGAGTCCTAAAATGTATTTGGGAATGATCCCAGCGTTAAACACCGACGCACCATTTTATTTAAGTTCGGGTGAACCCACTACGGACCCGCATTTGTTGCGCCGGGACAAGTTGTGAAAACTGTATTTTGCGCACCCGATAGTGTCTAGGAGTGCAAAAATGTGTTCGAAACGAAGCGTGTGCGAAACACCGATGCACAATTTTGTTTATGATCGGCTGGGCCCACTATAGACGCGCATTTATTGCGCCAGGACAAGTTGTGAAAACTGTGTTTTCCGCACCCGGTAGTGTCTAGGAGTCTAAAAATGTGTTCCGGAACGATCCGTGTGCGAAACCCCGACGCATAATTTTGTTCATGTTCAGGTCGCCCCACTAGTGACACGCATTTATTGCGCCAGGACAAGTTCTGAAAACTATGTTTTCTGCACCTAGTAGTGTCTATGAGTCCTGAAATGTATTCCGAACGATCCAGTGTTAAACACCGACGCACAATTCTATTTTTGATCGGGTGGGCCCACTACGGACCCGTATTTGTTGCGCTCGGAAAAGTTGTGAAAACTGTGTTTTCCGCACCCGGTAGTGTCTAGGAGTGCAAAAATGTGTTCCGAAACGAATCGTGTGCGAAACACCGATGCACAATTTTGTTTATGATCGGGTGGGCCCAATACGAGACCCGCATTTATTGCGTCGGGACAAGTTGTGAAAACTGTGTTTTCCGCACCCGGTAGTGTCTAGGAGTCTAAAAATGTGTTCCGGAATGATCCGTGTGCGAAACACCGACGCATAATTTTGTTCATGTTCGGTCGCCCCACTAGTGACACGCATTTATTGCGCCAGGACAAGTTGTGAAAACTATGTTTTCCGCACCGAGTAGTGTCTATGAGTCCTAAAATGTATTTCGGAACGATCGTAGCGTTAAACAGCGACGCACAATTTTATTTTTGATCAGGTGGGCCCACTACGGACCCGCATTTATTGCGTCGGGAAAAGTTGTGAAAACTGTGTTTTCCGCACCCGGTAGTGTCTAGGAGTGCAAAAATGTGTTCCGAAACGAACCGTGTGCGAAACACCGACGCACAATTTTGTTTATGATCGGTTGGGCCCACTACGGACCCGCATTTATTGCGCCGGGACAAGTTAAGAAATCTGTGTTTTCCGCACCCGGTAGTGTCTAGGAGTCCAAAAATGTGTTCGGAACGATCCGTGTGCGAAACACCGACGCACAATTTTGTTCATGTTCAGGTGGCCCCACTAGTGACATGCATTTATTGCGTCGAGACAAGTTGTGAAAACTATGTTTTCCGCACCTAGTAGTGTCTATGAGTATTTAAATGTATTCCGGAATGATCCCAGCGTTAAACACCGACGCACCATTTTATGTAAGTTCGGGTGGACCCACTACGAGACCCGCATTTGTTGCGCTGGGACAAGTTGTGAAAACAGTGTTTTCCGCACCGGTAGTGTCTAGGAGTGCAAAAATGTGTTCGAAACGATCCGTGTGCGAAACACCGACGCACAATTTTGTTCATGTTCGGGTGTCCCCACTAGTGACACGCATTTATTGCGTCGGATAAGTTGTGAAAACTGTGTTTTCCACACCTAGTAGTGTCTATGAGTCCTAAAATGTATTCCGAACGATCCCAACGTTAAACACCGACGCACCATTTTATTTAAGTTCGGGTGGACCCACTACGGACCCGCATTTGTTGCGCCGGGACAAGTTGTGAAAACTGTGTTTTCCGCACCCGGTAGTGTCTAGGAGTGCAAAAATGTGTTCCAAAACGATCCGTGTGCGAAACACCGACGCACAATTTTGTTCATGTTCAGGTGGCCCCACTAGTGACACGCATTTATTGCATCGGGACAAGTTGTGAAAACTGTGTTTTCCGCACCCGGTAGTGTCTAGGAGTCCAAAAATGTGTTCCGGAACGATCCATGTGCGAAACACCGACGCACAATTTTGTTCATGTTCGGGTGGCCCCACTAGTGACACGGATTTATTACGTCGGGACAAGTTGTGAAAACTGTGTTTTCCGCACCTAGTAGTGTCTATGAGTCCTAAAATGTATTCCGAAACGATCCTAGTGTTAAACACCGACGCACAATTTTATTTTTGATCGGGTGGACCCACTACGAGACCCGCATTTATTGCGTCTGGGACAAGTTGGGAAAACTGTGTTTTCCGCACCCGGTAGTGTCTAGGAGTGCAAAAATGTGTTCTGAAATGAACCGTGTGTGAAACACGGACGCACAATTTTGTTTATGATCGGGTGGGCCCACTATCGACCCGCATTTATTGCGTCGGGACAAGTTGTGAAAACTGTGTTTTCCGCACCCGGTAGTGTCTAGGAGTCCAAAAATGTGTTCGGAACGATCCGTGTGCGAATCACCGACGCATAATTTTGCTCATGTTCGAGTCGCCGCACTAGTGACACGCATTTATTGTGCCGGGACAAGTTTGAAAACTATGTTTTCCGCACCTCGTAGTGTCTATGAGTCCTAAAATGTATTCGGAATGATCCCAGCGTTAAACACCGACGCACCATTTTATTTAAGTTCGGGTGGACCCACTACGGACCCGCATTTGTTGCGCCGGGACAAGTTGTGAAAACTGTGTTTTCCGCACCCGGTTGTGTCTAGGAGTCTACAAATGTGTTCGGAACAATCCGTGTGCGAAACACCGAAGCATAATTTTGTTCATGTTCGGGTCGCCCCACGAGTGACACGCATTTATTGCGTCGGGACAAGTTGTGAAAACTATGTTTTCTGCACCTAGTAGTGTCTATGAGTCCTAAAATGTATTCCGAAACGATCCTAGTGTTAAACACCGACGCACAATTTTATTTTTGATTGGGTGGGCCCACTACGGACCCGCATTTATTACTGCTGGGACAAGTTGTGAAAACTGTGTTTTCCGCACCCGATAGTGTCTAGGAGTGCAAAAATGTGTTCGAAACGAACGTGTGCGAAACACCGACGCACAATTTTGTTTTTGATCGGGTGGGCCCACTACTGACCCGCATTTATTGCGCCGGGACAAGTTCTGAAAGCTGTGTTTTCGGCACCGGGTAGTGTCTAGGAGTGCAAAAATGTGTTCGGAACGATCCGTGTGCGAAACACCAACGCATAATTTTGTTCATGTTCGAGTCGCCCCACTAGTGACACGCATTTATTACGCCGGGACAAGTTGTGAAAACTATGTTTTCCGCACCTAGTAGTGTCTATGAGTCCTAAAATATATTCCCGAACGATCCCAGCGTGAAACACCGACGCACAATTTTATTTTTGATCGGGTGGGCCCACTACGAGACCCGCATTTATTGCGCGGGAAAAGTTATGAAAACTGTGTTTTCCGCACTCGGTAGTGTCTAGGAATGCAAAAATGTGTTCCGAAACAAACCGTGTGCGAAACACCGACGCACAATTTTGTTTATGATCGGGTGGGCCCACTATCGACCCGCATTTATTGCGCCGGGACAAGTTGTGAAAACTGTGTTTTCCGCACCCGGTAGTGTCTAGGAGTCCAAAAATGTGTTCCGAAACGATCCGTGTGCAAAACACCGACGCACAATTTTGTTCATGTTCGGGTGGCCCCACTAGTGACACGCATTTATTGCGTCGGGATAAGTTGTGAAAACTGTGTTTTCCGCACCTAGTAGTGTCTATGAGTCCTAAAATGTATTCCGGAATGATCCCGGCGTTAAACACGGACGCACAATTTTATTCAAGTTCGGGTGGGCCCACTACGGACCCGCATTTATTGCGCCGGGACAAGTTGTGAAAACTGTGTTTTCCGCACCTAATAGTGTCTAGGAGTGCAAAAATGTCTTCCGAAACGAACCGTGTGCGAAACACCGACGCACAATTTTGTTTATGATCGGGGGCCCACTATCGACCCGAATTTATTGCGTCGGGACAAGTTGTGAAAACTGTGTTTTCCGCACCCGGTAGTGTCTAGGAGTCCAAAAATGTGTTCCGGAACGATCCGTGTGCGAAACACCGACGCACAATTTTGTTCATGTTCGGGTGGCCCCACTAGTGACACGCATTTATTGCGTCGGGACAAGTTGTGAAAACTGTGTTTTCCGCACTCGGTAGTGTCTAGGAGTCCAAAAATGTTTTCCGGAACGATCCATGTACGAAACACCGACGCATAATTTTGTTCATGTTCAGTGTCGCCCCACTAGTGACACGCATTTATTGCGCCAGGACAAGTTGTGAAAACTATGTTTTCCGCACCTAGTAGTGTCTATGAGTCCGAAAATGTATTCCCGAACGATCCCAGCGTTAAACACCGACGCACAATTTTATTTTTGATCGGGTGGGCCCGCTACTGAACCCGCATTTATTGCGCCGGAAAAAGTTGTGAAAACTCGTGTTTTCCGCACCCGTAGTGTCTAGGAGGGCAAAAATATGTTCCGAAACGTATCGTGTGCGAAACATCGATGCACAATTTTGTTTATGATCGGGTGGGCCTAGTACAGCCCCGCATTTATTGCGCCAGGACAAGTTGTGAAAACTGTGTTTTCCGCACCCGGTAGTGTCTAGGAGTCTAAAAATGTGTTCCGGAACCATCCGTGTGCGAAACACCGACGCATAATTTTGTTCATGTTCGGGTCGTCCCACTAGTGACACGTATTTATTGCGCCAGGACAAGTTGTGAAAACTATGTTTTCCGCACCTAGTAGTGTCTATGAGTCCTAAAATGTATTCCGAAACGATCCTAGTGTTAAACACCGACGCACAATTTTATTTTTGATCGGGTGGGCCCACTACGAGACCCGCATTTATTGCGCTGGGACAAGTTGTGAAAACTGTGTTTTCCGCACCCGATACTGTCTAGGAGTGCAAAAATGTGTTCCGAAACGAACCGTGTGCGAAACACCGATGCACAATTTTGTTCATGATCGGGTGGGCCCACTATAGACGCGCATTTATTGGGCTGGGACAAGTTGTGAAAACTGTGTTTTCCGCACCCGGTAGTGTCTAGGAGTCTAAAAATGTGTTCCGGAACGATCCGTGTGCGAAACACCGACGCACAATTTTGTTCATGTTCAGGTGGCCCCACTAGTGACACGCATTTATTGCGTCGGGACAAGTTGTAAAAACTGTGTTTTCCGCACCCGGTAGTGTCTAGGAGTCTAAAAATGTGTTCCGGAATGATCCGTGTGCGAAACGCCGACGCATAATTTTGTTGATGTTCGAGTCGCCCCACTAGTGACACGCATTTATTGCGCCAGGACAAGTTGTGAAAACTATGTTTTCCGCACCTAGTAGTGTCTATGAGTCCTAAAATGTATTCCGGAATGATCCAAGTGTTTAACACCGACGCACAATTTTATTTATGTTCGGGTGGGCCCACTACGTGACCCGCATTTATGCGTCGGGAAAAGTTGTGAAAACTGTGTTTTCCGCACTCGCGAGTGTCTAGGAGTGCAAAAATGTGTTCCGAAACGAACCGTGAGCGAAACACCGACGCACAAGTTTGTTTATGATCGGGTGGGCCCACTACGGACCCGCATTTATTGCGCCGGGTCAAGTTGTGAAAACTGTGTTTTCCGCACCCGGTAGTGTCCGGAGTCTAAAAATGTGTTCCGGAACGATCCGTGTGCGAAACACCGACGCATAATTTTGTTCATGTTCGGGTGGCCCCACTAGTGACACGGATTTATTGCGTCGGGACAAGTTGTGAAAACTGTGTTTTCCGCACCTAGTAGTGTCTATGAGTCCTAAAATGTATTCCGGAATGATCCCAGCGTTAAACACCGACGCACCATTTTATTTAAGTTCGGGTGGACCCACTACGGACCCGCATTTATTGCGTCGAGACAAGTTGTGAAAACTGTGTTTTCCGCACCCGGTAGTGTCTAGGAGTCTAAAAATGTGTTCCGAACGATCCGTGTGCGAAACACCGACGCATAATTTTGTTCATGTTCGAGTCGCCCCACTAGTGACACGCATTTATTGCGCCAGGACAAGTTGTGAAAACTGTGTTTTCCGCACCTAGTAGTGTCTATGAGTCCTAAAATGTATTCCGGAACGATCCCAGCGTTAAACACCGACGCACAATTTTATTTTTGATCGGGTGGGCCCACTACGGACCCGCATTTATTACGCTGGGACAAGTTGTGAAAACCGTGTTTTCCGCACCCGATAGTGTCTAGGAGTGCAAAAATGTGTTCCGAAACGAACCGTGTGCGAAACACCGACGCACAATTTTGTTTATGATCGGGTGGGCCCACTATCGACCCGCATTTATTGCACCGGGACAAGTTGTGAAAACTGTGTTTTTCGCACCCGTAGCGTCTAGGAGTCCAAAAATGTGTTCCGGAACGATCCGTGTGCGAAACACCGACGCACAATTTTGTTCATGTTCAGAGTCGCCCCACTAGTGACACGCATTTATTGCGCGAGGACAAGTTGTGAAAACTGTGTTTTCTGCACCTAGTAGTGTCTATGAGTCCTAAAATGTATTCCGAACGATCCCAGCGTTAAACACCGACGCACAATTTTATTTTTGATCGGGTGGGCCCACTACGGACCCGCATTTATTACGCTGGGACAAGTTGTGAAGACTGTGTTTTCCGCACCCGATAGTGTCTAGGAGTGCAAAAATGTGTTCCGAAACGAACCGTGTGCGAAACACCGACGCACAATTTTGTTTATGATCGGGTGGGCCCACTATCGACCCGCATTTATTGCACCGGGACAAGTTGTGAAAACTGTGTTTTTCGCATCCGGTAGTGTCTAGGAGTGCAAAAATGTGTTCCGGAACGATCCGTGTGCGAAACACCGACGCACAATTTTGTTCATGTTCGGGTCGCCCCACTAGTGACACGCATTTATTGCGCCAGGACAAGTTGTGAAAACTATGTTTTCCGCACCTAGTAGTGTCTATGAGTCCTAAAATGTATTCCGGAATGATCCAAGTGTTTAACACCGACGCACAATTTTATTTATGTTCGGGTGGGCCCACTACGGACCCGCATTTATGCGTCGGGAAAAGTTGTGAAAACTATGTTTTCCGCACTCGGCGAGTGTCTAGGAGTGCAAAAATGTGTTCCGAAACGAACCGTGAGCGAAACACCGACGCACAAGTTTGTTTATGATCGGGTGGGCCCACTACGGACCCGCATTTATTGCGCCGGGTCAAGTTGTGAAAACTGTGTTTTCCGCACCCGGTAGTGTCCGGAGTCTAAAAAGTGTTCCGGAACGATCCGTGTGCGAAACACCGACGCATAATTTTGTTCATGTTCGGGTGGCCCCACTAGTGACACGGATTTATTGCGTCGGGACAAGTTGTGAAAACTGTGTTTTCCGCACCTAGTAGTGTCTATGAGTCCTAAAATGTATTCCGGAATGATCCCAGCGTTAAACACCGACGCACCATTTTATTTAAGTTCGGGTGGACCCACTACGGACCCGCATTTATTGCGTCGGGACAAGTTGTGAAAACTGTGTTTTCCGCACCCGACAGTGTCTAGGAGTCTAAAAATGTGTTCCGGAACGATCCGTGTGCGAAACACCGACGCATAATTTTGTTCATGTTCGAGGTCGCCCCACTAGTGACACGCATTTATTGCGCCAGGACAAGTTGTGAAAACCGTGTTTTCCGCACCTAGTAGTGTCTATGAGTCCTAAAATGTGTTCGGAACGATCCCAGCGTTAAACACCGACGCACAATTTTATTTTTGATCGGGTGGGCCCACTACGGACCCGCATTTATTACGCCGGGACGAGTTGTAAAAACTGTGTTTTCCGCACCCGATAGTGTCTAGGAGTGCAAAAATGTGTTCCGAAACGAACCGTGTGCGAAACACCGACGCACAATTTTGTTTATGATCGGGTGGGCCCACTATCGACCCGCATTTATTGCACCGGGACAAGTTGTGAAAACCGTGTTTTTCGCACCCGGTAGCGTCTAGGAGTCCAAAAATGTGTTCCGGAACGATCCGTGTGCGAAACACCGACGCACAATTTTGTTCATGTTCGAGTCGCCCCACTAGTGACACGCATTTATTGCGCTGGGACAAGTTGTGAAAACTGTGTTTTCTGCACCTAGTAGTGTCTATGAGTCCTAAAATGTATTCCGGAACGATCCCAGCGTTAAACACCGACGCACAATTTTATTTTTGATCGGGTGGGCCCACTACGGACCCGCATTTATTACGTCGGGACAAGTTGTGAAGACTCGTGTTTTCCGCACCCGATAGTGTCTAGGAGTGCAAAAATGTGTTCCGAAACGAACTGTGTGCGAAACACCGACGCACAATTTTGTTTATGATCGGGTGGGCCCACTATCGACCCGCATTTATTGCACCGGGACAAGTTGTGAAAACCGTGTTTTCGCACCCGGTAGTGTCTAGGAGTGCAAAAATGTGTTCGGAACGATCCGTGTGCGAAACACCGACGCACAATTTTGTTCATGTTCGAGTCGCCCCACTAGTGACACGCATTTATTGCGCAAGGACAAGTTGTGAATGATGTGAACCCGTGAGGGTTTTGGCGTCGATCTTTCGATGAGAGTGGAAGATAATTCGATTGGTGATGAAGTCGACGTTCACGGCCCGACTACAACCGTCCAAGGACGTTGCGCCTTAGCAACCGATACACCGCCTCCAATGATCGCCGCGATCTTGTGGGAGCGCGACCGATAGGTGTAGAGTGCCCGATCTTTCGGTGAGTGTAGATAATTTCGATTGGTGGACGTTGACCCTCACGATCCGACTACGACGAGCAAGCCCGAAGCGCCAATGCAATCGCTGAACCAACTTCCGATGGTTATTGAACCCGCGGTTAAACAAATTCAACCCGATCACGAGGATCAATCCTTGCAAGCAATCGAAGAACAAGCAAGAATAAGAGGCGAGCAATCCGATGTATTGCACGAAGGTGGAGTTCTGAATTCAACGTCGAAGGGACGGAATGTATAGCTAGGCTAATACTAAAACAAAACTCAAGTCCGAAATAAAAGAGAGTCTCTATCTAAATAGGGGGAGGGGGCGGCGCGTGAACAGCACCCGTGGGTACCGTAGCGCGGCCGGTGCCCAACCCTAGTCTCCCATATGGGCCTCTTGTTGGCCCATCCTCTAGTCTTCTCGGCCCAAAGTTCTTTAACAAGTATGACGAAGCTCAATTCTCTTGCACGGGCCCGAGTAATCGGACCGGAATACGTCGTCTTGATGATAGGGCTTCCATCTTGACGGCCCACTAGAGGGGCGCGGCTTGGGAGGCGCACCGGCTTGGAGTGGGGCGTCGTCGTTCGTCGTCGTTCGTTCGTCGTCGTTCGTCGTCGTATGTACGTCGTTGATGTCCTCATCATCCTCCCCTTCTTGAAGTGAAGTCGTCCTCGACGGCAACTCATCATCCTCGCCCAAGTATGGTTTCAAATCTGCAACATTAAAACTCGTGGAAACACCAAACTCCATGGGCAAGTCAAGAACATAAGCATTATCGTTAATCTTGGTTAGCACTTTAAAAGGACCAGCAGCACGAGGCATCAATTTAGAACGACGCAAAGTTGGAAATCTATCTTTACGCAAGTGCAACCAAACCAAATCACCAGGTTCAAAAGAAACATGTTTTCGACCTTTACTACCAAGCAACTTGATACTTTTTATTAGCAACAAGCAATGTTCTGTTGGGTTTCTTCATGCAATTGTTTCATGTGATCAATATGAGCAAGAGCATCAACATTTGGTTCATCTTCAAGCATCAATAGCAAACAAATCAATAGGTGCCCTAGGAACATAGCCATAAACAACCTCAAAAGGACACATCTTGGTGGTAGAATGTGTAGCACGATTATAAGCAAATTCAACATGAGGTAAACAATCTTCCCAACGTCTCAAATTTTTATCAAGAACAGCTCTAAGCATAGCAGACAAAGTTCTATTTACTACCTCAGCTTTGCCCATCAGCTTTGAGGATGACAAGTAGTACTAAACAGCAGCTTAGTTCCTAGTTTATTCCAAAGAGAACGCCAAAAATGACTAAGAAACTTAGCATCACGATCGGAGACAATTGTTTTAGGAATTCCATGCAATCTAACAATCTCGCTAAAGAACAATGCAGCAATATTGGAGGCATCATCAGCTTTATGACATGGTATAAAGTGAGCCATTTTAGAGAAGCGATCAACAACCACAAAAATACTGTCCCTCCCCTTCTTAGTTCTAGGCAATCCCAAAACAAAATCCATCGAAATATCATGCCAAGGAGAAGAGGGGACTGGCAAGGGCATATACAAACCATGATTACCCAAACGAGACTTAGCCTTCTCGACATGTAGTACAGCAGTGCAACAAGGCGCTCAACATCACGGCGCATCCGTGGCCAAAAGAAGTGGTCAGCCAACACCTCATGTGTCTTGAAAACGCCAAAGTGACCCATAAGACCACCTCCATGCGCCTCCCGCAACAACAAAAGACGAACCGAACCAACCGGAATACACAGCTTGTTAGCACGAAACAGAACCCATCCCGCATATGAAATTTGCCCCAAGGTTTGCCATCCTTACAATGCACCATAATATCATGAAAATCAGCATCATTCACATATTGATCTTTCAAAGCTTGCAAACCAAAAATTTTAAAGTCTAGTTGGGACAAGCATCGTATAACGACGAGACAAAGCATCAGCAATCACATTTTCCTTCCCGTTTTTATGTTTAATGATGTACGGAAAAGATTCAATGAATTCAACCCATTTAGCATGACGACGGTTCAGATTAGTTTGGGTTCTAATATGTTTCAAAGCCTCATGATCAGAATGAATAATAAACTCGCGAGGCCATAAATAATGCTGCCATGTTTGCAAAGTTCTCACTAAAGCATAAAGTTCTTTATCATAAGTGGAATATTTAAGAGCAGCACCACTTAACTTCTCACTAAAATAAGCAATGGGTTTATGATCTTGCAACAAAACAGCACCCAAACCAATTCCACTAGCATCACATTCCAATTCAAACACTTTATCAAAATTAGGCAATTGCAAGAGAGGAGCATGGGTTAACCGTTCCTTTAAAGTGGTGAAGGCAAATTCTTGTGGTGCACCCCACTCAAATGGCGCACCCTTCTTGGTCAACTCGTGCAACGGTGCAGCGATGGTGCTAAAATCCTTCACAAAACGACGATAGAAACCTGCAAGACCAAGAAAACTCGCGAACCCGTGTAACCGTCGCTCGGTTGAGGCCAACTTTGTATGGCGTCCACCTTGTTGCCATCTACCTCAATTCCCTCGCGAAGTGACAACATATCCAAGAAACGAAACACGTTGCGTGCAAAAAGTGCATTTTTCCATGTTACCAAACAAGTGAGCAGCACGCAAAGCATCAAAAACAGCACGCAAGTGATCTAAATGCTCATTCATGGATTTGCTGTATATAAGAATATCATCAAAGTAGACAACAACAAAGATTCCAATGAAAGGTCTAAGAACTTCATTCATTAAGCGCATGAAAGTGCTAGGAGCATTAGACAAACCAAACGGCATAACCAACCATTCATACAAGCCAAATTTAGTTTTAAAAGCCGTTTTCCATTCATCTCCTAATTTCATTCTAATCTGATGGTAACCACTACGCAAATCAACCTTAGAGAAAATTGTGGCACCACTAAGTTCATCAAGCATATCATCAAGGCGTGGTATAGGATATCGATAACGAATTGTAATATTGTTAATTGCGCGACAATCTACACACATACGCCATGAACCATCCTTTTTAGGGACAAGCAAAACAGGAACCGAACAAGGACTAAGAGACTCACGAATGTAACCTTTGTCAAGCAATGCTTGCACTTGACGCTGAATTTCTTTCGTCTCTTCAGGATTTGTACGGTACGGAGCGCGATTAGGGAGCCGTGCGCCTGGAATGAGATCAATTTGATGTTCTATGCCACGAATTGGAGGAAGTCCTGGTGGCAATTCAGCGGGAAACACATCTTTATAGTCCTGCAAAAGGTTAGCAACAGCAGGAGGAATATGCAACATAGGCGCCTCATCTAGTGAAACAAGCATACGAGAGCAAACAAGCGCATAGCAAGGCAGATTAGCATCATGTAACTCATCAAAATCAGCACGTGTAGCAAGCAAGATAGGATTACTCAATTTAATCTCAAAGTTGAACAGTGCAATAGGAGGTGATTTAAGCAATTTTGCAGCTTTTGCCGCTCTAGCCATATCATCTTTTAAAACTTGTTCAGGTGTCATAGGATGAATAACAATTTTCTCGACCCTTAAACATGAAAGAATAATAATTGGAACGACCATGGTGAAGACTATCAACATCATATTGCCAAGGACGACCAAGCAACAAAGAGCATGCTTCCATTGGAACAACATCACAATCCACAAAATCAGAATAGGCACCAAGAGAGAAAGGAACACGTACCGAGCGCGTTACCTTTATTTTACCGCCATCATTCAGCCACCGAACGTGATAGGGATGTGGATGCTTCCTTGTTGGCAATGCCAACCGCTCCACCAATGTTAGACTAGCCAAATTGTTGCAACCGCCACCGTCAATGATTATGCGAATCGCTCTTTCTTGCACAACGCCTTTGATATGAAAAATGTTGTGGCGCCGGTTCTTCTCATCCCGAACGACCCGTGTACTAAGAACACGCTGCACAACAAGATTTGCATACCTGTCGGCGGCACTAGAGTCGACATGAAGCTCCGCATTATCTGCATGGTTAGCAACAAGAGAATGTGGAACATCTTCGGAATCACTAGCGGAAGAATACTCACCATCATCACGAATCAGCATTGTTCGCTTATTTGGACAATCACGAAAAACATGGCCAAACCCTTTGCAGCGGTGACACCGAATGTCACGAGCTCGTCCGCACGACGAAGAAGGCGTGGTCGAGGCAGGCTTTGCCGGCGGCGCGCTAGACTTGGACGACGAAGAGTGGTCGCGCGCTGTTGTGGATGGCACCGTGGTCGACGACGTGTGGTCGCGCGATGTGGAAGAAGGAGGCGCCGACCGTGGGGCTGAAGTGTGCGTCTTGGACCCCGCAAAAGTGTTAGTTCTTGACGAAGATCGTCGTCCCCGCACTTCACGTTCAGCTTTACAAGCATATTCAAATAAGGTGGTCATATCATTGTAATCCTTATAATCAAGAATGTCCTGAATTTCACGATTTAACCCACCCCTAAAACGAGCCATAGCAGCATCCTCCCGTTCAACTAAACCACAGCGAATCATACCCTTTTGCAAAGCTTGATAATAATCCTCTACGGAAAGCGAACCTTGTTGAAAACGCTGCATTTGATTAAGCAAATCTCTAGCAAAATATGATGGGACAAAACGGTGACGCATGGCTGTTTTTAACTCTGCCCAAGTGGCTGGAATATTATCAGGATATTTTTGTGTATACTCACGCCACCAAATTAAAGCAAACTCAGTAAACTCACTAATAGCAGCCTTAACTTGTAAATTAGCAGGAATATCATGGCATGCAAACTTTTGTTCAACTTCTAATTCCCAATCAAGATAAGCAGCAGGATCATATTTGCCATTAAAAGTAGGAATCTTAAATTTAATTCTGGCAAAGGAATCATTAGGAGGAATACGTACTCTACGAGCACGACCGCGACGATTGTCGTCGTCCCGCTCGGTGTCGGCGCCGTAGTCACGTGTAGTCCGTAACTCCGCGAGCTGCGTCGTCACCGTCCTAAGCTGCGTCGTCATGGTCTCAAGACGTGTCAAAATCGTCTCGAGTGTAGTGTGGGCAGCCGTATCAGCGAGGTCGAGCTGATCAAAACGTGCATTCGACGACCGGATCGTCGAATCAAGTCGCTCGTGCATCGCCTTCATGTCATTCGTGAGGCCATCAACCTGCACCTGGACATCCCGGATGGAGGGCGCTCCGACTTCGAGTCCGTTCCTCGTCATCGAAACACCAAGCAAAAACAAAACAACCACAAAAAGAGCCTACGACGAGAGGTTAATGGAGGATGAAAAAGCTCAATCGTAAAGCTGTTATCAAACTCTTACTCGTTCTTACCAAGCACGCAAGTGTGAACTGCAACCACAGGTAAAACCGGTGGAAGATTGGAGGAGCGATTGCCCGGGAACGGTACTCGCTCGTAGTAGATAATTTGTGGAGCTAGGAGGCTGCACTCAATTCAAGGGTTAGCACAATTCAAACAATAATTGCAAAGCTGAATAAAAGTGCTAAACGCAAACAGACTCGCTGCCGGCACAAGTGTAGACGAAAAGGTGAAGTGAAAAGAAAGAGGAGAAAACAAAGGTCGACGAAGGAAAACAAGAAAGGAGAGTACCACGCAAAGGAACCGACGAGGCTGAAACGGAAAAGGAGTGTGGCGACTCTTGGAACCTCGGCTCACCCCTTTTTAGTTTTCAATTGTTTTTTTTTTTTTTTTTTGTTTCTGTTTTCCCTTTTTTTCAGTTTTTTTTTTTTTTTTTTCACGGGGCGAACTTCAAAAACGGATTATATGAACAAGAGGAACAAAATGACCAAGTCACCACACACACTTTTTCCGGAGAGAGCAGGGGTAAAACGGTATCCGAGGCTGGCTCTAGAGTAAGGTTGCAGCGGCGCTATCCGAGGCTGGCTCGGACGCGGCGTGGTTGTGACTTGGGGTCTCCGTGGAACTAGGTGGCGAAACCAAAACGAAACGGCGGCACACGGAACCGAGCCGAACAAACACGAGGTGGTGAAACAGAAAAGGACTCGGCGAGGCGAACGACCGAACGAAGGCACGCGACCGAGTAGGACTTGAGACAGACGAGTCGGATGGAAAAGGTGTGGCGACGAGTCCTAACAAACCGATCTCGATGCAGCAAACACGGCGGTAGGGAAAACCGACCCGGACCGGTGTGGAAAACAGAATCGGCCGACGGAAAGATGAAATCGGCCAAGACTCTAGGGCGTGCGACTAGATGGATGATAACCCAAAAGGCGGCGTGACCTAGCGAAACAAGAAAAACGGCGGCACGACTCGACGGCAAAAATCAGATGCGGCGGAACAGATGTGGGATGAGCGGCGGCGGAAGACGATGAAAACACGATGTACCAAGCAACGATCAAAAGCGAAAGCACAAAAACTCAACAACGCAAATTATTGAACGAAAGTGCAAGGCTCAAAACCGTATCGGGGTCAATTTTTTGTAGTTTTTGGTTTATGTGGCTTGGATAAACTCACCGAGAAACACCGGAAATCTGATACCACTTGATAGGTGTAGAGTGCCCGATCTTTCGGTGAGTGTAGATAATTTCGATTGGTGGACGTTGACCCTCACGATCCGACTACGACGAGCAAGCCCGAAGCGCCAATGCAATCGCTGAACCAACTTCCGATGGTTATTGAACCTGCGGTTAAACAAATTCAACCCGATCACGAGGATCAATCCTTGCAAGCAATCGAAGAACAAGCAAGAATAAGAGGCGAGCAATCCGATGTATTGCACGAAGGTGGAGTTCTGAATTCAACGTCGAAGGGACGGAATGTATAGCTAGGCTAATACTAAAACAAAACTCAAGTCCGAAATAAAAGAGAGTCTCTATCTAAATAGGGGGAGGGGGCGGCGCGTGAACAGCACCCGTGGGTACCGTAGCGCGGCCGGTGCCCAACCCTAGTCTCCCATATGGGCCTCTTGTTGGCCCATCCTCTAGTCTTCCGGCCCAAAGTTCTTTAACAAGCATGACGAAGCTCAATTCTTCTTGCACGGGCCCGAGTAATCGGACCGGAATACGTCGTCTTGATGATAGGGCTTCCATCTTGACGGCCCACTAGAGGGGGCGCGGCTTGGGAGGCGCACGGCTTGGGGGCGTCGTCGTTCGTCGTCGTTCGTTCGTCGTCGTTCGTCGTCGTATGTACGTCGTTGATGTCCTCATCGGCGACCACCGGCCTCGAGGGCACTCGTCCTGCAAGCAATCGAAGAACCGGCAAGAACAAGTAGAACAAGCACTGAAATTGCTAGATTTAATTGAAGGTTCACAACTGAAAACACAATATGGTGGGGTTCCGAAGATGAACGGGCAGGCGGCACGGGCACGCTGCAACAAGTAGCAAAGGCTAACTCTAATCAACAAAACCCAATCTGAAAAGTGGCAGCTATGGGGTATATGGGAGGGTGGAGGACGACCAGGACGTGGTGGGGGTCGTCCCCAAACCCTAAGACGCGGCCCCTATTGGGCCCCACTTGATACACGGCCCGTCGGGCCCAAAACTAGACAAATTTATGTCTCTGCAGCAAAACGACGATTGCGGTCGACTCGGAGCAGATATGGAGTTGATCTCAGATCCGTTGGAAAGTAGACTCTGTAAGCTTTCCAAATTGTGCTTGCACGCCCCAAACAGAGTCCGGATGAAGTCGTGGCGTCTGTCACAAGTTGACCCTGTCCTGCAGTCCGAATCCAACACGCGAGAATCCCCTCCCCTTCTTATCCTCTCCATCATTCCTAAGCAAAACAAGAACACACGTGTCTCGAGAGTCTAAATCAGATGGACATGAGCTTAGGAATGAACTCACTTGATAGTTTAGTTGGCGAGCACGAGCGCGGGTAAGAGGGCCAGCCGGAGTTGGTGTTATTGATGTTGTGGGAGGCGTGGGTGTAACGGAAGTAGTGATGTCCTCATCATCCTCCCTTCTTGCATTTGAGTCGTCCTCGACTCAAGCTCATCTTCTTCTCCCAAATATGGCTTCAAATCTGCAATGTTAAATGTGGGGCTAACCCCATAATCTGCAGGAAGATCAAGCTTATATGCATTCTCATTAACTTTTTCTAGCACTTTAAAAGGACCATCAGCTCTAGGCATCAATTTAGATTTTCTCAATTCAGGAAACCTATCCTTTCTTAAGTGCAACCAAACCAAATCTCCAGGTTCAAAAATCAATTGCCTTCTACCTTTATCACCAGCAAGCTTATACTTTGCATTCATGCGCTCAATATTTTCTTTAGTTGTTTCATGCAACTTCAACATAAATTCAGCACGTTGTTTAGCATCAAAATTCAGTTTTTCAGAAGTAGGCAAAGGCATCAAATCAATAGGAGCACGAGGCAACAACCCATAAACAATCTCAAAAGGGCACATCTTTGTAGTAGAATGCATCGAACGATTATAAGCAAATTCAATATGAGGCAAACATTCTTCCCACATCTTAAGATTCTTCTTTAAAACAGCCCTTAACATAGTAGACAAAGTTCTATTCACAACTTCAGTTTGACCATCAGTTTGGGGGTGACAAGTGGTAGAAAACAAGAGCTTAGTTCCCAATTTGCCCCACAAAGTTCTCCAAAAATGACTAAGAAACTTAGCATCACGATCGAAACAATTGAATTTGGCACACCATGCAAGCGAACAATTTCCCGAAAGAACAAATCAGCAATATGAGTAGCATCATCAGTTTTATGACAAGGTATGAAATGTGCCATCTTAGAAAATCTATCCACAACCACAAAAATACTATCACGTCCCCTCCTAGTCCTAGGCAAGCCCAACACAAAATCCATAGAAATGTCTTCCCAAGGAACACTAGGAACAGGTAAAGGCATATACAAACCATGAGGATTCAACCGTGACTTAGCCTTTTGACATGTAGTGCAACGAGCAACAAATCTCTCCACGTCCCTCCTCATCTTTGGCCAAAAGAAATGACCAGCAAGTATGTCCTCCGTCTTCTTTGCTCCAAAATGCCCCATCAAACCACCTCCATGCGCTTCCCGTAACAACAACAAACGAACGGAGCTAGCTGGAATGCATAGCTTGTTAGCTCTAAACACAAACCCATCACTAACAATGAATTTGTTCCATGCCTTTCCATCTTTACAATTTAGCAACACATCTTTAAAATCAACATCATTCACATATTGTTCTTTAATTGTTTCCAAACCAAAGATCTTGTAATCAAGTTGTGTCAACAAGGTATATCTCCTAGACAAAGCATCAGCAATAACATTCTCCTTGCCTTTCTTGTGTTTGACAACATAAGGAAAAGATTCAATGAATTCAACCCATTTGGCATGTCTACGATTCAATTTTCCTTGACTACGAATATGCTTTAAAGATTCATGATCAGAATGTATGACATATTCTTTGGGCCACAAATAGTGCTGCCAAGTTTCTAAAGAACGCACAAGAGCATATAATTCCTTATCATAAGTGGAATAATTCAGAACTGGCCCACTCAATTTCTCACTAAAATAAGCAACAGGTTTTCCATCTTGTAACAAAACACCACCCAATCCAATTCCACTAGCATCACATTCCAACTCAAAAGCCTTATTAAAATCTGGAAGTTGGAGAAGAGGTGCATGTGTCAACTTATCTTTTAGCATGTTGAAAGCGTTCTCCAGCTTTGGTGCCCCAACAAAAGGGCACTCCCTTCTTCGTAAGCTCATTCAAAGGTGCAGCAATGGTGCTGAAATCCTTCACAAAACGGCGATAGAACCCAGCAAGTCCTAAAAAGCTCCGCACCTGGGTGATGGTCTTAGGTACAGAGCCACCCATCAATAGCCTCAACCTTGGCCTGGTCAACTTCAATTCCCTGTGGAGTAACAACATAGCCAAGAAAAGAGACTCGATCCGTGCAAAAGGTGCACTTCTCAAGGTTACCAAATAAACGTGCATCACGTAAAGCATTAAAAACAGCACGTAAATGATCAAGATGTTCATCCATAGTTTTGTCTGTAAATCAATATATCATCAAAGTAGACAACAACAAATTTTCCAATGAAAGCAAGCAAAACCCCATTCATTAATCTCATGAAAGTGCTAGGTGCATTAGTTAACCCAAAAGGCATGACTAACCACTCATATAAACCGAACTTTGTTTTGAAAGCAGTTTTCCATTCATCTCCAAGTTTCATGCGGATTTGGTGATATCCGCTACGCATATCAACCTTTGAAAACACAACAGCACCACTCAATTCATCGAGCATATCATCTAATCGTGGAATAGGGTGACGATATCGAATGGTGATATTATTTATAGCTCTACAATCCACACACATACGCCATGATCCATCTTTCTTAGGCACTAGAATAACCGGAACAGCACAAGGACTAAGAGACTCACGCACATAACCTTTATCAAGTAGTTCTTGCACTTGGCGCTGAATCTCTTTCGTTTCTTCCGGGTTTGTCCTGTATGGTGCACGGTTGGGCAATGAAGCACCGGGGATGAGATCTATCCGGTGCTCAATTCCTCGAAGTGGTGGCAGCCCCGGTGGTATTTCACTTGGAAACACATCAGCAAACTCCTGCAAAATGTTAGCAACAGCAGGAGGCAAAGAATGTTGCATATCGTGAAGGGAAATCAAAGCATCTTTGCATACCAAAGCATAGGCAACGAAGTGCAAGCAATTAGTTCGGTTATATCAGATTTAGTAGCAAGCAAGCATTGTCCCTTCAAAGATATCTCATTTTTCTTATCACATTCAGATTTAGCATTCTTATCATTCTCACTTTTAGCAAGCTCCTGAGATTTAACCTTTCTAGTTCTAGCTAGATCATCATGTAGAATAGCTTCAGGAGACATAGGATGCAAAACAATTTTCTTATCATGGTATAGAAAAGAGTACTGATTTGTTCTACCATGATGCATAGAATCTCTATCAAATTGCCAAGGTCTACCTAGCAGAATATTGCAAGCTTGCATAGGCACAACATCACATTCAACAACATCCTTATAAGAGCCAATAGCAAAATTAATTCGCACAAGTCTAGTTACCTTTGCCTTACCACTATTATTCAGCCATTGAATGTAATATGGATGTGGATGTGGTTTGGTAGTAAGTCCAAGCTTCTTCACCATGTCACTCGCTAGCCAAGTTGTTGCAGCTACCTCCATCAATGATCATGCGACATGAACGCTCCTTAACTACACACTTTGTTTGGAACAAGGTGTGTCGCTGATTTTGCTCCGCCTTCTCCATCCGTGTGCTGAGCACACGTTGGACAATGAGGCTCTCATAACGCTCAGCTTCAGCTGCACCAATATGTTCTTCTAGATGTCCATCACTACCTGCATGGTCAGCCGCAAGCAATGCAAGTGTATCATCATCAAAATCACTAGCAGAAGAATACTCACCATCATCTTTGATAACCAAGACCCGCTTGCTTGGACAGATCACGCATCACATGTCCGAAGCCCTTGCACCTATGACATTGAACTTCCCTAGTTCTTCCTGTAGATGCAACCGAAGAAGCGCTCTCCGTAGGCTTGATGGGAGCCTTGGTTGCTGCAATAGAGGGAGTAGAGCATGGCTTGTTGGGTGTAGAAGATGTCGTCCGAGCGGAGGAAGAAGGTGGTGGTGGAGCACGTGCACTTGGAGAAGTAACGGTGCGTGGCTGCCATGAAGTATTTTTCCCTTCACGATATGCATTTATTGCGCCGGGACAAGTTGTGAAAACTGTGTTTTCCTCACCCGGTAGTGTCCGGGAGTCCAACAATGTCTTCCGGAACGATCCGTGTGCGAAACACCGACGCACGGCTTTGTTCATGTTCGGGTGGCCCCACTAGTGACACGCATTTATTGCGTCGAGACAAGTTGTAAAAGCTGTGTTTTCCGCACCCGGTAGTGTGTAGGAGTCCAAAAATGTGTTCGAAACGATCCGTGAGCGAAACACCGACGCATAATTTTATTCATGTTCGAGTCGCCCCACTAATGACATGCATTTATTGCGCCAGGACAAGTTGTGAAAACTATGTTTTCCGCACCTAGTAGTGTCTATGAGTCCTAAAATGTATTCCGGAACGATCCCGGTTGTCGAGTCTTAAACTCGGCACTAGTACTACCCGGTCATTCACGAGCGTGGAATTCGATGGTGCAACACACGAACACACAGGAACACGCGATTTTAGACAGGTTCGGGCCCCTCGAATCGAGAGTAATACCCTACGTCCCGTATGTTATGTATTGCCTTTAGCGATTTGCTAATTGCAAGATGTCGGAGAGTTTTTGGGGGTCCCTGCTCCGCCTTATATGTCCGGGGAGCTAGGGTTACAAGCGAGTCCTAGTTGATTACATGAATTACATACATGGAACTCTATCTCTACTTTCTTTATTGATTCGAGTCCTAATCAGACTACAAATTGTTCAATATCTTGCTCCTCAAGTCATTGTATACCGGTCTTAGTACCCGTTTTGTTTCCATACCGGTATACGGGATCTTCGTTATCCCGGACCGGTCGAGGACCGATCCGTTGCCTATCGCCATCATCTTTATCTTCCTTAATTTGCCACCATGTCTCTGTGTATCCATTCCTTCATCATCTCGTATACCCATAAGGCAAGTATACGACAAGCAGCTCCCGAGTAATTTTTTATTTAACCTTGAATAAGACTAACCGAGTCTTCCGCCCGTTGGTCTTTATTCATGGTAAAATTAAAAAGAACTCCAATCTGCTGCAAACTCGTTTCATTCTTCTTCACAGGTGCTTTTCAAGAAGCCCAAAAAAATTATTATTTTTTCACCTTTCATATCACCTAATTAGGTAATCGTAGCTTATTCTTCTCACGGTGCGCCGACTAGGCGCACCCAATTGAGTATTGCCCCGACTCTTGGATCATTTGAATTCTTTTCAAATAATGCAAGAGTCCACTAGTTGGTTCTTCATTATTTCCTTTAATATGCAGTTTCTTCGGACCGCTCCTTTCAATATCCACCTTTTCCTTTTCCACGATCTTCTCATACCGATCTTAGTTACGGTGCACCGGTTAGGTGCACCTAATTAGGTATAGCCCCGACTCTTGGATCATTTGGGAATCACAAATAATGCAAGAGTCTTTATTGAGAGACTAAGCTATATTATTTCCTATCAAATCACATTCCTCTTAGCAATTTTTTGCCAAGAACATATTTTCCGGACCGGTCATATCGGTCGAATTTCTTATCTTCTATATATTCTCACCAATTTCACATATCGATCGCCTAAATCAGCCTGGACTCATAATCCGCTTAGTGAATTTTCACTAAGAACCAAAATTCTGGTTGATCGGACCAGTTTATTCCCTATATTCTCACAGCGACTCGAGTCTCCAAAGCCTATAATCAGCCGGATGATTAACACCCATAGCCTAAGGCATCCTTTATCACCGAGCGACGTAAAATCTAACTCTCTCATACTCGCTAAATTATAAAATTCAGCACAACTTTTAATTTTCATCCGAAAATTTCCATATTTCAGACCGCCTTATTACTTTCATAAGAGCACGATGGCTCATTCTTATGACCGTTAAGTCATAATTAACGCAGACAACAAATCATTAACTTCCTTATGGCCGTTAGGTCATAATTGCATAGTTACGACATCCCTCGGGCCTCTTAAAAAGGCCCAATAACTTTTCAGCCCCGGGCCCATCCCAGTGTCTATAAAAGAAAACGAAAAGTCGACCTAGGTCAACCCCGCTCCCAAAAGCTCATACTCGGTCGCCATTCTTCTTTGCGCCGTTGCTCTCTTCTTCCACATTAACCAATCTCAAGCTTTCCTTTTCCATCTCCGAAGATGGGCAAGAAGAAATCCACCGCCGTCCCCTCATCTTCTTCCTCCGTTCCTCGCGATCAGCTCCCTTTCGGCATTCAAGACCTTGGTAGCAGCAAGGTCACCGAAGCCTCCCTTAACGAGGCGAGTTAGTGATGGGTATCTTCCTCCCCAACCTATCCTAAATTGGAGCGTTCCTTCCCCTGGCCAAATTCCATGGGGAACAGATGAGTCTCAACAATTGGTTTTCAAGGCTTTTTTCCTCCGCGGTCTCGACCTCCCTTGCTCGTTCCTTTTTCGGAGGACTTCTTTTCTTTTACGGATGGGAGTTAGCGAACCTCAACCCTAACTCCATCCTGCAAATCGCCTTTTTCATCCATTTGTGCAAAGCTTTTCTTGGAGTTCTCTCCCACTTCAAGCTATTCCAATATTTATTCCAAATCCGCCCACTTCCATCATCGGACCGCCAAGCTGCAATTGGCGGTGTAGGAATCCAATGCTTGGAACGTAGACGAATACTTCTCCCCGTCCCCGAACAAGAGTATAGCTCATTGGAAAAAAGGATGGTTCTTCCGTGATAATCCCCGACCATCTCTTCCTGCCTTTAGCGCCAAAGTAGCCAAGAACTTCCCTACCGCGAGATACCAGGGAAAAACTTAAAGAAGACAGCGAAATTCGTGCCCTCCTAGCTCTGTATTAATTACTTGAAGACCGTCAAAGGTGTCACCGCAGAGACAGTCCTCCGGAGCTTCATAGTGCGGGAGTCCAACCCCTTAAAAGGCAAGGGCATCCAGCTTGGCTCTTCGACGAAGACACCGCTATGCCTTTAGATGGAACTCTCCTTCCCGACAACGAGCGATTAGAAGTTCGCATCAAGCGAGATGCTACAACCAAATCCGAGACCTATCCGGATGTACCGGAGTGGGTCTCGCTTTCGGTTCAAGCAATCCTCGCGACCCCGTAAGTACCTCTTCCCGTTTCTCCAAATCTCTGTCATTTATTACCATCATACTCTTACTAAGATTAAATCTTTATAATTGCAGAAAAAGGACAACTACAGGAGTCACCCTCCTCTTCCTCCTAAGGACACTTGGGGGGAAGATTATGCCGAGCAATGCCGCTCCTCTAGTCTGTTCAAGCCGGTCGACTCAAAGGCCTTCGGACCGGTCTTTTCCTCTTCCTCCCGGTTTAATCCCCAAAATTACAAAGTCCGGGACCATGGTTCAAGCTCCTAGTACAAGAAGACGTACTACTTCCTTGACCATCGGCAGACCTGCTGCTCCTCCTCATTGTTCCTCCTGCTGCTCCCGGCGATACTCGCTCGGAGGCACAGAGACTTGAAGACCGCCGGCGGGAAGAAGAGGCCGTGGAAAGGGATCGCCGGGCGGCTCCGGCCATCCTTCAAGCTTCATTGGGGAAAACTCAAGGCATTTCCGCCTCGGTTGACCCTTTGTCGAAAGTCCCCAAAAGATCCCGGTATGGTCACCGGACCGGTCCTTCGATGTCTGGAGATTCAGCTCCAACTCCGCAAGCCAATCCAGGCGGAGAAAAGAGCTGCAGATAGCGGTGGTGAAGTTACCCAAGGCCCACCCAAAAGGGGCAAAACCTCCACCGTCTTCAAGAAAGCTTCCACGTAAGTTATCCGGATTATCATAATTTTTTTCCTGAATTATTCCATCCGTCAAAAACTCCTTAGGTGCCGAAGCTCCTCACTCTAATCTAATTAATGTTGCTTTTTCTTACAGAATTCCTTATAACTTTCAAGCTAGCATAGCTAGCTTTCCGAGAAATAAGTATTCCTCAAAAGCTCCTCCCAGTGATGTCCCCGCTTCTTCCCCAGACGTGCCACGAGACGGGCTCCACTCCTAACACCTCCTCCATCGCCCCTGCTACTTCAAGCGTAGCAGCTCAAAGTGCGGCTCCCACAAAGGAATCCCCTGCCGCCTCAAGTTTAGAAACCGAAAAGCAAGCATCCAATGTTGAAAGCTCTTCTTCGACAACCCTCCTCCCCAAGCCACCTTATTCCGGATCCCTCCGGAGCTCTCATTGGGACCGGTCTGGATGGAAGAAATTCCTCGCCGTGCCGGGACAACTCGCAAATCTCCTGGAGAACCCAAGCCGGGAAAAATGGTGGTCGGAGAAGTAGAGGTGGACAGCTCCGGTGGGGCCGGAACCTTCACCGCAACAGCTCAATGGGACGCCCTCCGGGAAGAAGAGGCCTTGAAGAATTTCTCGAGAATCGGCCAAGTATATCCCTATCTTTTAACAGTTCCTCTCAAGCGGTTTCCTTTTTGATCATCAGATTTCTCACTTCCCCTTTTTTCATCTTTCGAGTTCTTACGAAAAGCTCGAAGCCAAGACTGCTATTATCACTCGCTTGCGGGAAGAACTTTATACCAATCAAGAACGATTGGGTGAGCTGGAAACTCGGACCGCTAGTCCGAAGGCTAAGGAGGATGATCTTCGAAGAGAGAAGCCAACTTGCAGAATACCCATCGAATGATGGAGGAGCGCCGGCAAGAGATCTTAAAACTTCGTCAAGCTAATCGGAGTAACATTCTCAATTTTTCCCTTTATACTTCATATATATTTTTTAACCGACTCCTTTATCGACCGGTCTTACTTTTGACTTCGAGTACTTGAGAACCTTGTTGCTGCTCACAAAAAGGTTGAAGAAATTCTCGCTGAAAAGCAGCGGCTCAAGAGCAAGCACTCGGAAGAAGGCTCTCGTGTCGAAGAACAACAAGCGGCCCGGATTGGAGAACTCGAAGGTGAACTTACCGCTAAGGATAGCATCCTGGCTCAAACCCTTCGCTCCAACAAAATCCTGGAGACCGAGAATGCCGGCTTGAAAGCTGAACTTGTTGAAGCCTTGGAGGCGGCGAAATCAGCTCAAGCAGACAAGGAAATTGCCACGAAGACCGCTCAAGAATCCGCCCAACTTGCGCTTCAAGCAAAAGATCGCGAGATTCAACGCTTACGAAAGTTGAAGCCAAGCCGATGGCGTCAAATACTAAGATCAAGGGCAGGTTCGGAGCCGCCGAGATCCGGCATAGGCGTAAGTACCGGTCTTTCTTGTTCATTTTTACGTCATCTTTTGAAAATACCGGTCTTTTCTCCTAAACATTTGCTCGTCTTTTCGGAACTTACTGCAGGTACCATTCGTACTCGGAATATCTCAATGGCGGTCAAACTATTGAACCCAATGAGATAGACCTTGAGTCCGCCATCCGGGCAATCCCGAGAAGGATCGGAGAGCATTCAAGACCGGTCGCTGCTTCGGGAGGTGGACATATCGCCGCCATAATTCAATCTTGGACTCCGGTCGAAGATTGCGACTTCAATTTCATCCGGGATGGTGCCCACCCCGACACCACCGAAGACCGGTTCAATGAGCTGAGAAACTCACTCATTGGTACTGTTTCCGAATTGGTGAAAGATGTTCCGATTGACCCGTCGGGCATCCTCTCGAATGTAGCTCCAGCAGCTTTTGCCCTAGATCAAGATGCTCGGGATGCTGCTATCGCCTCCGGAAAAACAATAGAAGATGCCTTCGAAGATCTTGACAGAGATTTAATCGTAACTTCTTCCGATTCCGAAGAAACACCTGGATGATAGGCTCGAAGGAAATCCCAAGGCCGGAGACACCGGAACCTCAAGTGGTCCTGCTTAGAAGTCTTTGTAATAGGGTCATTTTGTAATCGAACATCTTGATCATTACATTGTTTGCTTATATATGCCGATCACTTTTTTGTTTCTTCTTATATGAATACTTGGTTTCACCATTATACTTACTAACTTATTTACTCAAAATATGATGGTTATTTCAACTTGGTAATTATGATCCAATTTTGGCTCTAATCAGCACAAATCACAATTCATAATTATAGCTTACTTTAACAACAAAATCATATAGTATGAGTAAAAAAGTCGGTTTGTAAAATTCCCAAATTGTTCTTAATACAACGGTTTACCAATCGGTATTCATAAAAAAGAATGCTATACGAGTATCTTTTCCTGAATATACCGAGTCTTAAACACAAGCTTATAATTTCGATAGATCTGCTCTTATCACGAGCAATCCATTAACTAAATGACTGGTCTTATTATTCAGGAATAGCAACATATCACAGATTGCTCTTATCATAACAAAATATCACGAGACTACTCTTTATCATAGTAGCCCCCTGGCTAAATAATTTAATTTAATTAAAGTATGGAGACACAAAAAACAAACACATCGTTATTAGATAAAATTACTTTATTATAATAAGAAAGAAAACTTTACAAGAAATACTCTTTAAGTATAAAAACGACTGAAGTTGATCAATATTCCAAGAATTTGGAATTTCTTCCTCCTCCAAGGTCATAAGCCTATAAGCCCCTGGTCCGGATACCGATTTAACCAAAAAGGTCCTTCCCGGACCGGTGACAACTTATGCCTGTTCTTGTTGGATCGAATCTTCCGCAAAACCAAATCTCCTATTTGGAATTCCCGCGTACGAACATTACGGTCATGATAGCGACGCAATCCTTGCTGATATTTGGCGGCTCGAATCGGAGCTTGATCTCTCAATTCTTCCGCAGCAATCGGTTCAACTTGACGTTGATCATCATATTTTTCTTCATCATAATGCCTTACCCGAGCTGACACCATATTCACTTCAGTAAGCAACTTGGCTTCGGATCCATATACTAAAGAAAAAGGAGATTGTCCCGTAGCTCGCTAACATTAGTGCGCAAACCCTAGAGCACCCGGGGCAATTCCTTAACCCATTTTCCCGCATAAGGTTTCAACCGATCAAAAATTCTTGGTTTAAGACCGGTCAAAATCATTCCATTAGCTCGTTCCACTTGTCCATTGCTCTGCGGATGCGCCACCGACGCATATTGTACCTTGATCCCTAAGCTTTCGAGCATAATCTTTGAAGAGCTCCGAAGTGAATTGAGGTCCATTATCGTATAATACTCGTATGGAACCCCAAAACGTACAAAAATGTTCTGCAAAAACTTAATTGAGTGAGCCGTAGTCGTACTAGTAACTGCCTCGACCTCAATCCACTTGGAAAACTTGTCTCATCGCCACAAAAATATGCGTGAATCCTCCCGGTGCCCGCTTAAAAGGTCCCACTATGTCCAGCCCCCAAGTAGAGAAAGGCCAAGTCATTGGAATTAATTGCAGCTCCTGAGCCGGAGTATGAGGTTGTTTTGCAAAAAGCCGGCATCCCCGACAATTCTTAACCACTCTATGCGCATCATCCGTCGTCGTAGGCCAATAAAATCCCCGTCTGAATATCTTCCCAACCAATGTCTTCGAAGAAGCATGGTTTCCACAAATCCCCTTGTGTATGTCTTCAAGCAATTGAATGCCATCGGAAACCGACACACACTTCATCAAGATATTAGCTCCACGCTTATATAATTCTCCTTTAAGAATTAGATAATTGCGAGCTCGTACTTCCAATCTTTGCTTCTCCACCTTATCCTCTGGTGTTTTGCCGGATTGCAAATAGTCAAGATACGGAGTACGCCAATCGGAATCAATAATCATAACATCCAATGGCTGAATATCACCGGCATTGAACTCGCCTACGGTCTTTTCTCGGCAAACCCGTACTATCGACTGGTCCTTCAAGACCACTTTTTCCCCTGTCTTTTCGAGGCTGCCTTATCTTCGATTTCGGTAATAGTAACCTTGGGCTCCATCTTTATAGATGCTTTATCCAACACCCGAAGGAAAACGCCGGGAGGAACCGCCTGTCGCGAAGATCCCGATCTAGCCAACTCATCCGCAGCAGAATTATTTCCGCACGAGTATATGAGAAAATCGCAAACCATCAAATTTATCTTCTAATTTCCGAACCTCTTGACGATAAGCGATCATATGATCATCATGAGCATCCCACACCTTGTTAACTTGGCTAATCACTAACATCGAATCACCATAAATGTCCAATCGTCGGACGCCTAACGAAACGGCTACTCCGAGTCCATGAAGCAAGGCTTCATACTCCGCCGTATTGTTTGAAGCTCGAAAGTGCATTTGCAACACATATCCGAGCGGTTCCTTTTGCAGAGTGAGAAGTACCACGCCAGCCCCGCGCTCGAAAGCTGCAGGGACCCATCAAAGAACATCTCCCAATACTCCAACGCTTGAATCTCCCGCGGCACTTGTCCTTTAATAGCCGTCCGGAAGAGAACGTAATTTCATACGGCCAAGTTCTATAGCCCACTTAGCAACTTGACCAATCGCTTCTCGGTTGCGAACAATATCTCCGATGGCAAACCCGGTCTTAACGTCAATGGGATGCGCTTGGAAATAATGCTTCGACTTCCGAGAAGTTATCACCACAACATATATTAACTTCCGCAATTGGAGATATCGTATCTTAGACTCGGTAAGAACTTCACTTACAAAATAGACCGGATGCTGCACCAATTGTAAGTTTCCTTCTTCCTTCCGATCAACCGCCGAACCGTGCTTACCACGTGGGTTGTTGCGGAAATATATAACTGGATAACCTCGTCGAGCTCCGGCGGGACTAACACCGGAGGGTTACTCGAGATACTCTTTAAGTTGATCAAGCGCTACTTGTGCTTCACTGGTCCACTCAAATTTATCTTGTTTTTTGAGTAACTTGAAGAACGGAAGTCCTCGTACTCCCAGTCTTGAAATGAAACGGCTAAGAGCCGCCATACTGCCCGTCAACTTCCGAACATCCTTCAAGCAACTCGGGGTTGCATGTTAATAATTGTCTGAATTTTTTCTCGGATTGGCTTCAATACCTCTCCAAGATACCAAATAACCCGAGTAATTTCCCGAGCGAACTCCAAATACACACTTTCCAGGGTTTAACTTCATGGAAAAGTTCCGAAGATTATCGAAGGTCTCTGCCAGGTCGGAGAGGAGATCTTCGGTTTTCGAGACTTGACCACTATATCGTCAACATAAGCTTCTGCATTCCTTCCTAATTGCGAATCCAAACAACGTTGTATGCCGCGACGATACGTAGCTCCAGCATTTTTCAATCCAAATGGCATAGTCTTGTAGCAAGTATGCTCCAAAGGGGGTAATAAACGCGGTCTTTATCTCGATCCTCAACCTTCAGCGGTATTTGATGATACCCTGAATAAGCATCAAGGAAACTAAGACGCTCGCAGCCAGCGGTCGAATCAACTACTTGGTCGATTCGAGGCAGCGCGAAAGGGTCTTTGGGGCAAGATTTGTTGAGATCAGTATAATCAACACACATTCTTAATTCTTTAGTATTCTTTTTTGGTACAAGCACTTGGATTGGCAAGCCAATCTGGATGATACACCTCCCTAATGAACTTAGCTGCTAACAACCTAGTTATCTCTTTCTTGATAGCTTCTTTGCGGTCTTGAGCAAACCTCCGGAGCTTCGTTTCACCGGCTTCGCATCGGGACACACCAATAGTGCGTGCTCAATCTTCTCCCTAGGAACACCCGGCATGTCGGAAGGCTGCCATGCGAAGATATCCCTATTTTCCTGGAGGAAAAGAATGAGCGCGCTTTCCTATTTATCCCCCAAGTCAGCCCCTATATGGGTGACCTTGGAGGGGTCCGACTCATCAAGCTGAACAGTCTTGGAAGCCACCGCATCGGCCTTCAATTTCTCCTTTGCAATCTTTTTGACCGGAACTTCATCTTCTAATCTTGCCTGGACTTCCAAAGCTTCAGCCACTTCCCCGATTTCTCGACGTTCAACTTCGAATTGGCTCGAGATGCCAACTCGTGCTATGCACCTCACAAGCATAAGCGGTCTTGATATCACCCCGGAATGATAGGACCCTGTTTGGCCCAGGCATCTTCAACATCAAGTATTGATAATTTGGGATGGCCATAAACTTTGCCGGAGCCGGTCTTCCGAGGATAGCATGATATGCTCGAGTCTATGTCGACCACCTGAAAAATGATATTCTCCCTTCTATAGTTTTCCTTCGTCCCAAAAGTCACCGGCAGAGAGATCTGCCCCAAGGGGTAGCTATTCCGCCAAGGTATTATACCATGGAACGGAGAAACACTGCGCTCTAAATCAGCCACGGTCAAGCCAAGCTCGAGCAGAGTCTTAGCAAACAAGATATCCAAACAGCTTCCCCGTCAATGAAAGTTCTTTTCAGTCGCACCTTCCGAACAATGGGGGCAAGGATGAGTGGATACTTTCCAGCTTTTGGTAGTACCTCCGGATGATCCGCTCTGCTGAATGTAATGGGGACCTCGGACCACCGAAGATATTCGGGAGTTGCGGGTGCAACAGCATTGACTTCCCGGAACGCCAATTTTTGCTTTCGCTTCGACTCATAAGCGTCCGGTCCTCCATAGATCATGTTCACCTCTCGGGCTGGTTCCTGAAAGCCTTCGTCATCCTCATTGTCTTCATGATCTTTATCCTTGCCCTTGTCATCCTTCCGATTCCCGTAGGCGGATCGGGGTGCAACCTTTAAGGCAAATTGAGAAAATGGCCTTAACAGGAAGCACTCCTTAGCTTTATGATTTCCACTATGAATCATACAAGGGCCATCCGGAAGTGTTTCAAACGACAATCGTTCTCTTGGACCTCTCTTGGGAGGTGCCGGCCGATCTCCTCCATGAGACCGGTCGACAGCTGCAACAAGGTGATCAGCCTTGTGCTTTTTGTCGTTCCTTGATCCGGATCGGTTGCCTCGGTCATGCTTCGGTTCCTTCCCTTTGTTCCCGCGCAAATTGACTACATTCGATTCTCCAGCGAGCATAATCGTCTCGCTATCTTGAAGCACTCGACGCCGTCATGGTGAGGTTTCGATTTCTCCTCCCAATCTTGTGAACCAATGCTTCACTTCGAACGCCGACTTGAAATGCAGCAATCACTTGCTGATCGGGAACATTGGGGATTATGGCCTTCTTATTGCGGAATCGCTCGATGAAATCGGTGAGGGTCTCGTCGGGCTTCGCTTCGACTGTTGAGGTCGAAGTAATTCCCCGGCTTCTCACAAGTTGCACTGGAAGTTTTCTACGAACTTTTTGGTAAGATCTCCCCACGAAGAGATGGATTTCTCGGGCAGGGATTGCAACCATAAGCGTCCAGCCTGCTCCATGCACATCGGTAGATAGTTAGCCGAGCACGAACGTGTCTCCTCCTGCCGATCGAATAGCCGTAGTGTACATACGGAGCCATTCGGCCGGAGGTGCCTTGCCGTCATACTTGTCAATGGCCCCGGGCTTAAATCCCCGGGGTATTTGCGGATACGTAAATCTCGCGTAAAGCGGGAATTATGGAATATTCATCATCTTCCGGACCGGTCCAGACCGGTGACGGAGATCGACGGCTAGGGCGATGCCGATAATTACGATCCCCGTCATCGTCGGAATAGTCGTAATAACGGTCATCCTGGTATCGATCTCCCGAGCCGCCCTGTTCATCATTATTCACCGGCTCCGCGTGCCGTGAAGGATGCGGAGGCGGAGGTGGAGGCGCCGCTTGACGATCATTGTTCGCTGGTTCTTCATGTTGCGATGGAGGGGGAGGCGGAGGCGCAGCTCGATGAACATTGTTTAAACGCCGGGTTCAACGTCTCTGTCCCTCGTTATCTCGCCCTCTTCGGTCCCTAGTGTCACGGCGATCATCCGATCTGGGTCGTTCATACCGATGAGCATGCCCGTTACCATGCCCTCGACGATCATTGCACGGATAATTTGCATTGGCGAGTGGCGCCGAAGCAGCCGGCCCGTGACGCGGAGAATTGTTCAAACGCGATCGTGGAGGGGCGAGATCCCGTGGACGATCATCGACATGACCAGTCCGTCGTCTCTCATCTTCTTCATGTCTTCTACGCTCCTCCACCCTCTCTCGCATGGCGATCAATCGATACGTTCCGAGCATCACGATTCCCGTTGAGCGGTACACACAAATCTTGGTCCGGAGCCCGTTCATGTGCATCCGCAATCGGGATTCATGTGCATCCTTAATTTGCCACCATGTCTCCGTGTATCCATTCCTTCATCATCCGTATACCCATAAGGCAAGTATACGACACCGGTGTTAAACACCGACGCACAATTTTATTTATGTTCGGGTGGGCCCACTACAAACCCGCATTTATTGCGCCGAGAAAAGTTGTGAAACCGGGTTTTCGACACCCGTAATGTCTAGGAGTGCAAAAATGTGTTCCGAAACGAACTATGTGCGAAACACCGACGCACAATTTTGTTTATGATCGGGTGGGCCCACTACGGACACACATTTATTGCGCCGGGACAAGTTGTCAAAACTGTGTTTTCCGCACCCGGTAGTGTCTAGGAGTCTAAAAATGTGTTCGGAACCATCCGTGTGCGAAACACCGACGCATAATTTTGTTCATGTTCAGTGTCGCCCCACTAGTGACACGCATTTATTGCGCCGGGACAAGTTGTGAAAACTATGTTTTCCGCACCCGATAGTGTCTATGAGTCCTAAAATGTATTCCGGAATAATCCCAGTGTTAAACACCGACGCACAATTTTATTTATGTTCGGGTGGGCCCACTACGGACCCGCATTTATGCGCTGGGAAAAGTTGTGAAAACTGTGTTTTCCGCACCCGGTAGTGTCTAGGAGTGCAAAAATGTGTTCGAAACGAACCGTGAGCGAAACACCGACGCACAATTTTGTTTATGATCGGGTGGGCCCACTACGGACCCGCATTTATTGCGCCGGGACAAGTTGTGAAAACTGTGTTTTCCGCACCCGGTAGTGTCTAAAGTCTAAAAATGTGTTCCGGAACGATCCGTGTGCGAAACACCGACGCATAATTTTGCTCATGTTCGGGTGGCCCCAGTAGTGACACACATTTATTGCGTCGGGACAAGTTGTAAAACTGTGTTTTTCTGCACCGGTAGTGTCTAGGAGTCCAAAAATGTGTTCCGGAACAACCTGTGTGCGAAACACCGACGCACAATTTTGTTCATGTTCGGGTGGCCCCACTAGTGACACGCATTTATTGTATCGGGACAAGTTGTGAAAACTGTGTTTTCCGCAGCTAGTAGTGTCTATGAGTCCTAAAATGTATTCCGGAATGATCCCAGCGTTAAACACCAACGCACAATTTTATTTAAGTTCGGGTGGGCCCACTACGGACCCGCATTTGTTGCGCCGGGACAAGTTGTGAAAACTGTGTTTTCCACACCCGGTAGTGTCTAGGAGTGCAAAAATGTATTCGAAACGAACCGTATGCGAAACACCGATGCACAATTTTGTTTATGATCGGGTGGGCCCACTACGGACACACATTTATTGCGCCGAGACAAGTTGTCAAAACTGTGTTTTCCGCACCCGAGTAGTGTCTTTGAGTCTAAAAATGTGTTCCGGAACGATCCGTGTGCGAAACACCGACGCATAATTTTGTTCATGTTCGGGTCGCCCCACTAGTGACACGCATTTATTGCGCCGGGACAAGTTGTGAAAACTATGTTTTCCGCACCTAGTAGTGTCTATGAGTCCTAAAATGTATTCGGAACGATCCCAGTGTTAAACACCGACGCACAATATTATTTATGTTCGGGTGCGCCCACTACGAGACCCGCATTTATTGCGCCGGAAAAGTTGTGAAAACTGTGTTTTCCGCACCCGGTAGTGTCTAGGAGTGGAAAAATGTGTTTCGAAACGAACCGTGTGCGAAACACCGACGCACAATTTTGTTTATGATCGGGTGGGCCCAGTATGAGACCCGCATTTATGGCGCCGGGACAAGTTGTGAAAACTGTGTTTTCCGCACCCGGTAGTGTCTAGGAGTCTAAAAATGTGTTCCAAAACGATCCGTGTGCGAAACACCGACGCACAATTTTGTTCATGTTCGGGTGGCCCCACCGGTGACACGCATTTATTGCGTCGGGACAAGTTGTAAAAACTATGTTTTCCGCACCGGTAGTGTCTAGGAGTCCAAAAATGTGTTGTAGAACGATCGAGTGTGCGAAACGTCGACGCATAATTTTGTTCATCTTTAGGTAGCCCCACTAGTGACGAGGCATTTATTACGCCGGGACAAGTTGTGAAAACTATGTTTTCCGCACCTAGTAGTGTCTATGAGTCTTAAAATGTATTCGGAACGATCCCAACGTGAAACACCGATGCACAATTTTGTTTATGATCGGGAGGGCACACTATAGACCCGCATTTATTGCGCCGGGACAAGTTGTGAAAGCTGTGTTTTCTGCACCCGGTAGTGTCTAGGTGTTCGAAATGTGTTCCGAAACGATCCGTGTGCGAAACACCGATGCACAATTTTATTCATGTTCGGATGGCCCCACTAGTGACACGCATTTATTGCGTCGGGAGAAGTTGTGAAAACTGTATTTTCCGCACCTAGTAGTGTCTATGAGTCCTAAAATGTATTCCGGAATGATCCCAGCGTTAAACACCGACGCACAATTTTATTTAAGTTCGGGTGGGCCCATTACGGACCCGCATTTGTTGCGCCGGGACAAGTTTTGAAAACTGTGTTTTCCGCACCCGTAGTGTCTAGGAGTGCAAAAATGTATTCGAAACGAACCGTGTGCGAAACACCGATGCACAATTTTCTTTATGATCGGGTGGGCCCACTACGGACACGCATTTATTGCCCCGGGACAAGTTGTCAAAGCTGTGTTTTCCGCACCCGGTAGTGTCTAGGCGTCTAAAAATGTGTTCCGCAACGATCCGTGTGCGAAACACCGACGCATAATTTTGTTCATGTTCGGGTCGCCCCACTAGTGACACGCATTTATTGCGCCAGGACAAGTTGTGAAAACTATGTTTTCCGCACCCGATGAGTGTCTATGAGTCCTAAAATGTATTCGAAACGATCCCAGTGTTAAACACCGACGCACAATTTTATTTATGTTCGGGTGGGCCCACTACGGACCCGCATTTATGCGTCGGGAAAAATTGTGAAAACTGTGTTTTCCGCACCCGGTAGTGTCTAGGAGTGCAAAAATGTGTTCGAAACGAACCGTGAGCGAAACACCGACGCACAATTTTGTTTATGATCGGGTGGGCCCACTACGGACCCGCATTTATTGCGCCGGGACAAGTTGTGAAAACTGTGTTTTCCGCACCCGGTAGTGTCCGGGAGTCCAACAATGTCTTCCGGAACGATCCGTGTGCGAAACACCGACGTACGCTTTGTTCATGTTCGGGTGGCCCCACTAGTGACACGCATTTATTGCGTCGGGACAAGTTACAAAAATTGTGTTTTCCGCACCCGGTAGTGTGTAGGAGTCCAAAAATGTGTTCGAAACGATCCGTGAGCGAAACACCGACGCATAATTTTATTCATGTTCGAGTCGCCCCACTAATGACATGCATTTATTGCGCCAGGACAAGTTGTGAAAACTATGTTTTCCGCACCTAGTACTTGTCTATGAGTCCTAAAATATATTCGGAACGATCACGAGTGTTAAACACCGACGCACAATTTTATTTATGTTCGGGTGGGCCTACTACAAACCCGCATTTATTGCGCCGGAAAAGTTGTGAAAACTGGGTTTCGACACCCGATAATGTCTAGGAGTGCAAAAATGTGTTCGAAACGAACTATGTGCGAAACAATGACGCACAATTTTGTTTATGATCGGGTGGGCCCACTACGGACCCGCATTTATTGCGCCGGGATAAGTTGTGAAAACTGTGTTTTCCGCACCCGGTCGTGTCTAAGAGTATAAAAATATGTTCGGAACGATCCGTGTGCGAAACACCGACGCACAATTTTGTTCATGTTCGGGTGGCCCCACTAGTGACACGCATTTATTGCGTCGGGACAAGTTGTGAAAGCTGTGTTTTCCGCACCTAGTAGTATCTATGAGTCCTAAAATGTATTCCGGAATGATCCCAACGTTAAACACCGACGCACAATTTTATTTAAGTTCGGGTGGGCCCACTAATGACCCGCATTTGTTGCGTCTGGGACAAGTTGTGAAAACTATGTTTTCCGCACCCGATATTGTCTAGGAGTGCAAAAATGTGTTCGAAACGAATCGTGAGCGAAACACCGACGCACAATTTTGTTTATGATCGGGTGGGCCCACTACGGACCCGCATTTATTGCGCCGGGACAAGTTGTGAAAGCTGTGTTTTCCGCACCCGTAGTGTCCGGGAGTCCAACAATGTCTTCCGGAACGATCCGTGTGCGAAACACCGACGCACGATTTTGTTCATGTTCGGGTGGCCCCACTAGTGACACGCATTTAATGCGTCGGGACAAGTTGCAAAAATTATGTTTTCCGCACCCGGTAGTGTGTAGGAGTCCAAAAATGTGTTCGAAACGATCCAGTGAGCGAAACACCGACGCATAATTTTATTCATGTTCGAGTCGCCCCACTAATGACATGCATTTATTGCGCCAGGACAAGTTATGAAAACTATGTTTTCCGCACCTAGTAGTGTCTATGAGTCCTAAAATATATTCGGAACGATCCAGTGTTAAACACCGATGCACAATTTTATTTAACTTCGGGTGGGCCTACTAATGACCCGCATTTGTTGCGTCTGGGACAAGTTGTGAAAACTGTGTTTTCCGCACCTAGTAGTATCTACGAGTCCTAAAATGTATTCCGGAATGATCCCAGCGTTAAACACCGACGCACAATTTTATTTAAGTTCGGGTGGGCCCACTAATGACCCGCATTTGTTGCGCTGGGACAAGTTGTGAAAACTGTGTTTTCCGCACCCGTACTTGTCTAGGAGTGCAAAAATGTGTTCGAAACGAACCGTGAGCGAAACACCGACGCACAATTTTGTTTATGATCGGGTGGGCCCACTACGGACCCGCATTTATTGCGCCGGGACAAGTTGTGAAAACTGTGTTTTCCGCACCCGTAGTGTCCGGGAGTCCAACAATATCTTCCGAACGATCCGTGTGCGAAACACCGACGCACGATTTTGTTCATGTTCGGGTGGCCCCACTAGTGACACACATTTATTGCGTCGGGACAAGTTGCAAAAATTGTGTTTTCCGCACCCGGTAGTGTGTAGGAGTCCAAAAATGTGTTCCGAAATGATCCGTGAGCGAAACACCGACGCATAATTTTATTCATGTTTAGGTCGCCCCACTAATGACATGCATTTATTGCGCCAGGACAAGTTATGAAAACTATGTTTTCCGCACCTAGTAGTATCTATGAGTCCTAAAATGTATTCCGGAATGATCCCAGCGTTAAACACCGACGCACAATTTTATTTAAGTTCGGGTGGGCCCACTAATGACCCGCATTTGTTGCGCTGGGACAAGTTGTGAAAACTGTATTTTCCGCACCGTGCATTGTCTAGGAGTGCAAAAATGTGTTCGAAACGAACCGTGAGCGAAACACCGACGCACAATTTTGTTTATGATCGGGTGGGCCCACTACGGACCCGCATTTATTGCGCGGGACAAGTTGTGAAAACTGTGTTTTCCGCACCCGGTAGTGTCCGGGAGTCCAACAATGTCTTCCGGAACGATCCGTGTGCGAAACACCGACGTACGGTTTTGTTCATGTTCGGGTGGCCCCACTAGTGACACGCATTTATTGCGTCGGGACAAGTTGCAAAAATTGTGTTTTCCGCACCGGTAGTGTGTAGGAGTCCAAAAATGTGTTCGAAACGATCCGTGAGCGAAACACCGACGCATAATTTTATTCATGTTCGAGTCGCCCCACTAATGACATGCATTTATTGCGCCGGGACAAGTTATGAAAACTATGTTTTCCGCACCTAGTAGTGTCTATGAGTCCTAAAATATATTCGGAACGATCCAGTGTTAAACACCGACGCACAATTTTATTTATGTTTGGGTGGGCCCACTACAAACCCGCATTTATTGCACCGGGAAAAGTTGTGAAAACCGGGTTTTTGACACCCGGTAATGTCTAGGAGTGCAAAAATGTGTTCCAAAACGAACTATGTGCGAAACATTGACGCACAATTTTGTTTATGATCGGGTGGGCCCACTATAGACCCGCATTTATTGCGCCGGGATAAGTTGTGAAAACTGTGTTTTCCGCACCCGGTCGTGTCTAAGAGTATAAAAATATGTTCGGAACGATCCGTGTGCGAAACACCGACGCACAATTTTGTTCATGTTCGGGTGGCCCCACTATCGACACGCATTTATTGCGTCGGGACAAGTTGTGAAAACTGTGTTTTCCGCACCTAGTAGTATCTATGAGTCCTAAAATGTATTCCGGAATGATCCCAGCGTTAAACACCGACGCACAATTTTATTTAAGTTCGGGTGGGCCCACTAATGACCCGCATTTGTTGCGTCTGGGACAAGTTGTGAAAACTGTGTTTTCCGCACCCGATATCGTGTCTAGGAGTGCAAAAATGTGTTCGAAACGAACCGTGAGCGAAACACCGACGCACAATTTTGTTTATGATCGGGTGGGCCCACTACAGACCCGCATTTATTGCGTCGGGACAAGTTGTGAAAACTGTGTTTTCCGCACCCGGTAGTGTCCGGGAGTCCAACAATGTCTTCCGAACGATCCGTGTGCGAAACACCGACGCACGATTTTGTTCATGTTCGGGTGGCCCCACTAGTGACACGCATTTATTGCGTCGGGACAAGTTGCAAAAATTGTGTTTTCCGCACCCGGTAGTGTGTAGGAGTCCAAAAATGTGTTCCGAAATGATCCGTGAGCGAAACACCGACGCATAATTTTGTTCATCTTCGGGTAGCCCCACTAGTGACAGGCATTTATTACGCCAGGACAAGTTGTGAAAACTATGTTTTCCGCACCTAGTAGTGTCTATGAGTCTTAAAATGTATTCGAAACGATCCCAACGTGAAACACCGATGCACAATTTTGTTTATGATCGGGAGGGCACACTACGGACCCGCATTTTTTGCGCGGGACAAGTTGTGAAAACTGTGTTTTCTGCACCTGGTAGTGTCTAGGTGTTCGAAATGTGTTCGGAACGATCCGTGTGCGAAACACCGATGCACAATTTTATTCATGTTCGGATGGCCCCACTAGTGACACGCATTTATTACGTCGGGAGAAGTTGTGAAAACTATATTTTCCGCACCTAGTAGTGTCTATGAGTCCTAAAATGTATTCGGAATGATCCCAGCGTTAAACACCGACACACAATTTTATTTAAGTTCGGGTGGGCCCACTACGGACCCGCATTTGTTGCGCCGGGACAAGTTTTGAAAACTGTGTTTTCCGCACCCGGTAGTGTCTAGGAGTGCAAAAATGTATTCCGCAACGAACCGTGTGCGAAACACCGATGCACAATTTTCTTTATGATCGGGTGGGCCCACTACGGACACGCATTTATTGCCCGGGACAAGTTGTCAAAGCTGTGTTTTCCGCACCCGGTAGTGTCTAGGCGTCTAAAAATGTGTTCCGGAACGATCCGTGTGCGAAACACCGACGCATAATTTTGTTCATGTTCAGGTCGCCCCACTAGTGACACGCATTTATTGCGCCAGGACAAGTTGTGAAAACTATGTTTTCCGCACCCAGTAGTGTCTATGAGTCCTAAAATGTATTCAGAAACGATCCCAGTGTTAAACACCGACGCACAATTTTATTTATGTTCGGGTGGGCCCACTACGAGACCCGCATTTATGCGTCGGGAAAAATTGTGAAAACTGTGTTTTCCGCACCCGGTAGTGTCTAGGAGTGCAAAAATGTGTTCGAAACGAACCGTGAGCGAAACACCGACGCACAATTTTGTTTATGATCGGGTGGGCCCACTACGGACCCGCATTTATTGCGCCGGGACAAGTTGTGAAAACTGTGTTTTCCGCACCCGTAGTGTCCGGGAGTCCAACATTGTCTTCCGGAACGATCCGTGTGCGAAACACCGACGCACGCTTTTGTTCATGTTCGGGTAGCCCCACTAGTGACACGCATTTATTGCGTCGGGACAAGTTGCAAAAATTGTGTTTTCCGCACCCGGTAGTGTGTAGGAGTCCAAAAATGTGTTCCGAAACGATCCGTGAGCGAAACACCGACGCATAATTTTATTCATGTTCAGAGTCGCCCCACTAATGACATGCATTTATTGCGCCAGGACAAGTTCTGAAAACTATGTTTTCCGCACCTAGTACTGTCTATGAGTCCTAAAATATATTCCGGAACGATCCAGTGTTAAACACCGACGCACAATTTTATTTATGTTCGGGTGGGCCCACTACAAACCCGCATTTATTGCGCCGGAAAAGTTGTGAAAACCGGGTTTCGACACCCGATAATGTCTAGGAGTGCAAAAATGTGTTCGAAACGAACTATGTGCGAAACACCGACGCACAATTTTGTTTATGATCGGGTGGGCCCACTACGGACCCGCATTTATTGTGCCGGGATAAGTTGTGAAAACTGTGTTTTCCGCACCCGGTCGTGTCTAAGAGTATAAAAATATGTTCCGGAACGATCCGTGTGCGAAACACCGACGCACAATTTTGTTCATGTTCATGTGGCCCCACTAGTGACACGCATTTATTGCGTCGGGACAAGTTGTGAAAACTGTGTTTTCCGCACCTAGTAGTATCTATGAGTCCTAAAATGTATTCCGGAATGATCCCAGCGTTAAACACCGACGCACAATTTTATTTAAGTTCGGGTGGGCCCACTAATGACCCGCATTTGTTGCGCTAGGACAAGTTGTGAAAACTGTGTTTTCCGCACCTAGTAGTATCTATGAGTCCTAAAACGTATTCCGGAATGATCCCAGCGTTAAACACCGACGCACAATTTTATTTAAGTTCGGGTGGGCCCACTAATGACCCGCATTTGTTGCGCTGGGACAAGTTGTGAAAACTGTGTTTTCCGCACCCGTATCGTCTAGGAGTGCAAAAATGTGTTCGAAACGAACCGTGAGCGAAACACCGACGCACAATTTTGTTTATGATCGGGTGGGCCCACTACGGACCCGCATTTATTGCGCCGGGACAAGTTGTGAAAACTGTGTTTTCCGCACCCGTAGTGTCCGGGAGTCCAACAATGTCTTCCGGAACGATCCGTGTGCGAAACACCGACGCACGATTTTGTTCATGTTCGGGTGGCCCCACTAGTGACACGCATTTATTGCGTCGGGACAAGTTGCAAAAATTGTGTTTTCCGCACCCGGTAGTGTGTAGGAGTCCAAAAATGTGTTCGAAACGATCCGTGAGCGAAACACCGACGCATAATTTTATTCATGTTCGAGTCGCCCCACTAATGACATGCATTTATTGCGCCAGGACAAGTTATGAAAACTATGTTTTCCGCACCTAGTAGTATCTATGAGTCCTAAAATGTATTCCGGAATGATCCCAGCGTTAAACACCGACGCACAATTTTATTTAAGTTCGGGTGGGCCCACTAATGACCCGCATTTGTTGCGTCTGGGACAAGTTGTGAAAACTGTGTTTTCCGCACCCAGATCTTGTCTAGGAGTGCAAAAATGTCTTCCGAAACGAACCGTGAGCGAAACACCGACGCACAATTTTGTTTATGATCGGGTGGGCCCACTACGGACCCGCATTTATTGCGCCGGGACAAGTTGTGAAAACTGTGTTTTCCGCACCCGTAGTGTCCGGGAGTCCAACAATGTCTTCCGGAACGATCCGTGTGCGAAACACCGACGCACGCTTTTGTTCATGTTCGGGTGGCCCCACTAGTGACACGCATTTATTGCGTCGGGACAAGTTGAAAAAATTGTGTTTTCCGCACCCGTAGTGTGTAGGAGTCCAAAAATGTGTTCCGAAACGATCCGTGAGCGAAACACCGACGCATAATTTTATTCATGTTCGAGTCGCCCCACTAATGACATGTATTTATTGCGCCAGGACAAGTTATGAAAACTATCTTTTCCGCACCTAGTAGTGTCTATGAGTCCTAAAATATATTCCGAACGATCCCAGTGTTAAACACCGACGCACAATTTTATTTATGTTCGGGTGGGCCCACTACAAACCCGCATTTATTGCGCCGGAAAAGTTGTGAAAACCGGGTTTTCGACACCCGGTAATGTCTAGGAGTGCAAAAATGTGTTCCAAAACGAACTATGTGCGAAACACCGACGCACAATTTTGTTTATGATCGGGTGGGCCCACTATAGACCAGCGTTTATTACACCGGGATAAGTTGTGAAAACTGTGTTTTCCGCACCCGGTCGGGTCTAAGAGTATAAAAATATGTTCCGAACGATCCGTGTGCGAAATCGTGACATCCCTCCGGGACACCCGGGAATCGGTACAGAGGGACACTCGACGAAGCGAGTTATAACGAAACATCATCTCATACAAGCCGGAGTATATACATCATGGTATAATACAACCAGGTTTTCGAAATACAAACATTGTACAGCGGAAACATAATACATTAATGAAGTTTAACGACCTACGAGTCTTGCAGCGTGAAACTTGTACTTTACAACAAAGACCACTAGCGTGATGTACTGAGCCCGTCATACATCCCGATACTCCTCGCTCAGGACGTCGAGATCTGTTCCCACTTGAGGGAACCACCCTCGGAACACGGCTCCTCTTCCGGACCACTACCGTGACGAGTCGTGGAAGCACGACTCGGTCCTGAAAAACATAACGAACAAACCTTGAGTATTCTAATACTCAGCAAGACCGACCCGTCAACATGGCACGCTAAGGCCGACGCCTAGTATGCAAAGGCTTTCTGGTCGTGGAGTTGACTCACTTGCGAAAACAGCTCTAATGGTGGATCCTTACTTTCAAGTTTTAGCTCAAGTTAAGTTCAATAGAGAACAAGGGTTTGCAGTCTACAACTACTGCAATCAAGTTTGCAAGAAAAGATCATTTGTGACCAACAATTCTTTCATCTCTCATCCTCATCTTTCAGTTGATTACTACGATGCGACGAGCTAAACAAGTGGTACTCATTACTGCGAGGGACGACGATTCGAATCGATTTATACCAGCTGGCAAAACCCGACTACACGACGTATACGCATCACACCGATCGTATACGACAACCTTCCCGCTAGCACCTGACAGAAGACTAGCCATTTCCAACTCCCCGGGAGTATGGCGACGCCACGACTTCCCTCGTGGTCGACCCATCTCCCTCCCGTGAGACTATCCTCTCACTAACAGCCGATAAAAGAGAGTTGGCTACGCTACATCTCCGGGGCGGTAGGGTACATCAGCTTGCTCGGGCCCATGATACCAGCATGTAGTACGGTACGTTCAAACTTGTTCAACTAGGCCGACAACGGTACGGTCCTTGACCGACACGAGACGGGGCTACCACCTTGCAAGACCTCATCTCCGTCTTGCCCTTTCTCCTACGGGGCCCGTCCGGTCTCGGCTTATTAACATCTTCACTTCCATTCTCATCTTTCTCTTATCATTCTTCTTAGCAATAATAAACCAGTCATTACCCTATATCTCGCGAGTAGTGTTGCCACCACTCGACTTCTACCGATTCCCTATAACTTAAGCTTAGCGATCGTTAACTCTATTGAGCTATCTCGTACCAGTATAACATAAACAAATGGAAACCTATCTCATGCATCTAGGGTATCAAGCAACTCCTATAACTTAATGCACAATCACGACTCATTACTGTGATAAAAGAAAAGACTTTAAAAGCATAGGTGGGATGCACCGGGGCTTGCCCGGATTCGCGTCGGAGTCGGCTTTCTCGTGTGTTGGTCGACTTCGACGTTCCCGTCTCCTCGCCTCGACCTCGGACGGAAACTCGATCACGCCGGACCCTAGGTCGACCAACAATACGTCGCGAATCACAACCATGCATGCATGAAGGTACATGATATGATTATGCAAGAGTTCCCGTAAATGCGTTCATTAACCAACAATTATCGATTCATTATGTTCGATAATTAACAGACTAACAATTAACAAATAATCATGCTCGTTACTTAATACTTAATCCTGGTCATTAATTAACAATTAATCTTGTTTATTAAGTAACAAGTACTCATGTTCATTAATTAACAATTAATCATGTCCATTAATTAACAATTCATGATTAATCCTTAATTAACGATACATAGGGTACTAAATTGGGATCACATGAATGACGGTGTTTAGGTTGAATTTTGGAAAACAGTTTTCACAAACACTTTCGTCTGCAGTATCTCTAATTTTTAAAGAAATTTATTTCTCAAAATCAAACAATAATTAGCATAAAATAATAGGTTTTCTTAATTAAAGGAAAGGTAATTAATTAAACTATGAAATTATAATTCCTCAAAATAGGTATTTGAATTCATAATCAAATAGAGAATAATTTTATGAGTCTAATGAACTTGGTTTGGCATTTTTCTGATTTTTGTGGAATTTTCTATGAATTTTCGAAGTTTGAATAAAGTCCGAAAATTGAATAAATTTAGAAAGGAACAGAGGCTTACTTTGGGCCGAATCTGGTCGGGCCCATGGACAGGCGGCCCACGAAGCGTGCGCGTGCGGCCCGAGACAGGGCGCGGCCCAACCTCGCGCGCGGCCCAAGCCGGAGCTCGAGCCGGCCGGCCATGGTCATGGCGGCCGGAGCAGGCAGCGGCCCACCGGAGTTCGGCCGGACGGCGAAGATAGCCAACGGAAATAGAACCACAGGCTCAACTCCACCCGTGGATCATGATGGTGAGGTCGCCGGCACCGGAGGGTGACCGGAAAGACACCCGCGGCGAGCGACGGCCCGGAGGGCACTTCGGCGGCGGCCGGAGCTCATTCCGGTTGACCAAAAAGCAAACGGCTTCTTGCTAGAGCTCCGAGAGGACCACAACGAGCACCGGCATCGAGCCCGTTGATGACGAGGAAGGCTGGAAGACGATGCGCACCGGCGAGGTGGTTGCGGCGGCGGACGAAGCTCCAAAAAATTTGATGAAATCCCGTCGAGCTTGCGAGGGACTTGCACGGCGAGTCAACCAGGGGGGTAGGAAGACCTTGCGCACGATAGGGACCGAGATTTGGACGAAACGGAGCATCGACCGGGGAGAATTTGGAGATGCGGCCATGGCCGCCGGTGATGACCTCCGAATAGGAAAACGCCTCGATCTCGGTTTCTAGGACGGGGAAACTTGATTGGACGGCATGGGGAGGTGCGGGGCACTCGTGCGGAGTCGCGGGTGGTGATGGTTCGGCTGGGGAGAGACCGGAGGCGGCCGGACGGCGAGGCGCAGGGAGGGCGGACGGCCGACGGCGCTCGGGTGCGAAAAGAGAGAAGGAATGACTTTGATCCCCGGCTTTTATCTCCACGACGGGGCGTTGAGGCGGTGGGAGACCGCCGCTGCGTGGCACCGGCGAGAGGAGGGCGCGCGGCCGGGCTGCTGCCAGCGCAGCTCGCGGCGAGTCGGTGCGGCCGTGGTCGGTTCGGGGAGAAGAAAAAGGAATTGGCTCCTGGCTTAAGTTGCGATTTTTGCAAAAAGCCCCCGTGCTCTTAATTAATTGAAAAGCATACTTCCAAGGCTCGAAAAATTATGCGAAAAATCAGGGAGGTATTTGAAAGTATTTCAAACACTTTTCTTTTTAGGTCCAAGTTCAGATTCCAAATAAATTTTGGATTAAAAATTCACGTTGAAAATAAAAAGAGAAATTTTCATTATTTCCTGTAGACCTTTTTACAAAATAAAATAATTTCGTAGCAACTTCAAAAAATCTTTTGTTATTATGTTTTACCAACAGAAAATGTTAAACTCCATAATTTACTTGTATTTAATTTATCTTTTTAAGTTCTTAATTTAACTTAAGTTAATTTGTCATTTTATGTGTATTTCTTAACACAATATTCAACATTTTCTCAAATGCACATGATGACATGCTTATGAATGACATGAAATGCATGTTTATTATTTGTGAGGGTTGTTACAGCCCTCCCCTTACAGGAATCTCGTCCCGAGATTCACGATCGAGCGACTAGGCGATGGTACTAAAGATCTCTCGGTAACCGGATCGGAGAAACTCTTCTTGTTCCCATGCAGCTTCCAACTTCCGAGTGATCACTCCATTTAATCTTGTAGATCCCGATGGTTTGATGTTGAGCCACTCGATCTTGGGTGTCGAGGATAAGGACGTATACTCGATGAGTCCGATTGTTGGACCACCGAACCGGAGAAAACCCGTTGTCGATGCTCGAGGTGGCCGGTAAGAAATGGAACCTTATGGTCGAGGCTCGAACCTCCGATCTGTTGTAGGAGTGTGGGCTAGATGATACTTAGAGGGTACCTCATTTCCTTGCTTATCGGTTGCTCTCTTCTTAGTCTTCTCTTCTTGATGAGCACGAAGAGCATCCTCCATGAGTATAGCATCACTTACAAACTTATTGAAACTAACTCCTTGGTCCCACTTTAGAACATCAATGTGTGTCTTGTCAACATCTATCACTTGCATGCCGGGATCGGGAGTCACGAGATTTTATAAGGGGTTGGTGAAAGTCAATGATGAAGGAAAAGATTTAACTGGAATGGTTGAGCTTATGAAACAACATGGATTACCAAGAGATGTGACAAGTGCTTTACGTCTGTCTTGGTGTTGAAGGAAATATAGGCTTAAGATATTTACAAGGATAATTACACCGATGAGTTTCCAATACAATATTCTTCTTTCCGGTTGCGTACCCTAGGTTATACACCATCCGTTCGGAAGAACATTATATTTGGATTCTCTGCTAGTTTCAAAATAGAGTATGCATTTCCATATCGCTCATGTTTGACTTTGAGAAGCGCCCAGGCGAACCGGCACAATCCAAAGGCAAAATGGCAATTTGAAAATACAAAACATCCATTTCCAAACTAGTTCTCGATACAACTTAATCTAGTCAAATAGAAGACTACCCTTGCTTCATATGGAAGTCACTCAAGAATTTCAAGGATAGATAAGTTCATGATGTGATTGAGTGGAAAGAGGAGAATTAGTTGCGAGACTAGGACTAGTCGGCTCATAACACTAGAATCTTGTCATCCAGAAAGTTACGTCGAGAGAGAGAGTCCGAACAGAAATCAAAAGGGCTATTTCCGGAGAGGGAATGAGAACTTTTGGTAGCTACAAGAATGGTAGTCAACCAGTCATCCGCCTAGAGTAGCCGAAGTGGCATCGGTGACTAGCTCCTGGATTCTTCTACCCATTCATTTCGTCCTTCTCGCTCTTCCTTGGAAGGTTATTGGACTTGTTCAAGGTCCAATATCTCATCATGTGTCTTCATCGGGGCTGCACCTAGTTTATCTATTTCTCTCGGCAGTTGTTAGTTGTTCATCCCAAGATTCACCTAGAGCACCCATTCATACTTGTCATCTTTAATCTATCCTTTTAAATCCGCAGCTCTCATATGGGTTCCTTGATAACTACATCCGATCATCCTTCTCTCTCGATCGCCTTCAATCATCCGTAGATGAAGATCTTGAAATTACTCATCCCATTGCCTCGGTGGAAGAGTTCTATTTGCATAAACTCCTTCTGGAACTGTCCATAGGAAACTAACTCTACACTATGATACTAACTTAGTCTAATTCCCGAAACCTCATATTATAGCACTCAATATGACATGATACATGCTCGGCAGACTAACTATACGTACTATAGTATATGAAATCATAACGAATAGTTAGCACTTTCCCCAAAACCCGAACGTCGAACAGCTTAGTAAAAATCTAACTATTCTACATCCTTATAGGGCTCCGTACTCTCTCGTGTTCTAAACGCACTAAACGTGTTAAGTTTTGAAAACAAGCTTGTACTCGATGAACTGTTGCCTCCGAACCGCTCCGATACCAGCTGTGACATCCCCTCCGGGACACCCAGGAATCGGTACAGAGGGACACTCGACGAAGCGAGTTACAACAGAAACATCATCTCATACAAGCCGGAGTATATACATCATGGTATAATACAACCAGGTTTTCGAAATACAAACATTGTACAGCTGGAAACATAATACATTAATGAAGTTTAACGACCTACGAGTCTTGCAGCGGAAACTTGTACTTTACAACAAAGACCACTAGCGTGATGTACTCGAGCCCGTCATACATCCCGATACTCCTCGCTCAGGACGTCGAGATCTGTTCCCACTTGAGGGAACCACCCTCGAACACGGCTCCTCTTCCGGACCACTACCGTGACGGTCGTGGAAGCACGACTCGGTCCTGAAAAACATAACGAACAAACCTTGAGTATTCTAATACTCAGCAAGACCGACCCGTCAACATGGCACGCTAAGGCCGACGCCTAGTATGCAAAGGCTTTCTGGTCGTGGAGTTGACTCACTTGCGAAAACAGCTCTAATGGTGGATCCTTACTTTCAAGTTTTAGCTCAAGTTAAGTTCAATAGAGAACAAGGGTTTGCAGTCTACAACTACTGCAATCAAGTTTGCAAGAAAAGATCATTTGTGACCAACAATTCTTTCATCTCTCATCCTCATCTTTCAGTTGATTACTACGATGCGACGAGCTAAACAAGGGGTACTCATTACTGCGAGGGACAGACGATTCGAATCGATTTATACCAGCTGGCAAAACCCGACTACACGACGTATACGCATCACGCCGATCGTATACGACAACCTTTCCCGCTAGCACCTGACAGAAGACTAGCCATTTCCAACTCCCCGGGAGTATGGCGACGCCACGACTTCCCTCGTGGTCGACCCATCTCCCTCCCGTGAGACTATCCTCTCACTAACGGCCAGAAAAGAGAGTTGGCTACGCTACATCTCTCGGGGCGGTAGGGTACATCAGCTTGCTGGGCCCATGATACCAGCATGTAGTACGGTACGTTCAAACTTGTTCAACTAGGCCGACAACGGTACGGTCCTTGACCGACACGGACGGGGCTACCACCTTGCAAGACCTCATCTCCGTCTTGCCCTTTCTCCTACGGGGCCCGTCCGGTCTCGAGCTTATTAACATCTTCACTTCCATTCTCATCTTTCTCTTATCATTCTTCTTAGCAATAATAAACCAGTCATTACCCTATATCTCGCGAGTAGTGTTGCCACCACTCGACTTCTACCGATTCCCTATAACTTAAGCTTAGCGATCGTTAACTCTATTGAGCTATCTCGTACCAGTATAACATAAACAAATGGAAACCTATCTCATGCATCTAGGGTATCAAGCAACTCCTATAACTTAATGCACAATCACGACTCATTACCGTGATAAAAGAAAAGACTTTAAAAGCATAGGTGGGATGCACCGGGCTTGCCTGGATTCGCGTCGGAGTCGGCTTTCTCGTGTGTTGGTCGACTTCGACGTTCCGTCTCCTGCCTCGACCTCGGACGGAAACTCGATCACGCCGGACCCTAGGTCGACCAACAATACGTCGCGAATCACAACCATGCATGCATGAAGGTACATGATATGATTATGCAAGAGTTCCCGTAAATGCGTTCATTAACCAACAATTATCGATTCATTATGTTCGATAATTAACAGCTAACAATTAACAAATAATCATGCTCGTTACTTAATACTTAATCCTGGTCATTAATTAACAATTAATCTTGTTTATTAAGTAACAAGTACTCATGTTCATTAATTAACAATTAATCATGTCCATTAATTAACAATTCATGATTAATCCTTAATTAACGATACATAGGGTACTAAATTGGGATCACATGAATGACGGTGTTTAGGTTGAATTTTGGAAAACAGTTTTCACAAACACTTTCGTCTGCAGTATCTCTAATTTTTAAAGAAATTTATTTCTCAAAATCAAACAATAATTAGCATAAAATAATAGGTTTTCTTAATTAAAGGAAAGGTAATTAATTAAACTATGAAATTATAATTCCTCAAAATAGGTATTTGAATTCATAATCAAATAGAGAATAATTTTATGAGTCTAATGAACTTGGTTTGGCATTTTTCTGATTTTTGTGGAATTTTCTATGAATTTTCGAAGTTTGAATAAAGTCCGAAAATTGAATAAATTTAGAAAGGAACAGAGGCTTACTTTGGGCCGAATCTGGTCGGGCCCATGGACAGAGCGGCCCACGAAGCGTGCGCGTGCGGCCCGAGACAGGGCGCGGCCCAACCTGCGCGCGGCCCAAGCCGAGCTCGAGCTGGCCGGCCATGGTCATGGCGGCCGGAGCAGGCAGCGGCCCACCGGAGTTCGGCCGGACGGCGAAGATAGCCAACGGAAATAGAACCACAGGCTCAACTCCACCCGTGGATCATGATGGTGAGGTCGCCGGCACCGGAGGGTGACCGGAAAGACACCCGCGGCGAGCGACGGCCCGGAGGGCACTTCGGCGGCGGCCGGAGCTCATTCCGGTTGACCAAAAAGCAAACGGCTTCTTGCTAGAGCTCCGAGAGGACCACAACGAGCACCGGCATCGAGCCCGTTGATGACGAGGAAGGCTGGAAGACGATGCGCACCGGCGAGGTGGTTGCGGCGGCGGACGAAGCTCCAAAAAATTTGATGAAATCCCGTCGAGCTTGCGAGGGACTTGCACGGCGAGTCAACCAGGGGGGGTAGGAAGACCTTGCGCACGATAGGGACCGAGATTTGGACGAAACGGAGCATCGACCGGGGAGAATTTGGAGATGCGGCCATGGCCGCCGGTGATGACCTCCGAATAGGAAAACGCCTCGATCTCGGTTTCTAGGACGGGAAACTTGATTGGACGGCATGGGGAGGTGCGGGGCACTCGTGCGGAGTCGCGGGTGGTGATGGTTCGGCTGGGGAGAGACCGGAGGCGGCCGGACGGCGAGGCGCGAGGAGGGCAGACGGCCGACGGCGCTCGGGTGCGAAAAGAGAGAAGGAATGACTTTGATCCCCGGCTTTTATCTCCACGACGGGCGTTGAGGCGGTGGGAGACCGCTGCTGCGTGGCACCGGCGAGAGGAGGGCGCGCGGCCGGGCTGCTGCCAGCGCAGCTCGCGGCGAGTCGGTGCGGCCAGGGTCGGTTCGGGGAGAAGAAAAAGGAATTGGCTCCTGGCTTAAGTTGCGATTTTTGCAAAAAGCCCCCGTGCTCTTAATTAATTGAAAAGCATACTTCCAAGGCTCGAAAAATTATGCGAAAAATCAGGGAGGTATTTGAAAGTATTTCAAACACTTTTCTTTTTAGGTCCAAGTTCAGATTCCAAATAAATTTTGGATTAAAAATTCACGTTGAAAATAAAAAGAGAAATTTTCATTATTTCCTGTAGACCTTTTTACAAAATAAAATAATTTCGTAGCAACTTCAAAAAATCTTTTGTTATTATGTTTTACCAACAGAAAATGTTAAACTCCATAATTTACTTGTATTTAATTTATCTTTTTAAGTTCTTAATTTAACTTAAGTTAATTTGTCATTTTATGTGTATTTCTTAACACAATATTCAACATTTTCTCAAATGCACATGATGACATGCTTATGAATGACATGAAATGCATGTTTATTATTTGTGAGGGTTGTTACTGAAACACCGACGCACAATTTTGTTCATGTTCGGGTGGCCCCACTAGTGACACGCACTTATTGCGTCGGGACAAGTTGTGAAAATTGTGTTTTCCGCACCTAGTAGTATCTATGAGTCCTAAAATGTATTCCGGAATGATCCCAGCGATAAACACCGACGCACAATTTTATTTAAGTTCGGGTGGGCCCACCGCTGACCCGCATTTGTTGCGTCGGGACAAGTTGTGAAAACTGTATTTTCCGCACCCGGTAGTGTCCAGGAGTGCAAAAATGTGTTCCGAAACGAACCGTGTGCGAAACACCGAGGCACAATTTTGTTTATGATCGGGTGGGCCCACTATTGACCCGCATTTATTGCGCCGGGAGAAGTTGTGAAAACTGTGCTTTCCGCACCTGGTAGTGTCTAGGAGTCAAAAATGTGTTCCGAACGATCCGTGTGCGACACACCGACGCACAATTTTGTTCATGTTCACGTGGCACCACTAGTGACACGCATTTATTGCGTCGGGACAAGTTGTGAAAACTGTGTTTTCCGCACCTAGTAGTGTCTATGAGTCCTAAAATGTATTCCGGAATGATCCCAGCGTTAAACACCGACGCACAATTTTATTTAAGTTCGGGTGGGCCGACTGCAGACACGCATTTATTGCGCCGGGACAAGTTGTCAAAACTGTGTTTTTCGTACCGGTAGTGTCTAGGAGTCTAAAAATGTGTTCGGAACGATCCGTGTGCGAAACACCGACGCATAATTTTGTTCATGTTTAGTTCGCCCCACTAGTGACCCGCATTTATTGCGCCAGGACAAGTTGTCAAACTGTGTTTTCCGCACCCGGTAGTGTCCGGGAGTCCAACAATGTCTTCCGGAACGATCCGTGTGCGAAACACCGATGCACGATTTTGTTCATGTTCGGGTGGCCCCACTAGTAACACGCATTTATTGCGTCGGGACAAGTTGCAAAAATTGTGTTTTCCGCACCCGGTAGTGTGTAGGAGTCCAAAAATGTGTTCCGAAACGATCCGTGAGCGAAACACCGACGCATAATTTTATTCATGTCCAGGTCGCCCCACTAATGACATGCATTTATTGCGCCAGGACAAGTTTTGAAAAAGATGTTTTCCGCACCTAGTAGTGTCTATGAGTCCTAAAATATATTCCGGAACGATCCAGTGTTAAACACCGACGCACAATTTTATTTATGTTCGGGTGGGCCCACTACAAACCCGCATTTATTGCGCCGGAAAAGTTGTGAAAACTGTGTTTTCCGCACCCGTAATGTCTAGGAGTGCAAAAATGTGTTCCGAAACGAACTATGTGCGAAACACCGACGCACAATTTTGTTTATGATCGGGTGGGCCCACTACGGACCCGCATTTATTGCGCCGGGACAAGTTGTGAAAACTGTGTTTTCCGCACCCGTAGTGTCTAGGAGTATAAAAATATGTTCCGGAACGATCCGTGTGCGAAACACCGACGCACAATTTTGTTCATGTTCGGGTGGCCCCACTAGTCATAGACATTTATTGCGTCGGGACAAGTTGTGAAAACTGTGTTTTCCGTACCTAGTAGTATCTATGAGTCCTAAAATGTATTCCGGAATGATCCCAGCGTTAAACATCGACGCACAATTTAATTTAAGTTCGGGTGGGCTCGATACGGACCCGCATTTGTTGCGCTGGGACAAGTTGTGAAAACCGTGTTTTCCGCACCCGGTAGTGTCTAGAAGTGCAAAAATGTGTTCTGAAATGAACTGTGTGCGAAACACTCGTCGGGACAAGTTGTGAAAACTGTGTTTTCCGCACCTAGTAGTGTCTATGAGTCCTAAAATGTATTGCGGAATGATACTAGCGTTAAACACCGACGCACAATTTTATTTAAGTTCGGGTGGGCCCACTACGGACCCGCATTTGTTGCGCCGGGACAAGTTGTGAAAACCGTGTTTTCCGCACCCGGTAGTGTCTAGGAGTGCAAAAATGTATTCCGAAACGAACCGTGTGCGAAACACCGATGCACAATTTTGTTTATGATCGGGTGGGCCCACTACGGACACACATTTATTGCGCCGAGACAAGTTGTCAAAACTGTGTTTTCCGCACCCAGTAGTGTCTTTGAGTCTAAAAATGTGTTCCGGAACGATCCGTGTGCGAAACACCGACGCATAATTTTGTTCTTGATCGGATCGCCCCACTAGTGACACGCATTTATTGCGCCAGGACAAGTTGTGAAAACTATGTTTTCCGCACCTAGTAGTGTCTCGAGTCCTAAAATGTATTCCGGAACGATCCCGATGTTAAACACCGACGCGCAATATTATTTATGTTCGGGTGCGCCCACTACGTGACCCGCATTTATTGCGCGGGAAAAGTTGTGAAAACTGTGTTTTCCGCACCCGGTAGTGTCTAGGAATGCAAAAATGTGTTCGAAACGAACCGTGTGCGAAACACCGACGCATAATTTTGTTTATGATCGGGTGGGCCCAGTACGGACCCGCATTTATGGCACCGGGACAAGTTGTGAAAACTGTGTTTTCCGCACCCGGTAGTGTCTAGGAGTCTAAAAATGTGTTCCGGAACGATCCTCGTGCGAAACACCGACGCACAATTTTGTTCATGTTCGGGTGGCCCCACTAGTGACACGCATTTATTGCGTCGGGACAAGTTGTAAAAACTATGTTTTCCGCACCCGGTAGTGTCTAGGAGTCCAAAAATGTGTTGCGGAACGATCGAGTGTGCGAAACGTCGACGCATAATTTTGTTCATGTTCGGGTAGCCCCACTAGTGACAGGCATTTATTGCGCCGAGACAAGTTGTGAAAACTATGTTTTCCGCACCTAGTAGTGTCTATGAGTCTTAAAATGTATTCCGGAACTATCCCAACGTGAAACACCGATACACAATTTTGTTTATGATCGGGAGGGTACACTACGGACCCGCATTTATTTCACCGGGACAAGTTGTGAAAACTGTATTTTCTGCACCCGGTAGTGTCTAGGAGTCCAAAAATATGTTCCGAAATGATCCGTGTGCGAAACACCGACGCACAATTTTATTCATGTTCGGATGGCCCCACTAGTGACACGCATTTATTGCGTCGGGACAAGTTGTGAAAACTGTATTTTCCGCACCCGATAGTGTCTATGAGTCCTAAAATGTATTCCGGAACGATCCCAGTGTCAAACACCGACGCACAATTTTATTTATGTTCGGGTGGGCCCACTACGAGACCTGCATTTATGCGCCGGGAAAAGTTGTGAACACTGTGTTTTCCGCACCCGGTAGTGTCTAGGAGTGCAAACATGTGTTCCGAACCGAACTGTGAGCGAAACACCGACGCACAATTTTGTTTATGATCGGGTGGGCCCACTACGGACCCGCATTTATTGCGCCGGGACAAGTTGTCAAAACTGTGTTTTCCGCACCCGGTAGTGTCTAGGAGTCTAAAAATGTGTTTCGGAACGATCCGCGTGCGAAACACCGACGCGCAATTTTGTTCATGTTCAGGTGGCCCCACTAGTGACACGCATTTATTGCGTCGGGACAAGTTGTAAAAACTATGTTTTCCGCACCCGGTAGTGTCTAGGAGTCCAAAAATGTGTTGCAGAACGATCGAGTGTGCGAAACGTCGACGCATAATTTTGTTCATGTTCGGGTAGCCCCACTAGTGACAGGCATTTATTGCGCCAGGACAAGTTGTGAAAACTATGTTTTCCGCACCTAGTAGTGTCTATGAGTCTTAAAATGTATTCCGAACGATCCCAACGTGAAACACCGATGCACAATTTTGTTTATGATCGGGTGGGCACACTACGGACCCGCATTTATTGCGCCGGGACAAGTTGTGAAAACTGTGTTTTCTGCACCCGGTAGTGTCTAGGTGTTCAGAAATGTGTTCCGGAACGACCCGTGTGCGAAACACCGATGCACAATTTTGTTCATGTTCGGATGGCCCCACTAGTGACACGCATTTATTGCGTCGGGACAAGTTGTGAAAACTGTGTTTTTCGAACCTAGTAGTGTCTATGAGTCCTAAAATGTATTCCGGAATGATCCCAGCGTTAAACACCAACTCACAATTTTATTTAACTTCGGGAGGGCCCACTACGGACCCGCATTTGTTGCGCCGGGACAAGTTGTGAAAACTGTGTTTTCCGCACCCGTAGTGTCTAGGAGTGCAAAAATGTATTCCAAAATGAACCGTGTGCGAAACACCGATGCACAATTGTCTTTACGATCGGGTGGGCCCACTACGGACACGCATTTATTGCGTCGGGACAAGTTGTCAAAACTGTGTTTTCCGCACCCGGTAGTGTCTAGGAGTCTAAAAATGTGTTCCGCAACGATCCGTGTGCGAAACACCGACGCATAATTTTGTTCATGTTCAGGTCGCCCCACTAGTGACACGCATTTATTGCGCCAGTACCAGTTGTGAAAACCATGTTTTCCGCACCCAGTAGTGTCTATGAGTCCTAAAATGTATTCCGAACGATCCCAGTGTTAAACGCCGACGCACAATTTGATTTATGTTCGGGTGGGCCCACTACGGACCCGCATTTATGCGCCGGGAAATGTTGTGAAAACCGTGTTTTCCGCACCCGGTAGTGTCTAGGAGTGAAAAAATGTGTTCGAAACGAACCGTGAGCGAAACACCGACGCACAATTTTGTTTATGATCGGGTTGGCCCACTATAGACCCGCATTTATTGCGTCGGGACAAGTTGTGAAAACTGTGTTTTCCGCACTCGGTAGTGTCCGGGAGTCCAACAATGTCTTCCGGAACGATCCGTGTGCGAAACACCGACGCTACGCTTTTGTTCATGTTCGGGTGGCCCCACTAGTGACACGCATTTATTACGTCGGGACAAGTTGCAAAAATTGTGTTTTCCGCACCCGGTAGTGTGTAGGAGTCCAAAAATGTGTTCGAAACGATCCGTGAGCGAAACACCGACGCATAATTTTATTCATGTTCGAGTCGCCCCACTAATGACATGCATTTATTGCGCCAGGACAAGTTATGAAAACTATGTTTTCCGCACCTAGTAGTGTCTATGAGTCCTAAAATATATTCCGAAACGATCCCGGTGTTAAACACCGACGCACAATTTTATTTATGTTCGGGTGGGCCCACTACAAACCCGCATTTATTGCGCCGGAAAAGTTGTGAAAACTGGGTTTTCGACACCCGTAAGGTCTAGGAGTGCAAAAATGTGTTCCAAAACGAACTATGTGCGAAACATTGACGCACAATTTTGTTTATGATCGGGTGGGCCCACTATAGACCCACATTTATTACGCCGGGATAAGTTGTGAAAATTGTGTTTTCCGCACCCGGTCGGGTCTAAGAGTATAAAAATATGTTCCGGAACGATCCGTGTGCGAAACACCGACGCACAATTTTGTTCATGTTCAGGTGGCCCCACTGGTGACACGCATTTATTGCGTCGGGACAAGTTGTAAAAACTATGTTTTCCGCACCCGGTAGTGTCTAGGAGTCCAAAAATGTGTTGCGGAACGATCGATGTGCGAAACGTCGACGCATAATTTTGTTCATCTTCGGGTAGCCCCACTAGTGACAGGCATTTATTACGCCAGGACAAGTTGTGAAAACTATGTTTTCCGCACCTAGTAGTGTCTACGAGTCTTAAAATGTATTCCGGAACGATCCCAACGTGAAACACCGATGCACAATTTTGTTTATGATCGGGAGGGCACACTACGGAACCGCATTTATTGCGCGGGACAAGTTGTGAAAACTGTGTTTTCTGCACCCGTAGTGTCTAGGTGTTCGGAAATGTGTTCCGGAACGATCCGTGTGCGAAACACCGATGCACAATTTTATTCATGTTCGGATGGCCCCACTAGTGACACGCATTTATTGCGTCGGGAGAAGTTGTGAAAACTGTATTTTCCGCACCTAGTAGTGTCTATGAGTCCTAAAATGTATTCCGGAATGATCCCAGCGTTAAACACCGACACACAATTTTATTTAAGTTCGGGTGGGCCCACTACGGACCCGCATTTGTTGCGCCGGGACAAGTTTTGAAAACTGTGTTTTCCGCACCCGGTAGTGTCTAGGAGTGCAAAAATGTATTCGAAACGAACCGTGTGCGAAACACCGATGCACAATTTTCTTTATGATCGGGTGGGCCCAATGCGGACACGCATTTATTGCCCCGGGACAAGTTGTCAAAACTGTGTTTTCCGCACCCGGTAGTGTCTAGGCGTCTAAAAATGTGTTCCGCAACGATCCGTGTGCGAAACACCGACGCATAATTTTGTTCATGTTCAGGTCGCCCCACTAGTGACACGCATTTATTGCGCCAGGACAAGTTGTGAAAACTATGTTTTCCGCACCCAGTAGTGTCTATGAGTCCTAAAATGTATTCGAAACGATCCCGGTGTTAAACACCGTCGCACAATTTTATTTATGTTCGGGTGGGCCCACTACGGACCCGCATTTATGCGTCGGGAAAAATTGTGAAAACTGTGTTTTCCGCACCCAGTAGTGTCTAGGAGTTCAAAAATGTGTTCGAAACGAACCGTGAGCGAAACACCGACGCACAATTTTGTTTATGATCGGGTGGGCCCACTACGGACCCGCATTTATTGCGCCGGGACAAGTTGTGAAAACTGTGTTTTCCGCACCCGGTAGTGTCCGGGAGTCCAACAATGTCTTCCGGAACGATCCGTGTGCGAAACACCGACGCACGATTTTGTTCATGTTCGGGTGGCCCCACTAGTGACACGCATTTATTGCGTCGGGACAAGTTGCAAAAATTGTGTTTTCCGCACCCGTAGTGTCGTAGGAGTCCAAAAATGTGTTCCGAAACGATCCGTGAGCGAAACACCGACGCATAATTTTATTCATGTTCAGGTCGCCCCACTAATGACATGCATTTATTGCGCCAGGACAAGTTATGAAAACTATGTTTTCCGCACCTAGTAGTGTCTATGAGTCCTAAAATATATTCCGGAACGATCCCAGTGTTAAACACCGACGCACAATTTTATTTATGTTCGGGTGGGCCCACTACAAACCCGCATTTATTGCGCCGGGAAAAGTTGTGAAAACTGGGTTTTCGACACCCGGTAATGTCTAGGAGTGCAAAAATGTGTTCCAAAACGAACTATGTGCGAAACACTCGACGCACAATTTTGTTTATGATCGGGTGGGGCCACTATAGACCCGCGTTTATTACGCCGGGATAAGTTGTGAAAACTGTGTTTTCCGCACCCGGTCGGGTCTCGGAGTATAAAAATATGTTCCGGAACGATCCGTGTGCGAAACACCGACGCACAATTTTGTTCATGTTCGGGTGGCCCCACTAGTGACACGCACTTATTGCGTCGGGACAAGTTGTGAAAACTGTGTTTTCCGCACCTAGTAGTATCCATGAGTCCTAAAATGTATTCCGGAATGATCCCAGCGTGAAACATCGACGCACAATTTAATTTAAGTTCGGGTGGGCTCAGTACTGGACCCGCATTTGTTGCGCTGGGACAAGTTGTGAAAACTGTGTTTTCCGCACCCGGTAGTGTCTAGGAGTGCAAAAATGTATTCCGAAACGAACTTTGTGCGAAACACCGATGCACAATTTTGTTTATGATCGGGTGGGCCCACTACGGACACACATTTATTGCGCCGAGACAAGTTGTCAAAACTGTGTTTTCCGCACCCGATGAGTGTCTTTGAGTCTAAAAATGTGTTCGGAACGATCCGTGTGCGAAACACCGACGCATAATTTTGTTCATGTTCGGATCGCCCCACTAGTGACACGCATTTATTGCGCCGGGACAAGTTGTGAAAACTATGTTTTCCGCACCTAGTAGTGTCTATGAGTCCTAAAATGTATTCGGAACGATCCCAGTGTTAAACACCGACGCGCAATATTATTTATGTTCGGGTGCGCCCACTACGAGACCCGCATTTATTGCGCCGGAAAAGTTGTGAAAACTGTGTTTTCCGCACCCGGTAGTGTCTAGGAGTGCAAAAATGTGTTCCGAAACGAACCGTGTGCGAAACACCGACGCACAATTTTGTTTATGATCGGGTGGGCCCAGTATGGACCCGCATTTATGGCGCCGGGACAAGTTGTGAAAACCGTGTTTTCCGCACCCGGTAGTGTCTAGGAGTCTAAAAATGTGTTCCGGAACGATCCGTGTGCGAAACACCAACGCACAATTTTGTTCATGTTCGGGTGGCCCCACTAGTGACACGCATTTATTGCGTCGGGACAAGTTGTAAAAACTATGTTTTCCGCACCCGGTAGTGTCTAGGAGTCCAAAAATGTGTTGCAGAACGATCGAGTGTGCGAAACGTCGACGCATAATTTTGTTCATGTTCAGGTAGCCCCACTAGTGACAGGCATTTATTGCGCCAGGACAAGTTGTGAAAACTATGCTTTCCGCACCTAGTAGTGTCTATGAGTCTTAAAATGTATTCCGGAACGATCCCAACGTGAAACACCGATGCACAATTTTGTTTATGATCGGGAGGGTACACTACGAGACCCGCATTTATTGCACCGGGACAAGTTGTGAAAACTGTGTTTTCTGCACCCGGTAGTGTCTAGGAGTCCAAAAATATGTTCGAAACGATCCGTGTGCGAAACACCGACGCACAATTTTATTCATGTTCGGATGGCCCCACTAGTGACACGCATTTATTGCGTCGGGACAAGTTGTGAAAACTGTATTTTCCGCACCCAGTAGTGTCTATGAGTCCTAAAATGTATTCCGGAACGATCCCAGTGTCAAACACCGACGCACAATTTTATTTATGTTCGGGTGGGCCCACTACGGACCTGCATTTATGCGTCGGGAAAAGTTGTGAAAACTGTGTTTTCCGCACCCGGTAGTGTCTAGGAGTGCAAACATGTGTTCCGAACCGAACCGTGAGCGAAACACCGACGCACAATTTTGTTTATGATCGGGTGGGCCCACTACGGACCCGCATTTATTGCGCCGGGACAAGTTGTCAAAACTGTGTTTTCCGCACCCGGTAGTGTCTAGGAGTCTAAAAATGTGTTCCGGAACGATCCGCGTGCGAAACACCGACGCACAATTTTGTTCATGTTCGGGTGGCCCCACTAGTGACACGCATTTATTGCGTCGGGACAAGTTGTAAAAACTATGTTTTCCGCACCCGGTAGTGTCTAGGAGTCCAAAAATGTGTTGCGGAACGATCGGTGTGCGAAACGTCGACGCATAATTTTGTTCATGTTCGGGTAGCCCCACTAGTGGCAGGCATTTATTGCGCCAGGACAAGTTGTGAAAACTATGTTTTCCGCACCTAGTAGTGTCTATGAGTCTTAAAATGTATTCCGGAATGATCCCAACGTGAAACACCGATGCACAATTTTGTTTATGATCGGGTGGGCACACTACGGACCCGCATTTATTGCGCCGGGACAAGTTGTGAAAACTGTGTTTTCTGCACCCGGTAGTGTCTAGGTGTTCGGAAATGTGTTCCGGAACGACCCGTGTGCGAAACACCGATGCACAATTTTGTTCATGTTCGGATGGCCCCACTAGTGACACGCATTTATTGCGTCGGGACAAGTTGTGAAAACTGTGTTTTCCGCACCTAGTAGTGTCTATGAGTCCTAAAATGTATTCCGGAATGATCCCAGCGTTAAACACCAACGCACAATTTTATTTAAGTTCGGGAGGGCCCACTACGGACCCGCATTTGTTGCGCCTGGACAAGTTGTGAAAACTGTGTTTTCCGCACCCGGTAGTGTTTGAGAGTCCAAAAATGTGTTCCCGAACGATCCGTGAGCGAAACACCGACGCATAATTTTATTCATGTTCCAGTCGCCCCTCTAGTGACATGCATTTATTGCGCCAGGACAAGTTGTGAAAACTATGTTTTCCGCACCTAGTAGTGTCTATGAGTCCTGAAATGTATTCCGGAACGATCCAGTGTTAAACACCGACACACAATTTTATTTATGTTCGGGTGGGGCCACTACAAACCCGCATTTATTGCACCGGAAAAGTTGTGAAAACTGTGTTTTCCGCACCTAGTAGTGTCTATGAGTCCTAAAATGTATTTCGGAATGATCCCAGCGTTAAACACCGACGCACAATTTTATTTAACTTCGGGTGGGCCCACTAAAGACCCGCATTTGTTGCGCTCGGGACAAGTTGTGAAAACTGTGTTTTCCGCACCCGAAGTGTCCGGGAGTCCAAAAATGTGTTCCGGAACGATCCGTGAGCGAAACACCGACGCATAATTTTATTCATGTTCGGGTGGCCCCACTAATGACACGCATTTATTGCGTCGGGACAAGTTGTGAAAACTGTGTTTTCCGCACCTAGTAGTGTCTATGAGTCCTAATATGTACTTCGGAATGATCCCAGCGTTAAACACCGACGCACAATTTTATTTAATTTCGGGTGGGGCCACTAAAGACCCACATTTGTTGCGCCGGGACAAGTTGTGAAAACTGTGTTTTCCGCACCCGGTAGTGTCTAGGAGTGCAAAAATGTGTTCCGAAACGAATCTGTGTGCAAAACACCGATGCACAACTTTGTTTATGATCGGGCGGGCCTCACTACGGACCCGCATTTATTGCGTTGGGACAAGTTGTGAAAACGGTGTTTTCCGCACCCGGTAATGTCTAGGAGTCTAAAAATGTGTTCCGAACGATCACAGCGTGAAACACCGATGCACAATTTTGTTTATGATCGGGTGGGCCCACTACGGACCCGCATTTATTGCGCCGGGACAAGTTGTGAAAACGGTGTTTTCCGCACCCGGTAGTGTCTAGGAGTCTAAAAATGTGATCCGGAACGATCCGTGTGCGAAACACCGACGCACAATTTTGTTCATGTTCATGTGGCCCCACTAGTGACACGCATTTATTGCGTCGGGACAAGTTGTAAAAACTGTGTTTTCCGCACCCGGTAGTGTCTAGGAGTCCAAAAATGTGTTCCGGAACGATCCGTGAGCGAAAGACCGACGCATAATTTTATTCATGTTCAGAGTCGCCCCACTAGTGACATGCATTTATTGCGCCAGGACAAGTTGTGAAAACTATGTTTTCCGCACCTAGTAGTGTCTATGAGTCCTAAAATGTATTCCGGAACGATCCCAGTGTTAAACACCGACGCACAATTTTATTTATGTTCGGGTGGGGCCACTACAAACCCGCATTTATTGCGCCGGGAAAAGTTGTGGAAACTGTGTTTTCCGCACCCGGTAGTGTCTAGGAGTGCAAAAAAGTGTTCCGAAACGAATCGTGTGCGAAACACCGACGCACAATTTTGTTTATGATCGGGCGGGCCCACGACGGACCCGCATTTATTGCGCCGGGACAAGTTGTGAAAACTGTGTTTTCCGCACCCGGTAGTGTCTAAGAGTCTAAAAATGTGTTCCGGAATGATCCGTGTGCGAAACACCGACGCGCAATTTTGTTCATGTTCGGGTGGCCCCACTAGTGACACGCATTTATTGCGTCGGGACAAGTTGTAAAAGCTGTGTTTCCGCACCCGGTAGTGTCTAGGAGTCCAAAAATGTGTTCCGGAACGATCCGAGTGCGAAACACCGACGCACAATTTTGTTCATGTTCGAGTGGCCCCACTAGTGACACGCATTTATTGCGTCGGGACAACTTGTGAAAACTGTATTTTCCGCACCTAGTAGTGTCTATGAGTCCTGAAATGTATTTCGGAATGATCCCGAGCGTTAAACACCGACGCACAATTTTATTTAACTTCGGGTGGGCCCACTAAAGACCCGCATTTGTTGCGCCGGGACAAGTTGTGAAAACTGTGTTTTCCACACACGGTAGTGTCTAGGAGTGCAAAAATGTATTCCGAAACGAAGCGTGTGCGAAACACCGATGCACAATTTTGTTTATGATCGGGTGGGCCCACTACGAGACGCGCATTTATTGCGCCGGGACAAGTTGTGAAAACTGTGTTTTCCGCACCCGTAGTGTCCGGGAGTCCAAAAATATGTTCCGAACGATCCGTGAGCGAAACACCGACCCATAATTTTATTCATGTTCGAGTCGCCACGACATGCATTTATTGCGCCAGGACAAGTTGTGAAAACTATCTTTTCCGCAGCTAGTAGTGTCTATGAGTCCTAAAATGTATTCCGGAACGATCCCAGTGTTAAACACCGACGCACAATTTTATTTATGTTCGGGTGGGGCCACTACAAACCCGCATTTATTGCGCCGGAAAAGTTGTGAAAACTGTGTTTTCCGCACCCGGTAGTGTCTAGGAGTGCAAAAAGTGTTCAGGAACGATCCGTGTGTGAAACACCGATGCACAATTTTGTTTATGATCGGGCGGGTCCACTACGGACCCGCATTTATTGCGCTTGGGACAAGTTGTGAAAACTGTGTTTTCCGCACACGGTAGTGTCTAGGAGTCTAAAAATGTGTTCCGGAACGATCCGTGTGCGAAACACCGACGCGCAATTTTGTTCATGTTCGGGTGGCCCCACTAGTGACACGCATTTATTGCGTCGGGACAAGTTGTAAAATTGTGTTTTCCGCACCCGGTAGTGTCTAGGAGTCCAAAAATGTGTTCCGGAACGATCCGTGTGCGAAACACCGACGCATAATTTTGTTCATGTTCGGGTCGCCTCACTAGTGACACGCATTTATTGCGCCAGGACAAGTTGTGAAAACAATGTTTTCTGCACCTAGTAGTGTCTATGAGTCTTAAAATGTATTCCGGAAAGATCCCAGCGTGAAACACCGATGCACAATTTTGTTTATGATCGGGTGGGCCCACTGCAGACCCGCATTTATTGCAATGGGACAAGTTGTGAAAACTGTGTTTTCTGCACCCGGTAGTGTCTAGGATTCCAAAAATATGTTCGGAACGATCCGTGTGCGAAACACCGACGCACAATTTTGTTCATGTTCGGGTGGCCCCACTAGTGACACGCATTTATTGCATCGGGACAAGTTGTGAAAACTGTGTTTTCCGCACCTAGTAGTGTCTATGAGTCCTAAAATGTATTTTGAAATGATCCCAGCGTTAAACACCGACGCACAATTTTATTTAACTTCGGGTGGGGCCACTAAAGATCCGCATTTGTTGCGCCGGGACAAGTTGTGAAAACTGTGTTTTCCGCACCCGTAGTGTCCGGGAGTCCAAAAATGTGTTCCGGAACGATCCGTGAGCGAAACACCGACACGTAATTTTATTCATATTCAGGTCGCCCCTCTAGTGACCAGCATTTATTGCGCCAGGACAAGTTGTGAAAACTATGTTTTCCGCATCCGGTAGTGTCTAGGAGTCCAAAAATATGTTTTGGAACGATCCGTGTGCGAAACACCGACGCATAATTTTGTTCATGTTCGGGTGGCCCCAGTAGTGATCCGCATTTATTGCGTCGAGACAAGTTGTGAATTCTGTGTGTTCCGCACCCGGTAGTGTCGATGAGTCCTAAATGTATTCGGAACGATCCCAGCGTGAAACACCGACGCACAATTTTGTTTCTGATCGGGTGGGCCCACTACGGACCCACATTTATTGCGCCTGGACAAGTTGTGAAAGCTGTGTTCTCCGCACCCGGTAGTGTCCGAAGTCCAAAAATGTGTTCCGAAATGATCCGTGTGCGAAACACCGATGCACAATTTTGATCATATTCAGGTGGCCCCCGTAGTGACCCGCATTTATTGCGTCGATACAAGTTGTGAAAACTATGTTTTCCGCACCTAGTAGTGTCGATGAGTCCTAAAATGTATTCCGAACGATCCCAGCGTGAAACACCGATGCAAAATTTTGTTTATGATCGGGTGGGCCCACTACGAGACCCGCATTTATTGCGCCGGTACAAGTTGTGAAAACTGTGTTTTCCGCACCAGGTAGTGTCTAGGAGTCCAAAAATGTGTTCCGAAATGATCCGTGTGCGAAACACCGAGGCACAATTTTGATCAAGTTCGAGTGGCCCCCGTGGTGACCCGCATTTATTGCGTCGAGACAAGTTGTGAAAACCGTGTGTTCCGCACCGGGTAGTGTCGATGAGTCCTAAAATGTATTCCGGAACGATCCCAGCGTGAAACACGACGCACAATTTTGTTTATGATCGGGTGGGCCTACTATAGACCCGCATTTATTACGCCGGGACAAATTGTGAAAACTGTGTGCTCCGCACCCGGTAGTGTCCGGAAGTGCAAAAATGTGTTCCGAAATGATCCGTGTGCGAAACACCGATGCACAATTTTGATCATGTTCGGGTGGCCCCGATAGTGACCCGCATTTATTGCGTCGGGACAAGTTGTTAAAACTGTGTTTTCCGCACCTAGTAGTGTCTATGAGTCCTAAAATGTATTCTAGAACGATCCCAGCGTTAAACACCGAAGCACGATTTTATTTATGTTCGGATGGGCCCACTACGGACCCGCATTTATTGCGGACAAGTTGTGAAAACTGTGTTTTCCGCACCCCGTAGTGTCTAGGAGGCCAAAAATTTGTTCAAGAACGATCCGTGTGCGAAACACCGATGCATAATTTTGTTCATATTCAGGTGGCCCCACTAGTGACACGCATTTATTGCGCCGAGACAAGTTGTGAAAACGAGTGTTTTCCGCACCTAGTACTTGTCTATGAGTCCTAAAATCTATTCGGAACGATCCCGGCGTTAAACACCGACGCACAATTTTATTTATGCTCGGGTGGGCCCTCTACGGACCCAAATTTATTGCGCAGCGACAAGTTGTGAAAACTGTGTTTTCCGCACCCGGTAGTGTCCGGATGTCCAAAATGTGTTCCGAAACGATCCGTGTGTGAAACATCGATGCACAATTTTGATCGTGTTCGGTGGCCCCGATAGTGACCCGCATTTATTGCGTCGGGACAAGTTGTGAAAACTGTGTTTTCCGCACCCGGTAGTGTCCGAAGTCCAAAATGTGTTCCGAAATGATCCGTGTGCGAAACATCGATGCACAATTTTGATAGTGTTCGAGTGGCCCCGATAGCGACCCGCATTTATTGCGTCGGGACAAGTTGTGAAAACTGTGTGTTCCGCACCCGGTTGATAGAAACCCGCGAGGGTTTTGGTGCCGATGTTTCGATGAGAGATGAAGATAACTCGATTTCGTGGATGGAAACGACGTTCACGGCCCGAGTACAACCGTCCGAAAACGGATGCACCTTAGCAACCGATACACCGCCTCCAATGGTTGCCACAATCTTGTGGAAGTGCGACCACCGGCCACGAGGGCACTTGTCCTGCAAGCAACCGAAGAACTAGCAAGAACAAGTAAACAAAAACTGAAATTTCAAGATGGAGTGTCTAGGAGTCCAAAAATGTGTACGGAACGATCCGTGTGCGAAACACCGATGCACAATTTGTTCATGTTCGGGTGGCCCCACTAGTGACACGCATTTATTGCGTCGGGACACGTTGTTAAAGCTGTGTTTTCCGCACCCGGTTGATAGAAACCCGCGAGGGTTTTGGTGCTGAACTTTCGACGAGAGATGAAGATAAGTCGATTTGGTGCATGGAAACGACGTTCACGGCCCGACTACAACCGTCCGAAAACGCTGCGCCTTAGCAACCGATACACCGCCTCCAATGGTTGCCGCAATCTTGTGGAAGTGCGACCACCGACCACGAGGGCACTCGTCCCGCAAGCAATCGAAGAACTAGCAAGAACAAGTAAACAAGAACTGAAATTTCAAGATGGAGTGTCTAGGAGTCCAAAAATGTGTTCCGAACGATCCGTGTGCCAAACACCGATGCACAATTTTGTTCATGTTCGGGTGGCCCCACTAGTGACACGCATTTATTGCGTCGGGACAAGTTGTCAAAACTTTGTTTTCCGCACCTAGTAGTGTCTATGTGTCCTAAAATGTATTCCGGAACGATCCCAGCGTTAAGCACCGAAGCACGATTTTATTTATGTTCGGGTGGGCCCACTACAGACCCGCATTTATTGCGCAAGAACAAGTTGTGAAAACCGTGTCTTCCGCACCCGGTAGTGTCCGAAGTCCAAAAATGTGTTCCGTAATGATCCGTGTGCGAAACATCGATGCACAATATTGATCGTGTTCGGGTGGCCCCGATAGTGACCTTCCTTTATTGCGTCGGGACAAGTTGTGAAAACTGTGTGTTCCGCACCCGGTTGATAGAAACCCGCGAGGGTTTTGGTGCCGATGTTTCGATGAGAGATGAAGATAACTCGATTTGGTGGATGGAAACGACGTTCACGGCCCGAGTACAACCGTCCGAAAACGTTGCGCCTTAGCAACCGATACACCGCCTGCAATGGTTGCCGCAATCTTGTGAAAGTGCGACGACCGGCCACGAGGGCACTCGTCCCGCAAGCAATCAAAGAACTAGCAAGAACAAGTAAACAAGAACTGAAATTTCAAGATGGAGTGTCTTGGAATCCAGAAATGTGTTCCGTAACGTTCCGTGTGCCAAACACCGACGCACAATTTTGTTCATGTTCGGGTGGCCCCACTAGTGACACGCATTTATTCCGTCGGCACAAGTTGTGAAAACTGTGTTTTCCGCACCTAGTAGTGTCTATGTATCCTAAAATGTATTCCGGAACGATCCCAGCGTTATACACCGAAGCACGATTTTATTTATGTTCGGGTGGGCCCACTACGAGACCCGCATTTATTGCGCCAGGACAAGTTGTGAAAACTGTGTTTTCCGCACCCGGTAGTGTCCGAAGTCCAAAAATGTGTTCCGGAATGATCCGTGTGCGAAACATCGATGCACAATATTGATCGTGTTCGAGTGGCCCCGATAGTGACCCGCATTTATTGCGTCGGGACAAGTTGTGAAAACCGTGTGTTCCGCACCCGGTTGATAGAAACCCGCGAGGGTTTTGGTGCCGATCTTTCGATGAGAGATGAAGATAACTCGATTTGGTGGATGGAAACGACGTTCACGGCCCGACTACAACCGTCCGAAACGGCTGCGCCTTAGCAACCGATACACCGCCTCCAATGGTTGCCGCAATCTTGTGGAAGTGCGACCACCGGCCACGAGGGCACTCGTCCCGCAAGCAATCGAAGAACTAGCAAGAACAAGTAAACAAGAACTGAAATTTCAAGATGGAGTGTCTAGGAGGCCAAAAATGTGTTCCGGAACGATTCGTGTGCGAAACACCGACGCACAATTTTGTTCATGTTCGGGTGACCCCACTAGTGACACGCATTTATTACGTCGGGACAAGTTGGAAAACCGTGTTTTCTGCACCTAGTAGTGTCTATGCGTCCTAAAATGTATTCGGAACGATCCTAGCGTTAAACACCGAAGCACGATTTTATTTATGTTCGGGTGGGCCCACTACGGACCCGCATTTATTGCGCCAGGACAAGTTGTGAAAACTGTGTTTTCCGCACCCGGTAGTGTCCGAAGTCCAAAAATGTTTTCCGAAATGATCCCCGTGCGAAACACCGATGCACAATTTTGATCATATTCAGGTGGCCCCGATAGTGACCCGCATTTATTGCGTCGGGACAAGTTGTGAAAACTGTGTTTTCCGCACCCGGTAGTGTCCGAAGTCCAAAATGTGTTCCGAAATGATCCGTGTGCGAAACATCGATGCACAATTTTGATCGTGTTCGAGTGGCCCCGATGGCGACCCGCATTTATTGCGTCGGGACAAGTTGTGAAAACGTGTGTTCCGCACCCGGTTGATAGAAACCCGCGAGGGTTTTGGTGCCGATGTTTCGATGAGAGATGAAGATAACTCGATTTCGTGGATGGAAACGACGTTCACGGCCCGAGTACAACCGTCCGAAAACGGATGCACCTTAGCAACCGATACACCGCCTCCAATGGTTGCCACAATCTTGTGGAAGTGCGACCACCGGCCACGAGGGCACTTGTCCTGCAAGCAACCGAAGAACTAGCAAGAACAAGTAAACAAAAACTGAAATTTCAAGATGGAGTGTCTAGGAGTCCAAAAATGTGTACGTAACGATCCGTGTGCGAAACACCGATGCACAATTTGTTCATGTTCGGGTGGCCCCACTAGTGACACGCATTTATTGCGTCGGTACAAGTTGTGAAAACTATGTTTTCCGCACCTAGTAGTGTCTATGGGTCCTAAAATGTATTCCGGAACAATCCCAGCGTTAAACACCGAAGCACGATTTTATTTATGTTCGGGTGGGCCCACTACGGACCCGCATTTATTGCGCCAGGACAAGTTGTGAAAACTGTGTTTTCCGCACCCGGTAGTGTCCGAAGTCCAAAAATGTGTTCCGAAATGATCCGTGTGCGAAACATCGATGCACAATATTGATCGTGTTCGAGTGGCCCCGATAGTGACCCGCATTTATTGCGTCGGGACAAGTTGTGAAAACCGTGTGTTCCGCACCGGTTGATAGAAACCCGCGAGGGTTTTGGTGCCGATCTTTCGATGAGAGATGAAGATAACTCGATTTGGTGGATGGAAACGACGTTCACGGCCCGACTACAACCGTCCGAAAACGGCTGCGCCTTAGCAACCGATACACCGCCTCCAATGGTTGCCGCAATCTTGTGGAAGTGCGACCACCGGCCACGAGGGCACTCGTCCCGCAAGCAATCGAAGAACTAGCAAGAACAAGTAAACAAGAACTGAAATTTCAAGATGGAGTGTCTAGGAGGCCAAAAATGTGTTCCGGAACGATTCGTGTGCGAAACACCGACGCACAATTTTGTTCATGTTCGGGTGACCCCACTAGTGACACGCATTTATTACGTCGGGACAAGTTGGAAAACCGTGTTTTCTGCACCTAGTAGTGTCTATGCGTCCTAAAATGTATTCCGGAACGATCCTAGCGTTAAACACCGAAGCACGATTTTATTTATGTTCGGGTGGGCCCACTACGGACCCGCATTTATTGCGCCAGGACAAGTTGTGAAAACTGTGTTTTCCGCACCCGTAGTGTCCGAAGTCCAAAAATGTTTTCCGAAATGATCCCTGTGCGAAACACCGATGCACAATTTTGATCATATTCAGGTGGCCCCGATAGTGACCCGCATTTATTGCGTCGGGACAAGTTGTGAAAACTGTGTTTTCCGCACCCGGTAGTGTCCGAAGTCCAAAATGTGTTCCGAAATGATCCGTGTGCGAAACATCGATGCACAATTTTGATCGTGTTCAGGTGGCCCCGATAGCGACCCGCATTTATTGCGTCGGGACAAGTTGTGAAAACGTGTGTTCCGCACCCGGTTGATAGAAACCCGCGAGGGTTTTGGTGCCGATGTTTCGATGAGAGATGAAGATAACTCGATTTCGTGGATGGAAACGACGTTCACGGCCCGAGTACAACCGTCCGAAAACGGATGCACCTTAGCAACCGATACACCGCCTCCAATGGTTGCCACAATCTTGTGGAAGTGCGACCACCGGCCACGAGGGCACTTGTCCTGCAAGCAACCGAAGAACTAGCAAGAACAAGTAAACAAAAACTGAAATTTCAAGATGGAGTGTCTAGGAGTCCAAAAATGTGTACGTAACGATCCGTGTGCGAAACACCGATGCACAATTTGTTCATGTTCGGGTGGCCCCACTAGTGACACGCATTTATTGCGTCGGTACAAGTTGTGAAAACTATGTTTTCCGCACCTAGTAGTGTCTATGGGTCCTAAAATGTATTCCGGAACAATCCCAGCGTTAAACACCGAAGCACGATTTTATTTATGTTCGGGTGGGCCCACTACGGACCCGCATTTATTGCGCCAGGACAAGTTGTGAAAACTATGTTTTCCGCACTCAGTAGTGTCCGAAGTCCAAAAATGTGTTCCGAAATGATCCGTGTGCGAAACATCGATGCACAATTTTGATCGTGTTCGAGTGGCTCCAGTAGTGACCCGCCTTTATTGCGTCGGGACAAGTTGTGAAAACCGTGTGTTCCGCACCGGTTGATAGAAACCCGCGAGGGTTTTGGTGCCGATCTTTCGATGAGAGATGAAGATAACTCGATTTGGTGGATGGAAACGACGTTCACGGCCCGACTACAACCGTCCGAAAACGGCTGCGCCTTAGCAACCGATACACCGCCTCCAATGGTTGCCGCAATCTTGTGGAAGTGCGACCACCGGCCACGAGGGCACTCGTCCCGCAAGCAATCGAAGAACTAGCAAGAACAAGTAAACAAGAACTGAAATTTCAAGATGGAGTGTCTAGGAGGCCAAAAATGTGTTCCGGAACGATTCGTGTGCGAAACACCGACGCACAATTTTGTTCATGTTCAGGTGACCCCACTAGTGACACGCATTTATTACGTCGGGACAAGTTGGAAAACTGTGTTTTCTGCACCTAGTAGTGTCTATGCGTCCTAAAATGTATTCCGGAACGATCCTAGCGTTAAACACCGAAGCACGATTTTATTTATGTTCGGGTGGGCCCACTACGGACCCGCATTTATTGCGCCAGGACAAGTTGTGAAAACTGTGTTTTCCGCACCCGGTAGTGTCCAGAAGTCCAAAAATGTTTTCCGAAATGATCCACGTGCGAAACACCGATGCACAATTTTGATCATATTCGAGTGGCCCCGATAGTGACCCGCATTTATTGCGTCGGGACAAGTTGTGAAAACTGTGTTTTCCGCACCCGTAGTGTCCGAAGTCCAAAATGTGTTCCGAAATGATCCGTGTGCGAAACATCGATGCACAATTTTGATCGTGTTCAGGTGGCCCCGATAGCGACCCGCATTTATTGCGTCGGGACAAGTTGTGAAACCGTGTGTTCCGCACCCGGTTGATAGAAACCCGCGAGGGTTTTGGTGCCGATGTTTCGATGAGAGATGAAGATAACTCGATTTCGTGGATGGAAACGACGTTCACGGCCCGAGTACAACCGTCCGAAAACGGATGCACCTTAGCAACCGATACACCGCCTCCAATGGTTGCCACAATCTTGTGGAAGTGCGACCACCGGCCACGAGGGCACTTGTCCTGCAAGCAACCGAAGAACTAGCAAGAACAAGTAAACAAAAACTGAAATTTCAAGATGGAGTGTCTAGGAGTCCAAAAATGTGTACAGTAACGATCCGTGTGCGAAACACCGATGCACAATTTGTTCATGTTCAGGTGGCCCCACTAGTGACACGCATTTATTGCGTCGGTACAAGTTGTGAAAACTATGTTTTCCGCACCTAGTAGTGTCTATGGGTCCTAAAATGTATTCCGGAACAATCCCAGCGTTAAACACCGAAGCACGATTTTATTTATGTTCGGGTGGGCCCACTACGGACCCGCATTTATTGCGCCAGGACAAGTTGTGAAAACTATGTTTTCCGCACTGGTAGTGTCCGAAGTCCAAAAATGTGTTCCGAAATGATCCGTGTGCGAAACATCGATGCACAATTTTGATCGTGTTCGGGTGGCCCCGATAGTGACCCGCCTTTATTGCGTCGGGACAAGTTGTGAAAACCGTGTGTTCCGCACCCGGTTGATAGAAACCCGCGAGGGTTTTGGTGCCGATCTTTCGATGAGAGATGAAGATAACTCGATTTGGTGGATGGAAACGACGTTCACGGCCCGACTACAACCGTCCGAAAGCGGCTGCGCCTTAGCAACCGATACACCGCCTCCAATGGTTGCCGCAATCTTGTGGAAGTGCGACCACCGGCCACGAGGGCACTCGTCCCGCAAGCAATCGAAGAACTAGCAAGAACAAGTAAACAAGAACTGAAATTTCAAGATGGAGTGTCTAGGAGTCCAAAAATGTGTTCCGGAACGATTCGTGTGCGAAACACCGACGCACAATTTTGTTCATGTTCGGGTGACCCCACTAGTGACACGCATTTATTACGTCGGGACAAGTTGGAAAACTGTGTTTTCTGCACCTAGTAGTGTCTATGCGTCCGAAAATGTATTCCGGAACGATCCTAGCGTTAAACACCGAAGCACGATTTTATTTATGTTCGGGTGGGCCCACTACGAGACCCCCATTTATTGCGCCGGGACAAGTTGTGAAAACCGTGTTTTCCGCACCCGTAGTGTCCGAAGTCCAAAAATGTGTTCCGAAATGATCCCTGTGCGAAACACCGATGCACAATTTTGATCATGTTCGGGTGGCCCCGATAGTGACCCGCATTTATTGCGTCGGGACAAGTTGTGAAAACTGTGTTTTCCGCAATCGGTAGTGTCCGAAGTCCAAAAATGTGTTCCGAAATGATCCTTGTGCGAAACATCGATGCACAATATTGATCGTGTTCGGGTGGCCCCGATAGGGACCCGTATTTATTGCGTCGGGACAAGTTGTGAAAACTGTGTTTTCCGCACCCGGTTGATAGAAATCCGCGAGGGTTTTGGTGCCCATCTTTCGATGAGAGATGAAGATAACTCGATTTGGTGGATGGAAACGACGTTCACGGCCCGACTACAACCGTCCGAAAACGCTGCGCCTTAGCAACCGATACACCGCGTCCAATGGTTGTCGCAATCTTGTGGAAGTGCGACCACCGGCCACGAGGGCACTCGTCGTGCAAGCAATCGAAGAACTAGCAAGAACAAGTAAACAAGAACTGAAATTTCAAGATGGAGAGTCTAGGAGTCCAAAAATTTGTTCCGGAACGATCCGTGTGCGAAACACCGATGGACAATTTTGTTCATGTTCGGGTGGCCCCACTAGTGACACGCATTTATTGCGTCGGGACACGTTGTTAAAGCTGTGTTTTCCGCACCCGGTTGATAGAAACCCGCGAGGGTTTTGGTGCTGAACTTTCGACGAGAGATGAAGATAAGTCGATTTGGTGCATGGAAACGACGTTCACGGCCCGACTACAACCGTCCGAAACGCTGCGCCTTAGCAACCGATACACCGCCTCCAATGGTTGCCGCAATCTTGTGGAAGTGCGACCACCGGCCACGAGGGCACTCGTCCCGCAAGCAATCGAAGAACTAGCAAGAACAAGTAAACAAGAACTGAAATTTCAAGATGGAGTGTCTAGGAGTCCAAAAATGTGTTCCGAACGATCCGTGTGCCAAACACCGATGCACAATTTTGTTCATGTTCAGGTGGCCCCACTAGTGACACGCATTTATTGCGTCGGGACAAGTTGTCAAAACTTTGTTTTCCGCACCTAGTAGTGTCTATGTGTCCTAAAATGTATTCCGGAACGATCCCAGCGTTAAGCACCGAAGCACGATTTTATTTATGTTCGGGTGGGCCCACTACGGACCCGCATTTATTGCGCCGGAACAAGTTGTGAAAACTGTGTTTTCCGCACCCGGTAGTGTCCGAAGTCCAAAAATGTGTTCCGTAATGATCCGTGTGCGAAACATCGATGCACAATATTGATCGTGTTCGGGTGGCCCCGGTAGTGACCTTCCTTTATTGCGTCGGGACAAGTTGTGAAAACTGTGTGTTCCGCACCCGGTTGATAGAAACCCGCGAGGGTTTTGGTGCCGATCTTTCGATGAGAGATGAAGATAAGTCGATTTGGTGCATGGAAAGGACGTTCACGGCCCGACTACAACCGTCCGAAAACGTTGCGCCTTAGCAACCGATACACCGCCTGCAATGGTTGCCGCAATCTTGTGAAAGTGCGACGACCGGCCACGAGGGCACTCGTCCCGCAAGCAATCAAAGAACTAGCAAGAACAAGTAAACAAGAACTGAAATTTCAAGATGGAGTGTCTTGGAATCCAGAAATGTGTTCCGGAACGATCCGTGTGCGAAACACCGACGCACAATTTTGTTCATGTTCGGGTGGCCCCACTAGTGACACGCATTTATTCCGTCGGCACAAGTTGTGAAAACTGTGTTTTCCGCACCTAGTAGTGTCTATGCGTCCTAAAATGTATTCCGGAACGATCCCAGCGTTATACACCGAAGCACGATTTTATTTATGTTCGGGTGGGCCCACTACGGACCCGCATTTATTGCGCCAGGACAAGTTGTGAAAACTGTGTTTTCCGCGCCCGTAGTGTCCGAAGTCTAAAAATGTGTTCGGAATGATCCGTGTGCGAAACATCGATGCACAATATTGATCGTGTTCGGGTGGCCCCGGTAGTGACCCGCATTTATTGCGTCGGGACAAGTTGTGAAAGCTGTGTTTTCCGCACCCGGTTGACAGAAATCCACGAGGGTTTTGGTGCCCATCTTTCGATGAGAGATGAAGATAACTCGATTTGGTGGATGGAAACGACGTTCACGGCCCGACTACAACCGTCCGAAAACGCTGCGCCTTAGCAACCGATACACCGCCTCCAATGGTTGCCGCAATCTCGTGGAAGTGCGACCACCGGCCACGAGGGCACTCGTCCTGCAAGCAATCGAAGAACTAGCAAGAACAAGTAAACAAGAACTGAAATTTCAAGATGGAGTGTATAGGAGGCCAAAAATGTGTTCCGGAACGATTCGTGTGCGAAACACCGACGCACAATTTTGTTCATGTTCGGGTGACCCCACTAGTGACACGCATTTATTACGTCGGGACAAGTTGGAAAACTGTGTTTTCCGCACCTAGTAGTGTCTATGCGTCCTAAAATGTATTCGGAACGATCCCAGCGTTAAACACCGAAGCACGATTTTATTTATGTTCGGGTGGGCCCACTACGAGACCCGCATTTATTGCGCCAGGACAAGTTGTGAAAACTGTGTTTTCCGCACCCGTAGTGTCCGAAGTCCAAAAATGTGTTCCGAAATGATCCCTGTGCGAAACACCGATGCACAATTTTGATCATGTTCGAGTGGCCTCGATAGTGACCCGCATTTATTGCGTCGGGACAAGTTGTGAAAACTGTGTTTTCCGCAATCGGTAGTGTCCGAAGTCCAAAAATGTGTTCGAAATGATCCGTGTGCGAAACATCGATGCACAATATTGATCGTGTTCAGGTGGCCCGGTAGGGACCCGCATTTATTGCGTCGGGACAAGTTGTGAAAGCTGTGTTTTCCGCACCCGGTTGATAGAAATCCGCGAGGGTTTTGGTGCCGACCTTTCGATGAGAGATGAAGATAACTCGATTTGGTGGATGGAAACGACGTTCACGGCCCGACTACAACCGTCCGAAAGCGCTGCGCCTTAGCAACCGATACACCGCGTCCAATGGTTGCCGCAATCTTGTGGAAGTGCGACCACCGGCCACGAGGGCACTCGTCGTGCAAGCAATCGAAGAACTAGCAAGAATAAGTAAACAAGAACTGAAATTTCAAGATGGAGAGTCTAGGAGTCCAAAAATTTGTTCCGGAACGATCCGTGTGCGAAACACCGATGGACAATTTTGTTCATGTTCGGGTGGCCGCACTAGTGACACGCATTTATTGCGTCGGGACAAGTTGTTAAAACTGTATTTTCCGCACCCGGTTGATAGAAACCTGCGAGGATTTTGGTGCTGATCTTTCGACGAGAGATGAAGATAAGTCGATTTGTTGCATGGAAACGACGTTCACGGCCCGACTACAACCGTCCGAAACGCTGCGCCTTAGCAACCGATACACCGCCTCCAATGGTTGCCGCAATCTTGTGGAAGTGCGACCACCGGCCACGAGGGCACTCGTCCCGCAAGCAATCGAAGAACTAGCAAGAACAAGTAAACAAGAACTGAAATTTCAAGATGGAGTGTCTAGGAGTCCAAAAATGTGTTTCGAACGATCCAGTGTGCCAAACACCGATGCACAATTTTGTTCATGTTCACGTGGCCCCACTAGTGACACGCATTTATTGCGTCGGGACAAGTTGTCAAAACTTTGTTTTCCGCACCTAGTAGTGTCTATGTGTCCTAAAATGTATTCCGGAACGATCCCGGCGTTAAACACCGAAGCACGATTTTATTTATGTTCGGGTGGGCCCACTACGGACCCGCATTTATTGCGCCAGGACAAGTTGTGAAAACTGTGTTTTCCACACCCGGTAGTGTCCAGAAGTCCAAAAATGTGTTCCGTAATGATCCGTGTGCGAAACATCGATGCACAATATTGATCGTGTTCAGGTGGCCCCGGTAGTGACCTTCCTTTATTGCGTCGGGACAAGTTGTGAAAGCTGTGTGTTCCGCACCCGGTTGATAGAAACCCGCGAGGGTTTTGGTGCTGATCTTTCGATGAGAGATGAAGATAAGTCGATTTGGTGCATGGAAAGGACGTTCACGGCCCGACTACAACCGTCCGAAAACGCTGCGCCTTAGCAACCGATACACCGCTCGCAATGGTTGCCGCAATCTTGTGAAAGTGCGACGACCGGCCACGAGGGCACTCGTCCCGCAAGCAATCAAAGAACTAGCAAGAACAAGTAAACAAGAACTGAAATTTCAAGATGGAGTGTCTTGGAATCCAGAAATGTGTTCCGGAACGATCCGTGTGCGAAACACCGACGCACAATTTTGTTCATGTTCGGGTGGCCCCACTAGTGACACGCATTTATTCCGTCGGCACAAGTTGTGAAAACTGTGTTTTCCGCACCTAGTAGTGTCTATGTGTCCTAAAATGTATTCGGAACGATCCCAGCGTTATACACCGAAGCACGATTTTATTTATGTTCGGGTGGGCCCACTACGGACCCGCATTTATTGCGCCAGGACAAGTTGTGAAAGCTGTGTTTTCCGCGCCCGTAGTGTCCGAAGTCTAAAAATGTGTTCCGGAATGATCCGTGTGCGAAACATCGATGCACAATATTGATCGTGTTCAGGTGGCCCCAGTAGTGACCCGCATTTATTGCGTCGGGACAAGTTATGAAAACTGTGTTTTCCGCACCCGGTTGATGAGAAATCCACGAGGGTTTTGGTGCCCATCTTTCGATGAGAGATGAAGATAACTCGATTTGGTGGATGGAAACGACGTTCACGGCCCGACTACAACCGTCCGAAAACGCTGCGCCTTAGCAACCGATACACCGCCTCCAATGGTTGCCGCAATCTTGTGGAAGTGCGACCACCGGCCACGAGGGCACTCGTCCTGCAAGCAATCGAAGAACTAGCAAGAACAAGTAAACAAGAACTGAAATTTCAAGATGGAGTGTCTAGGAGGCCAAAAATGTGTTCCGGAACGATTCGTGTGCGAAACACCGACGCACAATTTTGTTCATGTTCGGGTGACCCCACTAGTGACACGCATTTATTACGTCGGGACAAGTTGGAAAACTGTGTTTTCCGCACCTAGTAGTGTCTATGCGTCCTAAAATGTATTCCGGAACGATCCCAGCGTTAAACACCGAAGCACGATTTTATTTATGTTCGGGTGGGCCCACTACGAGACCCGCATTTATTGCGCCAGGACAAGTTGTGAAAACTGTGTTTTCCGCACCCGTAGTGTCCGAAGTCCAAAAATGTGTTCCGAAATGATCCCCGTGCGAAACACCGATGCACAATTTTGATCATGTTCGAGTGGCCCCGATAGTGACCCGCATTTATTGCGTCGGGACAAGTTGTGAAAACTGTGTTTTCCGTAATCGGTAGTGTCCGAAGTCCAAAAATGTGTTCTGAAATGATCCGTGTGCGAAACATCGATGCACAATATTGATCGTGTTCGGGTGGCCCGGTAGGGACCCGCATTTATTGCGTCGGGACAAGTTGTGAAAACCGTGTTTTCCGCACCCGGTTGATAGAAATCCGCGAGGGTTTTGGTGCCGACCTTTCGATGAGAGATGAAGATAACTCGATTTGGTGGATGGAAACGACGTTCACGGCCCGACTACAACCGTCCGAAAACGCTGCGCCTTAGCAACCGATACACCGCGTCCAATGGTTGCCGCAATCTTGTGGAAGTGCGACCACCGGCCACGAGGGCACTCGTCGTGCAAGCAATCGAAGAACTAGCAAGAATAAGTAAACAAGAACTGAAATTTCAAGATGGAGAGTCTAGGAGTCCAAAAATTTGTTCCGGAACGATCCGTGTGCGAAACACCGATGGACAATTTTGTTCATGTTCGGGTGGCCGCACTAGTGACACGCATTTATTGCGTCGGGACAAGTTGTTAAAACTGTATTTTCCGCACCCGGTTGATAGAAACCTGCGAGGATTTTGGTGCTGATCTTTCGACGAGAGATGAAGATAAGTCGATTTGTTGCATGGAAACGACGTTCACGGCCCGACTACAACCGTCCGAAAACGCTGCGCCTTAGCAACCGATACACCGCCTCCAATGGTTGCCGCAATCTTGTGGAAGTGCGACCACCGGCCACGAGGGCACTCGTCCCGCAAGCAATCGAAGAACTAGCAAGAACAAGTAAACAAGAACTGAAATTTCAAGATGGAGTGTCTAGGAGTCCAAAAATGTGTTCCGAACGATCCGTGTGCCAAACACCGATGCACAATTTTGTTCATGTTCAGGTGGCCCCACTAGTGATACGCATTTATTGCGTCGGGACAAGTTGTCAAAACTTTGTTTTCCGCACCTAGTAGTGTCTATGTGTCCTAAAATGTATTCCGGAACGATCCCAGCGTTAAACACCGAAGCACGATTTTATTTATGTTCGGGTGGGCCCACTACGGACCCACATTTATTGCGCCAGGACAAGTTGTGAAAACTGTGTTTTCCGCACCCGGTAGTGTCCGAAGTCCAAAAATGTGTTCCGTAATGATCCGTGTGCGAAACATCGATGCACAATTTTGATCGTGTTCGAGTGGCCCCGATAGTGACCCGCATTTATTGCGTCGGGACAAGTTGTGAAAGCTGTGTTTTCCGCACCCGTAGTGTCCGAAGTCCAAAAATGTGTTCGAAATGATCCGTGTGCGAAACATTGATGCAGAATATTGATCGTGTTCGGGTGGCCCCAGTAGTGACCTTCCTTTATTGCGTCGGGACAAGTTGTGAAAACTGTGTGTTCCGCGCCCGGTTGATAGAAACCCGCGAGGGTTTTGGTGCTGATCTTTCGATGAGAGATGAAGATAAGTCGATTTGGTGCATGGAAAGGACGTTCACGGCCCGACTACAACCGTCCAAAAATGCTGCGCCTTAGCAACCGATACACCGCCTCCAATGGTTGCCGCAATCTTGTGGAAGTGCGACCACCGGCCACGAGGGCACTCGTCCCGCAAGCAATCGAAGAACTAGCAAGAACAAGTAAACAAGAACTGAAATTTCAAGATGAAGTGTCTAGGAATCCAAAAATGTGTTCCGGAACGATCCGTGTGCGAAACACCGACGCATAATTTTGTTCATGTTCGGGTGGCCCCACTAGTGACACGCATTTATTGCGCCAGGACAAGTTGTGAAAACTGTGTTTTCCGCACCTAGTAGAGTCTATGAGTCCTAAAATGTATTTCGGAACGATCCCGACATTAAACACCGACGCACAATTTTATTTATTTTTGGGTGGGCCATCTACGGACCCGCATTTATTGCGCCGGGACAAGTTGTGAAAACTGTGTTTTCCGCACCCGGTAGTGTCCGAAGTCCAAAAATGTGTTCCGAAATCATCCGTGTGCGAAACACCGAGTCACAATTTTGATCATGTTCGGTGGCCCCGGTAGTGACCCGCATTTATTGTGTCGACACAAGTTGTGAAAGCTGTGTTTTCCGCACCCGGTAGAGTCGATGAGTCCTAAAATGTATTCCGGAACGATCCCAGCGTGAAACATCGACGCACAATTTTGTTTATGATCGGGTGGGCCCACTACGGATCCGCATTTGTTGCACCGGAACAAGTTGTGAAAACGGAGTTTTCCGCACACGGTAGTGTCTAGGCGTCCAAAATGTGTTCCGGAATTGATGAGGACATCACTCGTACGAGATACAACCAACACTCCCTCATTTGATATTCATGATCCAATCCCGAGAGCTCAAGCGCGAATTTGGAATTTATCGGTGAGCTCGTTTCTAATGCCTTCTTTATATAGTTTTGAGAATAAAATACTACCTAATGATTTAATTATTGTTAGGAACGATGGAGATGATGAGGATATGGCTAGAGAGGTGCTCAAAGGCGTGGAGGGCCGGCCATGTATTGCAAATCAAGTGGGAGGCGCAATCAAATTCGGTTTCGGGTCCGATTCGGACTCTAGGACCTGTCCGCACTAAAACGGACGCCCAGGTCGCATTCGGGCTCGGTTTTGGACGTTCTACATATGGATGGAAAGATAAGAAGACCAGATTTCCAATGGCGCCGGTTTGAGGTCCAAATTCTTTCGGAGTCGACGGGAATCGTCGAAACAATTTGACGGACAGAATATATCTCGTTGCTGCGTCACCGTTAAATTGCGCCGGGACAAGTTGTGAAAACTGTGTTTTCCGCACACGGTAGTGTATAGGAGTCCAAAAATGTGTTCGGAACGATCCGCGTGCGAAACACCGACGCATAATTTTGTTCATATTCAGGTGGCCCCACTAGTGACACGCATTTATTGCGCCAGGACAAGTTGTGAAAACTGTGTTTTTCGCACCTAGTAGTGTCTATGAGTCCTAAAATGTATTCGGAACGATCACAGCGTTAAACACCGACGCACAATTTTATTTATGTTCGGGTGGGCCCACTACGGACCCGCATTTGTTGCGCCGGGACAAGTTGTGAAAACTGTGTTTTCCGCACCCGGTAGTGTCCGGAAGTCCACAAATGTGTTCCGAAATGATCCGTGTGCGAAACACCGGTGCACAATTTTGATCATGTTCGAGTGGCCCCGATGAGTGACCCGCATTTATCTGCGTCGGCACGAGTTGTGAAAACTGTGTTTTCCGCACCCGTAGTGTCCGAAGTACAAAAATGTGTTCGAAATGATCCGTGTGCGAAACATCGATGCACAATTTTGATCGTGTTCGAGTGGCCCCAGTAGTGACCCGCATTTATTGCTTCGGGACAAGTTGTGAAAACTATGTTTTTCGCACCTAGTAGTGTCTATGAGTCCTAAAATGTATTCCGGAACGATCCCAACGTTAAACACCGACGCAAAATTTTGTTCATGTTCGGGTGGCCCCACTAGTGATCCGCATTTATTGCGTCGGGACAAGTTGTGAAAACCGTGTTATCCGAACCCGGTAGTGTCTAGGAGTCCAAAAATATGTTCCGAAACGTTCAGCGTGCGAAACACCGACGCATAATTTTGTTCATGTTCGGGTGGCCCCACTAGTGACACGCATTTATTGCGCCAGGACAAGTTGTGAAAACTGTGTTTTCCGCACCTAGTAGTGTCTATGAGTCCTAAAATGTATTTCGGAATGATCCCAGCGTTAAAAACCGACACACAATTTTCTTAATGTTCGGGTGGCCCCACTACGAGACCCGTATTTATTGCGCCGGGACAAGCTATGAAAACCGTGTTTTTCGCACCCGTAGTGTCCGAAGTCCAAAAATGTGTTCCAAAATGATCCCCGTGCGAAACACCGATGCACAATTTTTATCATGTTCGGGTGGCCCCAGTAGTGACCCGCATTTATTGCGTCGGGACAAGTTGTGAAAACTGTGTTTTCCACACCCGGTGGTGTCGATGAGTCCTAAAATGTATTCCGGAACGATCCCAGCGTGAAACACCGACGCACAATTTTGTTTATGATCGGGTGGGCCCACTACGGACCCCGCATTTATTGCGTCGGGACAAGTTGTGAAAACCGTGTTTTCGGCACCCGTAGTGTCTAGGAGTTCAAAAATATGTTCGGAACGATCCGTGTGCGAAACACCGACGCATAATTTTGTTCATGTTCGGGTGGCCCCACTAGTGACACGCATTTATTGCGCCAGGACACGCACAATTTTGTTTATGATCGAGTGGGCCCACTAAGGATCCGCATTTATTGCGCGTGAACAAGTTGTGAAAGCTGTGTTTTCCGCACACGGTAGTGTCTAGGCGTCCAAAAATGTGTTCCGGAATTGATGAGCACAGCACTCGTACGGATACAACCAACACTCCCTCATTTGACATTCATGATCCAATCCCGAGAGCTCAAGCGCGAATTTGGAATTTATCGGTGAGCTCGTTTCTAATGCCTTCTTTATATAGTTTTGAGAATAAAATAGTACCTAATGATTTATTATTGTTAGGAACCATGGAGATGACGAGGATATTGCTAGAGAGGTTCTCAAAGGCGTGGAGGGCCGGCCAGGTATTGCAAATCAAGTGGGAGGCCCAATCAAATTCGGTTTCGGATCCGATTCGGACTCCAGGACCAGTCCGCACTAATAGGGACGCCCAGGTCGCATACGGGCTCAGCTTTTGGACGTTCTACATATGGTTGGAAAGATAAGAAGACCACATTTCCAATGGCGCCGGTTTGAGGTCCAAATTCTTTCGGAGTCGACGGGAATCGTCGAAACAATTTGACGGACATAATCTGTCTCGGTGCTGCGTCACCGTTATATTGCGCCGGGACAAGTTGTTAAAACTGTGTTTTCTGCACACGGTAGTGTCTAGGAGTCCAAAAATGTGTTCCGGAACGATCCGTGTGCGAAACACCGACGCATAATTTTGTTCATGTTCAGGTGGCCCCACTAGGACACGCATTTATTGCGCGAGGACAAGTTGTGAAAACTATGTTTTCCGCACCTAGTAGTGTCTATGAGTCCTAAAATGTATTCCGGAACGATCCCGGCGTTAAACACCGACGCACAATTTTATTTATGTTCGGGTGGGCCCTCTACGGACCCGCATTTATTGCGCCGAGACAAGTTGTGAAAACTGTGTTTTCCGCACCCGGTAGTGTCCGAAGTCCAAAAATGTGTTCCGAAATGATCCGTGTGCGAAACACCGCGTCACAATTTTCATCATGTTCAGGTGGCCCCGGTAGTGACCCGTATTGATAGCGTCGAGACAAGTTGTGAAAACTGTGTTTTCCGCACCCGATAGTGTCGATGAGTCCTAAAATGTATTCCGGAACGATCCCATCGTGAAACATCGACGCACAATTTTGTTTATGATCGGGTGGGCCCACTACGGATCCGCATTTATTGCGCCGAACAAGTTGTGAAAACTGTGTTTTCCGCACACGGTAGTGTCTAGGCGTCCAAAAATGTGTTCGGAATTGATGAGGACATCATTCGTACGAGATACAACCAACACTCCCTCATTTGATATTCATGATCCAATCCCGAGAGCTCAAGCGCGAATTTGGAATTTATCGGTGAGCTCGTTTCTAATGCCTTCTTTATATAGTTTTGAGAATAAAATACTACCTAATGATTTAATTATTGTTAGGAACCATGGAGATGACGAGGATATGGCTAGAGAGGTTCTCAAAGGCGTGGAGTGTAACAACTCACGTAAATAAAATGCATTTCATGGCATTCATGAGCATGTCATCATGTGCATCCGTGAACCTATTTACTTTTGGTAAGAAGAAATGCACATAAAATATCAAACTAAATAGAGAGCAAAGAAAGGAAAATGCTTAAAAAGAAATAAAATGAGCCGTAAATTTATGTTTAATATTTTCTATGGCTTAAAGGTCGTAAATAAAGATTTATGAAAATTTCCTGGAATTATTTTGCTTTGTGAAAATATTTGCAAGAAATAAACAAAACTTCTTTTGTTAATTTATCTTGGAATTTTTTTAATTCAAAAACTATTTGGAATTGGAACTTGGACCTAAAAAGAAAAGTGCTTAAAATGTTTTCTTTTCCATTCCTGTATTTTTCGTAAAATTTTTCGGGTGCTAGAAATACGATGTTCAATTAAACTAAAACCCGAGGGGTTTTATGTAAAAAGCCCGGACCTGGCCAATCCCAATCTCTCTTCTTCTATCTCTCTCTCGATGCCGCCTTGCCCGAGCCACCGCCGTTCGGGAGCTTCTCCCGGCCGCGTGCCCTCCGCGGCTCGTGCCACGCGAGTCGCTCGCCGCCACCTCCACCTTCCGCAGCTTGGAGATAAAAGCCGGAGCTCGGCTCCTCACCCTCTCCGATTCTCTCCTATCCGAAGCACCGCCATCCCTCGGGTCCTCGCCGCCCGGCCGTTTCGGCCGTCCCGAGCATGAACCACCACCCCCAAACCTTCCGCAACCCTCCCGTGCAACTTCCAGGCCGCTCAATTGAGCTCCCTCGTCTTCGCTTTGCGGATCGAGGCCCTTCTTCTCAAGCAAGCCACTCGTCGCCCACCGGCACGTCGACTCCAAAATTCTCAATCGCCGGTGAGTCTCTTTGCTAGATTTTGATCCCGATCGTGCTCAACTCTTTCCTTTACCACCTAGTCGACTCACCTTGACGTTCCACTCATAGGTTCGTGCGGATTTTGTTGTTTCTCCGAAGCTCCGACCGCCGCCATTTTCACCTTGTAGGCGCGCGCCCCGTTCGACCCTCTCCCGGGTCTACGAACACGACGCCACTCTTGCACATCACCTGGTGAACCTCACAAACTAGTTTTCCCCAATTTTCGTACCTCACAGTGCATGCCCGGACCTCGCCGGAGCCCCGTACAAGCTGCGGCACGCCGCCGGTACTTTTCCGGTGAGGCTACACCTCGCTAATCTCACTGCAGAGTTTCCCTCGTTGTGGTGGTTCTGCAGCACTAGCACCTAGCCACCCCCGCCCCTTCCCTGCCGTCTCCGGCGGTCCGCCGTCGCCGCCCGGCCGCCAGCCGCACGCGAGGACCACACCGGTCCGGATCGCGTTTGGTCATGGCCACACCAAATCCCAAACCCCGTAGCCCCCTGTGTGGCCCGGTTTCCTATTGGTCGATGGCTCGATAATTCAATTTTTCCCCAATTTATTTTTTCGAATTGTTGCAAACTTCGAAAATTCGTAGAAAATTCAGGAAAAATCAGAAAAATGTCAAACAAAGTTCATTAGACTCTTAAAATTATTCTCTATTTATTTATGAATTCAAATATCTATTTTGAGAAATTATAATTTCATAGTTTAATTAAGCCCCTTTTCTTTAATTAATATAACCTATTATTTTATTTTATGCTAATTATAATTTGTTTTTGAAAAATAAATTTCTTTAAAAATTAGAGATACTGCAGACGAAAGTGTTTGTGAAACCTGTTTTCCAAAATTCAACATAAACACCGTCATTTCATGTGATTCTAAATTAATAGCTTAATTGTTATTACATATCATTAAGCATTTATAATTGTCGTTTAAAAGCATGATTAGTTATTAATGGATGAACCTGGTTAATTATTAAGTAATGAACATGATTAATGTTTAATTATTAATTAATAACCATGATTAAGCAGATAATTAACGAGCATGATTAATTGTTAATTATTAGTTGATAATTACTGAACATAATGAATCAGTAATTATTGGTTAATGAACATAATTAACAAAACCTTTGTACATCATATCATCTTCATTCATGCATGCATGGTTGTGATTCGCGACGTATTGTTGGTCGACCTAGGTCCTGGCGTGATCGAGGTTCCGTCCGAGGTCGAGAAAGGAGACGGAAGCTTCGAAGTCGACCAAGCACATCAAGGACGCTAATCCCGACTCGAATCAAGGCAAGCCCGGTGCATCCCACCTATGTTTTTAAAGTCTTTTCTTTTATCACGATGAATTGTGTCGTGATTGTGCATTAGGTTTCAGGAATTGCTTGACACCCTAGATGCATGAGTAGAATTCCTATGTTATATGTTTATCCCATGATGGTTTATATTTCGATAGTTGCTACGCTTAATTCACGGGGCTACGGTAGAAGTCGAGTGCTCGCTGAGCACACTCGCGAGCTGGTACGGTCCGATCTTAAAGCATGGAGGCTTTAAGTTGATTGATGTCTTTTAAGTTGAAAGTAAAGATGAAGAGGAAAATGAAATGGAGACCGGACGGGCCCCGTAGGAGAAAGGGCGGAGACGAGGTCTTGCAAGGTGGTAGCCCCGTCCGTGTCGGTCCAGGACCGTACCGTTGTTGGCCCTGCTCGAGCAAGTATTGAACGTACCGATTTACATACTGGTGTTTATGGGGCCGGGAAGCCGATGTAACCTAATTGCCTCGGTGGTTGGACGTAGCCCATCCCCTAATTGGTCGGAGAATGAGGCGAGGCCTCATGTCTCAAAGGGAGAGGAATGGGTGGTCGCTCACGGATAACGTCGAGGACGGGTATCGCGTGGGGTCCCCGGGTTCTCGGGCGGATGGGAGACTAACCCGGCCACCGTCAGGAGTTAGCGTGAAAGGTTGTCGTATGCGACCAATGGGGTGCGTATACGCCGTGTAAACGGGTTTTCCCAGCTGGTGAAATCGATTCGAATCGCTGTCCCTCGCAGTAATGAGTACCGCTTGTTCACCGTGTCACATCGTAGTTAATCAAGTGAAAGATGAAGGAAGATGGATGAAAGGACTCGTTGGTTGAAATTATTCTTTTCCTGCAAAACTCGATTGTAATAGTAATAGTTTGCAAACCTAGAGGTTAATGAACTTAACGTGAGCTAAAATATCGAAAGTAAGGACTCAACCTTTAATGCTATTTTCGCAAAGGAGTAACCCCACGACCGGAAAGCCTTTGCATACTAGGCGTCGGCCTTAGCGTGCCATGTTGACGGGTCGGTCTTGCTGAGTATTAGAATACTCAAGGTTTGTTCGTTATATTTTTCAGGAATCGAGTCGTACTTCCTCGGCTTGTACGGTAGTCCCGGGAGTGGAGTGTCCCAAGTGTGGTTCCCACCAATGGGAACGGTTTCCGACGTCGTGAAGAGGAAGGACCGTGATGTACGAAGGGCTCGGTGCATCACGTTGACCGTCTACTAGTGTTTTGTTGTATAAAGTATCGGTTTCCGCTGCAATACTCGTAGGTTGTTAAACTTCAATAAGATTTATTATTCCGCTGCATCAATGTTTGTATTTCGAAAACCTGGTTGTATTATACCATGATGTATATATGCTGGCTTGTATGAGATGATACACTCGTTGTAACTCGCTTCGTCGAGTGTCCCTCTGTTCCGATTCCCGGGTGTCCTGGAGGGGATGTCACAACTGGTATCGGAGCCAGGTTCGGAGGCAACAGTTCATCATTACAAGCTCGTTTTCAAAACTTAACACGTTTAGCACGTTTAGAATACGAGAGAGTACGGAGCCCTATAAGGATGTAGAATAGTTAGATTTTTACCAACTGTTCGACGTTCGGATTTTTGGGAAAGTGCTAACTATTCGTTGTAGTTTTATATACTATAGTACGTCTAGTTAGTCTACCGAGCATGCATCATGTCATATTGAGTGCTATAATATGAGGTTTTGGGAATTAGACCAAGTTAGTATCGTAGTGTAGAATTAGTACCATATGGACGGTTCCGGAAGGAGTTTATGTGAGGGAAATAGAAGGCAAGCAGAACTCTTCCACCGAGGCAATGGGATGAGTAATTTCAAGATCTTCATCTACAGATGATTAAAGGACGATCGGAGAGAAGGATGATCAGGTGTAGTTATCAAGGAGCCCTATGAGAGCTATGGATTTAAAAGGATAGATTAAAGAGGCTCGTATGAATGGGTACTACAAGTAAATGCAGGGTTGGAATGAGAGATAGTGCACCTCTTCTATAGACACTCGCTTATGCTTTGGAACCTTAACGTATTCTACCGTTCGGTATACTTATTTGGATCAGTGACACTAATACCTAGTTTTATAACGTAATGGCACAAACTGGAAGAGGAAACTATCCCGAAAGCTCCCAAGCAAGATGTTCGAGAGTCGGCATCAACACCACCTACCCTGGCACAAGCTATTGCCACTATATTGGAGTCTCGTGAAGAGCAACGGGAACTTCTTCAGCAGCTTGTTCGTAATACGGCCCCACAGGCCGGTGGTCAAGATCAGCATGCTCCATCGGTTCACGTTACATATTCGGATTTCCCGGCTACCGGGCCCCCAAATTTTTCGGATGAGGGAGATCCTCCGGAAGCGGACCATTGGCTACGTACTATCGAGTCGAAGCTGGAGCTCCTACCATGCACGAGTATCGGAAGACTATCTTTGCCGCTCAGCAACTAGAAGGATTTGCTGGAGCATGGTGGGCTAATTACAAGGCCATGATTCCCGAAGGTTACCAAGTACTATGGCAGGAATTCACAAAGGCTTTTCGTGAACATCATATTTCCGAAGGTATCCCGAACCAAAAGCGTAAGGAGTTTCTAGCACTCGAAGCAAGGTGATATGACCGTACACTCTTATTCAAAGTTGTTCAACCGTCTGGCTCAATATGCTCCTCGAATGTGGACACCGACGCCAAGAAGAAAGAATGCTTCAAGCAAGGACTTACTACCAAGTTACAATCCCGGCTTGTTTTGGATCGAGGAGTTAGTTTCAATGAGTTGGTAAGTGATGCTATACTCATGGAGGATGCTATTCGTGTTCATCAAGAAGAGAAGGCTAAGAAGAGAGCAGCCAATGAACAAGGAAGTAAAGTGTCCCCCAAGTATCGTCTAGTCCACATTTCTGCAGCAGACCAAAGATTCAAGCCTATGCCATCGGGTCCCAATTCTCACCGGCCATCTCGAGTATCAACAACGGATGTTGTCCAGTTCGATGGTCCAACAATCGGACCCATCAAGTATATGCTCCTTATCCCAAACTCCACGATCCGTTGACCATCTATGCTATAACCATGATTGTCATGGACAAGTGGCTCAAGATTGTGTCGCACCAACAGAGCAGAAATTGGCAATACGTCCTCAAAGAAAAGCAGTTGGTCGACGTAAGAATGCACTCGAAATATGGTAAGATGAAGACTGGTCGTGTCAACTTCACCACAGCCGAAGAGATTCCGAAAGGGTCACAAGTCATGGCTGGTTTGTTTTCTATCGACCATCATGATGCCATTATTTTATTTGACTCGGGAGCAACCCACAACTTCATCAAGCAAAGGATATGTTCAAAAACACAATCTTCCATCATGCAAGATGACTTACCCACATCTCATATCATCGCTCGGAGGTAATATACTTGCAGATCAAAGTACTACGGAGCTACAGTTGAAATTGGGTCGTAAGGAATATCCCACCTCCTTTATAGTCTTAAATGGACAAGGATTGGACGCGATTCTTGGCATGAGATGGATGAAGTATCATAAGGCCGTATTGGACATAGATGCTTTTGCAGTTCACCTGAACTCTCCTCTTCACGGACGAGATTGCTTTCGGTTGACTTCTGCCCAAACTATTCCTCCAATGATTTATAAGACTACCGGTAAAAGTTTGGAAGACATTCCTATAGTCCGTGAGTACCCCGATGTTTTTCCGGAAGACTTACCGGGTTTACCGCCGGATCGAGCGGTAGAGTTTAAGATCGAGTTACAGCACTGGAACAAGCACCAATATCAAGAAGGCCGTATCGGATGCCGCCGAATGAGCTAGCAGAGTTGAAGGTGCAATTAAAGGAATTATTGGACAAGGGATATATTCGTCCAAGTTCGTCACCCTGGGATGCCCAGCCTTGTTCGTAAAGAAGAAGGACAAGACATTAAGGCTATGTGTGGATTATAGGCCTTTGAATGCCGTCACCATCAAGAACAAGTACCCTCTTCCAAGGATTGATATCTTGTTTGATCAACCGATAGGAGCTAAAGTCTTCTCCAAGATAGATCTTCGTTCGGGGTATCACCAGATTAAGATAAGAACCGAAGACATACCCAAGACCGCATTCTCCACAAGGTACGGACTATACGAGTACCTGGTGATGTCATTTGGATTGACTAATGCACCAAGCACATTTCATGTACCTTATGAATTCCGTATTCATGCCTGAGCTGGACAAGTTTGTCGTGGTATTCATTGACGACATCTTGATTTACTCCAAGTCGAAGCGGAACATGCCAATCACCTAAGAGTTGTATTGCAACGGCTAAGGGATCACCACTATATGCCAAGTTTAGCAAGTGTGAGTTTTGGTTGACGGAAGTACCATTCCTAGGTCATGTTATATCAGCTGAAGGAGTGGCCGTTGATCCTGGCAAAGTTCAAGATGTATTGAATTGGAAATCACCGAAGTCTGTCTCCCAGGTCGGAAGTTTCTTGGGATTGGCTGGTTACTACAGAAGGTTTATTCCAAACTTCTCAAAGATCGCCAAGCCAATGACTAAGCTATTGGAGAAGGATAAGAAGTATGTATGGAGCAAAGAATGTGAAGAAGCTTTCCAAACATTGAAGAAGTTGTTGACAACAGCCTCAGTACTCGCTCGACCGGATCCGACGAAGCCTTTTGATGTGTACTTGTGATGCATCGAGAACAGGACTCGGATGTGTTCTAATGCAGGAAGGCCGAGTAATTGCCTATGTTTCTCGACAACTAAGGCGTCATGAGGAACACTATCCCACACATGATCTGGAATTAGCAGCAGTGGTTCTTGCATTGAAGAGCTGGAGACATTATCTCTTGGGAAATTTAGTACATCTATACACGGACCACAAGAGTCTCAAGTACATCTTCACTCAAGCTGACCTGAATATGCGTCAACGAAGATGGCTAGAGTTAATCAAAGATTATGAGTTGGAGATTCACTACCACCCGGTAAGGCAAACGTGGTAGCCGATGCTTTAAGTCGCAAGGTTCATTGCAATAATCTCACGGCGCAACTCTTGATTCAAGCACCTCCACCCGAAAGTGATGAGCCTAGTCTTCGGATTCTTCCGTATGGAGCTTTGACCAACTTGGCTCTTATTCCTACCATTCGTGAAGAAGTGGTAGTAGCTCAGCAGAAGGATGTTGGTATGGAACACATCGAAGACGACTCCGGAAGGGTGAAGTCAAGTGTTTCCAAATAGATGACGAAGGTGTTATCTCGGTTCAAGAATAGGCTAGTAGTGCCTAAGAACTTGGAACTTCGCAAGAAGATAATGGATGAAGCCCATACGTCCAAGTATTCTATTCATCCCGGAACCAACAAGATGTATCAAGATTTGAGGAAGAGATTTTGGTGGACAAGAATGAAACGCGAGATAGCAAGGTATGTCAACGAGTGTGATGCCTGTCGACGTGTCAAAGCAGAGCATTTGAAGCAAGCAGGACCACTTCAACCTCTCGAGCATACCCGAATGGAAATGGGAAGATATCAAGCATGGACTTTATTGTTGGATTACCAATGACTCCTCGGAAGCACGACTCTATCCGGGTCATAGTTGACAGATCGACCAAGTCAGCTCACTTTATACCTGGTACATACCAATTATAAGGCCAAGCAATATGCAGATCTATATATTTCACGCATCCTATGTTTGCATGGAGTACCCAAGACCATCATCTCGGATCGAGGAGCTCAATTTGTCTCCAGATTCTGGGAACAATTGCAAGAATCTTTGGGGACCAAGTTGATACGAAGCTTCACCCTATCATCCTCAAACGGATGGACAGTACGTAAAGGATCAATCAATATCTCGAGGATATGCTTCGAGCATGTGTCTTGACCTATGGCAAAGATTGGGAGAAGTGTTTATCCTTGGCGAGTTCTCATACAACAACAGCTATCAAGAGAGTGCCGGAATGTCACCGTTTCAAGCTCAGTATGGACGTAGTCGTCGCACTCCTCTCGAATTGGTCCGAAAGTGGAGAAAGAATAATCTTCGGACCCGACCTAGTAAAAGATGCAGAGGAACAAGTACGTCTCATTCAACAGAACCTCAAGAGAGCTAAATCTCGACGGATCAGCTATGCCGATAAAAGACGTCGAGAGTTGGTATTCAAGGTTGGAGACCAAGTCTATCTTCGAGTATCTCCTACCAAAGGTGTTCAAAGGTTTGGAATCAAGGGCAAGTTAGCGCCACGTTACATCGGACCTTTTCCAATCTTAGAAAGATATGGAGCCGTAGCATATCGTTTGGAGTTGCCAGACACACTTGTCGGGTATACACAATATATTCCACGTATCTCAACCGAAGAAGTGTTTGAAACCACCAAGTGGATATACCGACAACTGAGGTGGAACGAGTTACAGACAGACTTGACGTATGATGAACGTCCGGTCAAAGTTCTCGACACCAAGGATCGAGTGACTCGACATAGGACCACTAAGTTCTACAAGATTCAATGGAGCAATCACTCGTAAGCTGAAGCTACTTGGGAACAAGAAGAGTTTCTCCGATACAACTACCCCGAGTTCTTTAGTACTCGTCGTCCAGTCGCTTCAATCGTGAATCTCGGACGAGATTCCTGTAAGGGGGAGGGTCAGTAACAACTCACGTAAATAAAATGCATTTCATGGCATTCATGAGCATGTCATCATGTGCATCCGTGAACCTATTTACTTTTGGTAAGAAGAAATGCACATAAAATATCAAACTAAATAGAGAGCAAAGAAAGGAAAATGCTTAAAAAGAAATAAAATAAGCCGTAAATTTATGTTTAATATTTTCTATGGCTTAAAGGTCGTAAATAAAGATTTATGAAAATTTCCTGGAATTATTTTGCTTTGTGAAAATATTTGCAAGAAATAAACAAAACTTCTTTTGTTAATTTATCTTGGAATTTTTTTTAATTCAAAAACTATTTGGAATTGGAACTTGGACCTAAAAAGAAAAGTGCTTAAAATGTTTTCTTTTCCATTCCTGTATTTTTCGTAAAATTTTTCGGGTGCTAGAAATACGATGTTCAATTAAACTAAAACCCGAGGGGTTTTATGTAAAAGCCTGGACCGGCCAATCCCAATCTCTCTTCTTCTATCTCTCTCTCGCACCGCCTTGCCCGAGCCACCGCCGTTCAGGGAGCTTCTCCGGCCGCGTGCCCTCCGCAGCTCGTGCCACGCAGCCGCTCGCTGCCACCTCCACCTTCCGCAGCTTGGAGATAAAAGCCGTAGCTCGGCTCCTCACCCTCTCTCGATTCTCTCCTATCCGAAGCACCGCCATCCCTCGGGTCCTCGCCGCCCGGCCGTTTCCGGCCGTCCCAAGCATGAACCACCACCCCCAAACCTTCCGCAACCCTCCCGTGCAACTTCCGGGCCGCTCAATTGAGCTCCCTCGTCTTCGCTTGCGGATCGAGGCCCTTCTTCTCAAGCAAGCCACTCGTCGCCCACCGGCACGTCGACTCCAAAATTCTTAATCGCCGGTGAGTCTCTTTGCTAGATTTTGATCCCGCTCGTGCTCAACTCTTTCCTTTACCACCTAGTCGACTCACCTTGACGTTCCACTCATAGGTTCGTGCGGATTTTGTTGTTTCTCCGAAGCTCCGACCGCCGCCATTTTCACCTTGTAGGCGCGCGCCCCGTTCGACCCTCTCCCGGGTCTACGAACACGACGCCACTCTTGCACATCACCCGGTGAACCTCACAAACTAGTTTTCCCCAATTTTCGTACCTCACAGTCACTGTCCGGACCTCGCCGGAGCCCCGTACAAGCCGCGGCACGCCGCCGGTACTTTTTCCGGTGAGGCTACACCTCGCTAATCTCACCGCAGAGTTTCCCTCGTTGTGGTGGTTCCGCAGCACTAGCACCTAGCCACCCCCGCCCCTTCCTCGCCGTCTCCGGCGGTCCGCCGTCGCCGCCGGCCGCTCGCCGCACGCGAGACCACACCGGTCCGGATCGCGTTTGGTCATGGCCACACCAAATCCCAAACCCCGTAGCCCCCTGTGTGGCCCAGCTTCCTATTGGTCGATGGCTCGGTAATTCAATTTTTCCCCAATTTATTTTTTTCGAATTGTTGCAAACTTCGAAAATTCGTAGAAAATTCAGGAAAAATCAGAAAAATGTCAAACAAAGTTCATTAGACTCTTAAAATTATTCTCTATTTATTTATGAATTCAAATATCTATTTTGAGAAATTATAATTTCATAGTTTAATTAAGCCCCTTTTCTTTAATTAATATAACCTATTATTTTATTTTATGCTAATTATAATTTGTTTTTGAAAAATAAATTTCTTTAAAAATTAGAGATACTGCAGACGAAAGTGTTTGTGAAACCTGTTTTCCAAAATTCAACATAAACACCGTCATTTCATGTGATTCTAAATTAATAGCTTAATTGTTATTACATATCATTAAGCATTTATAATTGTCGTTTAAAAGCATGATTAGTTATTAATGGATGAACCTGGTTAATTATTAAGTAATGAACATGATTAATGTTTAATTATTAATTAATAACCATGATTAAGCAAGTAATTAACGAGCATGATTAATTGTTAATTATTAGTTGATAATTACTGAACATAATGAATCAGTAATTATTGGTTAATGAACATAATTAACAAAACCTTTGTACATCATATCATCTTCATTCATGCATGCATGGTTGTGATTCGCGACGTATTGTTGGTCGACCTAGGTCCTGGCGTGATCGAGGTTCCGTCCGAGGTCGAGAAAGGAGACTGAAGCTTCGAAGTCGACCAACGACATCAAGGACGCTAACCCCGACTCGAATCAAGGCAAGCCCGGTGCATCCCACCTATGTTTTTAAAGTCTTTTCTTTTATCACGATAATTGTGTCGTGATTGTGCATTAGGTTTCAGGAATTGCTTGACACCCTAGATGCATGAGTAGAATTCCTATGTTATATGTTTATCCCATGATGGTTTATATTTCGATAGTTGCTACGCTTAATTCACAGGGCTACGGTAGAAGTCGAGTGCTGCCGAGCACACTCGCGAGCTGGTACTGGTCCGATCTTAAAGCATGGAGGCTTTAAGTTGATTGATGTCTTTTAAGTTGAAAGTAAAGATGAAGAGGAAAATGAAATGGAGACCGGACGGGCCCCGTAGGAGAAAGGGCGGAGACGAGGTCTTGCAAGGTGGTAGCCCCGTCCGTGTCGGTCAAGGACCGTACCGTTGTTGGCCCCGCTGAGCAAGTATTGAACGTACCGATTTACATACTCGGTGTTTATGGGGCCGGGAAGCCGATGTAACCTAATTGCCTCGGTGGTTGGACGTAGCCCATCCCCTAATTGGTCGGAGAATGAGGCGAGGCCTCATGTCTCAAAGGGAGAGGAATGGGTGGTCGCTCACGGATAACGTCGAGGACGGGTATCGCGTGGGGTCCCCGGGTTCTCGGGCGGATGGGAGACTAACCCGGCCACCGTCGGAGTTAGCGTGAAAGGTTGTCGTATGCGACCAATGGGGTGCGTATACGCCGTGTAAACGGGTTTTCCCAGCTGGTGAAATCGATTCGAATCGTCGTCCCTCGCAGTAATGAGTACCGCTTGTTCACCATGTCACATCGTAGTTAATCAAGTGAAAGATGAAGGAAGATGGATGAAAGGACTCGTTGGTTGAAATTATTCTTTTCCTGCAAAACTCGATTGTAATAGTAATAGTTTGCAAACCTAGAGGTTAATGAACTTAACGTGAGCTAAAATACCGAAAGTAAGGACTCAACCTTTAATGCTATTTTCGCAAAGGAGTAACCCCACAGCCAGAAAGCCTTTGCATACTAGGCGCCGGCCTTAGCGTGCCATGTTGACGGGTCGGTCTTGCTGAGTATTAGAATACTCAAGGTTTGTTCGTTATATTTTTCAGGAATCGAGTCGTACTTCCTCGCCTTGTACGGTAGTCCCGGGAGTGGAGTGTCCCAAGTGTGGTTCCCACCAATGGGAACGGTTTCCGACGTCGTGAAGAGGAAGGACCGTGATGTACGAAGGGCTCAGTGCATCACGTTGACCGTCTACTAGTGTTTTGTTGTATAAAGTATCGGTTTCCGCTGCAATACTCGTAGGTTGTTAAACTTCAATAAGATTTATTATTCCGCTGCATCAATGTTTGTATTTCGAAAACCTGGTTGTATTATACCATGATGTATATATGCTGGCTTGTATGAGATGATACACTCGTTGTAACTCGCTTCGTCGAGTGTCCCTCTGTTCCGATTCCTGGGTGTCCCGGAGGGGATGTCACATGGAGAGCCGGCCATGTATTGCAAATCAAGTGGGAGGCCCAATCAAATTCGGTTTCGTGTCCGATTCGGACTTCAGGACCAGTCCGCACTAAAACGGATGCCCAGGTCGCACACGGGCTCGGTTTTGGACGTTCTACATATGGTTGGAAAGATAAGAAGACAACATTTCCAATGGCGCCGGTTTGATCTCCAAATTCTTTCGGAGTCGACGGGAATCATCGAAACAATTTGACGGACAGAATCTGTCTCGGTGCTGCGTCACCGTTATATTGCGCCGGGACAAGTTGTGAAAACTGTGTTTTCCGCACACGATAGTGTCGATGAGTCCTAAAATGTATTCCGGAACGATCCCAGCGTGAAACATCGACGCACAATTTTGTTTATGATCGGGTGGGCCCACTACGGACCCGCATTTATTACGCTGGAACAAGTTGTGAAAACTGTGTTTTCCGGACCCAATAGTGTTTAGGAGTCCAAAAATGTGTTCCGAACGATCCGTGTGCGAAATACCGACGCACAATTTTGTTCATGTTCGGGTGGCCCCACTCATCGACACGCATTTATTGCGTCGGGACAAGTTGTGAAAACCGTGTTTTCCGCACCTAGTAGTGTCTATGTGTCCTAAAATGTATTCCGGAACGATCCCAACGTGAAACACCGAAGCACAATTTTATTTATGTTCGGGTGGGCCCACTACGACCCGCATTTATTGCGCCGGGACAAGTTGTGAAAACTGTGTTTTCCGCACCCGGTAGTGTCGAGAAGTCCAAAAATGTGTTCCGAAATGATCCCCGTGCGAAACACCGATGCACAATTTTGATCTTGTTCGAGTGGCCCCGAGTAGTGACCCGTATTTATTGCGTCGGGACAAGTTGTGAAAACTGTGTTTTCCGCACCCGGTAGTGTCCGAAGTATAGAAATGTGTTCCGAAATGATCCGTGTGCGAAACATCGATGCACAATTTTGATCGTGTTCGGGTGGCTCCGATGAGTGGCCCGCATTTATTACGTCGGGACAAGTTGTGAAAACTGTGTGTTCCGCACCCGGTAGTGTCGATGAGTCCTAAAATGTATTCCGAACGATCCCAGCGTGAAACACCGACGCACAATTTTATTTATGATCAGGTGGGCCCACTACGGACCCGCATTTATTGCGTAGGGACAAGTTGTGAAACTTGTGTTTTCCGCACTCTGGTAGTGTCCAGGAGTCCAAAAATGTGTTCCGGAACGATGCGTGTGCGAAACACCGACGCACAATTTTGTTCATGTTCGGGTGGCCCCACTAGTGACCCGCATTTATTGCGTCGGGACAAGTTGTGAAAACTGTGTTATCCGCACCCGGTAGTGTCTAGGAGTCCAAAAATATGTTCCGAAACGTTCCATGTGCGAAACACGTACGCATAATTTTGTTCATGTTCGGGTGGCCCCACTAGTGACACGCATTTATTGCGCCAGGACAAGTTGTGAAAACTGTGTTTTCCGCACCTAGTAGTGTCTATGAGTCCTAAAATGTATTTCGGAACGATCCGGCGTTAAAAATCGATGCACAATTTTATTAATGTTCGGGTGGGCCCACTACGGACCCGTATTTATTGCGCCGGGACAAGCTGGGAAAACTGTGTTTTTCGCACCCGTAGTGTCCGAAGTCCAAAAATGTGTTCCGAAATGATCCCCGTGCGAAACAACGATGCACAATTTTTATCATGTTCGAGTGGCCCCGATAGTGACCCGCATTTATCGCGTCGGGACAAGTTGTGAAAACTGTGTTTTCCGCACCCGGTAGTGTCGATGAGTCCTAAAACGGAACGATCCCAGCGTGAAACACCGACGCACAATTTTGTTTATGATCGGGAGGGCCCACTACGGATCCGCATTTATTGCGCCGGGACAAGTTGTGAAAACTGTGTTTTTCGCACCCGGTAGTGTCTAGGAGTCCAAAAATATGTTCGAAACGATCCGTGTGCGAAACACCGATGCATAATTTTGTTCTTGTTCAGGTGGCCCCACTAGTGACACGCATTTATTGCGCCAGGACAAGTTGTGAAAACTATGTTTTCCGCACCTAGTAGTGTCTATGAGTCCTAAAATGTATTCCGAACGATCCCAGCGTTAAACACCGACGCACAATTTTATTTATGTTCGGGTGGGCCCTCTACGGACCCGCATTTATTGCGCTGGGACAAGTTGTGAAAACTATGTTTTCCGCATCCAGTAGTGTCCAGAAATCCAAAAATGTGTTCCGAAATGATCCGTGTGCGAAACACCGAGTCACAATTTTGATCATGTTCGGGTGGCCCCGAGTAGTGACCCGTATTTATTGCGTCGAGACAAGTTGTGAAAACTGTGTTTTCCGCACCCGATAGTGTCGATGAGTCCTAAAATGTATTCCGGAACGATCCCAGCGTGAAACATCGACGCACAATTTTGTTTATGATCGGGTGGGCCCACTACGGATCCGCATTTATTGCGCGTGAACAAGTTGTGAAAACTGTGTTTTCCGCACACGATAGTGTCTAGGTGTCCAAAAATGTGTTCCGGAATTGATGAGGACATCACTCGTACGAGATACAACCAACACTCGCTCATTTGATATTCATGATCCAATGTCGAGAGCTCAAGCGCGAATTTGGAATTTATCGGTGAGCTCGTTTCTAATGCCTTCATTATATAGTTTTGAGAATAAAATACTACCTAATGATTTAATTATTGTTAGGAACCATGGAGATGACGAGGATATGGCTAGATATGTTCTCAAAGGCGTGGAGGGCCGGCCATGTATTGCAAATCAAGTGGGAGGCCCAATCAAATTCGGTTTCAGGTCCGATTCGGACTCCAGGACCAGTCCGCAATGAAACGGACGCCCAGGTCGCATACGGGCTCCGTTTTGGACGTTCTACATATGGTTGGAAAGATAAGAAGACCACATTTCCAATGCCGCCGGTTCGAGGTCCAAATTCTTTCGGAGTCAACGGGAATCGTCGAAACAATTTGACGGACAGAATCTGTCTCGGTGCTGCGTCACCGTTATATTGCGCCGGGACAAGTTGTGAAAACTGTGTTTTCCGCACACGGTAGTGTCTAGGAGTCCAAAAATGTGTTCCGGAACGATCCGTGTGTGAAACACCGACGCATAATTTTGTTCATATTCAGGTGGCCCTAGTAGTGACACACATTTATTGCGCCGAGACAAGTTGTGAAAACTGTGTTTTTCGCACCTAGTAGTGTCTATGAGTCCTAAAATGTATTTCGGAACGATCCCAGCGTTAAACACCGACGCACAATTTTATTTATGTTCGGGTGGGCCCACTACGGACCCGCATTTGTTGAGCCGGGACAAGTTGTGAAAACTGTGTTTTCCGCACCCGTAGTGTCCGAAGTCCAAAAATGTGTTCCGAAATGATCCGTGTGCGAAACACCGAGTCAGAATTTTGATCATGTTCAGGTGGCCCCTGTAGTGACCCGCATTTATTGCGTCGAGACAAGTTGTGAAAACTGTGTTTTCCGCACTCGGTAGTGTCTATGAGTCCTAAAATGTATTCCGAACGATCCCGGCGTGAAACATCGACGCACAATTTTGTTTATGATCGGGTGGGCCCACTACGGACCCGCATTTATTGCGCCGGAACAAGTTGTGAAAACTGTGTTTTCCGCATCCGGTAGTGTTTAGGAGTCCAAAAATGTGTTCCAGGACAATCCGTGTGCGAAACACCGACGCACAAATTTGTTCATGTTCGGGTGGCCCCACTAGTGACACGCATTTATTGCGTCGCGACAAGTTGTGAAAACTGTGTTTTCCGCACCTAGTAGTGTCTATGTGTCCTAAAATGTATTCCGGAACGATCCTAACGTTAAACACCGGAGCTCAATTTTATTTATGTTCGGGTGGACCCACTACGGACCCGCATTTATTGCGCCGGGACAAGTTGTGAAAACTGTGTTTTCCGCACCCGTAGTGTCCGAAGTCCAAAAATGTGTTCCGAAATGATCCCCGTGCGAAACACCGATGCACAATTTTGATCATGTTCGAGTGGCCCGAGTAGTGACCCGCATTTATTGCGTCGGGACAAGTTGTGAAAACTGTGTTTTTCGCACCCGGTAGTGTCGATGAGTCCTAAAATGTATTCCGAAACGATCCCAGCGTGAAACACCGACGCAGAATTTTGTTTATGATCGGGTGGGCCCACTACGGACCCGCATTTATTGTGCCGGACAAGTTGTGAAAACCGTGTTTTCCGCACCCGATGAGTGTCTAGGAGTCCAAAAATGTGTTCGGAACGATCCCAGCGTGAAACACCGACGCATAATTTTATTTATGATCGGGTGGGCCCACTACAGATCCGCATTTATTGCGCTCGGACAAGTTGCGAAAATTGTGTTTTCCGCACCCGGTAGTGTCTAGGCGTCCAAAAATGTGTTCCGGAACGTTCCGTGTGCGAAACATCGACGCACAATTATTGTTAGGAATGATGGAGATGATGAGGATATGGCTAGAGAGGTTCTCAAAGGCGTGAAGGGCCGGCCATGTATTGCAAATCAAGTGGGAGGCTCAATCAAATTCGGTTTCGGGTCCGATTCGGACTCTAGGACCAGTCCGCACTAAAACGGACGCCCAGGTCGCATACGGGCTCGATTTTGGACGTTCTACATATGTTTGGAAAGATAAGAAGACCACCTTTCCAACGGGGACGGTTTGAGGTCCAAATTCTTTCGGAGTCGACGGGAATCGTCGAAACAATTTGACGGACAGGATCTGTCTCGGTGCGGCGTCACCGTTATATAGCCATTGGGCTTTGTATCAAGTTGGGTCCAATAGGGCGCGCCCTAGGGTTGGAGGACGACCCCCACCACGTCTTGGTTGTCCTCTCCCCTTCTCTTATACCCCCATAGCCGCCACAAACAGATTGGGTTTTGTTTTGTTAGTTTAGCCATTGCTACTACCTTGTAGACGCGTGCGTCGGATAGACCATCCATTCTACTTCATTCAGAACCCCACCTTTGTGAGTTGAGTTACTTGTTTACCTTGTTGTTGCTTGTTCTTCGATTGCTTGCAGGAATTACCCTCGTGGTTTGGTTGATCGTGCTCCCCAAGATCGTGATTAACCGCTGGAGTTGGTGTATCGGTTGCTAAGGCGCATCCTTGTTGGCTGTAGTCGGGCCGTGAACGTCTCTCCGATCAAAATCGAAGTTATCCCCTCTCATCGAAAGATCGGGCAGCACCCGTGTACTTATCAGTTGGTAATCGGAGCAAGGTTCATCGGTGAGAGATTTCGTGTTCCTCTCTAATTTTTTTCTCTCTATAGTCCAAAAACAGCCATACAAAAAAAAAAAAGACACACATCATATTTCCCTTTACCTTTAAAACACTTTGAGCTTTTTGCTGTTACTTCTTAGTTAATTCTTGTTGAATTTGTGGTTGCATCGTCGTGTCGTGTTGCTGGTCTTAGTGTTTAATCCACTAGAGTTTCGAGTTCTATTCATGTTTTATTCGCCACTTAATCCACCGCTACTGTCATCATTTTTTTGTCCACATATAGAACCACGAAATTATCCACCATCACCATCATACTTGCTGTTTCGTGTTGTGCCACACCAAATTTATCTTTGTCCATCTCTTGTTTTGCACCTAGAAGAAAGAAAATCAATTCAATATCAAGAAGATTCTAGAGAAATTCTGATCTCTAACAAAAAGGCTATATTTTTATCATCGCTGGTGTGTTTCGTGCCTTTAAGCACAATCTAGAAAGCTTATGATCTTATCTTTCAAATGGATATCTCCTTGCATAAAAAATCCTTCTGAGTGAGCTGCAATCAGCGAAGAGATTTGCAATCTGCTGTTTGAACAAGACTTTTCAATCTGCTAAAAAAGAGTACAAAAACCAAAAGAAAGAGAACAAAAGTGAGTTATAGTTGCTGCTGGTTCTACCTATTTCATTTGCTTTGTGTGACATCATTTGTGTCTAGGCTCGCGTCTCTACAATGAGGAACAAAAGGTTTATATTGCTTCTAATATATTGACTAAAGATGCTTTGTATGAATGGAATCGTATTTGTAGGCGGCACAAAGTCCCACAATCATGGCATGACTTTAAACTTCTTTTTAGAGATGCTTTCATACCTGAATATTATGCTGATCGTTTGATTAAAAAACTAGACAACTTGAAGCAAGGTAGCAGGAGTGTGAAAGAATACTATCATGTTTTAAGATTTGTGTCATATTTGGTGGTCTAGATGAATGCTACAAAGATATAATGAGTAGGTTTATGAGAGGACTCAACTTTGAAATTCAATCCATGCTGAAATCTGAAAATTATACCCACCTATCTCTCATGTATTTACTTGCTCGTGACGCTGAGAATCAGATTTTAATGTCTTCTACTGCTTGTGAAACCGACATGAGGTCCACTGTTCCATGTTCAGCAATGTCTATCTTTGGACAGGATAATAGTTATTTGGTTGAAGACAAATCAAAGAAAGATAGTGAACCTGTTGATTTGATGCTGAATTTATCCACTCCTCATGCTAGTTTAGAGCAATCTTTAGTGGAATCTTTTGCTGATTCGCTTTTGTCACATGGTGACTTCCTTGCTGATCCTTGTGATAGAGAAAAGTTGTGTGATAATGCTTCACTTATATCTACGACACAACTGCTGCACGAACATGATACTTCTGTGTTTGAGGACACGCATGCTAAAATGAGACATGTTCATTGCATTGATAATGAGGAAGAGAGAAAAATTATATATTCTTTAAATTGTTTAGATTATATCTATTTTGATTTTCTTTGTGACCTGAATAGTTTTGAGAATGATTTGATAAGAAATCTGGTTTGCCATGTTTGGATTATTGCTCGTTTCATGCAATTGGCAAATATAATGAAAATGATAAGTTGATGGTGCATAGGTTATATATCTGTTCAGATTTGACAACACATTTAATGAAGTCCTCAAGGAATCAAATGATGACTTGCATTGAAGCTAACAACATCATATCTAGTTTCTCTTCTGTTGATTATAAGTTGTAGGTCAAGCTTCAAGAAGGGGAGCAATTCTTGCTGCAATGTGAATTAGTGGAAGTTCGAGAATCACATCCGAAAGAGCATAATCCCACTCTTTGCATGAACTTCAACCACGACACCAAACCGAGGACGGTTTGCAGCCAAGAAGGGGAGAATGATGAGGACATCACTCGTACAGATACAACCAACACTATCTCATTTGATATTCATGATCCAATCCCGAGAGCTCAAGCACGAATTTGGAATTTATCGGTGAGCTCGTTTCTAATGCCTTCTTTATACAGTTTTGAGAATAAAATACTACCTAATGATTTAATTATTGTTAGGAACCATGGAGATGATGAGGATATGGCTAGAGAGGTGCTCAAAGGCGTGGAGGGACGGCCATGTATTAGGTTTCGGGTCCGATTCGGACTCCAGGACCAGTCCGCACTAAAACGGACGCCCAGGTCGCATACGGGCTCGGCTTTGGACGTTATACATATGGTTGGAAAGACAAGAAGACCACCTTTCCAATGGCGCCGGTTTGAGGTCAAAATTCATTCGGAGTCGACGGGAATCGTCGAAACAATTTGACGGACAGAATCTGTCTCGGTGCTCCGTCACCATTATATAGCCATTGGGCTTTGTATCAAGTTGGGCCCAATAGGGACGCGTCCTAGGGTTGGAGGATGACCCCCACCACGTCCTGCTCGTCTTCTCCCCTTCTCTTATACCCCCATAGCCGCCACAAACAGATTGGGTTTTGTTTTGTTAGTTTAGCCATTGCTACTACCTTGTAGACGCGTGCGTCGGCAAGACCATCCGTTCTACTTCATTAAGAACCCCACCTTTGTGAGTTGAGTTACTTGTTTACCTTGTTCTTGCTTATTCTTCGATTGCTTGCAGGAATTACCCTCTCATCGGTTGCTAAGGCGCATCCTTGTTGGCTGTAGTCGGGCCGTGAACGTCTATCCAGTCAAAATCGAAGTTATCCCCTCTCATTGAAAGATCGGGCAGCACCCGTGTACTTATCAGGAATGATCCATGTGTGATGAGGACATCACTCGTACAGATACAACCAACACTCCCTCATTTGATATTTATGATCCAATCCCGAGAGCTCAAGCGCGAATTTGGAATCTATCGGTGAGCTCGTTTCTAATGCCTTTCTTATATAGTTTTGAGAATAAAATACTACCTAATGATTTGATAATTGTTAGGAACCATGTAGTTGATGAGGATATGGCTAGAGAGGTGCTCAAAGGCGTGGAGCGCTGGCTAGTATTGCAAATCAAGTGGGAGGCCCAATCAAAGTCGGTTTCGGGTCCGATTCGGACTCCAGGACCAGTCCGCACTAAAACGGACGCCCAGGTCGCATACGGGCTCGGTTTTGGACGTTCTACATATGGATGGAAAGCTAAGAAGACCAACTTTCCAATGGAATTGTTTTTATGCCAAAATTCATTCGGAGTCGACGGGAAACGTCGAAACAATTGGACAGACAGAATCTGTCCCGGTGCTGCGTCACCGTTATATCGCCATTGGGCTTTGTATCAGGTTGGGCCCAATAGGGGCATGTCCCAGGGTTGGAGGATGACCCCCACCACGTCCTGGTCGTCCTCTCCCCTTCTCTTATACCCCCATAGCCACCACAAACAGATGGGGGTTTTGTTTTGTTAGTTTAGCCATTGCTACTACCTTGTAGACGCATGCGTCGGCTAGGCCATCCGTTCTACTTCATTTAGAACCCCACCTTTGTGAGTTGAGTTACTCGTTTATCTTGTTCTTGCTTGTTCTTCGATTGCTTGCAGGAATTACCCTCGTGGTTTGGTTGATCGTGCTCCGCAAGATCGTGATTAACCGCTGGAGTTGGTGTATCGGTTGCTAAGGCGCATCCTTGTTGGCTGTAGTCGGGCCGTGAACGTCTCTCCAGTCTAAATCGAAGTTATCCCCTCTCATCGAAAGATCGGGCAGCACCCGTGTACTTATCAGTTGGTAATCAGAGCAAGGTTCATCGGTGAGAGATTTCTTGTTCCTCCCTGATTTTTTTTTTCTCTCCTATACTCCAAAAATAGCCACACAAAAAAAACGACATACATCAGATTTCCATTTTCCTAAAAACTTTTGATCCTTTTACTAGTACTGATTAGTAGGGCTTGTTGAGTCCTTGGTTGCTTCGGTTTGTGTCGAGTTGCTGGTCTTAGTTTTAGTCTTTTAGAGTTTCGAGTTCTTGTCACGTTTTGTCACTTTTCGGGCTGCAAAATAGAAGCAACTTATAACAGCCACTACAATCACATACGGACTCCGTTGGGGGTGTTCTAGTACTTCGTAGAAAGCTTATTGAGTCTACTTTCCAACGGATCCAACCTCACATTCATACCTATTCAGAGTTACCCACAATCATAGATTTCATACAGACACCTTTTCTGTACCGATATACTCATACTCTCTCCGGAAAAAGGGTGTTGTGATTTGTTGTTTTCATGTGGTTTTCATTGTATCGAATCTATTATTGAGTATCCCTGAAAATAATAAAAAAGAGAAGAGAGAACACAGTAGAAAAAAAAAGAAGAAGAAAAAAAGGAAGAAAGAAATAAGCCAAAAAAAAAGAAAGGGGCTGAATTTTGTGTCGGTTGGTGCTTGTGACTTCCTTTGTGTCTAGGCTCGCGTCTCTAGCATGGTCTAGGCTAGGACCAGCATTGTACCGCCGTTGAATCATTACTCAGCTCGCTTTTATTCTAATGTGGTGCTAGTATTTTTCCTTGTGCATTACTTTCAGCCCACCATTGTCTTCTACTGCTTGTGAAACCAACATGATGTCCACTGTTCCATGTTCTGCAATGACTAACTTTGGGCAGGATAATAGTTATTTGGTTGAAGACAAATCAAAGGAAGATAGTGAAAAAGGTAGTTCTATTTGTGCTCAAATTGACCAAGTGAATGATGAGGCACATGAGCTAGTTGCTGCTCCATGTGAACCTTTTGATTTGATGCTGAATTTATCCACTCCTCATGCTAGTTTAGAGCAATCTTTAGTGGAACCTTTTGCTGATTCGCTTTTGTCACATGGTGACTTCCTTGTTGATCCTTGTGATAGAGAAAAGTTGTGTGATAATGCTTCATTTATATCTACAACACAACTGCTGCACGAACATGATCATTCTGTGTTTGAGGACACGCATGCTGAAATGAGATATGTTCATTGCATTGAAAATGAGGAAGAAGAGATAAAAATTATATCTTCTTTAAATTGTTTAGGTTATATCTATTTTGATTTTCTTTGTGACCTGAATAGTTTTGAGAATGATTTGTTTAAGAAATCTGGTTTGCCATGTTTGGATTATTGCTCATTTCATGCAATTGGCAAATATGATGAAAATGATAAGTTGATGGTGCATAGGTTATATATCTGTTCAGATTTGACAACACTTTTAATGAAGTCCTCAAGGAATCAAATAATGACTTGCATTGAAGCTAACAACATCATATCTAGTTTCTCTTCTATTGATTATAAGTTGCAGGTCAAGCTTCAAGAAGGGGAGCAATTCTTGCTGCAATGTGAATTAGTGGAAGTTTGAGAATCATATTTGAAAGAGCATAATCCCACTCTTTGCGTGAACTTCAACCACGACGCCAAACCGAGGACGATTTGCAGCCAAGAAGGGGAGAATGATGAGGACATCACTCGTACAGATACAACCAATACTCCCTCATTTTATATTCATGGTCCAATCATGAGAGCTCAAGCGCGAATTTGGAATTTATCGGTGAGCTCGTTTCAAATACCTTCCTTATATAGTTTTGAGAATAAAATACTACCTAATGATTTAATTATTGTTAGGAACCATGGAGATGATGAGGATATGGCTAGAGAGGTGCTCAAAGGCGTGGAGGGCTGGCCAGTATTGCAAATCAAGTGGGAGGCCCAATCAAAGTCGGTTTCGGGTCCGATTCGGACTCGAGGACCAGTCCGCACTAAAACGGACGCCCAGGTCGCATATGGGCTCGGTTTTGGACGTTCTACATATGGATGGAAAGCTAAGAAGACCACCTTTCCAATGGAGCTGGTTTGAGGCCAAAAGTCGTTCGGAGTCGACGGGAATCGTTAAAATAATTGGACGGACAGAATCTGTCTCGGTGCTGCGTCACCGTTATATCGTCATTGTGCTTTGTATCAGGTTGGGCCCAATAGGGGCACGTCCTGGGGTTAGAGGACGACCCCCACCACGTCCTGGTCGTCCTCTCCCCTTCTCTTATACCCCCATAGCCGCCACAAACAGATGGGGGTTTTGTTTTGTTAGTTTAGCCATTGCTACTACCTTGGAGACGCATGCGTCGGCTAGGCCATCCGTTCTACTTCATTCGAACCCCACCATTGTGAGTTGAGTTACTTGTTTATCTTGTTCTTGCTTGTTCTTCGATTGCTTGCAGGAATTACCCTCGTGGTTTGGTTGATCGTGCTCCGCAAGATCATGATTAACCGCCGGAGTTGGTGTATAGGTTGCTAAGGCGTATCCTTGTTGGCTGTAGTCGGGCCGTGAACGTCTCTCCAGTCTAAATCGAAGTTATCCCCTCTCATCGATAGATCGGGCAGCACCCATGTACTTATCACACAATTTTATTTATGTTCGGGTGGGCCCACTACGGACCCGCATTTGTTGCGTCGGGACAAGTTGTGAAAACCGTGTTTTCCGCACCCGTAGTGTCCGAAGTCCAAAAATGTGTTCCGAAATGATCCGTGTGCGAAACACCGAGTCACAATTTTGATCATGTTCGGGTGGCCCCGATGAGTGACCCGCATTTATTGCGTCGAGACAAGTTGTGAATACCGTGTTTTCCGCACCCGGTAGTGTCGATGAGTCTTAAAATGTATTCCGTAACGATCCCAACGTTAAACACCGACGCACAATTTTGTTTATGATCGGGTGGGCCCACTATAGACCCGCATTTATTGCGCCGAGACAAGTTGTGAAAACCGTGTTTTCTGCACCCGTAGTGTCTAGGAGTCCAAAAATGTGTTCCGGAACGATCCGTGTGAGAAACACCGACGCACAATTTTGTTCATGTTCGGGTGGCCCCACAAGTGACACGCATTTATTGCGTCGGGATAAGTTATGAAAACTGTGTTTTTCGCACCTAGTAGTGTCTATGAGTCCTAAAATGTATTCCGGAATGATCCCGACGTTAAACACCGACGCACAATTTTATTTATGTTCGGTTGGCCCCACTACGCACCCGCATTTCTTGCGCCGGGACAAGTTGTGAAAACCGTGTTTTCCGCACCCGGTAGTGTCTAGGAGTTCAAAAATGTCTTCCGGAACGATCCGTGTGCGAAACACCGACGTACGCTTTGTTCATGTTCGGGTGGCCCCACTAGTGACACGCATTTATTGCATCGGGACAAGTTGTGAAAACTGCTTTTTCCACACCTAGTAGTGTTTATGAGTCCTAAAATGTATTCCGTAACGATCCCAGCGTTAAACACCGACGCACAATTTTATTTATGTTCGGTGGGCCCACAATAGACCCGCATTTCTTGCGCCGGGACAAGTTGTGAAAACTGTGTTTTCTGCACCCGTAGTGTCTAGGAGTCCAAAAATGTGTTCCGGAACGATCCGTGTGAGAAACACCGACGCACAATTTTGTTCATGTTCGAGTAGCCCTACTAGTGACACGCATTTATTGCGCCAGGACAAGTTGTGAAAACTGTGTTTTCCGCACCTAGTAGTGTCTATGAGTCCTAAAATGTATTCCGGAACGATCCCGCGTTAAACACCGACGCACAATTTTATTTATGTTCGGGTGGCCCCTCTGCGCACCCGCATTTCTTGCGCCGGGACAAGTTGTGAACACCGTGTTTTCAGCACCCGGTAGTGTCCAGAAGTCCAAAAATGTGTTCCGAAATGATCCGTGTGCGAAACACCGAGTCACAATTTTGATCATGTTCAGGTGGCCCTAGTAGTGACCCGCATTTATTGCGTCGAGACAAGTTGTGAAAACTGTGTTTTCCGCACCCGATAGTGTCGATGAGTCCTAAAATGTATTCCGAACGATCCCAGCGTTAAACACCGACACACAATTTTGTTTATGTTCGGGTGGGCCACTATAGACCCGCATTTATTGCGCCGGGACAAGTTGTGAAAACTATGTTTTCCGCACCCGGTAGTGTCTAGGAGTCCAAAAATGTGTTCCGGAACGATCCGTGTGCGAAACACCGACGCACAATGTTGTTCATGTTGAGGTGGCCCCACTAGTGACCCGTATTTATTGCGCCGGGACAAGTTGTGGAAACTGTGTTTTCCGCACCCGGTAGAGTCTAGGAGTCCAAAAATGTGTTCCGAAACGATCCGTGTGCGAAACACCGGCGCATAATTTTGTTCATGTTCATGTGGCCCCACTAGTGACACGCATTTATTGCGCCAGGACAACTTGTGAAAACTGTGTTTTCCGCACCTAGTAGTGTCTATGAGACCTAAAGTGTGTTCCGAAATGATCCGTGTGCAAAACACCGAAGCACAATTTTGATCATGTTCAGGTGGCCCCATTAGTGACCCGCATTTATTGCGTCGAGACAAGTTGTGAAAACTGTGTTTTCCGCACCGGTAGTGTCGATGAGTCCTAAATGTATTCCGAAACGATCCCAGCGTGAAACACCGGCGCACAATTTTGTTCATGTTCGGGTGGCCACACTAGTGACCCGCATTTATTGCAACGAGACAAGTTGTGAAAATTGTGTCTTCCGCACCCGGTAGTGTCTATGAGTCCTAAAATATGTTCCGGAACGATCCCGCAGTGAAACATCAACGGCAATTTTGTTTATGTTCAGGTGGGCCCACTACGGACCCGTATTTCTTGCGTCGGAGAAAGTTGTGAAAATTATGTTTTCCGCACCTACTAGTCTCTATGAGTCCTAAAATGTATTCCGAACGATCCCGAGCATGAAACAACGACGCACAATTTTGTTTATGTTCGGGTGGCCCCACTATAGACCCGCATTTATTGCGTCGAGACAAGTTGTGAAAACTGTGTTTTCCTCACCCAGCTTGTAACTCCCGATAATATTCCTCTACACTTTTACTACCTTGTCTCAATTGTTGTAATTTATTTAACAAATCACGTTCATAGTATGAAGGTACGAATCTAACCCGCATGACCTGTTTCAAAGCATCCCAAGTGTCGGGTATGTTATCAAGATTTTTCTTGCCATATTCAATCCACCAAATCGAAGCAAAATCAGTGAATTCACTAGTAGCAGCTCTAACTCTATTATTTTCAGGGAATTCATGACATGCAAATTTTTTATCAACAGCAATTTCCCAAGTAATATAAGCATCAGGATCATATTTACCATCAAAAGGAGGTATCTTAAACTTAATCTTTGCAAAAGGATCATCATTGTTGCGTACCTCACGTCGACGGTGACCACCCATGCCATGGCGATTATGACGTAGCCGACGCCGATTCACACTACCTTCAAGTTCCGTATCAGCAGAGTAGGCATCGAATTGTGCTCGGCATCCTCTACCTTCTCCTCGTTGGTTGCTGGACGCCGCCGGATTCCCGTGCCATCAAGTCATCAAAATGCCGCAACAAAGGAGCCAGGCTCGTGTCAACACGTTTAATACATGCATCCGTTGTCCCAAGCTTGTTGTTTGCAGCAACTTGTGAAACTTCCATCGCCCCAAGCCGTTCATTCGTGACTCGTAAATCAGCGACAAGTCCGTCCGTCTCTAGCTTCAGCCCTCGCACCGCAGCTTTGAACGTCTTCGAGTGCGGGAATCGTGCTCACTAGCTTCATCTTCCGAACCTGCCATGACAAAAAAAACGCACGAACAAAAGATAACACAAGTGAAGAGAGAAAAAATTCCTAGTGCTACAAGCAATGCCCTCACTCACAACTTGTTACACGAGCTCTTACCAGTTCTTACCGTGCTAAACAGGAAGGTCGACAACCAACAAGTCGAGCGCCCGGAAAGAAGTGTATCGGTGCTGTAGCAACAACAACCGTCAACAAGCCGTAGCCGGATATGTGGAGCTGTAGGTGGGCTGAATGCAATGCGGAAGGAAATACTAGCACCACGTTAGTCACAAAGCAAGTTGAATAATGGTTCAACGGTGGTACCGTGCTCGGTCCTAGCCTAGACCGTGCTAGAGACGCGAGCCTAGACACAAAGGGCACCAAGTACAAGCCGCAAACAAGAAACAAACACAAGGATGAAACTCTTTCTTTCTATTTTTTTCTTTTTTTTTGCTCTTTTTATTTCCCTTTTTTTCCAGGGCAACCTCACAAACCGATTATATGACAAGGGAAAAGATAACGACCAAGTCTCGCACACACACTTTTTATGGAGCGAGCAGGGGTAAAACCGTAATTAAAAGAATGGTGAACTCAATTATGTATGATGATCGAACTTGTGTTCTATTCAGATTAGGGTATGGTGGCATAGAATTCGGATAGCAGCAACGGAACTGAAACCGAGTATGAAATGACCGAGAATGTGTTGCGAACTCGAAACTCTAAACGACTAGAACTATGACCAGCAACTTGACGAAATCGAATCAACCCAAAACTCAACAAGCCCTAACTAAGCAAGTACTAGTAAAAAGGCTCAAAGAGTCTATGGAATTCAGGTAATAATTCTACTATATTTTTGGCTTTTCGTGGACTATGGGAAAGAAAAAAGAATTGACGACAACAGGGAGTCTCTCACCAATAAACCTTGCTCGATACTGAACCGATATAAACCCGCGAGGGTTTTGGTGCCGATCTTTCGATGAGAGATGAAGATAACTCGATTTGGTGGATGGAAACGACGTTCACGGCCCGACTACAACCGTCCGAAAACGATGTGCCTTAGCAACCGATACACCGCCTCCAATGGTTGCCGCAATCTTGTGGAAGTGCGACCACCAGCCACGAGGGCACTCGTCCCGCAAGCAATCGAAGAACTAGCAAGAACGAGTAAACCAGAACTGAAATTTCAAGATGGAATTGAAGCTCACAAACTGAGTTCAACTATGCTCGGGGTCCCGAATACAAGTATACGGGCGGTTTAGCCAACGCGCGCGTGTACGATGAAGTAGCTAAGCTAACTTGCAAATAAACAAAACCCGAGTGTTCTTGGCGGTGGCCATGGGGTATAAAAACGTGGAAGGACGACCACATGGGTGCTGGAGTCGCCCTCCAATCCTAGGATGTGTCCTTAGTGGACTCAACTTGATACACGGCCCGTTGGGCCAAAACTGGACAGTTCTGATATCTCTGTACTTAAATGAAGATTGCGGTCGACTCGGAACAGATATAGACGTGATCTCGGATCCGTTGGAAAGTAGACTCTGCCATCTTTCCATGATGTACTTGAACACCCCAAACGGAGTTCAGACGAAGTCGTCGCAGCCATTAAAAGTCCGTCTTTTTGTGGAGTCCGAATCCAGCCGATGCGAGTCCGTTCCCCTTTAGCTCCTGTCCATCGTTCCTACGCAGAACAAGAGTGCAAACATTTTCATGGTCCAAACAGCATTGAAAAGAGCCTAAGAACGAACTCACTTGATTGTTCATTTGTCGAGCACGAGCACGAGTAATTGTTCCATTAATAGGGTCTTTTGTAGGTATGGACGTATCGATGGTGCCGATGTCCTCATCACCAGCGTGAAACACCGACGCACGATTGTGTTTATGATTGGGTAGGCCACTATAGACCCGCATTTATTGTGTCGGGACAAGTTGTGAAAACAGTGTTTTCCGCTACCGGTACTCCTAAAATGTATTTCGGAGCGATCCCAGCCTAAAACACCGAGGCACAATTTTGTTTATGTTTGGGTGTGCATAAACATCCCAGCGTGAAATGCCCACTACAGGCCCGCATTTATTGCGCCGGGACAAGTTGTGAAAACTGTGTTTTTCGCACCCGGTAGTGTCTATGAGTCCTAAATTGTGTTCCGGAAGGATCCGTGTGCGAAACACCGATGCACAATTTTGTTCATGTTTGAGTGGCCCCACTAGTGACCCGCATTTATTGCATCGGGACAAGTTGTGAAAATTGTGTTTTCCACAACCGGTAACTCGTGAGTCCTAAAATGTGATCCGTGCGTGAAACTCCGACGCACAATTTTGTTCATGTTAGGGTGGGCCCACTAGTGACCTGCAATTATTGCGTCGGGACATGTTGCGAAACCGTGTTTTTCGCGCCCGTACTCGTCTATGAGTCCTAAAATGTATTTCGGAATGATCCCAGCGTGAAACACCGACGCACAATTTTGTTTATGTTCGGGTGGGCCCACTAGAGACCCGCATTTATTGCGCCGGTACGAGATGTGAATACTATGTTTTCCGCACCTGGTAGTGTCTAGGAGTCCTAAAATGTGTTCCGGAACGATCCGTGTGCAAAACACCGACGCACAAATTTGTTCATGTTCGGGTGGTCCCACTACGGACCCGCATTTATTGCGCCAAGACAAGCCGTGAAAACCGTGTTTTCCGCACCCGGTAGTGTCAATGAGTCCTAAAATGTATTTCAGAATGATCCCAGCGTGAAACACCGATGCACAATTTTGTTTATGTTCAGGTGGGCCCAGATGCAGACCTGCATTTATTGCGCCGGTACAAGTTGTGAAAACTGTGTTCTCCGCACTGGTAGTGTCTATGAGTCCTAAAATGTATTTCGGAATGATCCCGACGTGAAACAACGACGTACAATTTTGTTTATGTTCGGGTGAGCCCACTACGGACCCGCATTTATTGCACCGGTACAAGTTGTGAAAACTATGTTCTCCACACTGGTATTGTCTAGGAATTCAAAAATGTGTTCCGAACGATCCGTGTGCGAAACACCGACGCGCAATTTTGTTCATGTTCGGGTGGCCCTACTAGTGGCACGCATTTATTGCGTCGGTAGAAGTTGTGAATTTTTGTTTTCCGCACCTGCTAGTGTCTATGAGTACTCAAATGTATTTCGGTACGATCCCATCGTGAAAGATCGACGCACAATTTTGTTTATGTTCGGGTGGGCCCACTACGGACCCGCATTTATTGCGTCGTGACTCGTTATGAAAACCGTGTTTTTCGCTCCCGTAGTGTCTATGAGTCCTAAATTGTGTTCCGAACGATCCGTGTGCGAAATACCGATGCACAATTTTGTTCATGTTCGGGTGGCCCCACTAGTGACCCGCATTTATTGCATCGGGACAAGTTGTGAAAACCGTGTTTTCCACAACCGGTAAGTCTATGAGTCCTAAAATGTGATCCGTGCGTGAAACTCCGACGCACAATTTTGTTCATGTTCGAGTGGGCCCACTAGTGACCTTTAGTTATTGCGTCGGGACATGTTGCGAAACCGTGTTTTTCGCGCCCGTAGTGTCTATGAGTCCTAAAATGTATTCCGGAAGGATCCCAACGTGAAACACCGATGCACGATTTTGTTTATGATCGGGTAGGCCCACTATATACCCGCATTTATTGCGTTGGGACAAGTTGTGAAAACAGTGTTTTCCACTCCCGTCATTGTCTATGAGTCCTAAAATGTATTTCGGAGCGATCCCGAGTGAAACACCGACGCACAATTTTATTTATGTTTGGGTGTGCCCACTACAGGTGATAAGCACACGATGCTGCCCGATCTTTCGATGAGTGGGGATAACTTCGATTTTGACTGGAGAGACGTTAACGGCCCGACTACAGCCCAACAAGGATGCGCCTTAGCAACCGATACACCAACTCCGAGGGTTAATCACGATCTTATGTAGCACGATCAACCAAACCACGAGGGTAATTCCTGCAAGCAATCGAAAAACAAGCAAGAACAAGATAAACAAGTGTCTAAACTCACAAAGGTGGGGTTCTGAATGAAGTAGAACGGATGGTCTAGCCAACGCACGCGTCTACAAGGTAGTAGCAATGGCTAAACTAACAAAACAAAACCCAATCTGTTTGTGGTGGCTATGGGGGTATAAGAGAAGGGGAGAGGATGAACAGGACGTGGTGGGGGTCGTCCTCCAACCCTAGGATGCGCCCCTATTGGGCCCAACTTGATACAAAGCCCAATGGCTATATAACGGTGACGCAGCACCGAGACAGATTATGTCCGTCAAATTGTTTCGACGATTCCCGGCGCCATTGGAAAGGTGGTCTTCTTATCTTTCCAACCATATGTAGAACGTCCAAAACCGAGCCCGTATGCGACCCAGGCGTCCGTTTTAATGCGGAGTGGTCCCGGAGTCCAAATCGGACCCGAAATCGAATTTGATTGGGCCACCCACTTGATTTGCAATACATGGCCGGCCCTCCACGCCTTTGAGCACCTCTCTAGCCATATCCTCATGATCTCCATGGTTCCTAACAATAATTAAATCATTAGGTAGTATTTTATTCTCAAAACTATATAAGGAAGGCATTAGAAACGAGCTGACCGATAAATTCCAAATTCGCACTTGAGCTCTCACGATTGGATCATGAATATCAAATGAGGGAGTGTTGGTTGTATCTCGTACAAGTGATGTCCTCATCAACGAGGCCCGCATTTATTGCGCCGGGACAAGTTGTGAAAACTGTGTTTTCCACACCCGGTAGGGTCTTGGAGTCCAAAAATGTGTTGCGAAAAGATCCGTGTGCGAAACACCGACGCAGAATTTTGTTCATGTTCGGGTGGCCCCACTAGTGACCCGCATTTATTGCAACGAGACAAGTTGTGAAAATTGTGTCTTCCACACCTGGTAGTGTCTATGAGTACTAAAATGTATTCGGAACGATCCTAGCGTGAAACCTCGACGTGCAATTTTGTTTATGTTCGGGTGGGCCCACTACGGGTACATTTGTTGCGTCGGAGCAAGTTGTGAAAATTGTGTTTTCCGCACCTACTAGTCTCTATGAGTCCTAAAATGTATTCCGGAATGATCCCAGCGTGAAACAAAGACGCACAATTTTGTTTATGATCGGATAGGCCCACTACGGACCCGCATTTATTGCGTCGGGACAATTTTAAAAATTTGCGTTTTCCGCACCCGTTAGTGTCTATGAGTCCTAAAACGGATTTCGGAACGATCCCGGCATGAAACATCGAGGCACAATTTTGTTTATGTTCGGGTGGCCCCATAGCGGACCCGTATTTATTGCGTCGAGACAAGTTGTGAAAACTGTGTTTTCCGCACCCGATAGTGTCTAGAAGTCCAAAAATGTGTTCCGGAACAATCCTTGTGCGAAACACTCGACGCACAATTTTGTTCATGGTTGGGTGGCCCCGGTAGTGACCCGTATTTATTGCATCGAGACAAGTTGTGAAAACTGTGATTTCCGCACCCGGTAGTGTCTATGTGTCCTAAAATGTATTTCGGAACGATCCCAGCGTGAAACATCGACGCACAATTTTTTTTATGTTCGGGTCTCCCACTACGGACCTGCATATATTGAGCCGGGACAAGTTGTAAAAGCTGTGTTTTCCACACCCGGTAGTGTCTATGAGTTCTAAAACATGTTACGGAAGGATACGTGTGCGAAACACCGACGCACAATTTTGTTCATGTCGTATACTTGCCTTATGGGTATACATATGATGAAGGAATGGATACGCAGAGACATGGTGACAAATTAATGAAGATAAAGATGATGGCGATAGACAACAGATCGGTTCTTGACCGGTCCGGAATAACGAACATTCTGTATACCGGTATGGAAACAAGGCGGATACCAAGACCGGCGTACAATAACTTGAGGAGCAAGTTAAGGAGTGATTTGTAGTCCGATTAGGACTCGAATCAATAAAGAAAGTTAGAGATAGAACTCCATATATGTAATCTGTATAATTGACTAGGACTACGCATGGAACCCTAACTCCCCGGATATATAAGGCGGAGCAGGGACCCCGAAAAAGGCTCCGAGATCTTGCAATTAGCAAATCGCTAAAGGCAATACATAACATACAGGACGTAGGGTATTACTCTCGACCCGAGGGGCCCGAACCTGTCTAAAATCGCGTGTTCCTGTGTGTTTTGTGTGTTGCACCATCGAATTCCACGCTCGTGAGGGACCGGGTAGTTCTAGTGCCGAGTTTAAGACTCGACATTTGGCGCGCCAGGAAGGGGTCCCGGCGAGTTCCTAGCGAGTTCGATGGCCTCTTCGTTCGACATCGACTTCGAGCCCGGCTTCAAGATCCGCTTCGGATCCCTCGACTTCGAAGCCGATTCCGCCGGAAAATTGTTTTTGACGAATCCGACTCGTTGCCGGGCCACGGCTTCGAAGCGCGATCACCTGCCACGGTCGGTGGCCCCGACTCGGAACTTAGCGGATCCGACGCAGCTTTAGCGCGAACCATCGAACGCCCGCGCCTCGAACCGGTGTCCGGTCCGTGACGATAAGCCGCTCTACCGAGCTTGGTAACGACTTCGAGGAAGGATTTCCAGCCTTCTTCCATGTATTCATGACGGGCACGGTTCTTCAACAACTTACCCCGAGGAAGCTGCTGCTGAAGCAGCCGGGATGGCGGAAGACGAAGCCAACAACCGCCAACGCGAAGACAATGAAGCGGATGGACATGAACGACCTCCGCAACCTTCAACCGCGAATCATCGCGCAAACGTTGTCGGTACTAGTCGGAGGGAGCAAGCGTTCTCGCGATCGCTCCCCTACTACCGGACCGTTACCGGTGCGATCTGGAGATCCGGAGGAAACCTCCCCGGGATATAACGATCGACGGGGATGTCGCAGCGGAAGACGCCATCGATCTTCCAGCAGAGCATTGGATTTAAGTTCCATGGAAGTGGAGATGAATAGCGCTCGAGTCTTCACGTCACCGATCCACAATATTGTGGGAGTGAAGCGATTCTTGAGACAATACCGGAAGAAGTCTTCAATGCCACACCAGGATTGCAGCATGCGCTGAATCGGTAGACGCGACAACTCTACAAATAAATCAGCTCGTCCACGATCGAGCGGAATCTTCTAGTCGCTCGCGTTCCCACTCGGAGCGGCCGGCAAGGGCTCTGGTCCGAAGGAGCTTCTTCCGGTGGAAGGCTTGGACCCGGCACACCCCGATCGCCGATGCACATGAACGGGCTCCGGACCAAGATTTGCGCGTACCACTCAATGGTAATCGTGACATTCGAAACATGCCGATCGACCGCCATGCGAAAGGGCGGAGGAACGTAGAAGACAGGAAGAAGATGAGAGGCGACGGACTGGTCATGTTGATGATTGCCCACGGGATCTTGCCCCGCCACGCCCACGTTTGAACAACTCGCCACGTCATGGGCCGGCTGCTCGGCGCCGCCCCGGCGGAAATTATCCGCGCAATGATCATCGAGGGCATAGTAATAGGCATGCTCATCGGGATGAGCGGCCTAGGAGGGACGATCGTCGTGACACTAGAGATCAAAGATGGCGAGACAATCGGGACAGAGACGTCGAACTCCGACGCGCCGACAATGATCGTCAAGCGGCACCTCCACCCCCGCCTCCATCGCAGCATGAGGAACCAGCAAACAATGATCGTCAGCGGCGCCTCCGCCTCCGTCTCCGCCTCCTTCACGGCACGTGGAGCCGGTGAATAATGATGGTCGGGGTGGTTCGGGAGATAGGCACCAAGATGATCGCTATTACGACTACTCCGACGATGACGAGGGATCGTAATTATCGGCATCGCCCTAGCCGTCGATCTCCGTCACCGGTCCGGACCGGTCCGGAAGATGATGAATACTCCGTAATCCCCGCTTTCACGCGAGATTTACGCATTTGCAAATACCCCGGGGATTTAAGCTTGGGACCATTGATAAGTATGATGGCAAAGCACCTCCCGCCGAGTGGCTTCGTATGTACACCACCGCTATTCGGTCGGCAGGAGGAGATACGTTTGTGCTAGCTAATTACCTGCCGATGTGCATGGAGCAGGCTGGACGCTTGTGGTTGCAATCCCTACTCGAGAGATCCATCTCTTCCTGGGAGACCTCACTAAAAAGTTCGTGGAAAACTTCCGGGCGACTTGTGAGAAGCCAGGGAATTATTTCGACCTCAACAGTCGAGCGAAGCTCGACGAGACCCTCACCGACTTCATCGAGCGTTTCGCAATAAGAAGGCCTTAATCCCCAATGTCCGTGATCAGCAAGTAATTGCGGCGTTTCAAGCTGGCGTCCGAAGTAAAGCATTAGTTCACAAGATTGGAAGGCGAAATCGGAACCTTACCATGACGGCGTCGGAGTGCTTCAAGATAGCGGACGATTACGCTGCCGGTGAATCAAACGTGGTCAACTTGCGCGGGAACAAAGGGAAGGAACCGAAGCATGACCAAGTCAACCGATCCGGATCCAAGAACAAAAATAAGCGCAAGGCTAATCACCTTATTGCAGCTGTCGACCGGTCTCGTGGAGGAGACCGGCCGGCACCTCCTAAGAGAGGTCCAAGAGAACGATTGTCGTTTGAGACACTTCTAGATGGCCCTTGCATGATTCATAATGGGAATCATAAAGCTAAGGAGTGCTTCCTATTAAGGCCGTTTGCTCGGCTTGCCTTGAAGGTTGCACCCGGTCCGCCCATAGGAATCGGAGAGATGACAAGGGCAAGGATAAGGAGCGCGACGACAACGAGGATGACGAAGGCTTTCAAGAACCGGCTCGAGAGGTGAACATGATCTATGGAGGCCCGGATGCGTATGAGTCAAAGCGGAAGCAAAAATTGGCGCTTCGAGTGGTTAACGCTGTTGCTCCCGCCACTCCCGAATATCTACGGTGGTTCGAGGTGCCCATCACCTTCGAGCAGGGCTGATCACCCGGAGGTGTTGCCGAAAGCTGGTAAATATCCACTCATCCCGGCTCCCATTGTTCACAAGGTGCAATTGAAGAGAACTTTCATTGATGGAGGAAGCTGTCCGGATATCTTGTTTGCTAAAACTCTACCAGAGCATGGCCTCTCTGTAGCTGATTTGGAGCGCAGCGTTCGCCGTTTCATGGTATAATACTCGGGCGGAACAGCTATCCCTTGGGACAGATTTCTCCGCCAGTAACTTTTGGAACAAAGGAGAACTACAGGAGGGAGAATATTATCTTCCGGGTGGTCGACATAGACTCGGCGTATCATGCGATACTTGGGAGACCGGTTCGGCAAAATTTATGGCCATCCCGAATTATCGGTACTTGATGTTGAAGATGCCTGGACCAAATGGGGTCCTGTCGTTCGGGGTGATATCAAGACCGCTTATGCCCGTGAAGTACATAGCACGGAGCTGGCCTCTCGGGCCAATTCGGAGGATGAACGTCGAGAAATCGGAGAAGCGACCGAAGCTCCGGAAGTACAGGCAAGATTAGAAAATGAAGTTCCGATCAAGAAGGTTGCAAAGGAGAAACTAAAAGCCGACGCAGTGGTTTCCAAGACTGTTCAGCTTGATGAGTCGAACCCCTCCAAGGTCACCCATATAGGGACCGACTTGGGGGATAAATAGGAAAGCGCGCTCATTCTTTTCCTCCAGGAAAATAGGGATATCTTTGCATGGCAGCCTTCCGACATGCCGGGTGTTCCTAGGGAGAAGATTGAGCATGCACCGTTAGTGCGTCCCGATGCGAAGCCGGTGAAACGAAGCTCCGGAGGTTTGCTCAAGACCGCAAGGAGGCCATCAAGAAAGAGATAACTAGGTTGCTAGCAGCTAAGTTCATTAGGGAGGTGTATCATCCAGATTGGCTTGCCAATCCAGTCCTTGTACCAAAAAAGAATACTAAAGAATTAAGAATGTGCGTCGATTATACCGATCTCAACAAAGCTTTCCCCAAAGACCCTTTCGCGCTGCCTCAAATTGACCAAGTTGTTGATTCGACCACGGGCTGCGAGCGTCTTTGCTTCCTTGATGCTTATTCAGGGTATCATCAAATACCGCTGAGGGTTGAGGATCAAATAAAGACCGCGTTTATCACCCCTTCGGAGCATACTGCTACACGACTATGCCATTTGGATTGGAAAATGCCGGAGCTACATATCGGCGCGGCATACAATGTTGCTTGGATTCGCAATTGGGAAGGAACGCGAAGCTTACGTTGATGATATAGTGGTAAAATCTCGGAGAACCGAAGATCTTCTCTCCGACTCGGCAGAGACCTTCGATAATCTGCGAATTTTTCCATGAAGCTAAACCCCGAAAAGTGTGTGTTTGGAGTTCATTCGGGAAGCTACCGGGTTATCCGGTGTCATGGAGAGGCATTGAAGCCAACCCGAGAAAAAATCCAGACGATCGTTAACATGAAATCCCCAAGCTGCTTGAAGGATGTCCGAAGTTGACGGGCAGTATGGCGGCTCTCAGCCGTTTCATTTCAAGACTAGGAGTACGTGGACTTCCGTTCTTCAAGTTACTTAAAAAGCAAGATAAGTTTGAGTGGACAGATGAAGCGCAAGCTACGCTTGATCAACTCAAGGAGTATCTTAGTAACCCTCCGGTATTGGTGCCGCAGAGCGGACGAGGTTATTCGGTTATATATCTCCGCAACAACCCATGTGGTGAGCACGGTTCACGCGGTCGATCGGAAGGAAGAAGGACACCTGCAATTGGTACAACATCCGGTGTATTTTGTAAGTGAAGTTCTTACTCGAATCAAAGATACGATATCTCCGATTCATGAAGTTAATATATGCTATAGTGATAACTTCTCGAAAGTTGAAGTATTATTTCCAAGCGCATCCCATTGAAGTTAAGACTGGGTTTGCCATTGGAGATATTGTCCGAAACCGAGAATCAGTTGGTCAAGTTGCTAAGTGGGCTATAGAACTTGGCCAATATGAAATTATGTTTTCTTCGCGAACGGCTATCAAGGGACAAGCATTAGCTGATTTCATAACAGAGTGGTTGGAGACGCAAGTACCGCAGGAGATTCAAACGTTGGAGTATTGGGAGATGTTCTTTGATGGGTCCCCGCAGCTTTCAGCGCGGGGCTGGGGTCGTACTTCTCACCTCGCAGAAGGAACCACTCGGATATGTATTACAAATGCATTTCCGAGCCTCCAACAATATCGAATATGAAGCTTTGCTTCATGGGCTTAGAGTAGCCATTTCGTTAGGAGTCCGACGATTGGACATATATGGTGATTCAATGTTGGTGATAAGCCAAGTTAACAAGGTGTGGGATGCTCATGATGATCATATGATTGCTTACCGTCAGGAGGTTAGGAAACTTGAAGATAGATTTGATGGTTTGCGATTTTCTCATATACTACGCGGAAATAACTATGTCTGCGGATGAGTTGGCCGGATTGGGGTCTTCACGACAAGCGGTTCCTCCCGGCGTTTTCCTTCAAGTGTTGGATAAACCATCCATAAAGATGGAGCGCAAGGCTACTATTACGAGAGATCGTGGATGAAGCAGTCTTGAAGAATCGGGAGGAGAAAGTTGTCTTGAAGGACCGGTCCGACGAAGTGGTCTTACCGTAAAAGACAAGTGAACGAGGCCAACGCCGACGATGTTCGGCCATTGGATGTTATGATTATTGATTCTGATTGGCGTACTCCGTACCTTGACTATCTACAGTCCGGTAAAACTCCGGAAGATAAATTGGAGAAGCAAAGATTAGAGGTTCGAGCCCGCAGTTATTTAATTCTCGAAGGTGAATTATATAGGCGTGGAGCTAATATTTTGATGAAATGTGTATCGGTTTCGATGGCATTCAATTGCTTGAAGACGTGCACAAGGGAATTTGCGGAAATCATGCTTCTTCAAAGACACTAGTTGGGAAGGTATTCAGACAAGGATTTTATTGGCCTACGAGTGACGGATGATGCGTACGGAGTGGTCAAGAATTGTCGTGGATGTCGGCTTTTTGCAAGACAGACCTCATACCCCAGCTCATGAGTTGCGATTGATTCCAATGACTTGACCTTTTTCTACTTGGGGGCTGGATATAGTTGGACCTTTTAAGCGGGCGCCAGGAGGATTTACGCACATTTTTGTGGCAGTAGATAAGTTCTCCAAGTGGATTGAGGTCGAAGCAGTTACTAGTACAACTACAGCTCGAGCGATCAAGTTTTTGCGAGAACATCTTCGTACGTTTTGGGGTCCCATACAGTATCATTACTGATAATGGGCCTCAATTCACTTCGAGTTTTTCAAAGACTATGCTCGAGAGTTTGGGAATTAAGGTACAATATGCGTCGGTGTCACACCCGCAAAGCAATGGACAAGTGGAACGAGCTAATGGAATGATTTTGACCGGTCTTAAACCAAGAATTTTTGACCGATTGAAGCCATATGCAGGAAAGTGGGCTAAGGAACTGCCTTGGGTGCTTTGGGGATTGCGCACTAATGTTAGCAGAGCTACGAGACGGTCTCCTTTTTCTTTGGTGTATGGATCCGAAGCCATGCTACCTACGTAAGTGAATATGGTGTCAGCTCGGGTACAATACTACGATGAAGTAAAATATGATGATCAACGCCGAGGTTGAGCTGGTTGCTGCGGAAGAATTGAGGGACCAAGCTTTGGTTCAAGCTGCTAAATATCACCAGGGATTGTGTCGTTATCATGATCGCAATGTTCGAACACGGGAGTTCCAAGTAGGAGACTTGGTTCTTCGGAAGATTCGATCTAACAAGAACAGGCATAAGTTGTCACCAGTCTGGGAAGGACCTTTTTGGTTAAATCGGTCTCCGGACCAGGGGCTTATAGGCTTATGACATTGGAGGAAGAAGAAATTCCAAATTCTTGGAATATTGATCAGCTTCGACGTTTTTATGCTTTAAAGTACTTCCTGTAAAGTTTTTATATTATAATAAAGTTATTTTGTCTAATGATAATGTGTTTGTTTTTTGTGTCTCTATATTTTAATTTTGAATTAAATTATTGAGTCGAGGGGCTGCTATGTTAAGAGCAGTCTATGATATTTTGTTATTCTTGAATGACAAGACCAGTCATTTAGTTGGCAGATTGTTGTATTAAGAGCGGTCTATTTAAATTTAAGTTTAAGATTGGTATATTCAGCAAAAGGAAATTGTATAGCATTTTTCTTATGAATACTAATTGGTAGGCTGCTGTGTTAAGGGCGATCTGTGATATCTTAAAATCTTACAACCTAGCTTTTTTGCTTATGTTACATGATCTTGTTAAAGTAAGCTATAATTATGAATTGTGATCTGTGCTGATTAGAGACAGAGTTTGATCATAATTATTTTTAGCTGAAATAACCATCATGTCTTAGGTAAATAAGTTAGTAAGTATGATAGTGAAACCAGTATTCATATAGAAAAGAAAAGTAACTGGTATTTAATATAAACAATGTGACAATCAAGATGTTTGATTACAAAATCAAGATGGCCTGATTACAAAATTCACTAAGCAGGACCAGTTGGAAGTACCGGTATCACCGGTCTTAGGATTTTCTTCTAGTCTATCATCCAGCGTTTCTTCAGAATCGAAGAAGATATCGGTAAATCCCTATCAAGATCTTCAAATGCATCTTCTATTGTCCGCCTAGCGGCGGCTGCTCGCATCCTGAGCATCTTGATCCAAAGCAAAAGCTGCTGGCGCTATGTTTAGAGGGACACCTGTTGGATCAAGAGGAACATCTTCTATCAACTCGAAACGGTGCCAATGAGTGAATTCTTCGACTCGTTGAACCGGTCTTCGATAGTTTCGAGGTGGGCGCCATCCTTGATAAAATTGAAATCACACTCTTCGATCGGAGTCCAAGATTGGATTATAGCGGCAATGTGTCCTCCTCCCGCAGCAGCAACCATCTTTGAATGTTCTCCGATTCTTCTAGGGAAAGCCCGGATGGCGGACTTCGAGATCTATCTCATTGGGATCAATAGTTTGACCGCCATTGAGATATTCCGTAGTGCGCACCGTGCCTACAGCAAGTTCTGAAAAGACAAGCAGAAATATAAGAGAAAGATATTGCTGCAGATCGGTATCTTTAAAAGATTTCATAAGAATGAACAAGAAAGACGGGACTTACGCCTATGCCCGATTTCTGCAGCTCCGAATCTGCCCTTGATGTTCATATTGGATTCTCTTAGTTTGGCTTCGATCTTCGAGCAAACGCTGAATCTCGCGATCTTTTGCTTTGAGAGCAACTTGAGCGGATTCGTGGGCGGTCCTCGGAGCGCTCTCCTTGTCCGCTCGTGCTGATTTTGCTGCTTCTAAGGCTTCATCTAGTTCAACCTTTAAGCGAGCATTTTCGGTTTCCAGCATCTTGTTGGAGCGAAGTGCTTGAGCTAAAATACTATCTTTGGCGATAAGTTCGCCTTCTAGTTCTCCAATCCGAGCTGCTTGTTGCTCTTCGACACGAGAGGCTTCTTCAAGTGCAAGAGCCTCTTGAGCGGTTGCCTTTTCAGCAAGGACTTCTTCAGCTTTCTTGTGAGTGGCAACAAGGTTTTCGAGGCGCTGAAATAAAGAGTGGGACCGGTTAGAATGGAAGGCCATAGGGAAAAATATGGAATATATAGGAAAAATCGAAAAGTATTACTCGAATAACTTGGCGGAGCTTGATGATTTCTTGACGGCGCTCTTCCATCAACCGATGGGTGTTTTGCAAATTGGCCTCTCTTCTTTGCAGATCGTTTTCCTTGGATTTCGGATCGGCGGTCCGAGATTCCGATTCAACCAATCGCTCTTGATTGGTGTAGAGCTCCTCCTCTAAGCGGGCGATTATAGCGAGTCTTGAGCTTCGAGCTTTTTAGGAGAACCTAAAAAGAAGAGTGAGAGAGTTAATAATTAAAATGCAATTGCTTGGAGAAATTATTGGAGCGGAGGGATATACCCGGCCGATTCCGAGAAATTCTTTAGGGCCTCTTCTTCTTGGAGGGCGTCCCATTGAGTCGTTGCGGTAAATGTTCGGCTCCGCTAGAACTGTCTACTTCCACGTCTCCAACTACCATTTTGGCCAGTTTGGGTTCTCCGGAGATTTGCGTGTTGTCCTGGGCCGGCGAGAATTTCTTCCACCCATACTGGTCCCGAGTGACAGCTCCGGAGGGATTTGGAACAAGGTAGCTTGGGGAGGAGGGTTACCGGAAGATGAACTTTCGACATTGGTAACCTGCTCTTCGGCTTCTATGTGTGAGGCGGCAGGGAGTTCCTTTGCGGGTGCCGCACTTTGAGCTTCGTGATTGAAGCAGCGGGAGCGGTAGTGGGAGCACTACCGGTCGGAGATGAAGAGGCGGGAGCGATACTCGGTCCGAGATGCGCCGGGAGTAGAAGTAGAAACACCACTGGTTGGAGCTGTGGAGGAAGCTTTATTTCTTAAAAAATTAGCTATGCTAACTTGGAAGTTAGAAGGGATCCTGTGAAGAAAAGCAGATATAATAAGATCGGGGTAAGGACAATTCGGAAAAGAATTAGTAATATAAAAGACTTACGAGGAAGCTTTCTTGAAGCCGGTGGAGGTCTTGATCTTCTTGGGAGGACCTTGGGTGTCCCCACCACTTCTTCTGCGAGTCCTTTTTCCGCAGGATTGACTTGCGGGGTTGGGACTGTTTCTCCGAGCATCATTGAGACCGGTCCGATTGCCATACTAGGACCTTTTGGGGACTTTGGATAAGGGATCAGCCAAGGAAGGAGTACCTTGAGTTTTTCCCAATGCAGCTTCAAAAATGGCCGGGGCTGCTTGGCGATCCTTTTCGACGGCTTTTTCTTCTCGTCGTTGGTCTTCAAGTTTCTGCGCCTCCGAGCGAGTATCGCCGGGAGCAGCGGAAGAAGCGATGAGGTCTGCCAATGGTCAAGGCAATCGTACGTTTTCTCGTACTAGGTGCCCGAACCACGGTCCCGGATTTGGAGATTTTTGGGGCTATGCTTTGGGAGGCAAAGGAAAGGACCGGTCTCGAAGGCCTTTGAGTCGGACCGGCTTGAACAGCCGAGGGAGCGGTATTGTTCGCATAATCTTCTCCCCAAATATCGTTGAGAGGTAGAGGAGGGTGACTCCTGTAGTTGTCCATTTTCTACAATTGAAGGATTGAGTTTGCGTAAGAGAATGACGGTAACAAATAGCAAAGATTTGAAGAAATAGAAAGAGATACTTACAGGATCGCGAGGGTTGGACGAGCTAAAGGCCGGACCCACTCTTGTGCATCCAGATAGATCTGGTTTTGGCTGGAGCATTTGCTCGATGCGGGCTTATAATCGCTCTTTGTCGGGAAGAAGGGTTCCATCCAACGGCATGGTGGTGTCTTCGTCAAAACACCATGCTCGGGTGTTCTCGCCTTTTAAGAGGTTGAACTCCCCGCACTATGAAGCTCCAAAGAACTGTCTCGGCGGTGACACCTCCGACGTCCTTCAAATATCTAATGCAAGCCGGGAGCGCAAGAATTTCACTTGTCTTCTTTAAGTTTTTTCCTAGTATCTCGCGGTAGGGAAATTTTTGGCTATCTTAGCGCTCGAAGGGAGGAAGTGTAGGTCGGGGATTGTCACGGAAGAACCATCCATTTTTCCAATGGGCTATGCTTGTTGTTCAAAGAAAGAGAAAAATATTCGTCTACACTCCAGACATTGAATTCCTACTCCGCCAACCGCAGCTTGGCGGCTCGATGAAGGAAGTGGGCGAATTTGGAACAGATCATTGGAATAACTTGAAATGGGGGAGAACTCCAAGGAAAGCTTCGCATAGATGGATTAAAAAGCGATCTGCAGGATGGAGTTAGGGTTGAGGTTCACTAACTCCCATCCGTAAAAGAAAAGGAGTCCCCTAAAAAGGAACGACCAGGGAGATCAAGGCCGCGGAGGAAAAAAGCTTTGAAAACTAATTGTTGAGAATCATCTATTCCCCATGGAATTTGGCCAGGAGAAGGGACGCTCCAATTTAGGATTGGTTGAGGAGGAAGATAACCGTCACGAACCGCCTCGTTAAGGGATGTTTCGGTGACCTTGTCGTTACCTAGATCTTGAATGCTAAAGGGAAGTTGATCGCGAGGAACAGAGGAAGAAGATGTTGGGTTGGTGGTGGATTTCTTCTTACCCATCCCGAGAGATGGAAAAAGAAAGCTTGAGATTGGTTTATGCGGAAGAAGAGAGCAAAAGAACAAAGGCAAATGGCGGGCGCGTATGAGCTTTCGGGAGCGGGGTTGACCTAGGTCGACCTTTCGTTTCTTTTTATAGGCACTGGGATGGGCCCGGGGCTGAAAAGTTATTGGGCTATTTTGAGAGGCCCGATGAATTTTTACTCGTTAATGATTTATGTCATAACTATGCAATTATGACCTAACGGCGATAAGGATCTGTTATTTGCGTTAATTATGACTTAACGGTCATAAGAATAAGTCGTCGTGCTTTTTGTGAAGTAAGAAGCGGTCTGAAATATGGAAGTTTTCAGATGGGAATTAAAGTAATGCTGAATTTTATAATTCATTAATATGAAAGAGTTAGACTTTACATAACTCAGTGATAATAGATGCCTTAGGTCGTGGGTGTTAATCATCCGGCTGATTATAGGCTTTGGAGACTCGAGTCGTTGTGAGAATGTAGGAAATAAACTGGTCCGATCAACCAGAATTTTGGTTCTTAATGAAATTTTACTAAGCGGATTATGAGTTCATGCTGATTTAGGTGATATGTTATGTCAAATTGGTGTGAATCTCCAGGAGATATGAAGTTCAGACCGGTATGACCGGTCTGAAAAATATGTTCTTGACAGAAATTGCTGAGATGAATGTGATTTGATGGAAAATAATAAAGCATAGTCTCTCAAGAAAGACTCTTGCATTATTTGCGATCCTCAAATGATACAAGAGTCGGGGCTATACCCAATTGGGTGCACCTACTAGGTGCACCGCGAGAAGAATAAGCGATGATTACCTAATTAGGTGATATGAAGGGTGAAAACAATAATTTTTTGAGCTTTTTTAAAGCACTTTTGAAGAAAGAAGAATGATTGCAGCAGATTAGAGTTCTTTTTAATTTTACCATGAATTAAGACCAACATGCGTAAGACCGGTCGGTCTTATTCAAGGTTAAATAAAAAATTACTCGGGGTTGTTGTCGTATACTTGCCTTATGGGTATACGAGATGATGAAGGAATGGATACGCAGAGACATGGTGACAAATTAATGAAGATAAAGATGATGGCGATAGACAACAGATCGGTTCTTGACCGGTGCTGGAATAACGAGACATTCCGTATACCGGTATGGAAACAAGGCGGATACCAAGACCGGCGTACAATGACTTGAGGAGCAAGTTAAGGAGTGATTTGTAGTCCGATTAGGACTCGAATCAATAAAGAAAGTTAGAGATAGAACTCCATATATGTAATCTGTGTAATTGAGTAGGACTCGCATGTAACCCTAACTCCCCCGGATATATAAGGCGGAGCAGGGACCCCCGAAAAAGGCTGCGAGATCTTGCAATTAGCAAATCGCTAAAGGCAATACATAACATACAGGACGTAGGGTATTACTCTCGACCCGAGGGGCTCGAACCTGTCTAAAATCGCGTGTTCCTGTGTGTTTTGTGTGTTGCACCATCGAATACCACGCTCGTGAGGGACCGGGTAGTTCTAGTGCCGAGTTTAAGACTCGACAGTTCATGTTCGGGTGGCCCCACTAGTGACCCGCATTTATTGCGTCGGGACAAGTTGTAAAAGCTGTGTTTTCCGCATCCGGTAGTGTCTATGAGTCCTAAAATGTGTTCCGGAACGATCCGTGCGCGAACACGGACGCTCAATTTTGTTCATATTCGGGTGGCCCCACTAGTAACCCGCATTTATTGCGTCGGGACAAGTTGTGAAGTCCTAAAATGTATTTCGAAACGAACCCAGCGTGAAACATCGACGCACAATTTTGTTTATGTTCGGGTGGCGCCACTACACACCCGTATTTATTGCGCCGTAAGAAGTTGTGAAAACCGTGTTTTCCGCACCCGTAGTGTTTATGAGTCCTAAAATGTATTCCGGAACTATCCCAGCGTGAAACACCGACGCACAATCTTGTTTATGATCGGGTAGGCCCACTATAGACCCGCATTTATTGTATTGGTACGAGTTGTGAAAATTGTATTTTCCGCACCCGGTATCGTCTATGAGTCCTCAAATGTATTTCGGAACGATCCAAGCGTGAAACACCGACGCACAATTTTGTTTATGTTTGGGTGGGCCCACTACGAGCCCGCATTTATTGTGCCCGGACAAGTTGTGAAAACTTTGTTTTCCACACCCGGTAGTGTCTAGGAGTCAAAAATGTATTCCCGAACGATCCGTGTGCGAAACACCGACGCACAATTTTGTTCATGTTCGAGTGGCCCCACTTGTGACCCGCATTTATCGCAACGAGAGAAGTTGTGAAAACCGTGTCTTCCGCACCCGGTAGTGTCTATGAGTCCTAAAATGTATTCCGGAACGATCCCGGCGTGAAACACCAATGCGCAATTTTATTTATGTTCGGGTGGGCCCACTACGGACCCGCATTACTTGCGTCTGGGAGAGTTGTGAAAACTGTGTTTTCCACACCTACTAGTCTCCATGAGTCCTAAAATGTATTCCGAACGATCCCAGCATGAAACACCGACGCACAATTTTTTTTATGTTCGGGTCGGCCCACTACAGAGTACGAGACCCGCATTTATTGCGTTGGGACAAGTCCTAAAAAGTGTGTTTTCCGCACCTAGTAGTGTCCATGAGTCCTAAAATGTATTTTAGAAGAATCGCAGCGTGAAACACCAACGCACAATTTTCTTTATGTTCGTGTGGGCCCACTACGGACCCGCATTTATTGTGCGGGACAAGTTGTGAAAATCGTGTTTTCCGCACCCGTAGTGTCCGGAAGTCCAAAAATTTATTCCGGAACGATCCGTGTGTGAAACATCAACGCACAATTTTGCTCACGTTCGGGTGGCCCTAGAAGTGACCCGCATTTATTTCGTCGGGACAAGTTGTGAAAACTGTGTTTTCCGCACCCGGTAGTGTCTATGAGTCCTAAAATATATTTCGAACGATCCCAGCGTGAAACATCGACCCACAATTTTGTTTATGTTCGGGTGGCCCTACTACAAACCCGCATTTATTGCGTCAGGACAAGTTGTGAAAACTGTGTTTTCCGCACCCGGTAGTGTCTATGAGTACTAAAATGTATTTCGGAATGATCCAAGCATGAAACACCGACGCACAATTTTGTTTATGTTCGGGTGGGCCCACTACGGACCCGCATTTATTGCGTCGGGACTAGTGCTGAAAACTGTGTTTTCTGCACCGGTAGTGCCTATGAGTCCTAAAATGTGTTCGGAACGATCCGTGTGTGAAACACCGACACACAATTTTGTTCATGTTCGGGTGGCCCCACTAGTGACCCGCATTTATTGCGCCGGTACGTGATGTGAAAACTATGATTTCCGCACCTGGTAGTGTCTAGGAGTCCAAAAATGTGTTCCGGAACGATCCGTGTGCGAAACACCGACGCGCAATTTTGTTCATGTTCGAGTGGCCCCACTAGTGACCTGCATTTATTGCGTCGGGACAAGTTGTGAAAACTGTGTTTTCCGCATCCGTTAGTGTCTACGAGTCCAAAAATGTGTTCCGAACGATCCGTGTGCGAAACACCGACGCACAATTTTGCTCATGTTCGGGAGGCCCCACTAGTGACCCGCATTTACTGCGTCGGGACAAGTTGTGAAAACTGTGTTTTGTGCACCCGGTAGTGTCTATGAGTCGAAAAATGTATTTCGGAACGATCCCAGCGTGAAACATCGACGCACAATTTTGTTTATGTTCGGGTGGCGCCACTACGGACCCGCATTTATTGCGCTGGGACAAGTTGTGAAAACCGTGTTTTCCGCACCCAGTAGTGTTTATGAGTCCTAAAATGTGTTCCGAAATGATCCGTGTGCGAAACACCGACGCACAATTTTGTTCATGTTCGGGTGGCCCCACCAGATGACCCGCTTTTTTTGCACGGGACAAGTTGTGAAAACTATGTCCGCGCACCCGGTAGTGTTTATGAGTCCCAAAATGTATTTTGGACGATCCCAGCGTGAAATGACGACGCACAATTTTGTTTACGTTCGTGTGGGCCCACTACGGACACACATTTATTGCACCGGGACTAGTTGTGAAAACTCTATTTTCTGCACCCGGTAGTGTCTACAAGTCTAAAAATTTATTCCGGAACGATCCGTGTGCGAAACATTGACGCACCATTTTGTTCATGTTCGGGTTGCCCCAGTAGTGACCCGCATTTATTTCGTCGGGACAAGTTGTGAAAACTGTGTTTTCCGCACCTAGTGTCTATGAGTCCAAAAATGTATTTCGGAACGATCCCAGCCGTTAACATCCACGCACAATTTTGTTTATGTTCGGTGGGCCCACTATAGACCCGCATTTATTGCGCCAGTACAAGTTGTGAAAACTGTTTTTTCTGCACCCGGTAGTGTCTATAAGTATTAAAATGTATTTTGGAACGATCCAAGCATGAAACCGACGCACAATTTTGTTTATGTTCGGGTGGGCCCACTACGGACCCGCATTTATTGCGGCGGGACTAGTTTTGAAATTTGTATTTTCTGCACCTGGTAGTGTCTATGACTCGTAAAATGTGTTTTAGAATGATACCAGCGTGAAACACCGACGCATAATTTTGTTTATGTTCGAGTGGGCCCACTAGAGACCCGCATTTATTGCGACGATACGAGATATGAAAACTATGTTTTCCGCACTCGGTAGTGTCTAGAAGTCCAAAAATGTGTTCCGAACGATCCGTGTGCGAAACACCGACGCGCGATTTTGTTCTTGTTCGGGTGGCCCCACTAGCGACCTGCATTTATTGCGTCGGGACAAGTTGTGAAAATCGTGTTTTCCGCACCCGTAGTGTCTAGGAGTCCAAAAATGTGTTCCGGTCCGTGTGAGAAACACCGACGCGTAATTTTGTTCATGTTCGAGAGGCCCCACTAGTGACCCGCATTTATTGCGTCGATACAAGTTGTGAAAACTATTTTTTCCGCACCCGGTAGTGTCTTTGAGTATTAAAATGTATTTCGGAACGATCCAAGCATGAAACACCGACGTACAATTTTGTTTATGTTCGGGTGGGCCCACATTTATTACGACGGGACTAGTTGTGAAAACTGTGTTTTCGATGGATACCCGGGAGGGTTTGTTTCCGATCTTTCGGTGGAGACCCGGGGGATAACTCGATTGATGGCGAAGTCGACATTCACGGCCCGACTACAACTGTCCCGGAGACGTTGCGCCTTAGCGACCGATACACCAACTCCGATGGTTGCCGCGAACTTGTGGTGCGCGACACCCGGCCACGAGGGCACTCGTCCCGCAAGCAATCGAAGAACTAGCAAGAACAAGTAGAACAAGCACCGAATTGCGAGATAAAGATGAAGAACACGAATTGAAGTCTCAATAATGTGGGATTCTGGAAATAAGCAAACGGGCGGTTTAGCCAACACGCGCGCAGCAAGCCGATTAGCAGTAGCTAATTCTAATCAATAAAACCCGAGGGTTCCTAATGGTGGCTGCGAGTTATATGAATATGGGAGGACGACCTTAGGGGGCTGGGGTCGTGCTCCAACCCTAGGACGCGTCCGAAGTGGACTCTACTTGATACACGACCCAATGGGCCAAAATAAGGTATCGCAGCACCGTAAGCAGAAAAGATCTCTGCAATAAAGTGACGATTCCGGCCGACTCCGAATAGATATGGGCCTAAGGTTGAATCCATGTGAAAGTAGACTTCATGATCTTTCCAGCAAGTACTTGGACTCCTCAAGCCGACTCCGTATGTGGTCGTGGCAGCCGTGACAAGTTGGCGCTGTTTTGGAGTCCAAATCCAGCCTGCGCGAATCCAACTCTGTTTTGGTTTAATTGGCGAACTCGGCACGAGTAATGGGTCCAACCAGCTTGTCGGGAGTAGGTGTGGATGTATCGATGATATTGATGTCCTCATCATCCTCCCCTTCTTGTATTTGAGTCGCCCTCGGCTCAAACTCATCCTCTTAACCCAAATATGGCTTCAAATCTGCAATGTTAAATGTGGGACTAACCCCAAAATCTGCAGGCAGATCAAGCTTATATGCGTTCTCATTGATTTTTTTCTAACACTTTAAAAGGTCCATCAGCTCGAGGCATTAACTTAGATTTTCGCAATGCAGGAAAACGTTCTTTTCTCAAATGCAACCAAACCAAATCTCCGGGTTCAAAATTCAACTCCTTGAGACCTTTATCACCAAGCAAGTTTATACTTAGCATTCATGCACTCAATATTTTCTTTAGTTGTTTCATGCAGTTTTAACATCAATTCAGCACATTGTTTAGCATCAAAGTTCAACTTTTCAGAAGATGGTAAAGGCATGAAATCAATTGGGGCACGAGGCAAGAAACCATAAACTATCTCAAACGGGCACATCTTTGTAGTAGAATGCAGCGAGCGATTATATGCAAATTCAACATGGGGCAAGCATTCTTCCCACATCTTAATATTTTTCTTTAAAACAGCCCTTAACATGGTAGATAACGTTCATTCACAACTTCAGTTTGACCATCAGTTTGGGGATGACATGTAGTAGAAAACAATAGCTTAGTCCCAAGTTTAGCCCACAATGTTCGCCAAAAATGGCTAAGAAATTTAGTGTCACGATCGAAACAATTGTGTTTGGCACACCATGCAAGCGAACGATTTCTTTAAAGAATAAATCAGCAATATGAGTGGCATCATCAGCTTTGTGACAAGGTATGAAATGTGCCATTTTAGAAAATCTATCCACAACCACAAAAATGCTATCACGTCCCCTTTTAGTTCGAGGCAATCCCAACACAAAATCCATAGAAATGTCTTCCCAATGGACGCTAGGAACAGGTAGAGGCATATATAAACCATGTGGATTTAATCGTGACTTAGCTTTTTGACATGTAGTGCAGCGAGCAACATACCTTTCAACGTCGCGTCGCATCTTTGGCCAAAAGAAGTGACCAGCAAGGATGTCTTCTGTCTTCTTGGCCCCAAAATGTCCCATCAGCCCACCACCATATGCCTCCTGTAATAACAACAAGCGAACGGAGCTTGCTGGAATGCATAGCTTGTTAGCTCGAAACACAAACCCGTCACTAAGGACGAATTTGTTCCACGTTGTGCCCTCTTTGCAATGCAGCAACACATCTTTAAAATCAGGATCATGAATATATTGATCTTTTATAGCTTGTAAACCAAAGATTTTATAGTCAAGTTGTGCTAACAAGGTATATCTTCCGGACAAAGCATCAGCAATGACATTTTCTTTCCCTTTCTTGTGTTTGATAACATAAGGAAAAGATTCAATGAATTCCACCCATTTAGCATGTCTACGGTTCAGTTTTTCTTGACGAAGAATATGTTTCAATGATTCATGATCAGAATGTATGACAAATTCTTTGGGCTACAAATAATGTTGCCATGTTTCTAAACATCTTACAAGAGCATATAATTCCTTATCATAAGTAGAATAATTCAGAACAGGCCCACTTAATTTTTCACTAAAATATGCAATAGGCTTTCTTTCTTGCAGCAAAACCACCCAATCCAATTCCACTAGCATCAAAGTTCAAAAGTTTTGTTAAAATCAGGAAGTTGGAGGAGAGGTGCATGTGTCAACTTATCTTTTAGCATGTTGAAGGCGTTATCTTGTGTTGTGCCCCAAGTGAAAGGCACACCCTTCCTTGTAAGCGCATTCAACGGTGCCGCAATGGTGCTGAAATCCTTCACAAAGTGACGATAAAAACCAGCAAGGCCTAAAAAGCTGCGGACATGCGAAAGTGTCTTCGGAACAGGCCATCCTTGTATAGCTTCCACCTTGGCTTGGTCAACCTCAATTTCTGTGGAGTGACAACATAGTCAAGGAACGAGACTCGATCGATGCAAAAGGTGCACTTCTCAAGGTTACCAAATAAACGTGCAGCACGAAGGGCATCAAAAACAGCACTTAAATGATCACAATGCTCATCAATGGACTTGCTATAAATCAATATATCATCAAAGTAAACCACCACAAATTTCCCAATGAAAGCACGTAAAACTTCATTCATTAAGCGCATGAAAGTACTAGGAGCATTAGTTAAACCAAAAGGCATCACTAACCACTCATATAAACCAAATTTAGTTTTGAATGCAGTTTTCCATTCATCCCCCAATTTCATGCGAATCTAATAGTACCCACTACGTAAATCCACTTTAGAGAAAATCACGAGCACCACTCAATTCATCAAGCATACCATCTAAACGTGGAATGGGGAGACGATATTGAATAGTGATATTATTAATAGCTCTACAATCGACACACATACGCCATGAACCATCTTTCTTAGGTACTAAAATAACTGGAACAATACAAGGACTAAGAGACTCACGTACATATCCCTTGTCGAGTAGTTCTTGCACTTGGCGCTGAATTTCCTTTGTTTTTTCTGCATTGGTTCCGTATGGTGCACGGTTTGGCAAAGAAGCACCTGGAATAAGATCAATCTGGTGCTCAATGCCTCGAATCGGTGGTAGCCCTAGTGGTACTTCACTTGAAAACACATCAGAATACTCCTGCAAAATGTTAGCCAACAACAGGGGGCAACGAATTCTGCATATCGTGTAATGAAATCAAAGCATCTTTGCACACCAAAGCATAGGAAATAGAAGTGGATGCTATTAATTCATTTATATCAGATTAAGTAGCAAGCAAGCAATTTCCCTTTAAGGTGATTTGATTGGTGTTATCAAACATGGCTTTGGTATTTCTATTTTCACGGTTCACTATTTCATTGGCTGCAAGCATGTTTTAAGTTTTAGCATTGGCCTGAGTTTTTCTAGCTCTAGCAACATCATCATGAATAATAGCTTCAGGAGACATAGGGTGCAAAACTATTTTCTTCTCATGGTACAGAAAAGAATACTGATTTGATTTACCGTGATCCATAGAATCTCTATCAAATTGCCATGGTCTACCTAGCAGAATATGACATGCTTACATAGGCACAACATCGCATTCAACAACATCATGATATGAGCCAATAGAAAAATTAATTCGCACTAGTTTTGATACCTTTGCCTTGCCGCTGTTGTTGAGCCATTGGATGTAATATGGGTGTGGGTGTGGTTTAGTGGTAAGAGCAAGCTTCTCCACTATCTCGCTGCTTGCCAAGTTGTTGCAGCTACCGCCATCAATAATCAAGCGGCACGAACGCTCTTTAACTACACACTTGGTTTGAAACAAGGTGTGTCGCTGATTTTGCTTCGCCTTCTCCATTTGCGTGCTAAGCACATGCTGTACAATTAGGCTCTCATAGTGTTCTGCATGACCTGCACTAATGTGTTCTTCGGCATGTTCCTCACTACCTGCATGGTCAGCCGCAAGCAATGCAAGTGTATCATCATCAAAATCACTAGCTGAAGAATACTCACCATCATCTCTAATGATCATAACACGCTTGCTTGGACAGTCACGCATAACATGTCCAAGGCCCTTGCAGCGGTGGCACCGAATATCCCTCGTTCTCCTCGTAGATGCCACGGACTCGGAGGGTGTTGGAACCCCTTCGAAGCTGTAGGTGCACGACTTGTAGAATTCGCTGGACCAGTGCGAGGCTTGATGTTGTTGCTGGAAGGCGAGGGTGTCACTGGAACCGAGTACGAAGATGGTGGGGGCGCACGTGGATTTGCGGCTGTGGTTGTGCGCTGCCATGAATTGCTCCTTCCTGCAGAAAAGTTAGTTCGCACACTAGCATGTCGTCCCTGCACTTCTCGTTCAGCTTTGCAAGCAAGATGAAACAAACGAGTAATAGATGTATAATCTTTATACTCTAGAATGTCCTGAATTTCACGGTTTAAACCAGCCAAAAACCTAGCCACAACAGCATCTTCATGTTCCTCTATATTACAACGCATCATGCCAATTTGTAATTCCTGATAATAGTCTTCGACACTTTTAGACCCTTGTTTTAGTTGCTACAATTTATTTATTAAATCACGTTGATAGTATGAAGGGACAAATCTAGCTCACATGACCCTTTTTAAAGCATCCCAATTATGTGGTATGTTATCGGGATTTTTAGTGCAATATTCTTTCCACCAAACAGATGCAAAATCGGAAAATTCACTAGTGGTCGCTCGAACTCTAGCATTTTCAGGAAAGTCATAACATGCAAATTTTTTATCAACAACCATCTCCCACGTAATGTATGCATCAGGATCATATTTACCATTAAAAGTAGGAATTTTAAATTCAAGCTTGGATAAAGGATCATCATTGTTGCGTACCTCATGTCGACGGTGTCCACCCATGCCATGACGATTCCGACGAAGGCGACGATGAGCCGCTTGGTCATCAAATTCTGAAACAGCAGAATACTCCTCCTCCCAATTGTCCTCCACATCTTCATGGTCACCATTAGGTTGTTGACGCCGCTCATGCTCCCGTGTCATGAAGTCATCAAAACGCCTCAACAAAGCAGCAAGGCTTGTGTCGATTTGTTTAACCGATGCCTCCACCTACCCAATCTTTGAATTGGCAGAAATCATTGAGGCTTCCATCACACCAAGCCCCTCATTAGTTACCTGCAAATCTGCCTCCATGCCCGCCACATCGCGCGCCGGTTTGTCCGCTTCAGTATGCACGCCGTCCACTAGAGCCTTTAATCCGCTCGTACTAAGGTTAATGTCATCATCCTCATCTCGTGACCCCGCCATCTCAAAGACACAAAGCAACAAGAGCAAACAAGTGAAGAAAGAAAATCCCTAGCACTACAGCAAGGCACTAACTCTAAACTTGTCCAAACAAGCTCTTACTAATTCTTACCTTGCTCGAGCGAGGAGGCTATGGCAACCAACAAGTAAGCAACTGGATAGAAAGTGTATCGGTGCTTCTGCAACAATCTCTGTCAAGCCGTAGAGGGGAAATATGTGGAGTTCTAGGTAGGGTGAAAGTAGTATACAAGGGAAAAACTAGCACCACGTTAGTTACAAAAGCAAGTTGAGAAATTGTTCAACGGTGGTCCTATGCTTGGTCCTAGGCTAGACTATGCTAGAGACGCGAGCCTAGACACAAAGGAAGTCACAAAGCACCACCCGAACAAGAAGAAGAAACACACAAAAATGCCCCTTGCTTTTTACTCTCTTTTTTTTTGCTATTTCTTTTCTCTTTTCTTTTCTTTTTTTCGATTTTTTTTCAATATTTTTTTTCGAGGGGACTTCAAATCTGAATATATGAACAAAGGGAGTGCAAATGAGCAATGGACCACACTCTCTCTCTCTCTCTCTAGAGTAGGGTCAAAATCTGAACTATGTGATTGTGGTTTTCACGGCTAATAGAGTGGCCAGCAACAAGGTTTGACAGCAACTCGGACTCAAGCTTAGCCGGCTATCCGCCGCAACAAGTATATAATTGAACTCGGACTCGGACTAGTGATGTGACCAGAACGTGATCGGAACTCGAAACTCTAAAGAGACTAAACCTAAGACCAGCAACTCGACGCTACCGATGCAACCAAAAACTCAACAAGCCCTAACTAATTACTACTAGTAAAAGGCTCAAAGGGTTTCGGGATACAGGAAAACTAATCTAATATATTTTTTTGGCTTTTCCGGACTCGTAGGAAAAAAAATTAGGTAAAAACAAGAAGTCTCTCACCGATAAACCTTGCTCGAATACCACTTGATGGATACCCGGGAGGGTTTGTTCCCGATCTTTCGGTGGAGACGTGGAGGATAACTCGATTGATGGCGAAGTCGACGTTCACGGCCCGACTACAACTGTCCGGAGACGTTGCGCCTTAGTGACCGATACACCAACTCCGATGGTTGCCGCGAACTTGTGGTGCGCGACACCCGGCCACGAGGGCACTCGTCCCGCAAGCAATCGAAGAACTAGCAAGAACAAGTAGAACAAGCACTGAACTGCGAGATAAAGATGAAGAACACGAACTGAAGTCTCAATAATGTGGGGTTCTGGAAACAAGCAAACGGGCGGTTTAGCCAACACGCGCGCAGCAAGCCGAATAGCGAGTAGCTAATTCTAATCAACAAAACCCGAGGGTTCCTAATGGCGGCTGCGAGTTATATGAATGTGGGAGGACGACCTCAAGGGGCTGGGGTCGTGCTGCAACCCTAGGACGCATCCGAAGTGGACTCTACTTGATACACGACCCAATGGGCCAAAATAAGGTGTCGCAGCACCGTAAGCGGAAAAGGTCTCTGCAACAAAACGATGATTCCGGCCGACTCCGAGTAGATATGGGCCTAAGGTTGGATCCATGTGAAAGTAAACTTCATGATCTTTCCAGCAAGTACTCGGACTCCTCAAGCCGACTCCGTATGTGGTCGTGGCAGCCGTGACAAGTTGGTGCTGTTCCGGAGTCCGAATCCAGCCTGCGCGAATCCAACTCTGTTTTGGTCCCGTCCATCGTTCCTAAGCAACACAAGGCAGCAAACGTTTCCATTTACTATATAAGACTGATATGAAGCTAGGGACGAAGCCACCTGATGGTTTAATTGGCGAACTCGGGCACGAGTAATGGGTCCAACCAGACTTGTCGGGAGTAGGTGTGGATGTATCGATGATATTGATGTCCTCATCATTTTCTGCACCCGGTAGTGTCTATGAGTCCTAAAATATGTTCCGGAACGATCCGTGTGCGAAACACGGACACATAATTTTGCTCATGTTCGGGTGGCTCCACTAGTGACCCGCATTTATTGCGTCGGGACAAGTTGTGAAAACTGTGTTTGCCGCACCCGGTAGTGTTTATGAGTCCTAAAATGTATTTTGGAACGATCCGAGCGTGAAATAACGACACACAATTTTGTTTATGTTCGTGTGGGCCCACTACGGACCCGCATTTATTACGCTGGGACAAGTTGTGAAGACTTTGTTTTCTCGTACCGGTAGTGTCCGGAAGTCCAAAAATTTATTCGGAACGATCCGTGTGCGAAACATTGACGCACAATTTTGTTCATGTTCGGGTGGCCCCGAGTAGTGACCCGCATTTATTTCGTCGAGACAAGTTGTGAAAACTATGTTTTCCCCTCCCGATGAGTGTCGATGAGTCCTAAAATATATTTTGGAACGATTCCAACGTGAACATCCACGCACAATTTTGTTTATGTTCGAGTGGGCCCACTACGGACCCGCACTTATTGCGCCGATACAAGTTGTGAAAACTGTTTTTTCCACACCGGGTAGTGTCTATGAGTACTAAAATGTATTTCGGAACGATCTAGCATGAAACACCGACGCATAATTTTATTCATGTTCGGGTGGGCCCACTACGAGACCCGCATTTATTGCGTCGGGTCTAGTTGTGAAAACTGTGTTTTCTGCACCCGTAGTGTCTATGAGTCCTAAAATGTATTTCGGAACGATCCCAGCGTGAACATTCACGCACAATTTTGTTTATGTTCGGGTGGGTCCACTATAGAGCCGTATTTATTGCGCCGGTACAAGTTGTGAAAACTGTTTTTTCCGCACCCGGTAGTGTCTATAAGTACTAAAATGTATTTCGGAACGATCCGAGCATGAAACACCGACGCACAATTTTGTTTATGTTCGGGTGGGCCCACTACGGACCCGCATTTATTGCGGCGGGACTAGTTCGAAAACTGTGTTTTCTGCACTCGGTAGTGTCCATGAGTCCTAAAATGTATTTCGGAACGATCCGTGTGTGAAACACCGACGCACAATTTTCTTTATGTTTAGGTGGGCCCACTAGAGACCCGCATTTATTGCATTGGAACGAGTTGTGAAAACTGTTTTTTCTGCACCCGGTATTATCTATGAGTACTAAAATGTATTTCGGAGCGATCCGAGCATGAAACACCGTCACACAATTTTGTTTATGTTCGGGTGGGCCCACTAGAGACCAAGCATTTATTGCGTCGGTACAAGTTGTGAAAACAATTTTTTCCGCACCCGGTAGTGTCCGTGAGTACTAAAATGTATTTCGAAATGACGTGAAACACCGACGCAGAATTTTGTTTATGTTCGGGTGGGCCCACTACGAGATCCGCATTTATTGCGCCGGTACAAGTTGTGAAAACCGTGTTTTCCGCACCCGTAGAGTCTAGCAGTTCAAAAATGTGTTCCGGAACGATCCGTGTGCGAAACACCGACGCACAATTTTCTTCATGTTCACGTGGCCCCACTAGTGACCCGCATTTATTGCGTCGGGACAAGTTGTGAATACTGTGTTTTCTCGCACCCGATAGTGTCTATGAGTCCTAAAATGTATTTCGGAATGATCCCAGCGTGAAACATCGACGCACAATTTTGTTTATGTTCGGGTGGCCCCACTACGGACCCGCATTTATTGCGGCTGGGACAAGTTGTAAAAATTGTGTTTTCCGCACCCGGTAGTGTTTATGAGTCCTAAAATGTGTTCCGGAACGATCCGTGTGTGAAACACCGATGCACGATTTTGTTCATATTCGGGTGGCCCTACTAGTGACCAGCATTTATTGCATCGGGACAAGTTGTGAAAGCTGTGTTTTTCCGCACCCGATAGCGTTTATGAGTCCTAAAATGTATTTTGGAACGATCCCGGCGTGAAGGACCGACACACAATTTTGTTTATGTTCCTGTGGGCCCACTACAGGCCCGCATTTATTGCGCTGAACAAGTTGTGAAAACTCTGTTTTCTGCACCCGATAGTGTCCGGAAGTCCAAAAATGTGTTCCAGAATGATCCGTGTGCGAAACATTGACGCACAATTTTGTTCATGATCGGGTGGCCCCGATAGTGACCCACATTTATTTTGTTTTGGACAAGTTGTGAAAACTGTATTTTCCGCACCCGGTAGTGTCTATGAGTCCTAAAATGTATTTCGGAACGATCCCAGCGTGAAACATCGATGCACAATTTTGTTTATGTTCGGGTGGACCCACTACGGACCCGTATTTATTGCGCCAAGTACAAGTTGTGAAAACTGTGTTTTCCGCACCCGATAGTGTCCGAGTCCTAAAATGTATTTCGGAATGATCCCAGCGTGAAACACCGTCGCACAATTTTGTTTATGTACGGGTGGGCCCACTAGAGACCCGCATTTATTGTGCTTGGTACGCGATGTGAAAACTATGTTTCCGCACCTGGTAGTGTCTACGAGTCCAAAAATGTGTTCCGGAGCGATCCGTGTGCGAAACCCCGACGCGCAATTTTGTTCATGTTCGGGTGGCCCCACTAGTGACCCGCATTTATTGCGTCGGGACATGTTGTGAAAACTGTGTTTCCACACCCGGTAGTGTCTATGAGTCCTAAAATGTATTTTGGAACGATCCCAGCGTGAAACTCCGACGCACAATTTTGTTTATGTTCGTGTGGGCCCACTACGGACCCGCATTTACTCGCGCCGGGACAAGTTGTGAAAATTGTGTTTTCCGCACCCGTAGTGTCTAGAAGTCCAAAAATGTGTCCGGAACGATCCGTGTGCGAAACATTGACGTACAATTTTGTTCATAAAAGGTGGCCCCGGTAGTGACCCGCATTTATTTCGTCGGGACAAGTTGTGAAAACTGTGTTTTCCGCTCCCGTAGTGTCTATGAGTCCTAAAATGTATTTCCGAACGATCCCAGCGTGAAACATCGAAGCATAATTTTGTTTATGTTCGGGTCGCCCCACTACGGGTCCGTATTTATTGCGCCGAGACACGTTGTGAAAACTGTGTTTTCTGCACTCGGTAGTGTTTATGAGTCCTAAAATGTGTTCGGAACGATCCGTGTGCAAAACACCGACGCACAATTTGTTCACGTTCGGGTCGCCCCACTAGTGACCCGCATTTATTGCGTCGGGACAAGTTGTGAAAACTGTGTTATTCGCACTCGGTAGTGTTTATGAGTCCCAAAATGCATTTCGGAATGATCCCGGCGTGAAACACCGATGCACAATTTTGTTTATCTTCGGGTGGGCCCACTACAAACCTGCATTTATTGCGTTGGTACAAGTTGTGAAAACTGTGTTTTTCGCACCCGTATCTGTCCAGGAGTGCAAAAATGTGTTCGGAACGATCCGTGTGTGAAATACCGACGCGCAATTTTGTTCATATTCGGGTGGCCCGGTAGTGACCCATATTTATTTCGTCGGTACAAGTTGTGAAAACTGTGTTTTTCGCACCCGGTAGTGTCCATGAGTCCTAAAGTATATTCCGAAACGATCCCGACTTGAAACACGGATGCACAATTTTGTTTATGCTCGGGTGGGCCCACTACGGACCCGTATTTGTTGCGTCGGGAGAAGTTGTGAAAATTGGTCATCCTCTCCCCCTCTCTTATACCCTCATAGCCGCCACATTCGGATTGGGTTTTGTTTTGTTAGTTTAGTCGGTGCTAGTACCTTGTAGACGCGTGCGTCGGTAGACCATCCGTTCTACTTTATTCGAACCCCACCTTTGTTAGTTGAGTTACTTGTTTACCTTGTTCTTGCATGTTCTTCGATTGCTTGTAGGAATTACCCTCGTGGTTTGCTTGATCGTGCTCCGCAAGATCGTGATTAACCGCCGGAGTTGGTGTATCGGTTGCTAAGGTGTATCCTTGTTGGCTGTAGTCGGCCCGTGAACGTCTCTCCGGTCTAAATCTAAGTTATCCCCTCTCATCGAAACATCGGGCAGCACCCGTGTAAGAATTGCCCTCGTGGTTTGGTTGATTGTGCTCCGCAAGATCGTGATTAACCGCTGGAGTTGGTGTATCGGTTGCTAAGGCGCATCCTTGTTGGCTGTAGTCGGGCCGTGAACATCTCTCCAGTCTAAATTGAAGTTATCCCCTCTCATCGAAAGATCGGGCAGCACCCGTATACATATCGAGTTGGTATCGAGCAAGGTTCATCGGTGAGAGATTTCGTGTTCCTCCCTGAATTTTTTTCTCTCCTATAGTCCAAAAATAGCCATACAAAAAAACACACACATATATTTCCCTTTACCTTTAAACACTTTGAGCTTTTTGTTGTTACTACTTAGTTAATTCTTGTTGAGTTTGTGGTTGCATCATCGTGTCGTGTTGCTGGTCTTAGTGTTTAATCCACTAGAGTTTCAAGTTCTTATTCATATTTTAGTCACCACTTCATCCACCGCTGCTGCCATCACTATTTTTTCCACCTATAGAACCACGAAATTATCCACCATAACCATCATACTTGTTGTTTGGTATTGTGCTTTACCTAATTTATCTTTGTCCACATCTTGTTTTGCACCTAGAAGAACGAAAATCAATTTAATATCAAGACAGATTCGCGGAGCAAATTATGATCTCTAACAAAAAGGCTATATTTTTATCATCGCTGGTGCGTTTTGTGCCTTTAAGCACAATTTAGAAAGCTTATGATCTTATCTTTCCAACAGAGCTGAGCTTGCATAAAAATTCCATCTAAGTCAGCTACAATCGGCGAAGAGATTTACAATCTGTTGTTTGAACAAGACTGTTCAATCTGCTAAAAAAGAGTACAAAAAACAAAAGAAAGAGAGAACAAAAGTGAGTTGTAGTTGTTGCTGGTTCTACCTATTTCATTTGCTTTGTGTGACATCATTTATGTCTAGGCTCGCGTCTCTATAATTGTTTAGCCTAGGACCAGCACGGTGCACGTCATTGAACACTTATTCAACTTGCTTCTAACTAACGTAGTACTAGCTTTCCTTGTGCATTACTTTCAGCCCACCTACAACTTCACATATTCGATTAGAGCTTGTCGGGAGTTGTTGCTGCGACATCGATACACTTTCTTGCACGGTTTCGACTTGTTGGTTGCCATCACCACCGTTGAGCAAGGTAAGAACTTGCAAGGGCTTGTTTGAACAAATCAGTTTGAGAGAATAACAACGACACATCCTAGTAGTTGATAGGAGCATACAAATTATTGTGTCCTGTTCTTGCTTTCTACTAATCATGGCAGGTGACACGAAGATATTTGTGCCATCATGGTTGCATCGTAACATTCAGGACATCATTCAACATTTGCCTTCATATGATGGTGAGTTTCTTAATCCTAGAGCATATATTGATTGGGAGCTAAAGTTAGAGAGTGAGTTTGATGATCATGATCTTTATGAGGAACAAAAGATTTATATTGCTTCTAATATATTGACTAAAGATGCTTTGTATGAATGGAACCACATTTGTAGGCGGAGCAAAGCTCCACAATCATGGCATGACTTCAAACTTCTTTTTAGAGATGCTTTCATTCCTGAATATTATGCTGATCGTTTGATTAAAAAATTAGACGACTTGAAGCAAGATAGTAGGAGTGTGAAAGAATACTATCATGTTTTAAGATTTGTGTCATATTTGGTGGTCTAGATGAATGCTACAAAGATATAACGAGTAGGTTTATGAGAGGACTCAATTTTGAAATTCAATCCATGCTGAAATCTGAAAATTATACCCACCTATATCTCATGTATTTGCTTGCTCGTGACGCTGAAAATCAGATTTTAATGTCTTGTACTGCTTGTGAAACCGACATGATGTCCACTGTTCCATGTTCTACGATGACTAACATTGGGCGTGATAATAATTATTCGGTTGAAGACAAATCTAAGGAAGATAATGAAAAAGGTAGTTCTATTTGTGTTGAAATTGACCAAGTGAATGAAGGGGCACATGAATTAACAATGGCTGCATGTGATCCTAATGCTTTGGTGCTGAGTTTGTCTACTTCTTATGCTAGTTTAGAGCAATCCTTAGTGGAATCTCCTGCTGAATTTCCTTTGTTACAAGATTCTAAGATAGTTGCTTGTGACAAAGAAGAGTTGTGTGATCATGCTTCACTTATATCTACAACACAACTAATGCATGGGCATGATAATTATGTTCTTAATGATACACTTGCTGAAATAAGACAGGTTCATTGCATTAACAGTGAGAAAGATGAGTTGAAAATCATATCGTCTTTGAATTGTTTAGGTTATATTGAATTTGATAGTCCTTTTGACCTGAATAGTTTGGAGACTGAATTATTTCTGAAATCTGGTTTGCTATATCTTGATTATTGCTCGTTTCATGCAATTGGCAAATATGATGAAAATGATAAGTTCATGATGCATAGGTTGTATATCTGTTCGGATTTGACACCACTTCCATTGAAGTCCTCGTGTGATCCGATGATGACGTGCATTACAACTAACAACACAAGTATCTAGTTTCTCTTGGTTTGATTATAAGTTGCAGGTCAATTTTCAAGAAGGGGAGCAATTTTTGTTGACATAAATTGTAGTGGAAGATGCAGATGTATATTTGAAAGAATATGATCAAAATTTGTACTTGAACTTCCACCACGACGCTAAACCGAGGACGGTTTGCAGCCAAGAAGGAGAGAATGATGAGGACATCACTCGTACGGATACAACCAACACTCCCTCATTTGATATTCAAGGTCCAATCATGAGAGCTCAAGCGCGAATTTAGAATTTATCGGTGAACTCGTTTCTAATGCCTTCCTTATATAGTTTTGAGAATAAAATACTACTTAACGATTTAATTATTGTTAGGAACCTTGTTCTTGCTTGTTCTTTGATTGCTTGCAGGAATTACCCTCGTGGTTTGGTTGATCATGCTCCGCAGATCGTGATTAACCGCTGGAGTTGGTGTATCGGTTGCTAAGGCGCATCCTTGTTGGCTGTAGTCGGGCCGTGAACATCTCTCCAGTCTAAATTGAAGTTATCCCCTCTCATCGAAAGATCGGGCAGCACCCGTATACATATCGGTTGGTATCGAGCAAGGTTCATCGGTGAGAGATTTCGTGTTCCTCCCTGAATTTTTTTCTCTCCTATAGTCCAAAAATAGCCATACAAAAAAAACACACACATATATTTCCCTTTACCTTTAAACACTTTGAGCTTTTTGTTGTTACTACTTAGTTAATTCTTGTTGAGTTTGTGGTTGCATCATCGTGTCGTGTTGCTTGGTCTTAGTGTTTAATCCACTAGAGTTTCAAGTTCTTATTCATATTTTAGTCACCACTTCATCCACCGCTGCTGCCATCACTATTTTTTTCCACCTATAGAACCACGAAATTATCCACCATAACCATCATACTTGTTGTTTGGTATTGTGCTTTACCTAATTTATCTTTGTCCACATCTTGTTTTGCACCTAGAAGAACGAAAATCAATTTAATATCAAGACAGATTCGCGGAGCAAATTATGATCTCTAACAAAAAGGCTATATTTTTATCATCGCTGGTGCGTTTTGTGCCTTTAAGCACAATTTAGAAAGCTTATGATCTTATCTTTCCAACAGAACTGAGCTTGCATAAAAATTCCATCTAAGTCAGCTGCAATCGGCGAAGAGATTTACAATCTGTTGTTTGAACAAGACTGTTCAATCTGCTAAAAAAGAGTACAAAAAACAAAAGAAAGAGAGAACAAAAGTGAGTTGTAGTTGTTGCTGGTTCTACCTATTTCATTTGCTTTGTGTGACATCATTTATGTCTAGGCTCGCGTCTCTATAATTGTTTAGCCTAGGACCAGCACGGTACCGTCATTGAACACTTATTCAACTTGCTTCTAACTAACGTAGTACTAGCTTTCCTTGTGCATTACTTTCAGCCCACCTACAACTTCACATATTCGATTAGAGCTTGTCGGGAGTTGTTGCTGCGACACTCGATACACTTTCTTGCACGGTTTCGACTTGTTGGTTGCCATCACCACTGTTGAGCAAGGTAAGAACTTGCAAGGGCTTGTTTGAACAAATCAGTTTGAGAGAATAACAACGACACATCCTAGTAGTTGATAGGAGCATACAAATTATTGTGTCTGTTCTTGCTTTCTACTAATCATGGCAGGTGACACGAAGATATTTGTGCCATCATGGTTGCATCGTAACATTCAGGACATCATTCAACATTTGCCTTCATATGATGGTGAGTTTCTTAATCCTAGAGCATATATTGATTGGGAGCTAAAGTTAGAGAGTGAGTTTGATGATCATGATCTTTATGAGGAACAAAAGATTTATATTGCTTCTAATATATTGACTAAAGATGCTTTGTATGAATGGAACCACATTTGTAGGCGGAGCAAAGCTCCACAATCATGGCATGACTTCAAACTTCTTTTTAGAGATGCTTTCATTCCTGAATATTATGCTGATCGTTTGATTAAAAAATTAGACGACTTGAAGCAAGATAGTAGGAGTGTGAAAGAATACTATCATGTTTTAAGATTTGTGTCATATTTGGTGGTCTAGATGAATGCTACAAAGATATAACGAGTAGGTTTATGAGAGGACTCAATTTTGAAATTCAATCCATGCTGAAATCTGAAAATTATACCCACCTATATCTCATGTATTTGCTTGCTCGTGACGCTGAAAATCAGATTTTAATGTCTTGTACTGCTTGTGAAACCGACATGATGTCCACTGTTCCATGTTCTACGATGACTAACATTGGGCGTGATAATAATTATTCGGTTGAAGACAAATCTAAGGAAGATAATGAAAAAGGTAGTTCTATTTGTGTTGAAATTGACCAAGTGAATGAATGGGCACATGAATTAACAATGGCTGCATGTGATCCTAATGCTTTGGTGCTGAGTTTGTCTACTTCTTATGCTAGTTTAGAGCAATCCTTAGTGGAATCTCCTGCTGAATTTCCTTTGTTACAAGATTCTAAGATAGTTGCTTGTGACAAAGAAGAGTTGTGTGATCATGCTTCACTTATATCTACAACACAACTAATGCATGGGCATGATAATTATGTTCTTAATGATACACTTGCTGAAATAAGACAGGTTCATTGCATTAACGAGTGAGAAAGATGAGTTGAAAATCATATCGTCTTTGAATTGTTTAGGTTATATTGAATTTGATAGTCCTTTTGACCTGAATAGTTTGGAGACTGAATTATTTCTGAAATCTGGTTTGCTATATCTTGATTATTGCTCGTTTCATGCAATTGGCAAATATGATGAAAATGATAAGTTCATGATGCATAGGTTGTATATCTGTTCGGATTTGACACCACTTCCATTGAAGTCCTCGTGTGATCCGATGATGACGTGCATTACAGCTAACAACACGAGTATCTAGTTTCTCTTGGTTTGATTATAAGTTGCAGGTCAATTTTCAAGAAGGGGAGCAATTTTTGTTGACATAAATTGTAGTGGAAGATGCGAGATGTATATTTGAAAGAATATGATCAAAATTTGTACTTGAACTTCCACCACGACGCTAAACCGAGGACGGTTTGCAGCCAAGAAGGAGAGAATGATGAGGACATCACTCGTACGGATACAACCAACACTCCCTCATTTGATATTCAAGGTCCAATCATGAGAGCTCAAGCGCGAATTTAGAATTTATCGGTGAACTCGTTTCTAATGCCTTCCTTATATAGTTTTGAGAATAAAATACTACTTAACGATTTAATTATTGTTAGGAACCTTGTTCTTGCTTGTTCTTTGATTGCTTGCAGGAATTACCCTCGTGGTTTGGTTGATCATGCTCCGCGAGATCGTGATTAACCGCTGGAGTTGGTGTATCGGTTGCTAAGGCGCATCCTTGTTGGCTGTAGTCGGGCCGTGAACATCTCTCCAGTCTAAATTGAAGTTATCCCCTCTCATCGAAAGATCGGGCAGCACCCGTATACATATCGGTTGGTATCGAGCAAGGTTCATCGGTGAGAGATTTCGTGTTCCTCCCTGAATTTTTTTCTCTCCTATAGTCCAAAAATAGCCATACAAAAAAAACACACACATATATTTCCCTTTACCTTTAAACACTTTGAGCTTTTTGTTGTTACTACTTAGTTAATTCTTGTTGAGTTTGTGGTTGCATCATCGTGTCGTGTTGCTTGGTCTTAGTGTTTAATCCACTAGAGTTTCAAGTTCTTATTCATATTTTAGTCACCACTTCATCCACCGCTGCTGCCATCACTATTTTTTTCCACCTATAGAACCACGAAATTATCCACCATAACCATCATACTTGTTGTTTGGTATTGTGCTTTACCTAATTTATCTTTGTCCACATCTTGTTTTGCACCTAGAAGAACGAAAATCAATTTAATATCAAGACAGATTCGCGGAGCAAATTATGATCTCTAACAAAAAGGCTATATTTTTATCATCGCTGGTGCGTTTTGTGCCTTTAAGCACAATTTAGAAAGCTTATGATCTTATCTTTCCAACAGAACTGAGCTTGCATAAAAATTCCATCTAAGTCAGCTGCAATCGGCGAAGAGATTTACAATCTGTTGTTTGAACAAGACTGTTCAATCTGCTAAAAAAGAGTACAAAAAACAAAAGAAAGAGAGAACAAAAGTGAGTTGTAGTTGTTGCTGGTTCTACCTATTTCATTTGCTTTGTGTGACATCATTTATGTCTAGGCTCGCGTCTCTATAATTGTTTAGCCTAGGACCAGCACGGTACCGTCATTGAACACTTATTCAACTTGCTTCTAACTAACGTAGTACTAGCTTTCCTTGTGCATTACTTTCAGCCCACCTACAACTTCACATATTCGATTAGAGCTTGTCGGGAGTTGTTGCTGCGACACTCGATACACTTTCTTGCACGGTTTCGACTTGTTGGTTGCCATCACCACCTGTTGAGCAAGGTAAGAACTTGCAAGGGCTTGTTTGAACAAATCAGTTTGAGAGAATAACAACGACACATCCTAGTAGTTGATAGGAGCATACAAATTATTGTGTCTCGTTCTTGCTTTCTACTAATCATGGCAGGTGACACGAAGATATTTGTGCCATCATGGTTGCATCGTAACATTCAGGACATCATTCAACATTTGCCTTCATATGATGGTGAGTTTCTTAATCCTAGAGCATATATTGATTGGGAGCTAAAGTTAGAGAGTGAGTTTGATGATCATGATCTTTATGAGGAACAAAAGATTTATATTGCTTCTAATATATTGACTAAAGATGCTTTGTATGAATGGAACCACATTTGTAGGCGGAGCAAAGCTCCACAATCATGGCATGACTTCAAACTTCTTTTTAGAGATGCTTTCATTCCTGAATATTATGCTGATCGTTTGATTAAAAAATTAGACGACTTGAAGCAAGATAGTAGGAGTGTGAAAGAATACTATCATGTTTTAAGATTTGTGTCATATTTGGTGGTCTAGATGAATGCTACAAAGATATAACGAGTAGGTTTATGAGAGGACTCAATTTTGAAATTCAATCCATGCTGAAATCTGAAAATTATACCCACCTATATCTCATGTATTTGCTTGCTCGTGACGCTGAAAATCAGATTTTAATGTCTTCTACTGCTTGTGAAACCGACATGATGTCCACTGTTCCATGTTCTACGATGACTAACATTGGGCGTGATAATAATTATTCGGTTGAAGACAAATCTAAGGAAGATAATGAAAAAGGTAGTTCTATTTGTGTTGAAATTGACCAAGTGAATGAAGGGGCACATGAATTAACAATGGCTGCATGTGATCCTAATGCTTTGGTGCTGAGTTTGTCTACTTCTTATGCTAGTTTAGAGCAATCCTTAGTGGAATCTCCTGCTGAATTTCCTTTGTTACAAGATTCTAAGATAGTTGCTTGTGACAAAGAAGAGTTGTGTGATCATGCTTCACTTATATCTACAACACAACTAATGCATGGGCATGATAATTATGTTCTTAATGATACACTTGCTGAAATAAGACAGGTTCATTGCATTAACAAGTGAGAAAGATGAGTTGAAAATCATATCGTCTTTGAATTGTTTAGGTTATATTGAATTTGATAGTCCTTTTGACCTCGAATAGTTTGGAGACTGAATTATTTCTGAAATCTGGTTTGCTATATCTTGATTATTGCTCGTTTCATGCAATTGGCAAATATGATGAAAATGATAAGTTCATGATGCATAGGTTGTATATCTGTTCGGATTTGACACCACTTCCATTGAAGTCCTCGTGTGATCCGATGATGACGTGCATTACAACTAACAACACAAGTATCTAGTTTCTCTTGGTTTGATTATAAGTTGCAGGTCAATTTTCAAGAAGGGGAGCAATTTTTGTTGACATAAATTGTAGTGGAAGATGCAGATGTATATTTGAAAGAATATGATCAAAATTTGTACTTGAACTTCCACCACGACGCTAAACCGAGGACGGTTTGCAGCCAAGAAGGAGAGAATGATGAGGACATCACTCGTACGGATACAACCAACACTCCCTCATTTGATATTCAAGGTCCAATCATGAGAGCTCAAGTGCGAATTTAGAATTTATCGGTGAACTCGTTTCTAATGCCTTCCTTATATAGTTTTGAGAATAAAATACTACTTAACGATTTAATTATTGTTAGGAACCTTGTTCTTGCTTGTTCTTTGATTGCTTGCAGGAATTACCCTCGTGGTTTGGTTGATCATGCTCCGCGAGATCGTGATTAACCGCTGGAGTTGGTGTATCGGTTGCTAAGGCGCATCCTTGTTGGCTGTAGTCGGGCCGTGAACATCTCTCCAGTCTAAATTGAAGTTATCCCCTCTCATCGAAAGATCGGGCAGCACCCGTATACATATCGGTTGGTATCGGAGCAAGGTTCATCGGTGAGAGATTTTGTGTTCCTCCCTGAATTTTTTTCTCTCCTATAGTCCAAAAATAGCCATACAAAAAAACACACACATATATTTCCCTTTACCTTTAAACACTTTGAGCTTTTTGTTGTTACTACTTAGTTAATTCTTGTTGAGTTTGTGGTTGCATCATCGTGTCGTGTTGCTTGGTCTTAGTGTTTAATCCACTAGAGTTTCAAGTTCTTATTCATATTTTAGTCACCACTTCATCCACCGCTGCTGCCATCACTATTTTTTTCCACCTATAGAACCACGAAATTATCCACCATAACCATCATACTTGTTGTTTGGTATTGTGCTTTACCTAATTTATCTTTATCCACATCTTGTTTTGCACCTAGAAGAACGAAAATCAATTTAATATCAAGACAGATTCGCGGAGCAAATTATGATCTCTAACAAAAAGGCTATATTTTTATCATCGCTGGTGCGTTTTGTGCCTTTAAGCACAATTTAGAAAGCTTATGATCTTATCTTTCCAACAGAACTGAGCTTGCATAAAAATTCCATCTAAGTCAGCTGCAATCGGCGAAGAGATTTACAATCTGTTGTTTGAACAAGACTGTTCAATCTGCTAAAAAAGAGTACAAAAAACAAAAGAAAGAGAGAACAAAAGTGAGTTGTAGTTGTTGCTAGTTCTACCTATTTCATTTGCTTTGTGTGACATCATTTATTTCTTACCTCTTGGTTGAGGGCGAGCATTTGGATTCTAATCCTCACCCCATTGATCATTGTCCGGGAGTGGAGGATGACTTTTGAATCTGTCCAAAGCCAACAAAAGATTAATCAAGATTAAGAAGAAGCGTGAGGAACTTTAAGATACCAAGTATTGAAATAAGGAGAGATAGTACATACCGCATCACGGGGACTAGCAAAGTTGTACGCTACATTGACTACATGACATCTAGAGTCATCATAGCCGGATCGAAGCATCTTCTTCATACGTTTTGTCCGGCGCTCTAGACTTGGGCGATTTGTGCCATCACCGGTATTGTTTCCCTCCGGGAACATCCGACTGGAGCAGAGTTGTCTGCTTGATTGGCTACACTCCGCTAACAATGAAGCTCCACAGGATGGTTTCAAGCAACGATTCCTTTTTCACTCTTCGGATCTCTAATCATCTTGAGTAGAGTGGAGACCTGTTCATCCTTGATTAGCTCTTTTCTAACATTCTTGTAGCTCCAGCGAGAAAGTTCCTTGGCCACTTCACCCTTGAATGGAGGAAGGATCTGCAGGAGTGTTGTCGCAGACAAACCATTCATGTTTCCATTTGGAGATGCTCTTATTGAGCGGTATGGAAAAATACTCATCAACATCTCAAGCTTTAATACCAATGCCGCCATCTGCGGAATGATCGTGGAAAGTGGGAAGAGGACAGATTTGGAAAATGTAGCGGAAGAGATTTAAGTGGGGACGAATACCTAGAAAGGCTTCACAAAGGTGGATAAAGAAAGCGATGTGAAGGATGAAATTGGGATTGAGGCTGAGTAATTCCCAACCGTAATAAAAAAGAAGACCACGAAAAAAGGAGCAACAGGGAAGGTTGAATCCGTGGATGAAGAACGAGTGAAGAACTACCTGTTGGGAATCATCATAGCCCCATGGAACCTCTCTAGGGTTGGGGATGATCCAATTAAGCATTGGCTATGGAGGAAGGATCCCATCTCCCTCCATCTCTTGAAGAATGGCCTCGGTGATGGAACTTTCACCGAGTTCTTGGACCCCTAGGGGCGGATCATTGCGAGGAGCTGCAATGGTGGAGGATGATGGTTGAGCGAAAGTCTTCTTCTTGCCCATCTTTGGATATTAGAACCAGGAATGAAGGATTTTTCTTTTTGAGTGGAAGAAAAATAGGGCTCGGATCGTAAGATCGGAAAATCGGAGGCGATTGTGGGCGTCGTGCTGCAGATTGGAGAATGGGTTTGACCTAGGTCGTCTCTTGGTTTCTTTTTATAGGTTTCCGAGTTGGGCTCGGGGCTGTATTATTATTGGGCCATATTTTTCGGCCCAAAACATTTTATCGGTTGTGACCTAACGGTCACAAAGAATCGGTCAACGTGATTTAGATAATCACAGGGGATCTTTTGCAAAAAGCTTATGCGATCCGAAATATGAAGTATTCGAGTGCTGGATGGAATTAAGTGCTAAACTATTTTGTTTGGCGGTATGATAAAGTTAGATCGAAGACAATTAGGTCTTGCCTAACTGGATTTATGAATATGAATGCCTTAGGCCCTGGGTGTTAATCATTCGGTCGATAGGCTTTGGAGACTTGAGTCGATGTGAGATAATGGGAAAAATTGGTCCGATCAACTTGAATTTTGGTTCTTAGTGAAATTTCGCTAAGCGAATTGTAAAAACGGACTAATTTAAACGGTTTGTTATGATAACCTCGTGCGAACCTCCAGGAGTTATGAATTTGTGATCGGTGTGACCGGCTTGGAAATACGTTCATCTTGGTAGAAATTGCTGAGAGGAATATGATTTGATGGATAATATTAAACCAAAGTCTCTCAAGAAAAACTCTTGTATTACTTTGCGATGTTCAAATGATACAAGAGTCGGGGCTATACCTAATTAGGTGCACTGACCTATGCACCACTTTCAAGAGCGGTTTGAAAATAATGGTAATAAAAAAGAACAATCTGTACAAAATGGAGAAAATAATGAAGACTCAAATAATGGACTCTTGCATTATTTGAAAGGAGTTCAAATGATCCAAGAGTCGGAGCTATACCTAATTGGGTGCACCCGAACGGTGCACCGAAGGAAAATAAATAAGTTTTTATCACCTAATTAGGTGGTATGGAGGATAAAATACCAATTTTTTGCCTTTTTGAAGTCGTCTTGAAGAAAGAAGAAGTATTACATAAGATTAGAGTTCTTTTTAATTTAACATTGGAATTAGACTAACATGCAAAAGACTGGCCGGTCTTATTCAAGGTCAAATCAAAAATTACTCGAGGGCTCATTGTCGTAGACTTACCTTATGTGTATACAATTGTTAAAAGAATGAATAATCGGAGACATAGTAGCATATCAATGAAAATAAGACTGGTGGAGAGGGCCCACATAAATGGTGCCCGACCGGTATGGAATAATAGAAGTTTCCATATACTCGGTATGGATACTAGACGGACATGAAGACCGGTGTGATGTGGCTTGATCAACAAGTAAAGAAATAGGATTAAGTTGTTAGGACTTTGAATCAAGAAGGAAAGTTTAGAGATAGAGTTTTCGAGTATGTAATTCATGTAACCCTATCTCCCCGGATATATAAGGCGGAGAAGGGACCCCCAAAGGCTCTCTCGAATAACTCGTAATTAGCAATCTGCTAAAGGCAATACACAACATACATGACGTTGGGTATTATTGGACTATGGAGAATGTGTTCTACTGTACATTGTAGTTCTGCTCTTAGTAAAAAAAAAGGATTTCTTACAAGAAAGAATTACTTCTACCAATAATGTAATTTCAATCCATATGACTCGGAATTTGTTCCTTTTCTATTTGTTTTTTGCTATTATACTTTTGGGGAACATTCTATAATTTTATTGTTGCCACTTATCTTTAAAATTGCAACCCACTAAGAAGCACTAATTGCTATTTCTCTTTTCTCACATAAAGCCACATCATCACTATTGTTTCAGCCATTAGATTATGTATGATATGTTTCTACCACACCACTGGATCCTTCCGTAATATTCGTGCACCAAGAACCACTCTACGAGAACCGAACCAATTACCACTACCCCATTGATATCGTTCATTTGAAAATTATGCCATGTCATTTCATTCACACTACACGGTGCCACTTCATGCTTCACCACCACTAATGCGTAACTCCCTCCACCACTATGAAATCAATAGACCAATGCAAACTGATGGCATTAATCCTTCAATTACCCTCCACCATTAACTCCCATCCAACATTCACAAAATCTACACTGCAGCCGTGTCATAAAGCTTGCATTTTTGTAAACCAAACATGTTTTTCTCTCTTCCAATTTCACTAGTGTGACTTAGTGTTGGTTGGTTTCCTTGCTCTACCACCTGCTAGATTATGGCTTGCTGCATCAATTTGTACTAGATGGTCGATAAAGACACTAGACATAATATAAGCCGGCTATCAATCTAATTGATGTTGGCATTGCATTGTTACAGTAATTTAAATATCCATAGAGGATTATTGAGCTAAAGAAGTACATCTATTATCTTTGTGTGTGATAATATTCCAAGGAGCATCTCAAGTTCTGTTATGGGTCAAATACGTTATTGTAATGGCCCGCATCTCCAAGAAAGTACTAGGTACAACCATTCTATCTACAAATAGGCCTTCCGCAGTTTGAAAATTCTAGAAAGATTAATGAGTCGGTTTTGTTTATGGTCCAACAACTTTTGTAATGGCCAATGCATCACCATACAAGTAGTAGTGTCATTTTATTTATTTGTCTCAACTGAAGTTCATGATTATCAATAGGTCTTCTCCAATTTTCACATATTAGCACTACATTGAGTTACTTTTTTTCTTACCAAAGAAGCAGATTCAATACAATGCAAGCAAGTAATCTATCAATTTTCATTCCGCTACATTCATTTGTTGAGTGCCACTAGAAATCTCTCTCACTCGTAACTAGAAAACATGAACACATGTGTGCCACATTGTCCAAAGTCAGGTATGGTAACTTTGAAGTTTCCAACACGTGGATGTTGGGTTCTATTTGAAGGAGAATGATTGTAATAAAATCATCTTTAGTAGAGTCATGCATTTCAAGCACAAAAAATAAAACCTACTATTCATGCATTATGGATTACTTAACCAATAAAATTTGTTCTTAATTTTTCATCATTGGTGGTGTTTATTTTTTTCGTCTGCAGCAACAGAAACGCGCGAGGTTTTTACCTAGTGACATTTAATTAAGGGAGACCATGTTTTAGAAAAAAAAACTGAAATTTTAATTTGCCTAAGCTCTACAACATGTATAGTCCTAAATCCCAAGCACGGATTCTTTGGTGACTGCAATCTAGTCCTACCTGTGAGTGAGCGGGCCAAAAGGGAATTTCCTATACGTAGAGCAATATATGGGAGTCAATTGATAGATTAATCCACGTGTCAAGCTTCTGATTGGAACGAAGTGGGAGGTGAGAGAAAAAGAAATAATTATTAAACTTTAAACACATTTTTCTCTCAATACACAAAACTGTTTTTGAATCCGTTCGAACCTTAGAATTAATACTACAAAATGAGATCCAATATTAATATTTTTTTAAATTATTTTTAAATTATTTTTTATCAACATTTTACACATACTATTTCAACATTTTTATGTACTACTCCCTCTATTCCTATATGTAAGCATTCCATGGATTCAAATTTTGTTCCATTATATAAGCATTCCTACATATAAGACAAAATGTGATGGTTGGTAGGTGGGTAGAGAATTGATGAAGTAGTGTAAAATAAGGGATATATATGTCTTTTTTCCTCTTGACTATTTTTGTCTTGGGATTCTAGAAATGCTTATATATAGGAATGGAGGGAGTAAGTCAACATTAAAAAAATGTTGACACGTTTCCAACAATATTAACACAGTTTTGATTTTTAAAATGTTGAATCTGTATCTAAATTAGAAATATTAGTACGACTTAATTTTGAATGGGTTAAAACATAAAAAATAAAATTCAAATCATACTACCTTATTTGTAGACTGAGTTAATAACACCTTGTTAACTGTAGATTATAATAATTATGAAACTTTAAACACATTTTTGCTCTCAACACGTGAAACTGTTTTTAGTTCGTTCGAACCTTAGAATTAACTAGCCAGGTACCCATGCGTTGCTACCGGTTTTTGAAAAATACAACAACAATAGACATCTAAATATTATAGATAATCTTAGGCCTCAGAAAAAATATATAATTATTCCATCCTTTTACTGATAATAAGTTATGTTTTTGTTAATATAAAAAGCTAATAGTACAAGTTTACGCTATACATCTACAAATGAAATAAGATATAATAATCTTAACTCAGCTCAACCGCCTTGCGAGCTTGCATATGTCATGTTCTGCACTTACTGGTAACGCTGATGCATGCATATATGGCGGTACTTGCTTGAGAGCAATCTTGCACCATGATTGCCTTGGTGATGTCACGAGTGTGACCAACAACAATGTCATCCAGTGTATCTGCTGTGGATTTCCAGAAAGATTGTAAGGTAGTTTCAAGAGTAATCATGGCATACGTCACTCCGATAAATCCATAATGTGAATCTGGTTATATTCCCTATCGGTTATCCCTTGGATTATGCCAGGCAAGTCTATTTAGGCCCTCTTCCTCCTAACCTTCCCTGCCGCAAAGACCCATCGTGCTGTGTTAGCGGGTGAGCTGTGATTGATGCAAGCAAAGCCGTCCCCTCCAACAATGGTGACGATCGACGGATGAGTGAAAAGTTCAATCTAGAACGCGCTTGCGGATCATGGTCCCTGCCTATGGAGCACGGCAGACCATGAAGGCACACAATCCGATCGAAGAATGCCGAGTGCAACGGAGACAGCAGATGTAGGGATGGGCTAGTGGAACGCCGTCTTGGAGATGACCTGGCCGGATGTATGATGTGCCGCTTCGGTGGTCGGTAGCTTGTCGACGACGGGAATGGAAAAGACGTCACGCACCAAGAGCACCGGTGAGGAGAAAGCCGAGTGTTGCTGGCGCGCCCTCCGACGAAGCATGTCCTCTCCCGACATTGTTCCTCCGGTTCATCTTTGAGGAGCTGCGGATACATATATATGGACGCACGACCACCGGATCCTCATGGTGGGTTAATTAGGTGGAGGCGATGGTCGAGGTGACGCTGCTGTTAGAACATGTTCCTCCGAGCAACCGAGTTGCTAGGGGAGCAAGGTGCGCAACTAGGGATGGCAACGGGTACTCGAAACCCGAAACCCGACGGGTTTTTCTCCCATTAGGAGGAGGATTTGGGTAGAATTTAGTACCCATGGGTCCGTTAACGGGAAAAAATAGTACCTAGCGGGTGAAGCGGGTCCGGGTCCGGTGGTACTAAACCCATACCCGATACCCGCCATACCCGGTCCAAATAAAGTAGCGAGGCCTGTGCATCCGGCCCATTCCATCAATTCTCCCTCAATCGAGCCCAACTAAGCCCAAGAGAGCTAACCATATAAAAGGGCCACCCAAACCCTAAGCCTCCTTGCTCTCCACTCGGCTCCCGACGACCCGGCCCCCGGCCGCCGCCGCCTCTAGCAGAGCGGAGCGCGTGCGCTCGTGCCGCTCGCGCCTTGCGCTCGTGCGTCGTGCCGTCCGCGCCCGCCTGCAGCCCGAGTGCCCGACCGTGCCCGTGCGCCGGCTGCGCAGTGCCGCCGGCCACCGTGCGCGAGGCCAAGCTCGTTCCGGTGCCCGGTCGCCGCCTCACCGTCGCCCATAGAGGTAGTATCCGGGTTCCGGGACCTCGACATGGCGGTGCTCGGATCCACCAGACAACGACGGCCGGTGATCCTTCTTCCCCTTCTAAACTCGTTCTTTATTGCAGCAAATTATCGACCCGGCCGTCCCATTCAAAGGGACATCGACGTCGTTGAAGACCGACGACCACTCGATCCGAAGCAAAAACAAGCTGCCCTCGTGGTCGATTTGATCGATTCACCCCCAAGATCGAACCCCGCCGTCATCCTATGTGATTTGTGAACTATTGAATGATGATGTGATGAATCGTTGAATGATGATGTGTCTTGTTTTGTGCTATTTTTCTTGCTTTTGGCTATTTGGTTGTACACTCGATGTGCATTTTATTACTGTTATGATGATGAAAAAAATGCGAGCTTGGTTGATGATGAATTTTCATTGCTTGTTGTGGGGTTCCATCAATTGTGGTTCCTGGTGGGTATGGGTTACCCGACGGTAGATTTACCGACGGTCGTCGGGTTTACTTCTGCACCCGTGATCGTAAATGGAGGCTCCAGCGGGAGGACATTTTATTCATGGAGGCGGGTCCGAGGAGGCAAAACCCGGCGGGTTTGTACCCGTTGCCATCCCTATGCGCAACCGAGTGGTATGGTGTAGACGGTGAAGCTGCTCGTTGCCGCGGGGAGCGCGCGGAGGTGCTCCCGGCGTTGTTGGCGTGCGGGTGCGGACGAACGCGCCGCGAGTTGGTCGGCCGCTCAGGCTAATCCGATCAAACTCTATCTCGTAAGCCGATAATAAACTAATCCAATCCTAAGCACTTGTGAAACTCTCGGTTCGCAAGTCGGGAGGAAGAGGGACTACGGGTTGGGAACCAGCCTAGACTCTTTTCTCGATGATATACGTAATGGACTCGGCTTTTACGGTATCGTACATAACAAACTCGGATTTTCGGTCTTGTACGTAACAAAATCAAACGTGGACATATATGGGCGTGGGGGCGAAGTGTATGGACATTTCCATGAGACTTATTAAGGAGTAGAGATTCTACAAAATGAGATTCAATATGAATATTTGTAAATAATTTAAAAATAATTTTCTCATCAACATTTTACACATACTATTTCAACATTTTTTATATACTAAGTCAACATAAAAAATATTGACACTTTTCCAAAAATATTAACACAGTTTAGATTTTTAAAATGTGAAATCTGTATCTAAATTAGAAATATTAGTATGGCTTAACTTTGAATGGGTTAAAACATAAAATATAAAATTAAAATCATACCTTAATAACACCTTGATAACTGTAGATTATATAATATGTATGGTCCCGGGCTCCCGGCCAAAAGGCAATTAAACACATCACGCCTCTTCCGTGTTAGATCTCGCTTCTGTCTACCATTAATTTCGTATACCAAACCCAGTCTTACCCGTGTCCGCACCCGCCTCGCCGGAGAACGCCGCCGCTGTTAACGTGAATTCGCCGGCATGGAAGGCGTGGGCGCGCGTCTGGGACGCACCTCGGCGCGCTACGGGCCCGCTACGACGTTCACCGGGCCCGTTAGGAAGTGGCGCAAGGAGTGGGTCCCCGTCGCCGCCCCCGCCGCCGCAGCGAACGGCAGCACGGCTTCTTCCACGGGGACCAGCTCTGGCAGCGGGTCTAGAGGTAATAATCTCCTCCTGTTTAAGTGGACCCCGGCGAACGGGGCCAACGGGGGAGGAGACGGCGACCAGGCAGCGGTGGAGCCGGCCCCGAGACGGCGGCGATATGTGCCGGTGAGGACTCTTCTGCTACGATCAGTGTGAATTGTTACACCACGGTTGGATCTTTAGCTTTGTTCTGTCGTGCTATTAGCGCTAAGATTGCAAGATTTTGGATCTCGTACGAGTGAGCTCTCCAACTACTAGCTCATGTTCACCTAGAGAACGTTACAACAGTTTAATTGTGTCTGTTGTTGTGTGCCAGCATAATTAGATTGGGATTTAGGTCTTTCCTGGTACCAAGCTAGCCTTGACCACTTTATTATTTCTGCAGGTGTTAACTCGATTGACTGCATGCTGTAAATGTGTCCATGATCAAATTTAGCTTGAATTTAGCAGGCCAAGCTAAGCTAGTGTATCCCAAAAATTTGTAGCTACTGTTAACTAAGTTCAACCAGATCTGTGCTGCACTCGAGTTTAGCATATCAGTAGATAAAACATTGCCCAACTCTTTCTTTATCGTTTAGCGCCTATGGATTCAGACTCTCGGTTTCTTCAATCAGGTAGATCAAATGAATTCACCATGTTTATGTAGGGAAGAGATAAAATACTTTCCTCGAGACATAATCGATTGAGTCAAATTCGTTATTTCCGGTTCCCCTTTTTCTTTCCTTTTGTCAGTGCCCATTTTGTACCTTTGAATTTTATCGGCATGTATTGATTCATAGGTCATATTCTTTGACTGAACATGTTTCATATCGACCAGTCCAATATAGTACTGCACTTACATGGCTACTAGCTGGTTATCGAACTCTATTGACTTTCATCTAACCGTATTTGGCAGTACATGATATTTCCAATGACTCTTTGGGTGGGTACATTCAATAGTCATTCATGTGCATAGATTGCAGATCCAATTTAATTATTTGATGCTTCCTTTCATTCCTTGTATGGTGTGTTATTTTGCTTATATGTTAAAATATTTTACTCCAGCATTAGAATAAAATATATTGGTGCCCCTGCTTTCATTGGAAGCATGAAGACTATCTAGGCACTGTTTGGTGAGCTTCTCGCAGCTTTTGCTTCTCCAGAAAGCTCTGAAAGCCAGAAGCTCCCCCAAACAGGAAGCCTTATTTATGCTGTCGAATGCTCCAAAAGTTGTAGTTTATACTAAAAGCAGAGGAGTTCACTTAGACATGCTTCCTTGAAAAGCATTAGAGAAGCTGCAGCTACCCCAAGCTGTCTTGTTTGCGCTCATCTATTGAAACCTATTGATAAGTTCATCATTATCCGTGTAATGTCTATCGCTAGGAACTACTGGCTCTTTAGCTGTCCAGATCTTGTGGCTCTTTGGCTGTGCCAGTATCCTGTTAATGGATATTTACTAAATCTTTTCACGTTACAGGTTTCTGTAGTTGAAGAGCAAGGGCAAGAATCTGCCAAATCTGATGATGAGAATAAGGCTAATGATGAAGATCCCTCATCAGAGCCATCAAATGGAAAGACTGATATCAATGATACACCTATGGATGAATCCCAGGTAACAAGGTCCTTGCTCAGGTGCTATTGTTAATAAGCAACAGTTGGTTTAATGTCTTCTGCGAACTGACATATAGCTGAGTTTGTTAGGTCATTGTAGTAGCACTTTTCTGGTCCCGGGTTTGACTCCCCATTGGAGCCAATTTCAGGATAGGGTTAAAAAATCCCCTCATTTGTTCCACACCAATGCAGAGCCCTAAGGCGCAGCCCAGGTTTTTGGTCGTCTGGCATGGGCCATGGTGCCGCTATGTAAGGGTAGGATAGAGATTAAAGGCACTAATTCTTCCAGATAAATTAGACATTAACCTCCTGATAAATTTGATTTTACCAACAAGAGATTGCAACTCTTTCTTGTTGAGGATGGATATTCTTCACACTTTGTAAACTTTTCTGCCCCACTTCAATCCTGTTTTCATGCACTAGAAATCCCAAAAATTCACCAGCTGATACACCGAAAACACACTGTAAAGCAAATAAGTAACCCACTCAGGTTTTTTTAATTATTTTAATGCTTTACAGTAAATAAAGCATTTTCCTTTTCATTATGTTGTTGATGGGTGTAAAAAAGTATATTTTTTTTAACGGCAATTTCCCAGTACTAATCTGATATTCCCATGCCTTCAAACTCTTGGCATAATTTTAAGGTTGATATACCAGATTCTTTCGCACAAGTGGATACAATTTGCACTGATTAGTTTGTAATTATATGATTATGCCTACAAAACTCCTAGCCTAATTTTAATCTTCATATGCCAGATTCTTTTAAGCCTATATACCAGATTCCTCCATAGAAGTATCCACTTATTTGCTTTGTACGGATTCTGTGTAATGTGATGATTACAAAACTCTGGGCCTAATTTTAATCTTCATATACCATATTTCCTGTAAAAAGCCTCTGATTGTTTTAATGAGTCTTGTATATCTAAAAATTGACATGCATAATTCCTTGATAATAACACTAGAAAGTATTGGTGGATTTCATATTTTCTTGATCTTTGTTCTTTTCTTGTCCTAAATTTCCCTGTTTCTTTTTGTGATTCGGTTTGCTTCCTTCCTGACAGTTGTATGCAGTTTACATAATTTGTGTGCTTTTCTAGTCAAATAATAAGTCCATGAACTGAATAGAATTGTCCTTTTTCAGGCATCAGATGAGGATGCTCGAGATTCTGGCAAAAATGGAGGAACAGATCTAAATTTAAATTTAGGTTTGAAAGACCCTGATGGTGATAACGATGGTGATACAGGAGAGCAACATGAGGCTGGAAATAACCCTCAGATAGAAAATAGATACAAGAGGAAATCTGTAACCCCTGACCTTGAGATGAGAATGTAACTGCTGCTTCATTCGTTTCTCGATTTTTTTTCCATTTGCCTTCAGGCTAATTGTGTAACCTTAGATACATGTCATTGTATTGACAATTCTACAAATCGTTTACAGAACATGCAATGGTGTTTAAGTGTTAGCAATCTTTGTTTTCTCAAATGTGCAGAATTAGAAAATCAGTCCAAACTATCCCCTTATCCTTTGCTCCGCTGCAAGTGGAGAAAAATCTGGCATAGAGAGCATCTCCAATAGAGTTGGTAAAAATAGATATGTTTTCTGGAGATTTTTTTATGTATTGTGGCAGTTTTTTGGTATAGCAATCCAATGTAGAGCAACTCATAAAACTTTCGGTGATATTTGGAAACTCAAAGGTCTTTCGATTTGACCGGAAAAATTATGGGACCACTTGGAACAAGATGGCATTTTAACTCGAATTAATCATTCAGAGTGCTCATCGCTTCGCAAGGGTTAGTATAATAACATCTCATTTACTCCATTGAGAATGCTTGCCATGAAAATTATTTAACACAATTTACCAAGATGTCCAAAGCCAGTCCCATTTGTGCATTGCATAGCCCTCGTACCAAAAATGTAAGCATTTGTTGACTTTTATGAATCATGTTTAATTATGCATCTTATTCATTTTTATGAAAATATAAAAACAAATACATCATAATTAAAGCATATGTAATAATAAAATAACTTATAAATAAATAACATTTTTATAAACTTTTTAAATAAGACAAATAGTCAAACACAATTTCTTAAAGTCAATAAATGTTAACATTTTGGAGTGAAGATAGTAGAAGGAAGGGAATATGACAGATATTTAACAGAAACAGAGTGCTCATACTTTCAATGAAAACATCTCATTCAGTCAATTGGAAATATTCCCGTTGAAACTGATAATCCAGAATTCCAGATATACTCTTCTAGGGCAGACAATTTAAGAGACGCTTCAGTCGTTTTATTACTGACCAGATAAAAAAGGAATACTTCCTGGACTAACTTCTAAAGGCAAATCAGGTAGTTGAACATGTTCAATGCCATCACACCAAAAATGTGGATTTGTGGTACAAATCTCCTAGCAAAAAGTTAACCTATATATGCTTATACAAGCAAAAAGGGCAGCCACATATGCCATCTGCATTTGTAAGACAAGGTGACATAGTCTATTCAGACTTGCTTGATTGATCTGGCTCTTCTTCTGTCGGACCACCTTCTGTGACACCCACTTCAGCAGGACGGAGAACACGATCATGTAACATGTAGCCCACCTGAAACAATAATATTACTATTAGCAAGATAGCTATGGATAATACCATATTGGAGGGTGGAGAAATATCGATGCATCATGTATGTCTTAAAATATTTATTAACAAAAATTAACACGTTAACAGTTGAGTACCAGAACTCCCATTTCTTAAGTGAAAATCATATACTTTGATTATTTCAAAGGCTGCAGACTAAGAAATCATTTTCAGAGATACAAGTTTTTAAAAGCACCCTTCTTGAAAGAGGAGCATTAATCTAAATCTAAAAACTATTAGTGTTTAGTTCAAATCCTATGGCTTTGGATCTAAAAGTGACCTTCAAAATAAGAGCCCTACTGGCCTTGCTGGGTGAAAATCCTAACCAGACTGGTTTCTATGCAGATCAGTGTACCAATGTAATCTGCAAACAATAAATAGAACTGGTTGAAGCATTCATCTATTATGTAAGGCTACCTTCAAATTCATTCCTTACATACATATGATCTCATTTAGTACATCATATGACTGGACTATCTGAATTCTCAACTCTGAAGCTATTTATAGGATTTAGTTTGTGGACAGTTTCCACCTTCTATTGTTACTTTCGTCGTAGTCCTTAATCTTTTCTTATGGTGAGAACTATGACAAATGTTTTTTGTTTTCTTTACTCATCATGTATATATGAATGAATGTATTGAGGCTGCTTCCTACTTTCTCAACATAGAAGTTAGATTTTTATAACCTTTAGTACAAAAGACAACCAAGAACTAGGCTCGTGACATATAGTCAACTCATCAATGCCCACAGGTTGTCCAAGCAACGATATGAAAAGATTTTAAAATATTTAATTCAACCTCTTTTCAGGATCACAAAGACTCATGCTACAATTTTACTTCAGCTTTGTCTATAGACTGGTGCAGCGGTAGAGCCTACGGCCTGTGACCAGAAGGTCCAGGGTTCGAGCCCCAGCCTCTGCACACTGCAGTGTTTGCTTACACCCTTCCTCGGACCCCGCACAGTGTGGGAGCCTACGACACTAAGTACACCCTTTGGTCTATACACTGCAACATAAGATATGAATGAACTTTAGCCTTTAAAAGATTTCATAATAGCTAACTTTCTAAAACCTAACAGATACTCCCTCCGTCCCATAATATTTGGCATTGTAGGAGTGGGCACGTGGATTAAGGAAAGTTGGTAAAAGTAGGTGCGCAGAAAACGAGAAGGAGAGAGATTTGGGAAAAGAAAAAGTGCCTCGGGAAGTGAGAACGCCAAATATTTTTAAAAAAATTAGATTTTTAAAAAATTAGATGGTGCTAGAATGCCAAACATTTTGGGACGGAGGAAGTACCATTTTCCAGATAAGCTTACTGTTACAGCCCAAAGGGCCTTTTGGCCCATCAGAGCGCTACTAGGCCAGCCCAGGTACTGTTAGATGGTGCGTGAACAGTACCCGCGTGGTACTGTAGCACATGGGTCCACATGTGGATCCTTAGTCAATAAGTAATCTAGGTCTTTCCATAAATTGTAATAGGTTGCTTAGGAGTCAAGTCATCAATTAAAGTAAGAAAGGAATTAGGGTTAAACCCTTTCCTCTCTCTGCCTCTCCCAGCTCTCCCCCTCTCCCTCACGCTTTCAGCAGCCGCGCCGCCTCTACGCCCTGCCCTCGCGCCGCCATAGCCGCCGCCCCCTCCTCATCAACCGATCTAGGGCAGCAGCCCTAGGTCGTTCTATATCATCCGGTATTCGAGAGACCAGCCACGATCACCACCGCCGCCATGTCGCATCTACTAATCCTCGCAGAATTCATGGCTGATGAGCATGAAATTGCATTGTACTATAGAACTCAGGCGCAGATCCGTCTACAGGAAGAGTCGGAGAAGGAGAAAGAAAAGGAAGCGGCCACGACTCACGCGAAGGAGGCTACCGCAGAGAGGTGGTTGTCCTAGCCGCCGGGAAGGCCGTTGCTGCGTTCTATGCATCCTCCTCAACACCGGCCACCGACAACCTGATCAACACCATCGCGGAGGAAGTCGTCACCACCTTGGGCGCACCATCGGCTGAGCAGATCTCCGGGTATGAATTCATCCGGACACTAACAATCACCGTGAACCCCAAGGTCCTCGCTCCTAACGCATCCGATCAAGAAATAATGGGTGCAGCCATCCGGATGATGATAGATCTAAACAAGCGGGTGCGGGAGGAATTGATCCGAATTTTTTCTCCATCTATCTTTGAGGAGGACATCATCCAGCCTTCTACAACTCTCGACAACAACGCAATTGGTAATGTGCACATGACGAACAGTGCACCTGTTACTATTCACGTGGTGAACAGTACCCGCGTTATCGTTCCTCGGTTGATCGGTCGCCATTGGCTGACTCATATGCCGAATCAACGATCACACAAACTCCGGCAATCGTCGGCAGCGCTAGGCACAACTTTGGTGATATTATGCATGTGGCAGATCTTGCGGACAAGGAGTGGGCTATGTGTTACGCTGCTATCTCGGTTCCCGACAAAGGCTCCATCGACAATTGTGCTTGCTTGTCTCTTAGCGAGCAAGGCAAGATCTACACCAACAAAAAGCAGCAGGAGGGGGTGCATACCGCTGTTATTACCCTCTCTACACCACCATCTCAAGGCGCCATGACGGATACTACCTTAGGGAACATCTCACCATCCGAGAAGGACAACCGCCATGGGATGGATCAATTAGCTGCATTAGCGTTAGTCATCAACTCCCACTCATCAAATCTTGTGGTCCATGATGTGGAGGATACAATCCCACAAGATCCGAGTGCGGATACCGAGATCGTCCCCATCACCATTAACGTTGATTATAACATGCTCGGTGTGGTGGAGGCTACACCATTTATTGTGGATTGTTTGGCCACGAATTCTCGGAAGTCGAAAGGTACCACGATTATCATTGAAAATCTTACCGCAAGGGAGGAGGCCATCATTGTCGCCTTCATCAACAAAAGTACCTTGGAGGATGCTTCGGACCGGGTCGACACCTTGATCATCTTCGCCTTCATCATGGGTGCCTTGCATCCGATCAACTCGACCCTCCCGACGAAAATGTCTATGGACCACTTGCCCCTAAGTAAGCATGGTGTATCAATTACATGGTTCTTTGTTGTTGTCTCTCTTGTTGTTTCACTCTCGCCGACTATCGCCAATACCACCAAAGTTGCAACATGGGAAATCTTCAGGAGTTGTAGCCTTCCATTGGCTATATTGGCAACTCAACCTCGAGCAGGCGGCTTGAGTCCATGTGCTTCTCCTGGGACGATAGTTGTCTCCTCGACCACGGGAGGTGGCACCAAAGGAGCAGACATGTTACACATGGGCATGTGGCATCACATCGACAACGTCATGAGTCAACCCACGACCATTGTTTGCGCATCACTCGGGATAGCAGATCCTACAACGGCAAATGATCTGTTCTACCATGGTGGCAATCTACAATGGCAACACTTCGACAACCATTGGCACTTGCACGGTGACACCATCTATGCGGATGACATCAACATCGGTAAGCATATTGTATTTACTACATGGTTGTCTATTGCCTTACTACTCCCGCCAGTATTCTTCCTTGTCATCATCAACCATCACGCCCGGGAGGCCACCAGGAGTTCATGGTCGGCATGGACCATTCCATTGAGAGGAGCCAACTCGAGAAGGGACTTCCCTCATAGGACAGGGGGTTCTAATGGAGATGCTCGCTCTATGTGACGGTGCAATGACATAGACCGCTTTCCCCTTCTCACCCACCAATGGCACTCGTGGCTATAACGACGGGCATGTGATTGTCCTTGTTTTTCCGTGGGTTGCATTACTTCTAATCAGCACAACCAACCCAAAGAAGCAGACTACAACAACAACCAGGCGTAAGCATTCCATCCTTAATCATTGGTTGTTTGTTGCTTATTATCTTGTGCTCTTATCCCGGCCCCGCATTGCATCCAACCATAAGAGCCACAAGTGCAAGAACCGTTCCGCATCAAGATCTTGGATGAGCCGATCTACATCAACAACAATGGCTCACGGATGGCTATTAGCAGCACCGGAGGACTCTCTTTACGCTTTGGCCTCGTCGGTGACATAAAGATCCGTGACGATGTCCTCACCGGGTTGTGGTTCCTCACCAACGGTATCTCCTTCGGTGAGCTAGCAACGGACGCAGCATTGAGGTTGTGGATGTACGCTTCGTCGACCTTGCTGGCCACAACCTCTTCCATGTCCACCAGGCGGTTCTTCGAGTACCCGATGGACCGGTCGCACCACCGCCACTGCGGAATTTGGCATCTTCTTCGGGCACTTCATCGACATGGCATCGACGCATCTACAACCCCACGACACCTTTGTCATGGCTTTTGGCGTTTATCTCCCGCCATCGGAGCAAGACGGGAGGATCTTCAACGGGCAACCTCGCAACGAGCAACACCTCCCCTTCGTCTACGGCATCCACTATACCAAAGAGATCCAGCGCGAGGACGCGCTGTTTGGAAATGGGGGAGGAGATGTTATCGCCCAAAGGGCCTATGGCCCATCGTAGCGCTACTAGGCCGGCCCAGGGTACGTGCGTGAACAGTACCCGCGTGGTATTGTAGCACATGGGTCCACATGTGGATCCTTAGTCAATAAGTAATCTAGGTCTTTCCATAAATTGTAATAGGTTGCTTAGGAGTCAAGTCATCCCTCTCTATATAATGAGAGGATTGTAATTCAATTAAAGTAAGAAAGGAATTAGGGTAAAACCCTTTCCTCTCTCTCGCCTCTCCCATCTCTCCCCCTCTCCCTCACGCTTTCAGCGAGCCGCGCCGCCTCTACGTCCGCCCTCGCGCCGCCATAGCCGCCGCCCCTCCTCATCAACCGATCTAGGGCAGCAGCCCTAGGTCGTTCTATATCACTTACAAAAGTAAATTGTTACCACCAAAAATAAACCACTGAATTTCAACAATATATAATTACCAAATATTAAGAAAAAGAGTGCCAATTTAAATTTAAAGAAACATACCTTCAGAACAGCAGCAACAGTCCCTGATGGTTTCGAAGGATCAGGAATTTGGAAAAGTGCGTAGTGCCTGTTTGGATCAAATTTCTCATTCGGAGGATCAAACTTCTCAACTCCGAACTTCTTGAAGACCTGCATATATTTCGTATTAGTGCTATACCTAGAACAACCAAATTGTTACAATGCATTCCATAGGAAGAATAAGAAAGTGGTCTAGATTGAAAAATGAATATCTATGAATCCATGTGAGATCGCAAGAAATGGTACCGTAAAGGGTATGCTGATATTTGAAGCAAAGACAACACAATTGAAATATATAATGGCGGATGCAAGAGAAATTAGAGATGAAATACCTCACCAAGTTGCTTCTCGATCATCTCAACACCCTCCAGTAGGGTTTTAAGTAGCGGCACAGCCTCATCAGATTTATTTGATGTATCTATTTTCGAGAAACTTTCCTTGACGACAGATGATGCACGAGACAAATTGTCTGCAACATCTAACAAGCTCTTGGAGAAGCTCTGTATAAAATAACCATCAATAAGAATGAATCTCAGGATAACAAGAAGTGGTACGAATCCATAAGAAAATGGAAGGCGATACGAAACACTGACCTGTATTGCATATTTCTTAGAGTTCTCGGATTCACGCTTTGTTCTAGCAAGTACGTTCTCCATCTCTGCGTAGCTGCGTAAAACCTTATCCTTCATATCTTTAATCTCTAGGTCCTTAGACTTCAGCGACTCATCCTTCTCAAGAAGAAGCTTCACAAGGTCCTCCTTTGATAGCTCTAGATCTTCTGAATCTGAATCAGAAAATGCAGTTAGTTTAGTAGCTCTCCTCCTGTTACTTTGGGACACAAAATCCTGTGAACCTGCATCCTGTCCCTTCCTACCAGGAAAGTTATCAGCTTCATTCGAAGCTGCAGCATCCGCCCCAGTGCTCTTATTACCTCCATTATCGGTGGGCTTATTTGTCTCCTTATCATCTTGTTGAGGGGCACAAGTTGAAAACCCAAACCTTTGAAATATGGATGTTGTGTATCGCCCTGGACGAATAAATATTGGGATGACCTGCTTGCAAAACCAGACGGTAAATTTATTATCAACGTAACAAAGATAAAAAAAAACACCTACTTCTGCCAGCGATCGGCTAAACTTTTATGCAACATGGGCACAGTTTGATCCATGTAGAACAGGCCGGCGATCCATATGTACTCTAAATAAAGAGTAAACCCTAGGAACAACTTTCTCCAGAGAGAAATTCACTAACGGAATAACCTCTCAATAAGAGCACGAACCTACAAAGCCTTCCATCCCGAATCAAGATTCCACAAAAAGAGCTACGACACACAAGATCAAATTTGAAAAGAAATCCCGCTCCGCAGACTAAGTACTGGGACTACAAATCTCACCTTTATCGAAGCGCCGGGCTCTGCCGCCGCCAGGAGAGGCGCCGCCACAGGATGCCGCCTGGCTGCTGCAGCCACCACGGAGGCAACGCCCTGCCTGGAGATTCCCGTGAAGACGCGCACCGCCGCCATCTTATTTGGTCGGAATTGCGGCGAGAAGGAACAATTTGTTTGCGGCGAGAGGAATCCGGGGAGATGGCCACGGCGGCGACGGAAGGGTTTTGGCCGCTTGGAGAAGGGGATATTTGTGCAAAAGACTGTTATGCCCTGCGGTGCTTTAAGGGGTTCAACTAACCGGCTAGGCCGGCAGAAGCGGCCGCCTTCGGTTCACCGGTTAACCGGCTAAGGCTAGCCGGATAAAATTCAGTTTGCGGCAGCCGGTCGCCTCGGTCGGTGACCCGTTAGCCGGTCGGTTAGCCCGCTTAATCGTGGTTAGTAATAGAATAAAAAAATCAATAAAAATAGAAAAAACAGTAAAAAATATAGAAAAAATTGTCATAATCATTCCTTAATGAAAATATTAGATACAGATGCACAATATATCTAGTTGAAACGACATAGCACAACCATATTGTCGGTTATACATGGTATATAGACAATCATAAATTACACTCACGAGGTATAACTATATATGGTTCAACACATAGTCATCAAGAACTAATTATTTAACAAGAAGGTTAATGATATACAGTACATAGAAAAGAGCATGACTTTTTTCTATCTAAATTACTTATGTTTTCTATTTAGCTATTAAAGTAAATATTAATTTGGGAAGGAGGCGGTCGGTGACCAGTTAATCGACCGGTTTTTCGGTTAACCGGCCGATTATTCCGGTTAACTAGTCGGTTTCATCGGTTGACCTCGATTATGATCGGTCGATACTGTTTGATTTTTTTCCTATATCAAACGACCTCGATTTCATATTATTCTTTCACCATAAATCTTTTTTTCCTCTAATTTTTTAACTAATTTTTTACACAATTTTTTTTCAAATTTTGAATTTAGAACCGGGGCTTACACGGCCCATCGGGTAACCGGCCCGCACTGGTTTAGCGGTTAACCGGCCTTGTTAACCCTGCTTTGAGCTGGATGTTGGAGGTCGAGGGCTATCTGATTCTTGACTATGGACGTGTTTTTTTTAATACTACTACAGACGTGTTCTGCAAGAAGATGGTTCCTTTTTCTTTATTTGAAACGCAAGAAAGAAGAGGGTTCGATTCTTTTATTTTTAGGCTTCGGCAGTTCGCCCTTCTAAACAAATCGAAACTTTTTATATCTGAAATTTTATAACTCCCAAAAAACTATACCTCTAGAATTTGAGATTTTTCGGTCACCAATCGGACCAGCATGAGTAAATACCACATTAGAAGACTTTCCTAAATGAAGTCTATTTTGTTATGTGTCATTTAATTAGGTCAAATTACTTGGTGTAACTATATACAAATGTCACGTCAAACTAATTCATGTGACTACAAAGGATTAAATTCTGGAATATAATTTTTACTAGCAAAAGTGTTCGGGCGTGTCTTAAACTCTCTTCCCGATAAATATTTTAAGTTTAAAGTGGAGGCGGATGTTAGGTAATATGTCCGTTGTTTGTTTAAAAACTCCGATCGCCGATGCGCATGATCGAGGTCTTGATTAGGATCTACGTGTCCCGATCAATGGAAATTGTGATGCTAGAAACACGCCGATATGTCGTCATGCGGAACATGTGAGCGATCGGCGTCAACGTGAAGAAGACGAGCGGCATAGGACCGGTCATGTTGACCCCATCCGACCGCTCTACCACCGCCGCCGCCACCAATAGGAACCCAAGCGAGGAATCAAGATCATACGGTAGGCAACCATGGCACGCGGGACAACGATCGGCATCGGCGCAACGACCGTGGTGGGCGGAACCGCAACAATAGGCGCAACGACGACAACCGTGGCGGGAACAATCGGCACAACGATGACCGCAAGCAACGACAACCACAACGCCGACGCCAACAACAACAACTAGGAGCAACCGCAGTCGGAGGATTGTGATCGGGAGCGCGAGAGACTATTGGTACGACGACAGCGAGGAACATGTTGGCGACCGCAACTACCGCCACTACCACCGTCGCTCTCCGCACCGGTCTTCACCGATTTCGATGACTACTACTCCGGCATCGCGGCGTTCACGAAGGATTTACCCTCTCGCATATATCCTAGGACATTCAAGCCAAGACCCACGAGAGTGTTCTCGTTTTAGGCTGATATCAAGATCGCTTATGCTTGCGAGGCACACAACATCGAGTTGGACGATCAGAGCCAATTTGGAGTTAGAGCGTGGAGACATCAGGCGGGTTGCTACAACCGTTGTTTTGACAATAGAAGCGCCGCTTGATGAGGAGTCACCAACAAGGAGTGCAGCCAAGGAGAAGCTCAAGGCGGATGCCGTGGCTTCCAAGATGATCCAGACTTGACCCCGCACACCCCTCCAAGGACTACCATGTCGTTCGGTCTCGAAGAATGTCGGCGCGACTTACCGGCAAGGTATGGAACGCCGCCTTGATTCTCGGATCGGTCGAATGTTGAAGCATATGTTGACAATATAATGGTTGAGTCCCGAAAAGTCGAAGATCTTCTCTCGACCTGGCAGAGACCTTTAGCAATCTGCGGAACTTTTCCATGAAGTTAACCGAACAAGTGTGTTTTTGTACTTCGGTCCGGTATCTTGGCGAGGAATTGACTCGAATGTAGAGAAGATTCGGATGATCATTGATATCCCCCCCCCCGTTCTCAAAGGGATGCACATAAGTCGCATGGCTGCGCTAAATCGCTTTATCTCAAGATTAGGAATCGGGGGTCTTCCTTTCTTCGATCCGCTTAAGAAGCAGGATAAATTTCAATGAACAGATGATGCTCAGGTTGCGTTTGACCATCTCAAGAGTTATTTAAGCGAGTCCACCGGTCCTTATACCACCTAAGCTCGATGAGACTATTCAACTATATATATTAGCGACCACTCATGTGGTCGAGTATAGTTTTGGTGGTTGATCGACGAGAGGAAGGTCATCTTCGACTAGTTCGAGCACCCGGTTTATTTCGTTAGTGAGGTCGTGATGGAATCCGAGTGTACGCTATCTTCAAATACATAAGCTAATTTATGCTATTGTTATTACTTCGAGAAAGCTCAAGCATTATTTCCAAGCGCATCGATCAAAGTTAAGACCGGTTTTGCAATTGAATATATGGTGAAAAATCGTGAAGCGATCGGTACAATTACCAAGTGGTCAATTGAGCTTGCCCAAGTATGAGATTACCTTTTCTCCTCGGACGACAATCAAAGGTCGTGCATTGGTGGACTTCTTTATAGAGTGGTTGGAAACTCATGTTCCACCAACTATTACGAATTTGGAGTACTTGGAAGATGTACTTTGATGACTCCCTGCAGCTTTTAGGCATGGGGGCTGGAGTGGTGCTCTTATCCTCGAAGGATTCGATGCGGTATATGCTTCGGATGCACTTTCGAGCATCCAACAATGTGGCGGAATACGAGGCCCTCCTTCATGGGCTTCGAGTGGCAATTTTGCTCGATGTCAAGCGACCGGATGTATATGGCGATTCTCGCACTCATTATCAATCGGATCACCAAGGAGTGGGAAGCTAACGATGATAACATGATAGCATATCGACAAGAAGTTCGGAAGCTCGAGGATAAGTTTGATGGTCTTCGCTTTACTCATATTTTGCGTGGAAAGAATTCTGCTACATATGAGTTAGCTAGGCTAGGTTCTTCAAGGTAGGAGGTGCCACCATGCGTTTTTCTTCAAGTTTTGGAGAAGCCACGAGTCAAGATCGCAAAGAAGACTCGTCGTCCTAGAAGCTCGGACCGATGGAGCGGCCATAGAGGCAATACAGACCAGTACGGCGATTCCATAAGCGGTTCGGACCCATGAAGCGGTCCTGGAAGCTAAGGTTATGATGATTGATTCGGATTGGCGCACGCTCGTACATTGAATACTTTAAGTCGGAGGTGCTGCCAAAAGATAGCATTGCCCGGCAACGATTGGAAATTAGAGCCAGGAAATCTTTGCTAGTTGAAGATTAACTCTACCGACGAGGAGGCGACAACATGCCGATGAACTCGTGTCTCTACGACCGATGGAATTCAATTATTGGAGCAAATTCATAGTGGCATATGTGGGAATCATGCATCTATGAAGGCATTGGTTTCCAAGGCGTTCGGACGAGGATTTTATTGGTCTACAACTCGTTGATGATGCGAAGCAAGTAGTCGTTATATGTGTGGGCTGTTAGTTCTTTGCGCGTCAATCTCAAGTTCCTGCTCATGAATTGCGTATGAAACCTATGACCTAGCCGTTTGCTACTTGGGGACTCAACATTGTTGGACCGTTCAAGAAGGCGTTAGGAGGCTTCACTCATCCGTTCGTTGCAATTGAGAAGTTCTCTAAATGGGTCGTTACTAAGACGACAATGTAGAAGGCAATTCGGTTTCTATAGAAGATCTTTGTTTGTTTCGACATACGACATCGCATCATTACGGATAACGCATCGCGGTTCACTTCGGAAATCTTCAAACAATTTGCAGATGATTTGGGCATCAAGATCAACTATGCATCGGTCTCGCATCCACGAGTAATAGTCGGGTTGAGCAGGCCAACGACATGATTTTGACTGGTCTTAAGGCACAGATTTATGACCAATTAAAGCCTTATGCCGGAAAGTGGGTTAAGGAGTTGCCATGGGTTTTGTGGGGGCTGTGTACCAATACCGGTCGCGCTACGGGGCAATCTTCGTTGTCTCTTGCTTATGGATCGGAGGCAATGTTACCTACGAGAGGATAATATGATTTCTACCCGAGTGAAGAATTATGATGAAGAACGATATGATGATCGGCGTCAGATAGAGTTAATCGCAGAGAGGAATTGCATGAACAAGCTCTCATTAGAATGGCCAAGTATCACCAAGGATTACGGCGTTATCACGATCGCAATGTCGGGCCAAGAGAATTTTAGGTGGGCGATTTGATGCCCAGGAAGATACAATCTACAAAGAATCAACATAAGTTATCACCGGTCCGGAAGGGACCATTCATCGTCCAATCGGTCTCCGGACCAAGCGCTTACTCGTCTTATGACCAAGGATGAGGAGGAAATTTCAAATTCTTGGTATATTGATCAGCTACGTCGCTTTTTATACATAAGCTTTATGTATTTCATCTTATGTACCGCTATGCTCATGATAATTTTTTGATAATATGAAGTATATCAGTCTTAGTTTATTTGCATGGCTTTATGTATGCCTTGGCAACTTAATTTTGAATTAATTTGGGACTACTATTTGATAGTGATCAGTTAAAATTTGCTATCCTGAATTCTAGGACTGATCGATTGTTTCAACAACACAATTTTGTTAACAAACCACCCTCGTGAGCTACACCTAGTGCTATTGCGAGCAGCGATTATGTCATTGTTTGGTTGTGTTTGAGTTAACCATTGTGTTTGGTTGTGTTTGAGTTATCAAATTGGATTACATTAGGCATATAATGATTAATCCGGACCACTGCAGTTTGCGCAAAAGGATAAAATCTTATATGTTGAAGTAAGAAAAACATATAATACCGATCGAAATATGGATAATGTGAAATTTGCGGTGATTAGAAACATTAAGAGTATTTATTTACACATGAGTACATTCATACACTTTTTCAAATGTATTTTACAACTCACTATGAGCCTAAGCGTTTGAACTAGCACCGCTCGAAGTGCCGGTGTCACCGGTCTTTGGATCAGCGGTCAATGGCTCATCCGTCGTCACCTCCGAATCCGTCGACAGGTCAAAGTTCAAGTCTTCAAATTCAGCATCGGAGGCTTCTTCGGTGTCCGGCATGGCTGCAACAACGTCCAACAACTCATGGGTTAGATCCACCGGAAGATCTTTGACGAGATGACTCACGGTGTCAATGAGAGAATTTTTCAGCTCATTGAACCGCTCTTCCGTTGTGTGGGGGTGAGCTCCGATCTTGACAAAGTTGAAGTCGCACCTGCTCCACGAGAGTCCGTGATTGGATCGTCTGTTGCGATATGAGCTCCTCCGGCAGTGGCGACCATCTTGCAGTGTTCTTGGATGCAGCGGGAGCATTCCACGAGTGCACTTTTCGCATTGAAGTTGTCATTGTGTGGGATTTCGCCTCCGCCCAAGTATTCAATAAATCTTTTGGTGCATGCCGTGAATTTTGTAAATACGAGGATTAGTGATCAATAGTATTTATGGATATTTAAACAAAGGTTGCAGAGTATAAAGGAAAAGGACTTACACCTATGTGACACATCAAGATTACTAAGCTTTCTTTTTGCGGAGGAGGCTGAGGCTACCAAGCATGGCGTCTCTCTTCGGGAGGCGCTGGATTTCTTCTTCTTTAACTTTAAGAGCTTGTTGTGAAGACTCATGTGCCTCTTTGACCGCCTTATCTTTTTCTACCCGACAGGTCTTGGCATCTTCAAGCGCCCTGCTCGGGTGAGATTTAAGTTTTTCATTCTCCTCTTAAACATTTTTGGCGGATTGGAGAGTTTGCTTCGTAATATCGTCTTTTGTGGTCAGCTCGACTTCCAACTCTCCAATTCTGGTCGCTTGCAATTCTTCAAGTGTTTGCCTTCTTCTAAGGCTTTATCTTGATGCGACATTTTCTCCTAGAGAGTTTCCTCGATATTTTTGTGTGTCACAATCAAGTCTTGTTGTACTCGCAATATAGCAAGACCGATCAAATAAACTCGCAGAAAGACCGGTCGGATGGAATTAGAATTTGAAGTGAAGTGTGGTTATGTGTCATCATACCTTGGATCTCTTTCTTCAATCCGATGATTTCTTTGTAGCGATCTTCCATAATTTGATGGGTATTGTTCAGATTTTGCCCTCGCCGCGCGAGTCTTGTTCCTGTGACACCAGAGACAGCGGTATGTCTGTTGTAGTTCTATGAGTCGATGACTGGTCCGAGAAAGATTGTATTGAAGATGGTGGATGATTTTTGTCTTTGCAGCTAAACTCTTCAAGATGATCTATTCACAGGAAAAAATTGGGATAAGAAACAATTAATCAACACTATAGATTTTGTAAAGAGCGGGAGAAAGATTACCTTCCCATACCGGTTGAAATCTTTAAGGGCTTCTTCTTCTTCGTCGGCCTTCCACCCGGCAGTGGCTTGAAATTTTTCCGTGTTGCTGACTTCATCAATCATAGTTTCACTAATAATCATTTCGGTTAGTTTAGGCTCTACTAGATTGGGTTTGGCCTCGGTGCGAGGATGACATGGGATTTCTTCATCCACCCGGACCCGGTGAGGCCATTCGAGGGGAGGTTCACCGGGATCCGAGTGGGTTGAGCTGAAGTACCGTAGCTGCTAGGTATATCTTTAGTGGATTTCGTCTTCTCGGTAGCTTCCGATCCTTAGACGTTGTCGTATACTTACCTTACGGGTATACGAGATGATAAAGGAATGGATAAGTAGAGATACGGTGACAAATCAATGAAGATTGGATCGACGGAGAGGGCCCACAGAGTGGTTCTTGACCAGTATGGAATAATAGAAGATTCCATATACCGGTATGGAAATAAGGCGGGCGTCAAGACCGACGTATGATGACTTGAGCAACAAGTAAAAGAACAGTTTGTAATCTGTTACGACTCGGAATTAACAAGGAAAGTTTAGAGATAGAGCTTTTGAATATGCAATCCATGTAATCGACTAGGACTCGCATGTAACACTAGCTCTTCCGGATATATAAGGCGGAGCAGGGACCCCCGAAAACTCTCTCGACATCTCGCAATTAGCAATCTGCTAAAGGCAATACATAACATACAGGATGTAGGGTATTACTCTCAATCGAGAGGCCCGAACCCGTCTAAAATCGCGTGTTCTTGTGTGTTTCGTGTGTTGCACCATCGAATTCCACGCTCGTGAGGGACCGGGTAGTACTAGTGCCGAGTTTAAGACTCGACATTTGGCGCGCCGGTAGGTGTCCCGGCAAGTTCTCAACGAGTTCGATGGCTACTTCGTTCAACGTTGACTTCGCACCCGGCTTCAAAATCTGCTTCGGATCACTCGACTTCGAAGCCGATTCCGCCGAAATCTGCACTTGATGAACCCGATCCGTGCCTTGGCCGCAGCTTTTGAAGCGCGATCACTGGACACGGTTGAAACCATAAGCGTGGAATCCAGCAGACCGACGCAGCTTTAGCGCATCTCATCGGACCGCTCTCGCTTCGGACCGGTACCGGCTCAGTGATCATGAATGACTCCGTCGAGGTTGATAGCGACTTCGAGGAAGGGTATCCGATCCTTTTCCAAGTGTTTATGGCTGGCCCAATCCTTGAAGAACTCACCCCGAAGAAGCCGCCGCAAAAGAAGCTAGGTTGGCGAGAGAAGAAGCAAATCGCCGCCGGCGTGAAACAGACTGGAACATGCACGGAGGATCCGCCTCCACGTGCTTCGACCGCGAATCCTCGTGCAATCATCGGGGTGCCGGGCAAGATGGAGATGGCACTCTCGCTACAGCCCTTCCCGCTACTAGACCACTACCGGAGCGAGCTCGGAGACCCGGCGGAAACATCGCCGAGCTATAATAGCCGACGTGGATGCCGTAGTGGTAGACGACATCGTTCTTCTAGCAGGGCATTGAATTTGGGCTCCATGGAGGTCGAATTAAACGACGCTCGAGTCTTCACGTCACCGATCCACAACATTGTGGGGGTAAAGCGATTCTTGAGACAATGCCGGAGGAGGTGTTCAACTCAACACCGGGGCTACAACGCGCTTTGAGCTTGGTGAACGCGGCCGCTTTACAAACTAACCAGCTTGTCCACGACATAGCTGAATCTTCCGATCGGTCGCGTTCTCGTGACGCTCGTAATGTGCTTATCGACCGTCATGCGGAGAGAGCGATGGAACGCAAGAGACGAGAAGAAGATGAGCGATGACGAACCGGTCATGTGGATGATCGTCCGCGGGATCTCGCCCCACCCCGCCCACGCATATCTAGTTCGACTAGGCATGGACCGGCTGCTTCAAGCACCACCCCCGAGCGGAAATTCTCCACGCGATGATCATCGAGGGCACGACAATCGCTATGCTCATCGTGATGACCGATCAAGAAGAGACGGGGACGAGATAACAAAGATAGAGACGGGGAGCCCCGACAAAATAATAATGACCGTCAAGTGGCGCCACCGCCTCCTCCTCCACAGCCCACGGAGCAAGGCAACAATTATCGTCATGATGGTTCGGGGACCGGAAACCAGGACGATCGCTACTATGACTACTCCGATGATGACAGGGACCGCAACTACCGACATTACCCCGTCGGCGCTCGCCGTCACCGGTATGGACCGATCCGGAAGACGATGAGTACTCCGTAATCCCGCATTTTACGCGGGACCTGCTCATTTGCAAATACCCCGGAGGATTTAAGCCCGGGGCCATTGACAAATATGATGGTAAAGCACCTCCTGCTGAGTCGCTTCGTATGTATACTACCACCATCCGATCGGCAGGAGGAGATACTTTTGTGTTAGCGAATTATCTCCCCATGTGCATGGAGCAGGTCGGACGCATGTGGTTACAATCTCTACCCGAGAGATCTATTTCCTCTTGGGGCGACCTCACCAAAAAGTTCATTGAGAATTTTCGAGCAACTTGTGAGAAGCCAGGAAACTACTTCGACCTCAACAGCCGAGCGTAAGCCCGATGAGACGCTTACGGAGTTCATTAGGCGTTTCTCCAACAAGAAGGCCTTAATCCCCAATGTTCCCGATCAACGAGATAATTGCGGCGTTTCAAGTCGGCGTCCGAAGTGAAGCATTGGTCCACAAGATTGGAAGGCGTAATCGAAACCTTACCATGACGACGTCGAGTGCTTCAAGATAGCAGATGACTATGCTCGCTGGAGAATCAAACGTGGTCAATTTGCGCGGGAACAAAGGGAAGGAGCTGAAGCATGACCAAGGCAACCGATCTGGATCCAAGAACAATAAGCGCAAGGCCGATAACCTTGTTGCGGCCGTCGACCGACCTCATGGAGGGGATCGGCCGGCGCCTCCTAAGAGGGGCTCGAAAGAACAACTTTCGTTTGAAGCACCGCTGGAAGGTCCTTGCATGATTCACAATGGGAATCATAAGGCCAAGGAATGCTTCCTGTTAAGACCGTTCGCTCGGTTCGATTTAAAGGTGGCACCCCAATCTGGAGATCGGAACCGACGGGATGATAAGGGCAAAGATAAGGAGCATGATGATAATGAAGATGACGGAGGCTTTCAGCGAGCCGACAAGAGAGGTGAATTTCATCCATGGAGGGCCGAACGCGTATGAGTCAAAGCGAAAGCAAAAGTTGGCGCTCGGAGAGGTTAACGCCATTGCTCCCGCTACTCGTGAATATCTACGATGGTCGGAGGTACCGATCACATTCAGCAGGGCCGATCATCCGGAGGTCCTCCCTAAAGCCGATAGATATCCGCTCATTCTAGCTCCCATTGTCTAGAAGGTACGCTTGAAGAGAACTTTCATTGATGGGGCAAGTTGCTTGGATATCCTTTTTGCTAAAACCCTACCAAAGCTTGGCCTTTCTGTGGCGGACTTGGATCACAACGTTTCACCGTTTCATGGTATAATACCCGGTCGAAACAGTTATCCTTTGGGACGATTTCTCTACCGAGTGACTTTTGGGACGAAGGAGAATTACAAAGGGAGAACATTATCTTCCGGTAGCCGACATCGATTCAGACATATCATGCTATACTAGGGAGACCGGCTCGGCGAAGTTTATGGCCATCCCCAACTACCGGTATTTGATGTTGAAGATGTCGGGACCAAATGGGGTCTTATCTTTCCGGTCGACATCAAGACCGCGTACGCTTGTGAAGTACATAGCACCGAGTTGGCTACTCGGGTCAATTCGGGGAAGAACGTCGAGAAATCGGAGAAGTGGCCGATACCGTAGAAGCTCGTGCGCGGCTGGAAGAAGAAGTTCCGACCAAGAGGATTGCTAAGGAGAAAGTGAAGACCGATGCGATTGCTTTCAAGATTATTTAGCTTGACGAGTCGGACCCCTCCAAGGTCACTCATATAGGGGCTGACTTGGGGGACAAATAGGAAAGCGCGCTCATTCTTTTCGTCCAGGAAAATAGGGTATCTTTGCATGGCAGCCTTCCGACATGCCAGGTGTCCCTAGGGAGAAGATTGATTATACCGAGCTCAACAAAGCTTGCCCTAAAGACCCTTTCACGCTGCCTCGGATTGACTAAGTTGTTGATTCGACAGCTGGCTGCGAGCGTCTTGGTTTCCTTGATGCTTATTCGGGATACCATCGATTCCCTTGAAGGTCGAGGATCGGATTAAGATCGCGTCCATCACCCCCTTTGGAGCATATTGCTACATAACGATGTCGTTCGGTTTGAAGAATGCAGGTGCTACTTTTCAACGTGGCATGCAACGCTGTCTGGATTCGCAAATTGGGAGGAACGCGAAGCTTATGTTGACGATATAGTGGTTAAATCCCGGAAAGTCGGAGATCTTTTCTCCGACCCGGCAGAGACCTTCGATGATCTGCGGGACTTTTCTATGAAGCTCAACCCTGGTAAGTGTGTATTTAGAGTTCGTTCCGGAAAATTACTTGGATACTTGGTGTCGTGGTGCGGCATTGAAGCTAATCCAGAGAAGATTCAGAGATCGTTAACATGAAACCTCCAAGTCTGTTTGAAGGATGTACAAAAGTTAATCTGGATGTATGGCTACACTTAGCCATTTCATCTCAAGACTGGGGGTCGAGGCCTCCCATTCTTTAAACTGCTTAAGAAGCATGATAAGTTTAAGTGGACGGATGAGGCGCAAGCTGCATTTGATCAACTCACGGGATATCTCGATAATCCGCCGGTCTTAATACCGTCGAAACCCGATGAAACCATTCAATTGTACATATCTTCAACTACTCATGTTGTGAGTACGGTATTGGCGGTTGATCGGAGGGAGGAAGGACATCCGCAACCGGTTCAACATCCGATATACTTTGTGAGTGAAGTGCTAATAGAGTTACGGATGCGATATCTTCGATTACGTGAAATTGATATATGCTATCGTAATAACTTCTCGAAGTCGAAGCACTATTTCCAAGCACACCCGATTGAGGTCAAGACCGGGTTCGCTATTGGGGATGTATTGCGTAATCGGGAAGCAATTGGGCAGGTGGCCAAGTGGGCAATAGAACTTGGTCGAGTATGAGATCACTTTTTCTTCGCACACGGCCATTAAAGGACAGGCATTGGCTGATTTTATTACCGAGTGGCTTGAAACGCAAGTGCCACCGGCTATTCGGAATTTGGAATATTGGGAGATGTATTTTGATGGATCCCCGCAGCTTTCGAGCGCGGGAGCTGGAGTTGTGCTTCTCACTTCACAAAAAGAACCATTGAGATACGTATTACGGATGCATTTTCGTGCTTCAAATAATACCGCCGAGTATGAGGCCTTGCTTCATGGACTTCGGGTGGCTATTTCGCTAGGAGTCAAGCGATTGGATATATATGAAGATTCAATGCTTGTGATCGATCAAGTTAACAAAGTATGGGATGCTCATGATGATCATATGGTAGCTTATCGCCAAGAGGTGAGGAAGCTTGAAGACAAATTTGATGATCTGCGCTTTTCTCATATACTACGCGGAAATAATTCTGCCGCGGATGAGTTAGCCGATTAGGATCTTCGATACGAGCAGATCGCCTAGTGTCTTTCTTCAGGTTTTAAATAAACCATCTATTAAGATAGATCACAAGGCTACTATTACGAAAATAGAGACCATAGATGCAGTCTTGGAAGAGAAGACCGGGGAGGCGGTCTTACAACATGAGGTTGGCCAAAAGGTTCAAGATGGATTCCGAGCAGAAGAAGCGGAGCAGCTTGCTCGAGGTTATGATGATCGATTCTCGATTGGCGTACTCCGTACCTTGAATATCCGCAATCTGTAACTCCGAAAGACAAAGTTGAGCGGCAAAGGTCGGAGGTTCGAGCAAGGAGTTATTTGATTATTGAAGGAGAACTTTATTGACATGGAGTCAACATCTTGATGAAGTGTGTATCTGTTTCGATGGCATTCAATTGGTAGAAGAAATTCATAAGGGGATCCGTGGCAATCACGCTTCGTCGAAAACTCGGTTGGGAAAGTGTTCCAGCGAGGGTTTTTATTGGCCTACAGCTACGGATGATGCACATACGGTAGTTAAGAATTGTCGGGGATGTCAATTCTTCGCTCGACAGACCTCATATTCTAGCTCATGAATTGCATATGATTCCAATGACTTGGCCTTTTTCAACTTGGGGTCTGGATGTTGTCGGACCATTCAAGAAAGCGCCGGGAGGGTTTACTCATATTTTTGTGGCCGTCGAGAAATTTTTCAAGTGGATTGAAGCTGAAGCCGAAGTCTGTCACTAGCACGACCACCGCTCGAGCAATCAAGTTTTTACAGAATTCTATGTCCGTTTTGGTGTTCCGCATCGCATAATCACCGATAATGGGCCTCGGCTCACATCGAGTTATTCAAGGATTATGCCGATAGTTTGGGAGTCAAGATACATTATGCTTCGGTGTCACATCCGCAGAGCAATGGACAAGTTGAGCGTGCTAATGGTATGATTTTAACCAGTCTTAAGCCCATAATTTTTTATCGCTTAAAACCATATGCTTGGAAAGTGGGTTAAGGAATTGCCCTGGGTATTATGGGGATTGCGCACAAATATTAGTCGAGCTACGGGACATTCTCCTTTTTCTTTGGTCTATGGATCGAAGCAATGTTGCATACAAAGGTGAATATGGTGTCGACCAGGGTGCGGTATTATGATGAAGAAAAATATGATGAACAACGTCAAATTGAGTTGATTGCTGCGAGAAGAGTTACGAGATCAAGCTTTGATTCAAGCAGCCAAGTATCATCGGGGTTGCGCCGATATCATGATCGCAATGTGTGCACGCGGGAATTTCAAGTGGGAGATTTGGTGCTTCGGAAGATCGAGTCTAACAAGTATAGGCGTAAGTTGTCACCGGTCCGGGAAGGACCATTCGTGGTGAAATCGGTTTCCGGACCGGGGGCTTATAGGCTTATGACCCAGGAGGAGGAGGAAATTGCAAATTCTTGGAATATTGATCAACTTCGTCGTTTTTACACTTATAGATCTTTCTTGTAACTTTTTCGAGTAATATAAGAAAGCATTCTTGATTTCCGGTATGAATATGTTTGTGTTTTTTGTGCCTCGATATCTTAATTTTGCATTAACTTATCGACTCAGGGGGCTGCTTGTGTTAAGAGCGATCGGTAGAATTATGAAATTCCTAAATACTAGTACCAGTCATTTAGTGAAGTCAAGGGGTCTCTGTGTTAAGAGTCTGTCGAATCTTAAACTCGACACTAGTACTACCCGGTCCCTCACGAGCGTGGAATTTGATGGTGCAACACACAGAACACACAGGAACACGAGATTTTAGACAGGTTCGGAGCCCTCGGGTCGAGAGTAATACCCTACGTCCCGTATGTTATGTATTGCCTTTGGCGATTTGCTAATTGCAAGATCTCGGAGAGTTTTTCGGGGGTCCCTACTCCGCCTTATATATCCGGGAGAGTTAGGGTTACATGCGAGTCCTAGTCAATTACGCAGATTACATATATGGAGTCCTATCTCTAACTTTCTTTATTGATTCAGATTCCTAATCGGACTACAAATCACTCAATAACTTGCTCCTCAAGTCATTGTACGCCGGTCTTGGTATCCGCCTTGTTTCCATACCGGTATACGTGAATCTTCTGTTATTCCGGACCGGTCAAGAACCAGTCTGTTGTCTATCGCCATCATCTTCATCTTCATTAATTTGTCACCATGTCTTTGCGTATCCATTCCTTTATCATCTCGTATACCCATAAGGCAAGTATACGACGACAGCTCCCGAGTAATTTTTGATTTAACCTTGAATAAGACCGACCAGTCTTCCGCATGTTGGTCTTATTTCATGGTAAAATTAAAAAGAACTCTAATCTGCTGCAATCATTCTTCTTTCTTCAAAAGTGCTTTAAAAAAGCCCAAAAAATTATTGTTTTCACCCTTCATATCACCTAATTAGGTAATCATCGCTTATTCTTCCGGAGGTGCACCGACTAGGTGCACCCAATTGGGTATAGCCCCGACTCTTGGATCATTTGAACTCCTTTGAAATAATGCAAGAGTCCACTAGTTGATTCTTCATTATTTTCTTCAATATGCAATTTCTACAGACCGCTCCTTTCAATTTCCATCATTTTCCACTTCCCGAGGTCTCTGCAGACCGCTCTTGAACATGGTGCACCGGTCAGGTGCACCTAATTAGGTATAGCCCCGACTCTTGTATCATTTGAGGATCGCAAATAATGCAAGACTCTTTTTTGAGAGACTATGCTTTATTATTTTCCATGAAATCACATTCATCTCAGCAATTTCTACCAAGAACTTATTTTTCGGACCGGTCATACCGGTCTATACTTTATGTCTCCTGGAGATTTACACCAGTTTTGACATAACATATCATCTAAATTAGCATGAACTCATAATCCGCTTAGTGAAATTTCACTAAGAACCTAAATTCTGGTTGATCGGACCAGTTTATTCCCTATATTCTCACAGACGACTCGAGTCTCCAAAGCCTATAATCAGCTGGATGATTAACACCCACAGACCTAAGGCATCTATTATCACCGAGTTATGTAAAATCTAACTCTTTCATACTACTAAATTATGAAATTCAGTATTACTTTTAATTTCTATCTTAAAACTTCCACATTTCGGACCGCTTTTACTTCACAAAAAGCACGACGGCTTATTCTTATGACCGTTAAGTCATAATTAATGCAAATAACAGATCATTAATATCCTTATGGCCATTAGGTCATAATTGCATAGTTACAACATAAATCATTAACGGTAAATCCATCGGGCCTCTCAAAATAGCCCAATAACTTTTCAGCCCCGAGCCCATCCCAGGTGCCTATAAAAAGAAACGAAAGGTCGACCTAGGTCAACCCCGCTCCCGAAAGCTCATACGCGCCCGCCATTTGCCTTTGTTCTTTGCTTTCTTCTTCCGCATAAACCAATCTCAAGCTTTCTTTGTAGGCTCGATTCTGCGTTCGAACCTCGGGCTTGCTTTTTCCATCTCTCGGGATGGGCAAGAAGAAATCCACCGCCAACCCTACGTCTTCTTCCTCCGTTCCTCGCGATCAACTTCCCTTTGGCATTCGGGATCTACGTAACAGCAAGGTCACCGAAACATCCCTCAATGAGGCGGTTCGTGACGGTTATCTTCCTCCTCGAGCCAATTCTAAATTGGAGCATCCCTTCCCCCGGCCAAATCCCATGGGGAATAGATGATTCTCAGCAATTAGTTTTCAAAGCTTTTTTCCTCCGTGGCCTTGATCTCCCTTGTTGTTCCTTTTTTAGGGGACTCCTTTTCTTTTACGGATGGGAGTTAGTGAACCTCAATCCTAACTCCATCCCGCAAATCGCTTTTTCATCCATCTATGCGAAGCTTTCCTTGGAGTTCTCCCCCACTTCAAGTTATTCCAGGATCTGTTCCTAATTCGCCCACTTCCTTCATCGGACCGCCAAGCTGCAGTTGGCGGAGTAGGAATTCAATGTCTGGAGTGTAGACGAATATTTTTCTCTTTCTTTGAACAACAAGCATAGCCCATTGGAAAAATGGATGGTTCTTCTATGACAATCCCCAGCTCGCACTTCCTCCCTTCGAGCGCTAAGATAGCCAAAAATTTCCCCACCGTAGATACTAGGAAAAAACTTAAAGAAGACAGGTGAAATTCTTGCGCTCCCGGCTTGCATTAGATATTTGAAGGACGTCGGAGGTGTCACCGCCGAGACAGCTTCTTTGGAGCTTCATAGTGCGGGGAGTTCAACCTCTTAAAAGGCAGGAACACCCAGCATGGTGTTTTGACGAAGACACCGCCATGCCGTTGGATGGAACCCTTCTTCCCGACAAAGAGCGATTAGAAGCCCGCATCATGCAAATGCTCCAGCCAAAACCGGATCTATCCGGATGCACAAGAGTGGGTCCGGCCTTCAGCTCGTCCAACCCTCGCGATCCTGTAAGTATCTCTTCTGTTTCTTCAAATCTTTGCTATTTGTTACCGTCATTCTCATACGAAAACTCAATCCTTCAATTGTAGAAAATGGACAACTACAGGAGTCACCCTCCTCTACCTCTCAACGATATTTGGGGAGAAGATTATGCGAACAATACCGCTCCCCTGGCTGTTCAAGCCGGTCCGACTCAAAGGCCTTCGGACCGGTCCTTTCCTTTGCCTCACGAGCATAGCCCCAAAAATCTCCAAATCCGGGACCGTGGTTCAAGCACCTAGTAAGAGAAAACGTACTCATCGCCTTGACCATTGGCGGACCTCATCGCTTCTTCCGCTGCTCCCGGCGATACTCGCTCGGAGGCGCGAAACTTGAAGACCAACAACAAGAAGAAGAAGCCGTCGAAAAGGATCGCCAAGCAGCCCCGGCCGTTTTTGAAGCTGCATTAGGAAAAACTCAAGGTACTCCTTCCTTGGCTGATCCCTAATCCAAAGTCCCCAAAAGGTCCCGTATGGCAATCCGACCGGTCCCGGTGATGCTCTGGAGAAACAGTCCCAACCCCGCAAGTCAATCCTGCGGAAAAAGGACTCGCAGAAAGAAGTGGTGGGGACACCCAAGGTCCTCCCAAGAAGATCAAGACCTCCCGTCGGGGAAAAGATTAACGCTGCCACGTGGCGGCGTCCGGACCTACCTAACGGAGGGTTAGCACGACCACGTCATCACCCGAGGCCGGCCCACGTCCGTGTGGGCTAGCCGGAAACGACCCCGGCGTCTTACTCGAGGATGTCCGCCTCGCACGACCTTGACGTCTTGGTCGAGGGGTTCCGTCCCGCACGACCTTGGCGTCTTGGTCGAAGGGCTCCGTCTCGCACGCCCTTGGCGTCTCTTGCACTCGACCTCATGACGCGACCACCAACCGCATCTAATTCCAACCGCCCGGCGCCCACGTGGGCTTGGCTCGGGATTCATTGGAGGGAAGCCCGGGCCCATCCCTCCTGCCGCCACTTGCTCCCGTCGAGGCACGCCGATGGGACGTCCCATTCCTGTTGAATGGCGGGAGTTGGCGTGGACCGCGAGCTCCGAGAGGAGCCGCTGCCCGTTAACGTATGAACGTACGATTCCCCGTCACGCCCGTCGAACAGGTGTAGCTCAAGGTCGAGCTCGAGCTACGCCCCGTCTCGCACGACCTTCCCCTGCAAGCTCGACTCGCAAAGACAACCACTCCCGTACCTCGACCGTATCCGAAGCATCATCACGCCCGACGAGAAAGGACGGGTAAGGCATGTCCAAATCCAACCACTCTGCGAACAGCACCGCCCGCGGTTCCCCCGATTGCGGGTCACTCCACCTTGACGCTCGTCGCTACAGGAACGACGCGACCGCCCGATCAACCCCGACGGAATATACGACAAGGAGGCTGATTGGATAACGCCGAAACTCGACCATCCCTCTCTTCTCTCTCTCTCTCTCTCTCTTGTAACTCGAGTTCCACCCCCGTGACTATAAAGGGGTGAAACTCTTCTATGCCCAAGGACGAGACCATAATCTACAACACAACACGTCTTCGCGCGGGACTTGGAGCACGCTCCTCTCCCACCACTCCTGTATTCGCATTCTCATCTTGGCGCAAGGAATACGACGCCGCGAGAAACCCCCCCGCCGGACGTAGGGAACTTTCCCGAACCAGCCCTAAATCCTTCGTGTCTTCCCTTGTGCACCATCCGGCCTAAAACGCGCAATCCCGGGACAAATTCTACAGCCGGTGGTCCGAACACCGACGGTTGGCGCGCCGGGTAGGGGCTGTTGCGCGTTTCGTCACGCTTCTCTCGGCCCGCATGGCGCGGATGGTTGATTCCGAGCCTTCGTTCCGGGCTCCCGGCACCACCGTGCGCTTCGGGAGTCTTGATTTCGTGGCTACCTCCGAGCGGACGCCGCACGCGCCGAGCCGCCGGCGCCACGAGCCCGGGTGGCAACCCATGTCACCGCGAACGTGACACGACTTAGCGCTCTCCCGGGAGCGGCTAATCCGGCGGAGGTAGAGTTCGTAGGGATGGTAATCCATCCCTCCGAATCCCTCTTCGACCTCCTCGACGCCGGGGAGGTGGAGGATTCGGGCCAGGGCAGCGGCGATGAGGCTCACGGCCCCGCTCGCGAGTGCAACGTAGTGCACACCGGGCAGCGGGCGCCCGAGTGCCGGGGACCAGCCGAGCCGGAGCCCGGCGCCCCGGGGACCCTCGCGGCTCAACGCGCGCACACCGCGCCTCCGAGCGATAACGACCTCCGGACTCGCCTTCGAGCTAGGCGCCCGGAGCTGGAAGAGGCTCGCCGTGGCCTCGACGAGGAGACCGCGGCGGTAGAGCGGGAGTTGCAACAGCAGCGCCGGCACGCGGAGTGCAACGCGCGCCCGAGGGCTCTCCATGTCCAACGAGCAGATCGCCGACGACGCCGGGGCCGAGACCCGAGCACTTCCCGCGCGCCGGGCAGAACGTGGCTGCAGCGGCCGCGTTGCTAAAAACCCTCCCTGTACGGCCAACTCCCGAGGCGCAGCGAGTACGAGAGAGAGATGGCCGCGCTCCTCGCCAAGGCGGCGGAGCAACACGTGAAAAGCTCTCATCGACGCGCCGCGGCTGTCGGCCCGAGCACGCCGGCGCCGGGCGGCGCGACTCCCGAGCGGGAGGATCGGTGCATGCCTCCGTGCGGCAGCCCGCACGACCGGGCCGGTCCGAACCTGGGCAATCGGTGCACTTCCGCATCGGAGCCGCTCGAGACGCGCGCTTGACTCCGGACGCCCGACGTCGCGTTCGGGACGACGGAGGCCCACGCCTCGTCCGAAACCCCCGTCGCGGAGGCCGGGGCGACGTCGAGCACGATCGGAGCCGGAGCCCCGACCCCCGGGTCCTAGGGTCTTCGGTTCCGCGATCGGGGAGCGACCTTCCCTCCACGCTTCCGTCCCCGACGACGGTAGCCAAGTACGCGGGGAGTCGAACCCCTCCCTACGGCTAGAAGACTACCGGCGGCATGCCGGGCTGGCGGCGCGAATGATGATCTCGCCATCATTCGAAACTTGCCGCTATACCTCGCCGACTCGGCGAGGACCCGGCTCGAGCATCCGCCGCGGACCGGATACGATCGTGGGGCGACCTACGAGAGGTTTTCGTGGGAAACTTCCGGGCCACGTGCGCCGCCGGGTAACCCTTGGGAGTTGAAGAACTGCCGGCGAAGCCGAATGAGCCGCTCCGGGATTACATTCGACGCTTTTCCGGCGTTGCAACGAGCTGCCCCATGTCGTGGACGCGGATGTCATTGGGGCCTTCCTCTCCGGAACAAACTGCGAGGCTCTGGTCCACGAGCCGGGGCGGAGTTGCCCGCGAACGGCTCGAGAACTCCTTGACATCGCCACGAGCCACGCCACGGGCGAGGAGGCGGTCGGAGCTCTCCTCCACCGCGACCTCCCGAGAAAGGGAAGGGCAAGAGGACCGATGGCAACGCGGGCGGGGGCCTTCCGGCTCCAAGCCCAACAAAAAGAATAAGTCGCGGCCAACCGATGGCCACATGGTAGCCGCGACCGACAAGAAGGGCGCGAAGCAGCCCAACAAATACCCCGGACCATTTCGAGAAGAAGTGGAACGGGCCGTGCCCCAACCACGAGTTTCCGGTCAAGCACTTGATGCGGGACTGCTCGTTGATGAAGAAGTTCATCACGCGGCACGGGCGGAAGGGGCGCCGCGAGCATGACCGGGAGGGGAACGTCGGGGTCGAGGGCGACGCCGGCGAGGAAAACGAGGAGGGCTTCCCTCGGGCGGAGGGCTGCCTTATGATCTTCGCGAGCTCCGACGCTCGTCCGGGTTGACGTTCCGTCAAGCTCGAGCGTCGCGAGGTCTTTGCCGCGGAGCCCGCTACCCCGGCTTACCTCAAGTGGTCGGAACTCCCGATCACGTTCGATCACGCCGATCACCCGGCGCGAGTCCGCGGCCGGGTCGATACCCGCTCGTGGTCGACCCCATCGTCGCCAAGACACGCCATTCCAAGGTGTTGATGGACGGAGGCAGCGGCCTCAACATCCCGTACGCCGACGTCCTGGATGCTATGGGCGTCGAGCGCTCGCAAATTCGTCCGAACGGCTCACCGTTCCATGGCGTCGTTCCGGAACGCAAGCCGTCCCCGTCGAGCGGATCGACCTGCCCGTCTCGTTCGGGACTCCTTCGAACTTTCGAACGGAGACCCTCGCTTTCGAGGTGGTAGGATTCCCGGGGTCTACCATGCTATCCTCGGGCGGCCGTGCTACGCGAAATTCATGGCCGTCCCGAACTATGTCTACCCGAAGCTCAAGATGCCCGGGCCGAAGGGAGTTATCACCGTGGGCGCGTCTTTCCAGCACGCCTACCGGTGCGACGTCGACAATCTGCGACCGGCCTCGGCGCACTTGGCCTCCACCACCGAGCCGGCGGTCATCGGGAGCAGGTGGTCGAGGACCCGCCGCAGTCGAGCCGCAAGGCGGCTTCCTTCGAGCCGGCGGAGGGAACCAAGGAGGTCGCCCTCGACCTCGAAGGAGACGAGAAGAAAACGGTGCGCATCGGCACCTCCCTCTCTCCCAAATAGGAAAGCGCGCTCGTCGACTTCCTCCGCGCGAACGCCGACGTCTTCGCGTGGAAGCCCTCGGACATGCCGGGAATCCCGAGGGAAGTCGCCGAGCACTCCTTGCACATCGGCCGGGCTCCAAGCCGGTGAAGCAATGCCTGCGCCGCTTCGACGAGGAGAAGCGCGAGGCGATCGGGGAGGAGATCGCGAAGCTTTTGGCGGCCGGGTTTATCAAGGAGGTGTACCACCCCGAATGGTTGGCTAATCCTGTTCTTGTACGAAAAAGAATGGGAAATGGAGAATGTGTGTTGACTATACTAGCCTGAATAAGGCTTGTCCTAAGGATCCTTTTCCTTTACCGCGCATTGACCAAATAGTCGACTCGACCTCCGGGTGCGAAACCCTCTGCTTTCTAGACGCGTACTCCGGGTACCATCGGATAGCGCTCGACGAATCCGACCAACTCGCTACCTCCTTCATCACGCCCTTCGGCTCGTATCGCTACACGACGATGCCGTTCGGACTCAAGAACGCCGGTGCCACGTACCGGAGGTTCATCCGAAATGTTTCGACTATCTCATCGGAGATATCGTCGAAGCCTACGTGGACGACATTGTCGTCAAATCCAAAAAGGCCGATCAGCTCGTGGTCGACCTCGAGCGTGTGTTTGCCAAGCTGCGCGAGAACGGCGTTAAGCTCAACCCCGAGAAGTGCGTCTTCGGGGTCCCTCGAGGGATGTTATTGGGATTCGTCGTTTCGGAGTGAGGCATCGAGGCAAACCCGGAGAAGATCACCGCCATCGAGTGCATGGGTCCGATCCGGAACATCAAAGGGGTGCAATGGCTCACGGGATGCCCGGCGGCGCTAAGTCGTTTCATCTCGCGACTCGAAGAAAGGGCGCCGCCGCTCTACAAGCTCCTCAAGAAGTCCGAGCGCTTCGAGTGGACCCGGGAAGCGCAGGTCGCGCTCGACGAAGTAAAGCGCATCCTGGCTAACCCTCCGGTCTTGACTCCCCCACTCCCGGGGGAACAACTCCTGCTTTACGTCGCGGCGACCACACGAGTCGTCAGCGCCGCCGTCGTAGTCGAGCGCGAGGAAGAGGGCCATGCGCTCAAAGTGCGGCGCCCGTCTACTACGTCGGCGAAGTGCTCTCCGACTCGAAAACTCGATACCTACAAGTGCTCAAGATCCTCTACGCCCGATGGTCGCCGGACGCAAGCTACGCCACTACTTCGACTCGCACTCGATAACCGTGGTGAGCTCCTTCCCTCCGCGCGACACCATTGAACCGATGGGGCACGACATCACTTACGCGCCCCGGACGCCGATAAAGTCCCGAGTACTAGTCGACTTCATCACGGAGTGGACGGAGACCCGGCTGCCATCGGCGCCGGTGGATCATGAGTACTTGGGTCATGTACTTCGACGGGTCGTTAATGCGCCAAGGAGCCGGCGTTGGACTCGTCTTTGTCTCCCCGGGGAGTACACATGAGGTACGCTATTCGGTTACATTTTCCGGCTTCGAATAACGTGGCCGAATACAAAGCCTTAGTGAATGGCCTTAAGATCGCCATTGAGCTCCGGATCCGGCGACTCGAGGTCCGTGGGGATTCCCAACTCGTCGTCGACCAAGTCATGAAAGAGTCGAGCCGTCGAAATGACACGCCGATGCTCTATCACCAAGAGGTGCGGAAGCTCGAGGAGAAGTTCGATGGGCTTGAGCTTAAGCACATCCCCCGACGACTTAACGAGGCGGCGGACTCGCTCGCCAAAATGGCGTCTAGTAGGGAGCCGGTCCCGACGGGCATTTTCGCCCACGACCGGCTCCAACCGTCGGTGCGACCTCCCGTCTCTCCGAGCGGTGAGGAAAAATCCGTGGAGGTGGGTCCGGAGGCTTCCCCGGCGCCAACCTCGACTCGAAGGAACGCCCGAGCCAAGACAAGGCCTCGGGGGCTGGACCTCCACCGGCGGCCAGGGAGGTCATGGAGATCGACGCGCCGGCGGTCGCCGCGCCACGGCCGGCCGATTGGAGAACGCCGTACATCGAGTACCTCCTCCATGGCAAACTCCCGGCCGACCGGACCGAGGCGAGACGTCCGCACGGGCGCTCTAAGTCCTTCGTCTTGGTCGACGGCGAGCTTTACAAGCGCAGCGTGTCGAGGATCCTGCGGCGATGCATTCCGATCGAGGAAGGCGCGCAACTCCTCGACGACATACACGCGGGCGTTTGCGGTCACCACGCCGCGCCACGGACCCTCGTGGGCAATGCCTTCCGACAAGGCTTCTATTGGCCAACCGCCGTAGCGAATGCGACCCACATCGTCCGCCGGTGCAAAGGTTGCCGTACTTTGCTCGACGAGACGCACCAGCCCGCCCAAGCCCTCCAAACTATACCCGTCACTTGGCCTTTCGCGGTCCGGGGTTTAGACTTGGTCGGCCCTCCGAAAAAGCACCGGAGGCTTCACCCACTTGCTCGTCGCGGTCGGCAAATTCACAAAGTGGATCGAGGCTCACGCCATCGGCAAGATCCGCTCCGAGGAAGCGGTCGAGTTCTTCCTCGACATTGTCCATCGTTTTGGCGTCCCCAACTCGATCATCACGGACAACGGCACACGGTTCACCGGGAAGAAGTTCCTCACGTTCTGCGACGACTACCACATTCGAGTGGATTGGGCAGCCGTGGCTCACCCCGAGACCAATGGGCGGGTCGAGCGGGCCAACGGCATGATCCTGCAAGGGCTCAAGCCACGCATTTATGACCGCTCGAAACGTTTCGGCGGTCGTTGGGCAGCCGAACTACCGGCCGTCCTCCGGAGTCTTCAAACGACTCCGAGTCGAGCGACCGGCTACACGCCGTTCTTCATGGTCTACGGATCGAGGCGGTCCCGCCAACCGACCTCGACTATGGCGCTCCAAGAGTTCGCGCCTTCAACGAGCAAGGGAACCGAGACGGCCCTCGAGGACGCAGCGGACCAGCTCGACGAAGCGCGCGATGCTCGCGCTCTTACATTCTCGCTAAGTACCAACAAGCACTCCGACGGTACCTCGATCGCAACGTCAAGAGCCGAGGGTTCAACATCGGAGACATGGTGCTTGTGTAGAGTGCGGAACAACAAGGATCGTCACAAGCTATCCCCTCCATGGGAGGGACCTTACATCGTTGCGCGCGTCATCGGACCCGGCTCCTACAAGCTCAAGACGGTGGAAGGTCGAGAACTAACCAACTCCTGGAACATTGCGCAGTTACGTAAGTTCTATCCCTAAGCTCGCATTTGTTCCTTTACTCTTTAAGCGATCGCCCGCCAAGTACGGTGACCCTCGACCTCCGCAGCGAGGTCGAGCCTCACTCGGGGGCTGGAAGGCGGGCGAAACCACGATTTTTCAAAAACAAAAATCGCCTACACTTAGCTCTTTTTTCGCGAACAAATTTGCTAAGTTTTCGCTTGGCCTTGAATTCGAATCTCGCCGACGGCCAAAGTAAGCGCGAGCAAACGAACTCACGGTCTAAACCGGTCGGAAGGCTGAAGCTCGAGCGCCCCAGCGGCCCTAGCGAATGCTCACCAAATACGGCTAAGTACAACGAGGCTCGGCGGCTCAAGCTTTGTGACTCAACGAGACAAGATGAAAAGGCCAAAACATATTCAAGTTCAACTTAAAATTACTTGATAAAGAGCGAGACCTCGAAGGGTCAAGCGCAGAACGATTTAAGAAAACTTAAAGTTATTTACAAGCGGGGAACCACGCCCCTTTGTTCTTAACAAAACAAAAAATGAAAAACTAATCCCCTAAACTTTCTACGACTTGGGGAGGGGCTCCTCCTCGAGCTTTGCAACCAGAGCATCGGCGGGTGCGCGCGTCTCGGCCTTCGAGCAACTCCAGCTCGGCGCCGGCGAAGCCGGGGACGAGTCCGATGATCGACGGCCCCGAAGTCGAGGTCTTCATAATGGGACGCCGAGCACCGTAAAGGTCGCTCGCACGGCGGAGCGCCTAGCTCCTCGAACCACCGCGCCAATCTGCTCCGGCAGAGCGGCCTCGACGTTCCGCTCGACCTCCACATCGACGAACGCACGGTCCAGGGCAGCATCGAGCTCCCTCCGCGACGCCTCCGCCGTGGCCGGCCTCTGCTCCGACCCTGCAAAGAAAACAAAACTTCGAAACCCGGGCTCGAGTAGTCGAGGAAACGACTAAGGGACCCCTGTAACAATCCTGAAAGAATAAACATGCATTTCATGTCATTCATGATCATGTCATCATGTGCATTTGGAAAATATTTAATTTTGCTAAGAAATGCACATAAAATAATAAAGTTAACCTAAGTTAAAATGTAGGTTCTTAAAAGAAGAAACTAAATAAAAGTAATTATGGAGTTTAACATTTTTCTGTTGGTAAAACATAATAATAAAAGATTTATGGTGTTGATACGAAATTATGTTATTTTGTAAAAATGTTACAAGAAATAATGAAAGCTTATCTTTTTAATTTAAACATGAATTTTAATCTGAAAAATATTTGGAATTGTAACTTGGACCTAAAAAGAAAAATGTTTGAAATGTTTTCATTTACAACCCTAGAATTTTTGGGATTTTTCCGAGCTCGGAAGTATGCTTTTCAATTAATTAAAATCATAGGGGGATTTTTGCAAAAATGGCAAAACAGAGCCGGATGCCAATCTCTTCTTCCTCTCTTCCTCCCGCACCGCCTCGCCGCGAGCCGCGCAGCTGCGCCGGCTAGCTCCGGCCACGCGCCCTTGCTCCTCTGCGCCACGCGATCCCGCTCGGCCACGCGGCGGCTTGCTCCTCTAGTCATCCGCAATAAAGCCGAAAGTCGTGCGTCCCTCTCCCTCTCTCGTCTTTTCGCACCGGAGGACACCCGCCATAGCTGCCACTCTGTGAGCTCCATTGCGCCGCCGCTACACTCCATCCCAGCTCGGACCAAGGCTGCAGATCGATGCGCATCAACCCACCAAAGCTATGGGAAGAAACCTCGATCAATTTGGTTGAGTTATCGGAGAGTATTTCGAAGATTTCCGGGAGGATGTCACCGGCGACCACCATCCACGTTCCTGCAAAATACTCCACACACGGTGAGCCTCCTCGCTTCGTTCTTCCTCTAATTTGTGCGTGATCTCCATGAGCATTTATTTGACCCATCTTTCACTCTTCTCAACGAAGGATTTGGCCGACAAATCGATTTTTCCTCGGCCCCGTATTCCGGCCACCATCGCTCCATTGTCGATAGCTTGCACCGGAGCTCACCACATCTTGTAGCACCTTTGCCGCTCTTGCCCATCTCCCCGTGAAGCTCCGGAAGCAATCCCCTCGTCATTTGGTTGAATACCGTGAGAGTTAGACGCCGCCGAAGCCTTGCTCCAGCTATCTCTCGCCGCCGGCGTACCTTCCGGCCACCTCCGCCACCGTGGACCCCACCTCCGAGTCACGCGGGTCTCGGGAAATCTCCGAGCCAACCACCCATCCACCTCACCTCCTTCCGCGCCGCTCCAGCGGGCCACCGTCGCCGTCCGGCCGCCACCCACCATGGATGACTAGCTCGGCTCGGGCTGGGCCGTGCGCTGCCGGTGGGCCCGGGTAGCTGCTGGGCTACCTCGACACCGGTGGGCCTGGCCATTTTGGCCCAGTGGCTCATTGGTTCTTTTCTTTCGAATTTATTCATTTTCGGAATTTGATCAAACTTCAAATATTCATAGAAAATTCCACAAAAATCAGAAAAATACCAAACAAAGTTCATTAGATTCATAAAATTATTTCCTATTTGATTATGTATTCAAATACCTATTTTGAAAAAATTATAATTTCATAGTTTAATTAATTACTTTTCTTTAATTGAGATAAGCTATTATTTTATGCTATTTATTATTTAATTTTGAAAAATGAATTTCTTTAAAAATTAGAGATACTGCAGACGAAAGTTTTTGTTAAGTTGGTTTTCCAAAATTCAACATGAACACCGTCATTTTATGTGATCCCAAATTAGTAGCTTAAGTGTTATCACATGTCATTAAGTACTTATAAATTGTTGTTTAAAAGCATGATTAATTATTAATGAATGAACCTGATTAATTATTAATTAATAAACATGATTAATGATTAATTATTAATTAATGACCATGATTAAGCAATAATTAATGAGCATGATCAACTGTCACTTATTGCTTAATGAACATGATTAATTATACATTGCTAATTAATAAACCCGAGGAATTATTAATTGTTAATTACTAATTGCAAAGTAATGAACTTAAGTAATGATTAATTGTTAATTAATGAACATAAGTATTTGTTAATTAATAAGCAAGATTAATTGTTAATTACTAAACATAATAAATCATTAGTTGTTAATTGTTAATTGCTGAACCTAATTAATCAATAATTATTAGTTGATGAACATAATTGATAAAACCTTGCATGATCATATCATCTTCATTCATGCATGCATGGTTGTGATTCGCGACGTAATTGTTGGTCGACCTAGGTTCCGAGGTGATCGAGGTTCCGTCCGAGACCGAGGCAGGAGACGGAAATCTCGAAGTCAACCAAGACACGAGAAGCTAACCCCGACTTGAATCAAGGCAAGCCCCGAGTGCATCCCACCTATGTTTTTTTTAAAGTCTTTTCTTTTATCACGGTTAATGCGTCGTGATTGTGCATTAGGTTATAGGAATTGCTTGACACCCTAGATGCATGAGTAGAATTCCTATGTTACCTGTTTATCCCATGTTGGTTTGTATCTCGATAGTTGCTACGCTTAATTCATAGGGCTACGGTAGAAGTCGAGTGGTGCTGAGCACACTCGCGAGCCGATACGGTCTAGTCTTAAAGCATGGAGGCTTTAGTTGTTTGATGTCGTTCAAGTCAAGTTAAAGATGAAAATGAAGATGAAATTGAGACCGGACGGGCCCCGTAGGAGAAAGGGCAAAGACGAGGTCTTGCAAGGTGGTAGCCCGATCCGTGTCGATCAAGGACCGTACCGTTGTTGGCCGTGCTGAGCAAGTATTGAACGTACCGATTTACATACCGGTGATTATGGGGCCGGGAAGCCGATGTAACCTAATTGCCTCGGCGGTTGGACGTAGCCCATCCCCTAATTGGCTGGAGAATGAGGCGAGGCCCCATGTCTCAAAGGGAGAGGAATGGGTGGTCGCTCACGGATAACGTCGAGGACGTGTATCGCGTGGGGTCCCCGGGTTCTCGGGCGGATTGGAGACTAACCCGGCCACCGTCGGGAGTTAGCGTGAAAGGTTGTCGTATGCGACCAATGGGGTGCGTATACGCCGTGTAAACGGGTTTTCCCAGCTGGTGAAATCGATTCGAATCGCTGTCCCTCGCAGTATTGAATACCGCTTGTTCACCGTGTCACATCGTAGTTAATCAACTGGAAGATGAGGATGAAACATGAAAGGAATGTTGGTCTATTCTCATCTTTTCTTGCAAACTTGATTGCAGTAGTTGTAGACTGCAAACCCTTGTTCTTTAATGAACTTTATGTTGAGCTAAAACATTGAAAGTAAGGATTCACCCTTTAGTGTCTGTTTTCGCAAAGGAGTAGACCCCATAGCCGTAAAGCCTTTGCATACTAGGCGTCGGCCTTAGCGTGCCATTTTGACGGGTCGGTCTTGCCGAGTATTAGAATACTCGGGGTTTGCTCGTTATGTTTTCGGGACCCGAGTCGTACTTCCACGACTCGTACGGTAGCTTTCCGGAAGAGGAGCGAGTGTTCCGAGGGAGGTTCCCTCCAATGGGAACGGATCCCGACGCCGTGCAAGGAGAAGAACCGTGGTGTACGACGGGCTCAGTACATCACGATGAACGTTCCGTAGTATTTTGGTGTATAAATTACAAGTTTCCGCTGCAATACTCGTAGGTTGTTAAACTTCAATAATGTTTATGTTTTCCGTTGCACGAATGTTTGTACTTTGAAAACCTGGTTGTATTATACCATGATGTATATATTCCGGCTTGTATGAGATGATACACTCGTTGTAACTCGCTTCATCGAGTGTCCCTCTGTTCCGATTCCCGGGTGTCCAGGAGGGGATGTCACGGACCCGATTAAGGTCAAGAAGGAAAGGCTCGGAGCACCTACCCTCTTTCTCGGCCCGCTGCTCCCGGAGCTCGCGGAGGTAGCCGACGCGAGCTGCGGTAGGAAACCTCCGCCGCGGCTTCGGCCTTCCGCCTCGGCTCCCGCTCCGTTTGGAGCGCCACCTTGACCTTCTCCGCCGCCGAGGCGGCCTCTTCGGCCTTAGCCGGCGCCGCGAGTGCCTCCTCCTTCGAGCGGTGCGCCTCCGCGGCCTCGAGCTCCGCCGCCTCCTTCGCCGCCCGGAGAGCCTCCTCCCGGGCAAGCGCCCCGTCCGGACCGGCGTGAGCCTCGCCGGCCGCCCGCATCGACTCCCCGGCCTCCGACTCGAGCCGGGCCGAGAACGCCCGCACGGCCGGCGCGAGCCCGGCCAAGAAATTCGACAACCTGCGGTCCGGAGGCTGCCCGGGGCACGGGCCGGGCTCCGCCGGCGCACCTCCCACCGCCGTCACCATGGCGGTCGACTCCCCTCGACGCCCGTCCTCCTCGACCTAGCGGCTCGCGCCGCCGAAGAGGTCAACGACTTGCGTCAAGTCGTGGGCGGGGCCCTCCTTCGCGGAGGCACCGTCCGCTTGGGCGCGGGAGCACTCTCGCCGGGTTCGTCTTCACGGACGCGCTTGCCGGCGGCCACCGACGGGTCGACCACCGGCCGCGATGGCCCCTCGGCAGGTTCCGCCGGGACTTAAACCGTCGGGGAGGGCTCCGCGGCACCCCCTCCGCCGGGCGCAGCGAGGTTCAAGGACATCGACATACGCGTCCGTATGCCGTGAGACCGTCTCGCCGGTCGCGATGAGGTTCGGAGACATCGACGCGCGCGTCCGTGCGTCGGTATTCCGCGCCGCCCTTCGCCGGCTTAGGGACGCCCCCGCCAACTTCTTGGGCTCGCGAGCGTCTCCGCGCGGGAACCTTGCGCGGGCACCACGTCTACGGGGCGGTGGGGGGAGGGCATCGCAGATCTACGCCATCCGCCGTCCCCTCCCTGGGCGCCGCGGGCGCGCGGTTAAGATCGGTATCGCCTCCGACTAGCTCGGCGATCATCTCCACAGCCTCCCTCGCAGCGACGGGAGGATCTACCGTAAGGTCAACCACCTCCGTCCCATAAAAGGGGTCCGGGGTAGCTCCGATTCCCCCGCGCGAGACGCCTCGCCGGCCCTAGAGCTCGACTCACCCCCGTGAGGGGCGGGCGACTTGAGGGGCCGGCCGCGAAGGTCGAGGTCGAGGGAGCCGAAGACTCGAGGCCCGAGGTGGCGGCTCGGCGGGAGCGGACGAACGGGGCCTCCCCGTCGCTCTCGAACTCATCGGCTCCGCCATCCTCCTCGGAGTCCGTCGGCTCGGGGATCGAGGCGGTAGACGCCGTATCGGGGTTCCGCCCCGCGAGCCGGTAGGCCTCCCTCTTCCTCCGGCGTTCAACATCCCGCGCCGTCTTCTCCAGCTGCAGCCTCACGGCCACGTCCCTCGCGGCCTTCCTCTCGGCCTCGCACCTCCGCGGCGTGGAGGCGGTTGGCCTCGCGGCCGGGCGGCCTCCTCGGGAAGGCGAAGCCTCGGTGCGCCGACTAAGCGGGACCCGAGCGGACCGAGGGACAGAGAGGATGGGTCGGCAAGCAAACTAAAGACAAAAACCCGAATAAACTTCGGGACGACGAAGATCGAATTAACTTACCACATCCAGGGCGACCGGGTGCGGCTTCATGGGAGGGGCCCCCGGACGAGCCGGGGCGCGCGGCCGTCCCCGGCGCGCTCCGAACGCGCAAAGCAACGGTGCCATCGTCGAGCTCCTGCACCGCCATCACGGTGTTGGGGACGACGCGGTCATTACCCGACACCTGGTGCATTAGCATCGAGCGCCGCATCGGCGGCGCGAACCTAAGCTTGTGGAAGGAGCCCACCACCACCGTCGCATCGACGTTGAACCGGGCCAGGTGTCGGATCGCCTCGATGGCCATGTCGACCTTGCGCATGCTGGCACGAGGGCAGCCCCACTTCCACTCCTCCGGAGCCTCCTCGAAGGCCCGACCCTCGAAGGCCGGGAACGGATGCCCCGGGTCCTGCCGAAGGTAGAACCACTTCGGGTGCCACCCTTGGTTCGACGAAGGGGTGGTCACCGTGATGTAGTCTCTACCACGGTCCCTCTTCATCATGATCCCCGCACGGCCGACGTGCGCGGGAACGTCCTCGCCTTTGGAATTCCTCCTCCGATGGAGGTTAATGCGGAAGAAGTACCGTCGGAGGTCAAGGTCGGGCTCCATCCCCGGAAACCCTCGCAAAGAGCAACGAAAGTGCTCAACTCGCCGGATCCCGTTGGGGTTCGGATGCTTGGAGCTCCGGATGGTTCTCGGAACATCGTGGCCCGTAGGAAGTCGTTCCCGGCGTCCCCGGGCTGCGCTCGTGGAAATGCAAGAACGAAACCACATTGCCCCGGGGAGGTTCCGGATGGGACTCGTTGCCGGGAAGCCTCCACCACCGGTCGGGACCACGATCACGCAGCAGGCCTTACGTCACCGGGCGGTCGAGCTCAGCCCTCGTCGTCGTGGATCGAGTCCAAGTCGACATGGCGGAGGAGAAGGAGAAAGGGCTCGGGAGCTTGGAGGGCAAAGGGTCGGGGCAAGGAAAACCAGAGCTAGGGCAAGGAAGGCAAAGGCGTGGAAGGCGACGGCGTGTGGGAGCCCGGGGACCCGGTGGGCAACGGCTTAAATAGGGGGCTGCATCGGACGGTCACGACCCTTCGATTCTACAACGGGCCCCACGATCGCCACTACCCCGGTAAATTTTCTTAATTTCCCTCACCCCGATTCCCACGCCGCCGCTGCAGGTATGCGCCCGGCCGTCCGTACTAACTCGCGCAGGTCCCACCACTACCGAGAGGAAACCGACCCCGTGCTACACGGGCCCGCCACTACACGCCACCGACGGATAAGGACCCGCCTCGATCCCCGAACCATGGAAGCCGAGACGGTAAAAATCCCACGCTCCCCTCTCGTACTTTTTGTCCTTTCGTATTCTCTCACCCGCATGCGGAGACGAGAAAGGGCACACACCCCGAGGGGCGGATCGACCTCTACTCGACTTCCGCCAAGGTCGAGCGCTCGACCTCCGGGCTCGACCGACCGAGGCTCGATCTCGAAGGTAAGAGGGGATAAGAGGCTGAAAACCGTCTCGACGGCCCCACCCTGCCGAGGTCCGAAGGCCGGCCCGACCGAAGGGTTCGACGACCGCCTCGAGCAAGTATATCTCGAGCCGGGGAGTGACGTCGATGGGGCCGCCTAGCGGCCGCGACCCACGCGCGCAAGCGCAAAGGGCATTGACTAACACGTTCGAGTCCCGGTTGACCTCGACTAAGGGGAATCTCATCGTAGAGAGGCATCGAGCCCCGAAACCCATCGAACGGTTTTGGGTCCCAATCGAAGGTGACCGCACGGATTCATGGAGTTGTCCCCGGCGGGCCCGACGGAATCTCCCCGACGAGAAACCGCAACTCCGCTCGAACTTTTCCCGTTATCGAGCTCCCCGAGCCCCGCGTGCCGGCCCTTACGGGCGAATCGCGGATCTGCTCTACCCTCCGTCGTACGAACGCGACGCGGACGGGAAAACGACCAAGACGAAACATCTCTCAATCGGCCGTTCGCAACGCGCGGAAGGCTCGGGGGCCGGCATCGCGAATACGAGGTCCGACGGCGGGACCGCATCACGATAAAATGCCTCGGCCAAGGCATAAGTCTACGACTTATCCCCCGGCTCGGGGACTACCGTCCACCGGACGCGTTCGCGCGCACCCGGTGGAGAAAACACTTCCCACGAGGAACACATGAGAACGACCCCTACCTCTCGTAAAGATCCCCGGACGAGTCCTTGACTCACCCGGGGGCTCGGAGGCTACTGTCGGGGAAAAGATTAACGCTGCCATGTGGCGGCGTCCGGAACTACTAACGGAGGGTTAGCACGACCACGTCATCACCGAGCCCGGCCCACGTCCGTGTGGGCTAGCCGGAAACGACCCCGGCGTCTTACTCGAGGATGTCCGCCTCGCACGACCTTGACGTCTTGGTCGAGGGGTTCCGTCCCGCACGACCTTGGCGTCTTGGTCGAAGGGCTCCGTCCCGCACGCCCTTGGCGTCTCTCGCACTCGACCTCATGACGTGACCACCAACCGCATTTAATTCCAACCGCCCCGACATCCACGTGGGCTTGGCTCGGGATTCATTGGAGAGAAGCCCGGGCCCATCCCTCCTGCCGCCACCTGCTCCCGTCGGGGCACGCCGATGGGACGTCCCGTTCTGTTGAATGGCAGGAGTTGGCGTGGACCGCGAGCTCCGGGAGGAGCCGCTGCCCGTTAATGTACGAACGTACGATTCCCCGTCACGCCCGTCGAACGGGTGTAGCTCAAGGTCGAGCTCGAGCTACGTCCCGTCTCGCACGACCTTCCCCTGCAAGCTCGACTCGCAAAGACAACCACTCCCGTACCTCGACCGTATCCGAAGCATCATCACGCCCGACGGAAAAGGACGGGTAAGGCATGTCCAAATCCAACCACTCTGCGAACAGCACCGCCCGCGGTTCCCCCGATTGCGGGACACTCCACATTGACGCTCGTTGCTACGGGAACAGACGCGACCGCCTGATCAACCACGACGGAACATACGACAAGGAGGCTGATTGGATAACGCCGAAGCTCGACCATCCCTCTCTCTCTCTCTCTCTCTCTCTTGTAACTCGAGTTCCACCCCTGTGACTATAAAGGGGTGAAACTCTTCTATGCCCAAGGACGAGACCATAATCTTCAACACAACACGTCTTCGCACGGGACTTGGAGCACGCTCCTCTCCCACCACTCCTGTATTCGCATTCTCATCTTGGCGCAAGGAACACGACGCCGCGAGAACCCCCCCGCCGGACGTCGGGAGCTTTCCCGAACCAGCCTAAATCCTTCGTGTCTTCCCTTGTGCACCATCCGGCCTAAAACGCGCAATCCCGGGACAAATTCTACAGCCGGTGGTTCGAACACCGACACCTCCACCGGCTTCAAGAAAGCTTCCTCGTAAGTCTTTTATATTACTAATTCTTTTCCGAATTGTCCTTACCCCGGTCTTATTATATCTACTTTTCTTCACAGGATCCCTTCTAACTTCGAAGCTAGCATAGCAAGTTTTTTAAGAAATAAAGCTTCCTCCACAGCTCCAACCGGTGGTGTTTCTACTTCTACTACCGGCGCATCTCGGACCGAGTCTTGCTCCCGCCTCTTCATCTCCGGACCGGTAGTGCTCCCACTACCGCTCCCGCTGCTTCAATCACAAAACTCAAAGTGCGGCACCCGCAAAGGAAATACCTGCCGCCTCACACATAGAAGCTGAAGAGCAAGTTACTAATGTCGAAAGTTCATCTTCCGGTAACCCTCCTCCCCAAGCTACCTTGTTCCAAATCCCTCCGGAGCTGTCACCGGGACCAGTATGGGTGGAAGAAATTCCTCGCCGTCCTATGACAACACGCAAATCTCCTGGAGAACCCAAACCGGCCAAAATGGTAGTTGGAGACGTGGAAGTGGACGAGTTCTAGCGGAGCGGAACATTTACCGCAACGACTCAATGGGACGCCCTCCAAGAAGAAGAGGCCCTAAAGAATTTCTCGAGAATCGGCCGGGTATATCCCTCCGCTCCAATAATTTCTCCAAGCAATTACATTTTAATTATTAACTCTCTCACTCGTTCTTTTTAGGTTCTCCTAAAAAGCTCGAAGCTCAAGACTGCTATAATCGCCCGCTTAGAGGAGGAGCTCGCACCAATCAAGAGCAATTGGTTGAACTGGAATCTCGGACCGCCGATCTAAAATCCAAGGAAAACGGTCTGCAGAGAAGAGAGGCCAATTTGCAAAACACCCATCGGTTGATGGAAGAACGCCGAGCAACAAATCATCAAGCTCCGCCAAGTTATTCGGAGTAATACTTTTCGATTTTTCCTATATATTCCATATTTTTTCCTGTGGCCTTCCTTTTCGACCGGTCCCACTCTTTATTTCAGCGCTCGAAAGTCTTGTTGCCGCTCATAAGAAAGCTGAAGAAGTCCTTGCTGAAAAGGCAACCGCTCAAGAGCTAGCACTTGAAGAAGGCTCTCGTGTCGAAGAGCAACGAGCAGCTCGGATTGGAGAACTAGAAGGCGAGCTTACCGTCAAAGATAGTATTTTAGCTCAAGCACTTCGCTCCAACAAGATGCTTGGAAACTGAAAATGCTCGCTTAAAGGTTGAACTAGTCGAAGCCTTAGAAGCAGCAAAATCAGCACGAGCAGACAAGGAGAGCGCTCCGAGGACCGCCCACGAATCCGCTCAAGTTGCTCTCAAAGCAAAAGATCGCGAGATTCAGCGTTTGCTGAAGATCGAAGCCAAACCGAGAGAATCCAATACGAACATCAATGGCAGATTCGGAGCCGCAGAAATCGGGCGTAGGCGTATGTCCCGTCTTTCTTGTTCATTCTTATGAAATCTTTTTAAAGATACCGATCTGCAGCAATATCTTTCTCTTATATTTCTGCTTGTCTTTTCAGAACTTGCCGCGAGGCACGGTGCGCACTCCGGAATATCTCAATGGCGGTCAAACTATTGATCCCAATGAGATAGATCTCGAGTCTGCCATTTGGGCTTTCCCTAGAAGAATCGAGAGAACATTCAAAGATGGTTGCTGCTGCAGGAGGAGGACACATTGCCGCTATAATCCAATCTTGGACTCCGGTCGAAGAGTGTGATTTCAATTTTATCAAGGATGGCGCCCACCACGAAACTGCTGAACACCGGTTCAACGAGTTGAAGAATTCACTTATTGGCACCGTTTCGAGTTGATAGAAGATGTTCCTCTTGATCCAACAGGTGTCCCTCTAAACGTAGCACCAGCAGCTTTTGCTTTGGATCAAGATGCTCGGGATGCAGCAGCCGCCGCTAGGCGAGACAATAGAAGATGCATTTGAAGATCTTGATAGGGATTTACCGATATCTTCTTCTGATTTGGAAGAAACGCTGGATGATAGACTAGAAGAAAATCCTAAGACCGGTGATACCGGTACTTCCAACGGTCCTGCTTAGTGAATTTTGTAATAGGGCCATCTTGATTTTGTAATCAAACATCTTGATTGTCACATTGTTTATATTAAATACCGATTACTTTTCTTTTTCTATATGAATACTGGTTTCACTATCATACTTACTAACTTATTTACCTAAGACATGATGGTTATTTCAGCTAAAAATAATTATGATCAAACTCCGGCTCTAATCAGCACGAGATCACAATTCATAATTATAGCTTACTTTAACAAGATCATGTAACATAAGAAAAGAAGCTAGGTTGTAAGACTTTAAGATTTCACAGACTGTCCTTAACACAGCAGCCTACCAACCAGTATTCATAAGAAAAATGCTATACAATTTCCTTTCCTGAATATACCAGTCTTAAACTTAAATTTAAATAGACCGCTCTTAACACGACAATCTGCCAACTAAATGACTGGTCTTATTATTCAAGAATAACAAAATATCATAGACTCGCTCTTAACATAGCAGCCCCCGACTCAATAATTTAATGCAAAATTAAAATATAGAGTCACAAAAAAACAAACACATTATCATTAGACAAAATAACTTTATTATAATATAAAAACTTTACAGGAAGTACTTTTAAGCATAAAAACATCGAAGCTGATCAATGTTCCAAGAATTTGGAATTTCTTCTTCCTCCAAGGTCATAAGCCTATAAGCCCCTGGTCCTGGAAACCGATTTAACCAAAAAGGTCCTTCCCGGACCGGTGACAACTTATGCCTGTTCTTGTTAGATCGAATCTTTCGAAGAACCAAGTCTCCTACTTGGAACTCCCGTGTTCGAACATTGCGATCATGATAACGACGCAATCCCCGATGATATTTAGCAGCTTGAGCCAAAGCTTGGTCCCTCAATTCTTTCGCAGACAACCAGCTCAACCTCGGCGTTGATCATCATATTTTTCTTCATCGTAGTACTCGTACCCGAGCCGACACCATATTCACTTCGTAGGTAGCATGGCTTCGGATCCATACACCAAAGAAAAAGGAGACTGCACTGTAGCTCGCTAACATTAGTGCGCAATCCCCAAAGCACCCAAGGCAGTTCCTTAGCCCACTTTCCTGCATATGGCTTCAATCGGTCAAAAATTCTTGGTTTAAGACCGGTCAAAATCATTCCATTAGCTCGTTCCACTTGTCCATTGCTTTGCGGGTGTGACACCGACGCATATTGTACCTTAATTCCCAAACTCTCAAGCATAGTCTTTGAAAAACTCGAAGTGAATTGAGGCCCATTATCATTAATGATACTGTATGGGACCCCAAAACGTACGAAGATGTTCTGCAAAAACTTGATCGCTCGAGCTGTAGTTGTACTAGTAACCGCTTCAACCTCAATCCACTTGGAGAACTTATCTACTGCCACAAAAATGTGCGTAAATCCTCCCGGCGCCCGCTTGAAAGGTCCAACTATATCCAGTCCCCAAGTAGAAAAAGGCCAAGTCATTGGAATCAACCGCAACTCATGAGCTGGGGTATGAAGTCTGTCTTGCAAAAAACCGACATCCACGACAATTCTTGACCACTCTGTGCGCATCATCCGTCGTCTGTAGGCCAATAAAATCCTTGTCTGAATACCTTCCCAACTTGTGTCTTTGAAGAAGCATGATTTCCACAAATTTCCTTGTGCACGTCTTCAAGCAATTGAATGCCATCGAAACCGATACACATTTCATCAAAATATTAACTCCACGCCTATATAATTCTCCTTCGAGAATTAAATAACTACGGGCTCGAACCTCTAATCTTTGCTTCTCCACTTTATCTTCCGGAGTTTTACCGACTAGATAGTCAAGGTACGGAGTACGCCAATCAGAATCAACAATCATAACATCAAATGACTGAATATCTTCGAGCGTTGGTCTCGTTCACTCGTCTTTTTCGGTAAGACCGCTTCGTCGATTGGTTTTTCAAAACTACTTCCTCCTCCGGATTCTTCAAGACTGCTTCATCCACGATTTCTGTAATAGTAGTCTTGCGCTCCATCCTTATGGATGGTTTATCCAACACTCGAAGGAAAACACCAGGTGGAACCGCTTGTCGTAAAGACCCCAATCTGGCTAACTCATCCGCAGCAGAGTTATTTCCGCGCAGTATATGAGAAAATCGCAAACCATCAAATTTATCTTGAAGTTTCCTAACCTCCCGACGATAAGCGATCATATGATCATCATGAGCATCCCATACCTTGTTAACTTGGCTTATCACCAACATTGAATCACCATATATATCCAATCGTCGACTCCTAACGAAATGGCCACTCTAAGCCCATGAAGCAAAGCTTCATATTCCGCGAGTATTGTTGGAGGCTCGGAAATGCATTTGTAATACATATCCGAGTGGTTCCTTCTGCGGGGTGAGTAGTACGACCCCAGCCCCGCGCCTGAAAGCTGCAGGGACCCATCAAAGAACATCTCCCAATACTCCAACGTTTGAATCTCCCGCGGTACTTGCGTCTCCACCCACTCGTTATGAAATCAGCTAGTGCTCGTCCCTTGATAGCCGTTCACGAAGAAAACGTAATTTCATATTGGCCAAGTTCTATAGCCCACTTAGCGACTTGGCCAATCGCTTCTCGGCTTCGGACAATATCTCCAATGGCAAACCCAGTCTTAACTTCAATGGGATGCGCTTGGAAATAATGCTTAAGCTTCCGAGAAGTTATCACTACAGCATATATTAACTTCAGTAATCGGAGATATCATATCTTTGATTCAAGTAAGAACTTCACTTACAAAATACACCGGATGTTGCACCAATTGTAGGTGTCCTTCTTCCTTCCGATCGACCGCGGAACCGTGCTCACCACATGGGTTGTTGCGGAGATATACAACTGAATAACCTCGTCCGGCTCTGGCGGCACCAATACCGGAGGGTTACTAAGATACTCCTTGAGTTGATCAAGCGCAGCTTGCGCTTCATCTGTCCACTCAAACTTGTGTTGCTTTTTGAGCAACTTGAAGAACGGAAGTCCACGTACTCCCAGTCTTGAAATGAAACGGCTGAGAGCCGCCATACTCGCCCGTCAACTTCGGACATACTTCAAGCAGCTCGGGGGTTTCATGTTAACGATTGTCTGGATTTTTCTCGGGTTAGCTTCGATGCCTCTCCATGACACCGGATAACCCAATAGCTTTCCGGAACGAATTCCAAACACACATTTTCCGGGGTTTAGCTTCATGGAAAAATTCCGCAGATCATCGAAGGTCTCCGCCGGGTCGGAGAGAAGATCTTCGGTTTTCTAAGATTTTACCACTATATCATCAACATAAGCTTCTGCGTTCCTTCCTAATTGCGAATCCAAGCAACGTTGTATGCCGCGACGATATGTGGCTCCGGCATTTTTTAATCCAAATGGCATAGTCGTGTAGCAGTATGCTCCGAAGGGGGTGATAAACGCGGTCTTTATTTGATCCTCAACCCTCAGCGGTATTTGATGATACCCTGAATAAGCATCAAGGAAGCAAAGACGCTCGCAGCCGGCGGTCGAATCAACAACTTGGTCAATTTGAAGCAGCGCGAAAGGGTCTTTGGGGCAAGCTTTGTTGAGATCGGTATAATCGACGCACATTCTTAATTCTTTAGTATTCTTTTTTGGTACAAGGACTGGATTGGCAAGCCAATCTGGATGATACACCTCCCTAATGAACTTAGCTGCTAACAACCTAGTTATCTCTTTCTTGATGGCCTCCTTGCGGTCTTGAGCAAACCTCCGGAGCTTCGTTTCTACGGCTTCGCATCGGGACGCACTAACGGTGCGTGCTCAATCTTCTCCCTAGGAACACCCGACATGTTAGAAGGCTGCCATGCGAAGATATCCCTATTTCCCTGGAGGAAAAGAGTGAGTGCGCTTTCCTATTTATCCCCCAAGTTAGCCCCTATATGGGTGACCTTGGAGGGGTCCGACTCATCAAGGTCGGACGAGTCTTGGAAAGTAGTGCATCGGCTTTTAGTTTCTCCTTTGCAACCTTCTTGATTGGAACTTCATCTTCTAATCATGCTCGTATCTCCGGAGCTTCGGCTGCTTCTCCGATTTCTCGACGTTCATCCTCCGAATTGGCCCGAGAGGCCAGCTCCGTGCTATGTACTTCACAAGCATAAGCGGTCTTGATATCACCCGGAACGACAGGACCCCATTTGGTCCAAGCATCTTCAACATCAATTACCGATAATTCGGGATGGCCATAAATTTTGCCGAGCCGGTCTCCCAAGTATCGCATGATACGCCGAGTCTATGTCGACCACCTGGAAGATAATATTCTCCCTCCTGTAGTTCTCCTTTGTTCCAAAAGTTACGGTCGGAGAAATCTGTCCCAAGGGATAGCTGTTCCGCCGGGTATTATACCATGAAACGGCGAAACGCTGCGCTCCAAATCAGCTACGGAAAGGCCAAGCTCCGGTAGAGTTTTAGCAAACGAGGATATCCGAGCAGCTTCCTCCATCAATGAAAGTTCTCTTCGATCGCACCTTGTGAACAATGGGGGCCGGGATGAGTGGATATTTACCGGCTTTCGGCAATACCTCCGGATGATCAGCCCTGCTAAAGGTGATGGGCACCTCGGACCACCGTAGATATTCGGGAGTGGCGGGAGCAACAGCGTTAACCTCTCGAAACGCCAATTTCTGCTTCCGCTTTAACTCATATGCATCCGGGCCTCCATAGATCATGTTCACCTCTCAAGCTGGTTCTTGAAAGCCTTCGTCATCCTCATTGCCGTCACGCTCCTTATCCTTGCCCTTGTCATCTCTCTCGATTCCTATGGGCAGGTCAGGGCGCAACCTTCAAGACAAGCCGAGCAAACGGCCTTAACATGAAGCACTCCTTAGCTTTATGATTCCCATTATGAATCATGCAAGGGCCATCTAGAAGTGTCTCAAATGACAATCGTTTTCTTGGACCTCTCTTAGGAGGTGCCGGCCGGTCTCCTCCATGAGAGTGGTCGACAGCTGCAACAAGGTGATCAGCCTTGCGCTTATTGTTGTTCTTGGATCCAGACCGGTTGCCTTGGTCATGCTTCGGTTCCTTCCCTTTGTTCTCGCGCAAATTGACCACGTTTGATTCACCAGCGAGCGTAATCGTCCGCTATCTTGAAGCACTCCGACGCCGTCATGGTAAGGTTCCGATTTCGCCTTCCAATCTTGTGAACTAATGCTTCACTTCGGACGCCGGCTTGAAACGCCGCAATTACTTGCTGATCGGGAACATTGGGGATTAAGGCCTTCTTATTGCAGAAACACCCGATGAAGTCGGTGAGGGTCTCGTCGGGCTTCGCTCAGCTGTTGAGGTCGAAGTAATTCCCTGGCTTCTCACAAGTCGCCCGGAAGTTTTCTACGAACTTTTTAGTGAGGTCTCCCAAGGAAGAGATGGATCTCTCGGGTAGGGATTGCAACCACAAGCGTCCAGCCTGCTCCATGCACATCGGCAGGTAATTAGCTAGCACAAACGTATCTCCTCCTGCCGACCGAATAGCGGTGGTGTACATACGGAGCCACTCGGTGGGAGGTACTTTGCCATCATACTTATCAATGGCTCCGAGGCTTAAATCCCTTGGGGTATTTGTAAATGCGTAAATCTCGCGTGAAAGCGGGGATTACGGAGTATTCATCATCTTCCGGACCGGTCCGGACCGGTGACGGAGATCGTCGGCTAGGGTGATGCCGATAATTACGATCCCTGTCATCATCGGAGTAGTCGTAATAGCGATCATCTTGGTACCTATCTCCCGAACCACCACGACCATCATTATTCACCGGCTCCGCGTGTCGTGAAGGAGGCGGAGGCGGAGGCGGAGGCGCCGCTTGACGATTATTGTTTGCTGGTTCCTCATGCTGCGATGGAGGCGGGGGTGGAGGTGCCGCTTGACGATCATTGTCGGCGCGTCGGGGTTCGACGTCTCTGTCCCGATTGTCTCGCCCTCTTCGATCTCTAGTGTCACGACGATCGTCCCTCCTAGGCCGTTCATCCCGATGAGCATGCCTATTACTATGTCCTCGATGATCATTGCGCGGATAATTTCCGCTAGGGGATGGCGCCGAGCAGCCGGCCCATGACGTGGCGAGTTGTTCGGACGTTGGCATGGCGGGGCAAGATCCCGTGGGCGATCATCAACATGACCGATCCGTCGCCTCTCATCTTCTTCCCGTCTTCTGCGTTCCTCCGCCCTCTCTGCATGGCGGTCGATCGGCACGTTTCGAATGTCGCGATTACCGTTGAGTGGTACGCGCAAATCTTGGTCCGGAGCCCGTTCATGTGCATCGGCGATCGGGGTGTGCCGGGGTCTAAGCCTTCCACCGGAAGAAGCTCCTTCGGACCGAGCCCTTGCCGGCCGCTCCGAGTGGGAACGCGAGCGACTAGAAGATTCCGCTCGATCGTGGACGAGCTGATTTGTTTGTAGAGCTGCCGCGTCTACCGGATTCAGCGCGCGCTGCAATCCCGGCGTGGCATTGAAGACTTCTTCCGGTATTGTCTCAAGAATCTGCTTCACTTCCACAATATTGTGGATTGGTGACGTGAAGACTCGAGCGCCATTCATCTCCACTTCTATGGAACTTAAATCCAATGCTCTGCTGGAAGACCGATGGCGTCTTCCGCTGCGACATCCCCGTCGATCGTTATATCCTGGGGAGGTTTCCTCCGGATCTCCGGACCGCACCGGTAACGGTCCGGTAGCGAGGGAGCGATTGCGGGAACGCTTCCTCCCTCCCGACTAGTACCGACAACGTTTGCGCGATGATTCGCGGTTGAAGGTTGCGGAGGTCGTTCATGTCCATCCGCTTCATTGTCTTCGCGTTGGCGGTTGTTAGCTTCGTCTTCCGCCATCCTGGCTGCTTCAGCGAGCAGCTTCCTCGTGGGTAAGTTGTTGAAGAACCGATCCTGTCATGAATACTTGGAAGAAGGCTGGAAATCCTTCCTCGAAGTCGTTACCAAGCTCGGTAGAACGGCTTATCGTCGCGGACCGCACACCGGTCCGAGGCGCAAGCGGTCCGATGGTTCGCGCTAAAGCTGCGTCGGATCCGCTAAGTTCCGAGTAAGAGGTACCAACCGTGGCAGGTGATCGCGCTTCGAAGCTGCGGCCCGGCAACGAGTCGGATTCGTCAAAAACAATTTTCCGGCGGAATCGGCTTCGAAGTCGAGGGATCCGAAGCGGATTTTGAAGCCGGGCTCGAAGTCGATGTCGAACGAAGAAGCCATTGAACTCGCTAGGAACTCGCCGGGACCCCTACCGGCGCGCCAAAAGTCGAGTCTTAAACTCGGCACTAGTACTACCCGGTCCCTCACGAGCGTGGAATTCGATGGTGCAACACTCGGAACACACGGGAACACGAGATTTTAGACGAGTTCGGGCCCCTCGGGTCGAGAGTAATACCCTACGTCCCGTATGTTATGTATTGCCTTTGGCGATTTGCTAATTGCAAGATCTCGGAGAGTTTTTCGGGGGTCCCTGCTCCGCCTTATATATCCGGGGAGTTAGGGTTACATGCGAGTCCTAGTCAATTACGCAGATTACATATATGGAGTCCTATCTCTAACTTTCTTTATTGATTCAAAGTCCTAATCGGACTACAAATCACTCAATAACTTGCTCCTCAAGTCATTGTACGCGAGTCTTGGTATCCGCCTTGTTTCTATACCGGTATACGAGAATCTTCGTTATTCCGGACCGGTCAAGAACCGATCTGTTGTCTATCGCCATCATCTTCATCTTCATTAATTTGTTACCATGTCTCTGCGTATCCATTCCTTTATCATCTGTATACCCATAAGGCAAGTATACGACAAGAGCGATCTGTGAGATTATTTACTTTTGTTTCAGCCTTGATTGGTATATTTAGGAAGGGAAATTTTAAGCATCTCTTGTGAAATACTGGCCTATAGGTCTGTTATCTTAAAAATAGAGCGATCTGTGATATTATGTAATCTTATACCTTAAGACTGGTTACTTTTTTCTATATAGCATGATTGTGTTAAAGTAAGCTACCGCTATGCGTTATGATCTACGTTAATTAGAGCCAGTATTTTGTCATAGTTGGTTTAAGCTGAAATAACTATCATTGCTTAGATATAGAATTTGACTAGTAGGAATGAGATGGTAAATTTTGATCGATCAGTATGGAAGGGAGAAAAGAAATTGAAACTTCATCTCAATTAATAAGATAACAATTAAATTACAAAAGTACTCGAGATTAAATTGATTGTTTAGCATACAAAAAGACTGGTCCTATGGCAAACATCTATCGGGCGGGACCGCTAGAATCTCCGAGTATCTCCGAGTCTTGGGGCTTCGCCAATCTATCATCAATTGTTGCTTCGAGCTAGAGGGAGATGGAAGCGGATCGGTGTCCGGATCCTCGAATTCGTCTTCTCGTTGTTTGCCCGAAGGCTATGGCGGCATCTTGAGCAGCTTGGCTAAGGGCGGGAAGTGCTCGCGGCTTCATTTAGCGGAATACCGGTCGGGTCCACGGGGACATCCTCGACTAGTTCCGTGACGGTGCCAATAAGTGAATTCCTCAAATCATTGAACCGGTCTGCAGTAGTCTCCGGATGTGCACCCGCTCCGATGAAATTGAAATCGCAGTCTTCGACCGGAAGCCAATACTCGGATTATGGCAGCGTCGTGTCCTCCTCCCGCTGTGGCGATCATCTTGGAGTGCTCTCCGATCCTTCGGGGAACATCCCAAATCGCAGTTTCAAGGTCCAGTTCATCTTGATGAATGGGCTAACCCCCGTTCGGATACTCGAGCATCCTCATACCGCTCGCTGCAAGCTCCGAAGAAGACAAAAAAGTACAAGAAAAGTTATAAGTGCAGACCGGTATTAAAAAGTGTTTTCTAAACAAGATTAGGAAGAAGGAACTTACGCTCGTGCTCGATGTCCAAAGCTCGAACCTGCCTTTGATGTTAACATAGAAGCCTTCGACTTGGCTTCGCTCTTTAGAAGGTGCTTGGATTTCATGCTCCTTTGCTTTGAGTGCAAGCCGAGCAAACTCATGCGCAGTCCTCAAAGCGCTTTTCTTCTCCATCTACGTAGCTTTGGTGGCTTCTAATTCTTCGACTTGCTCGGTCTTCGAGGCGAGCATTGTCATTTTCAAGCATTTTGTTAGAACGGAGGGTCCGGGCTAGAATGTTGTCTTTGGTCGTGAGTTCGCCCTCCAATTCACCAATACGAGCAGCTTGTTGTTCTTCAACCGGAGAGCCCTCTTGAAGAGCTTGTTCTTGAGCCGCCACCTTTTCGGAGAGAACTTCCTCGGCTTTTTTGTGAGCCGCGACAAGATTATCAAGTGCTGAAGTAAAAAGACCGATCGGAAGGATCACAAATCAAGTAAGGAAGTTAAAGCTAAAGTTTGAGGCTTACTCCGGACTTCTTTCCGTAGTTTGACGATCTCTTGCCGGCGGTCTTCCATCATGCGATGGGTATTCATTAGATTTGCTTTCCTCTTTAGCAAATCCGCTTCTTTGGATTTTAGGTCGGCGGTCGGAGATCCGAGCTCAACCAGCTGCTCTTGAGTTTGGTGCAGCTCTTCTTCAAGATGAGAAATGATTGTGCTCTTAGCTTCGAGTTTTCCGGAAGAACCCGGAAGGAAGGTGAATTTAAGAGACAACTTGGAATATGATGAAGTCAGCAAAAGACTGGGTAAGGGGTGGAGATATACCGAGCCGGACTCGGAGAAGTTCTTCAAGGCCTCCTCTTCTTGAAGGGAATCCCAATGGGCGATTCTTCGTGAACTTCTTGGCTCCGCTCGAGTCGTTGATTTCCACGTCACCCACCACCATTTTGGTGAGCCTTGGTGCACATGGAGCTTTTCTAGTAGTCCTAGCCCGATGGGGATTTCTTCAATCCGGACCGGCCCCAATGGGAGTTTGGGTGCGGCTCGAAACAGAGTGGCTTGTGGCGGGAAGTCACTTACGATTGTGTCACCGACAACAACATCGGTGACAACTCGTTCTTCGACCGCTTTGGAGGTCTGTCCTTCAATTGAGGCAGCAGGGATTTCCTTTGCGCTTGCTGCACTCTTGGTTTCGGAGACTCTTATGGTACTGGTGTCGTAGGAGCAGGAATTGGTGTTGTGCCACTAGTTGTAGCAAGGATAGTGGGCTTATTTCTTAACAAGCTAGCAATGCTGGCTTGAAGATTGGAAGGAATTCTGCAAGACGAGTAAAAGGGATGAAAGACTAGAATTATGCTAAATCGATCGAGTATGAAAACAGACCGGGTTAGGAAAACTTACGAGGAGGCTTTTTGAAGCCGAAGGTAGTCTTGCTTTTCTTTGTCGGAGGACATTGAGTTTCCCCAATTGAACCTTCTGCGCTCCTTTTCGCCGCTGGTTGGGCTTGCGGCGTAGGAAGGAATCCTCCTATAGCATCCCTCGAAGTACCGGTCCGGATGCCATACCGAGACCTCTTGGGGATGTTGTCGAGAGAATCTGTTAATTGGGGGACTCCTAGAGATCCTCCAGGCGATGGCAGCCTCGAACGCGGCCGGAGCAGCTTGGCGGTCTTTCTCAACGGCTTGTCTGCTCTTTGCACCGGTCCTCAAGCTTCTGCGCTTCCGTACGATCGTCCCCGATACGAAAGCGTGGACCGCCGCCGATTTGCCTATGCTCGAGTGCTCGTTGCGCGTCTTCTTGTACTGGGGGCATGAACAACCTTCCCGGACTTTGAGATTTTCGGAGTTGGCCCGGTCTACGGTAGAATGGACCGGTCCGAAGTCCCTTGAATAAGAGTGTGGGGAGGTAGACCGGTCTCGAATAGTAGGGGAGCGACGTTTGTTTCATAATCTTCTCCCCAGGAATCATTGGCGAGAAGCGGGGATGACTTCTATAGTTATCCATTTTCTCGCATTCAAGTAAAAATGTATGAGTAACGATACGGTGATGATTAAAATACCGGTATTCAAGGAGAAGAGGAACACCTACGAGTCTCGAGGATTTGATGTGCTCGAATGCCAAACCCACCCTCCGGCACCTCGCTTCATCAAACCCGGCCGGAGCATCTTCTTCAAGCGTTTACCCAATCGCTCCGGATCGGGGAGGGATGTTCCGTCGGTTGGATTGGCGCTATTTTCGTTGAAGAACCATCCTGGGAGGGCTTGTCTCTTGAGTGGTTGAACTCCACGGACGATGAAACTCTAGAGCACCGTCTCGGCTGTGACGCCTTTGACTTCCTTCGGATATTTGATGCTTGGCTAGTAGGGTGAGCACTTCTTCATCTTCTTTAAGGTCTTCTTTGATGTCTTTGTAGTTCCAAGAGGAGAGTTCTTTAGCTACCTTAACTCTATAAGGAGGAAGAGCGGGTTGAGGGTTATCACGGATAAACCACTCATTCTTCCAGATTGGGAAGGAGAAATATTCTTCGGCACTCCAAGCATTGTATCCCTACTCCTCCCACTGCAGAGCGGTTGGATGAAGTGGGGAGCGAGCGGATTTGGAATAAGTACTGGAAAAGTTTGAGGTGAGGGCGGATTCGAGAAAAGCCTCACAAAGATAGACGAAACAAGCTATTTGGAGGATGGAATTAGGATTCGGATTCACTAATTCCCATTCGTAAAAGAAGAGTAAACCAATAAAAAAAGAACAGACAGGGGAGATCGAGGCCTCGAACGAAAAAAGACTTAAATACTAACTCGTTGGGAGTCATCTATTCCCCATGGAATTTGACCAGGAGCGAGGGCACTCCAATTGAGAATGGGTTGCCGGGGAAGGAACCCGTCAAGAACCATCTCATTGAGAGATGCTTCGATGATTTTGCTATCGCCCAATTCTTGGGTACCGTAGGGAAGTTGATCGCGGGGAACGCCCGACGAAGAGGAAGGATTGGCGGCTGATTTCTTCTTGCCCATCTTGAAGATCAAAAAGGGAAGTTGGAGATTGGTTTATTCAGGGAAGGAAGGAGCGCGATCACGATGTTCGATCTTGGGCCGTTTTTACAGCCCAATAAACTTGGCATTAATGATTTATGTTCGTTGAAGACTTGATTGTGCGGTTATGACCTAACGGTCGATGTGATTAGTATAATCATGGGGGCTTTTACGAATAAAAAGCGGGTCTGAAATATGTAATTTTCAGATACTTGAATTAATATAGTGCCAAATTTAATTATTTGGCGGTATGGAAGAGTTAGATTGAAGACAATTTGGATCTTGCCTAACTCAATTTTGACAATGAATGCATTAGGCTATGGGTGTTAACCATCCGGCTGATTATAGGCCTTGGAGACTCGAGTTGATGTGAGAAAATAGGAAAAAACTGGTCTAATCAACCAGGATTTTTGGTTCTTAGTTAAATTTAACTAAGTGGATTATGAATTCAGACCGATTTAGGCGGTCTTTTATGTTAATTTGGTATGAATCTCCAGGAGATATGAAGCGATGACTGGTATGACCGGTCCGAAGATATGTTTTTGATAAAGATTGCTCGAAAGGAATGTGATTTGATGAAATATAGTACACATAGTCTCTCAAGAAAGACTCTGCAGTATTTGAAAGGACTTCAAATGATTCAAGAGTCGAGGGCTATACCCAATTCGGTGCACCTGAACGGTGCACCGTGATTCAAGAGCGATCTCGTAGATGTCGCGGAAGCGAGAGAATAAAAGAAATTGAAAGAAGCGAGGTTAAAGAGATTGAATATTGAAGAAAATAATGAAGAATCATTCAATGAGACTCTTGCATTATTTGAAAGAAGTTCAAATGATTCAAGAGTTAGGGGCTATACCCAATTGGGTGCACCAAATTGGTACTCATTTTTTAAGAGCGGTCTATGATAATCGCAGGAAATATACGAAGTTTTTGCATACCCAATTGGGTGGTAAGGAAGAAAAAATGCTAAATTTTTTTGGATTTTTTGAAGTCATCCGGAACGGAAAATAAGTATTACAGAAGATTAGAGTTCTTTCTAATTTTACCATGGAATCGGACCAACATGTAGAAGACTGGTCGATCTTATTCAAGGTCAAATAAAAAATTACTCGGGGTTGTTGTCGTATACTTACCTTACGGGTATACGAGATGATAAAGGAATGGAATATTAGAGATACGGTGACAAATCAATGAAGATAAGATCGGCGGAGAGGGCCCACGAGTGATCCACGACCGGTATGGAATAACGGAAGATTCCATATACCGATATGGAAATAAGGCGGGTGTCAAGACCGACGTATGAGGACTTGAGCAATAAGTAAAGGAGCAATTTGTAGTCCGTTAGGACTCTGAATTAGTAAGGAAAGCTTAGAGATAGAGCTTCCGAATATGTAATCCATGTAATCGACTAGGACTCGCATGTAACCCTAGCTCCCCTGGATATATATGGCGGACCGGGGACCCCCGAAAACGCTCCGACAACTCGCAATTAGCAATCCGCTAAAAGCAATACATAACACACAAGACGTAGGGTATTACTCTTCATCGAGAGGCTCGAACCTCGTCTAAAATCGCGTGTTCTTGTGTCTTTCGTGTGTTGCACCATCGAATTCGACGCTCTTGACGGACCGGGTAGTACTAGTTCCGAGTTTAAGACTCGACGAGAGTGACGTTTCATTTAAATAAAACGATACATTAAGCCGCAAAGGGGCTCACGTTTTCGTTCGAAACAAATCCGCACCTCGCCCCTAAACGACTAAGTGTGTGTGTGTGGGGGGGGGGTGTGGCGTTTCATTTAAATAAAACGATGTCTAAAGCCGCAAAGAGGCTCGCGTTTTCATTCAAAGCAAATCCGCACCTCACCGCTAAACGGCTAAGTGGGGGGGACCGGCATTTCATTTAAATAAAACGATGAGTAAAGCTGCCAAGGGGCTCGCGTTTTCGTTCGAAGCAAATCCGCACCTCGCCCCTAAACGGCTAAGTGGGGGCGGGGGAGTGGCGTTTCATTTAAATAAAACGATCCTTAAAGCCGCAAAGGGGCTCGCATTTTTGTTCGAAGCAAATCCGCACCTCGCCCCTAAACGGCCAAGTGGGGGGGGTGGCATTTTATTTAAATAAAACAATGCGTAAAGCCGCAAAGGGGCTCGCGTTTTCGTTCATAGCAGTTTTTACTTCGCCACTTAACTACTAAGGCATTCAAGCACGAAACCATCGATCGTCAATTGTTATTCATAAAAATAGGTTACACATTACAAGTGGATCGAAGGCCGCTCCGAATAAAAAAGAAACAAAAATGAAAAGGGCGGAGCAATGTTTTGCCTTTGCGCAACAATCGGGTAAGCAAAGGCAAACACCGCACTAGCCCCTAGCGCCCGAACCCCCGAAGAACAACCGCCCGAAGTCGAGCAAGGAGCTCCTAATCACGGCAAGAAGTGCAGGAACACGGTGGGCCGCCCTCGCATGGCCAAGCGAAGTGTCGGAGCATGGCGAGGCTACCGCACGCCCCCTCCACCCCGCGAGGAGACAGGGCGCGCGCGGCGCGCTCTTTGCGAAGCCGAAGTCACTTGGTGAAGCGTGTCGCGAACCCATAGAAGTCTATTGACGAAGGGCGGCCTACAACCGAGGGTTTGAAGCCCTCTCCCCATGGAGGACGCCCCAAAACGGAGGGAACCTCAATACCCATGCTACCGAAGCGAAAACTCCTAGAGGCACAAACACGAGCACCCACCCCTCCCGGTTTTTATACACAGAACGAGGAGCCTCGCGACAAAAAAGAAAGTCACGAGGCGAACAAGGTGAACATCGAAAAGCGGGCGAAGCGAACAACACAATGAGTCACCATTATCCAGAACAATGAAAAGAATCGTGGCACTTTCAAAGCCAAGACTATCGGCTCTACAATTTACAAAGGCAAGCCTCGCCTCTCTGTTCAAGCACACACTAAGAAACCGAAAAGAAGCCAAAAGATAAAACTAATGCGCAGTTATGCCGAATCCGCCGAGGCGGAAGACCCATTGCTTTGGCCGATCGCGTCCCCACCGCTACCAGCGCCTCCGCCCGCCAAGCCCGGATCGAAAAAGAAGGAAAATAGTAAGCAAGCACGTGAAGGCAAGTAACAAGCGCCAAACAAGAACAATGAAGAACACCTACCTTCGCAATAGCAAGCACGAGCCTTCTCGTAACCATGGCCAACCCGAGTACTCGACGTTATCCGACTAGCAGCAAGCCGCGATGTATAGCTCGCCCCCTCGCGGCTACCCGCCCCAATCACCGTCCTCTTAGGGTCACTTAACGCCTTGACGTGGTGGCACCCCCACGCTCGAGCTGGTTGAGTGCGGACTCGACGGAGTACGGGGAGGCATAATGACTCCGTTTTTCTATGACATCCGGCATGACGGAGATGCTCGGACCTCAAGCCAATCCGGAAATGAAGCCACGGGATCTTCGCACGCCGAAGACTCGTACGGAGGAACGTAAGCTCCAACCCCGTTGAGCGAGGCCGCAAAAGCAGCGCCAATAGAATCACGCCACGCACTAGGGATGGCAACGGGCGGGTTCGGGGCGGGTGGAGCAAAAGCCCGCCCGCGAACAAATTTGTTGCGGGTGAGAATCTGCACCCGCGCCCGCACCCACGGGTGAGAATCCACACCCGCGCCCGCGCCCGCCGGGTTGCGGGTGGGTGGCGGGTGCCCACGGGTTTTGCATGAACATATCGGAATAAAAAATATACCTCCATGATTCCATAAATCAGCACAACAGACCAACATAATTACAGAAATCAGCACAACTTGATAATATTATAATAGTCTAACATGTCCGGACCATAGTTCTTACACATTCTCAAGTCTCAACAGGACAACACACAACAACCAACACAATTACACAAGCAATAAAATTCCACACAATTGATAGTTCTTCTCACTAGGAAATATTACAAGTCACTTATACAACATATTTAGCATAAGTTCGGAAAGATAATGGCAAGTAGTGTGCTGATGACAAGTTTCACCCATAGCTTCAATCCTCAATCAATAACAGTTGACTCTTGATCATCCTAGAAAAAAAAAGAATGAAAAGAAACATTGATTAGCAACTCGCTCGGATTGACCAAATGAAAAAAAAACAGAATAGAAACAATAGAAGGGACAATATGTTACCATTGATTCCTCCTCGTCCTCCATACAAGTCATGAGTGCATTAATAAAACAAGATTGGTCGCCTAACATGTCAGCCCGTGACCAAGCTTGCATACACATCAACCCTTCAACAGTTTTTGGAGCAAGTCTACTTCGATGTGGGCTAATTATCCTTCCCCGGTGCTGAAAACAGACTCGGATGCTACCGTTGTAACCTGGAATAGCCATGATATCACGAGCAATCTTTCTCAAAGTTGGATATTTGACTCTTGCATATTGCCACCAATGAATAATGTCCAACTCTTGAGTTCTTGGCAAAGTGGGCTCCTCCAAATATAAATCAAGCTCGGTGCGCACATAAGTTGAATTCTCCTCTCGGTTCCTCGGACAAGAATTTGTCAAATAAGTCAAACATGAGATCATCACCCTCATTAACACTTCTAGCAGCTGCACCTACACCATCGGTTGTTGCAATACCCTCCATAGAACCTTGGTATTCCAAGCACAAGATCATACAACAAACTTCTAACTCTAGATACTTCACTTTCTGTAGCTGGACCATCTTCTCCATAAACAGACATATAGAAAGCTTTCATAAATTTCAGTTTGTATCTAGGATCTAAAACAGTAGCTATTTCCATAAGGCCATGGACATCTTTCCAATACTTTGTAAATTTTTCCTTCATCAAGTTGGACATACCTTCTACCATAGGGATAGCACTAGTTCTCCACTTCTCTATAGCCAAGTAGATACCGCATATTTTAGGGAAAAACAGATTTGTCTGTCACATAATTGGTCCCCGATAATACCTCGACTTGCATCATAAAAATTCTTCAATCTACCACAAAGTTCGGTAGCAAATGCCCAATCTTCTACGGTTGGCTTAAATTCAGCACAAAGTGGTTCTTTACTTGCAAGGCGCTCAAAAACAATTTGATACTCTATTGCAGTGCTAAGCATAAGGTAGGTAGAATTCCATCTAGTCTTGACATCTAGAGCTATTCTTTTATTGTACTTAACGTTCATTTGGGCTACCGTACGTAGTGTTTCTAGATACACATTTAAAAAGTGGCTGCAGTGCTTGTACAAAATTTCCTAAATCCAACATGATCAACCATGGATAGTGGATACTCATGGATACATATCATCAAGGCCAGCTCTTTCCAAGCTACTTGCTGATCAAAAACATACTTCTCAACTACTACCGCCCCATTTTCATCTTTTCCTAACTTCAAGGTTGATTGTTTAAGTCCTTTTCTAACTGATCCATCCGGACAACAACCAAGATGACCCCACAGGTGAGTTGTACCAGCTCTACTACCTCCAACTAGAAGCTTCTTACACCAATTGCATTTAGCTTTCGGTAATCCATTCACAACCACTTCTTCAAATTCTAACCGGACATCGGATTTAAGTTTCTTCTTCCTCTTACCCCTAACATCCATATTTTCATCTACATTTTCTATCACAACAACATCATCACCTTCGATTCAGGAGGCGTTGTGGCAGTAGTACCGGGTGATGGCGTAGCCGTGGCAGCACCACCTTCACTCGATGATGGCGTACCAATAGCACTTGAACATGGGGTACCGGTGTCGGCGAGCACTTGAGGATGGCGAAGCTCCTGCAGCTGGCCTTTGCCTCTTCAAACCAGGAGGGCGGAGGCTCGACGAGGGCGTGGAAGATCTTGGTGGACGAGGAGCTTGTGAGGCCGATGCCGACCCGGACCCGCTTGTTCCTTGAGTGGACATCGCGCCGGATGCCGTCGGGAACCAGGCAGCCCGTCGTGGCGATGTCGCGCTCGCGCGCCTCCTCGGTGTGCGTCCGTGGCGTTAGATGGTTGGCAGCCCAACGAGGGCGGCCGGTGGTAACAGCCGACGACATAGGCGAAGCGGGCGGCGCGGGCCCCGCAGGCGCCGAGCGGCGCGGGCGGCGCGTGCGACGCGGGCGGCCGGGAGGCGCGTGCGACGCGGATGGGGGACGACGAGGAGGCGCGAGCGACGGGGAGGGCTAGGAGGCACCGCGGGCGACCATGCGACGCGGAGGGTCGGGAGTCGCCGCGGCGGCCGGGAGGCGGCGCGAGCGACGCGGAGGGCCGGTAGGCGCTGCGGGTGGCGTAGGCGGCCGGGAGGCGGCGCGCCGGCGTGCGCGACACGAGGCGCGACGCGGGCGGCGGGGTCGCGGATTGGGAGGCGGGCGGCGGCGGCCGAGCCCGGGAGACGGGAGTGGGACTTGGGTGAGGGGTGAGGCAATGAGGGTTAGGGTATTAGGGTTTAGAACTTTAGTTGGATCGCTAAAATGCCAAATGGGCCTCACTTCCTACTTGGGCCATTTTTCGCGGGGCCGTGGGGCACCCGCGGGTGGGAGCCGAAACCCGCACTCGCCCGTGGTTTTGCGGGGCGGGTGCGGGTGAGCCCCGCGGGTGGGAAGCTGCGCCCGCACCCGCACCCGGCGAGTGCCGGACCCGCGGGGCCCCGCACCCGCGACCCGAAATGCCATCCCTACCACGCACGCAAAGAGGACCTAAGGCTGCTATTCTCGGCCTTAAGGGCCTCGAGCTACGCCTTCACGATAGCGAGGCTATGGCCAACTTGCAGAAATATATCTCTTCCATGGAAAGGTCATACAACACCAAGGTTCACCCAAGAGAGTTTCAACCCGAGGACCTCGTGTTGAGGCGAAATCCGGTGCACGTCACTAAGCTGAACACCAAGTGGTTGGGACCCTTCGTGGTCGACAAATCCATTCGTCAAGGAGCCTATCATCCGGTCGAACTTGATGGAACTCCCATACCACACACTTTCAATGCCGATACTCTCAAGAAATTCTACATCCGATGCTCCTTCGGAAATCTATGGTAGTTCTTTTTGGCTAAGTCTCTTTTTTGGAAAGGTCTTCCCTCGGTTGCGAAGCATGTCTTCGAGCATGATGCGAGTCTCAAGTTTAAGGTACTTTGTTTTCTCTCCCTATGCACGAGCAGAGTCGGTAGTTTCATACTCTAAGAGTTTTGTGCTGCAAGACGGAGTTTTGTGCACAAGTGCTTTAGGTCTAGGGGCTGTAGTCTAAGGGCCTTCGGCCATCGCTCGTATTAGTGTTGAGTCCGATAAGTCCTGCAAGGGAGGTCAAGTTTGTAAATATTCTCTATCAATGAAAAAATATTGGCGCCAACTTGTTTGCGTTATGCATGCATGTTTCAAAAATATGACTCCAAGGTGCTTAGAAACCCTAACACCTTGATGCTTGGGCAACTACGGCTCAATGCCTTGGAAAGATAAATCCAGGAAGTCTAAGTTGGAAACCACAACTTAGAACCCGAAGCACTGGGAAACCCCCATGACTTTGATGCTAGGCAACTACGGCCTAATGCGTCGGGAAAAGTATCACCGAGAGGGCTAAGTATGGAAACCCCATCTTAGACACCCAAAATGCGCGTAAAAAGAAAAGAAACAAATGTTTATTTCCAATATAACAGAGAGAGGGCCCGAAGGCCCCTTCATGATTTACATTTCTACATTACACTCGGATTCTATGTGTGTCCGTTCCGCTTCTAGTTCCGAAAGACGGAAGCGGCTATGACTAATAGCAGCCTCCATCTCTTCAAGCTCCCTCTTGCGCCGAGCTAAGTCGGAAGCAATAGCAGCTCGACTTCGGCCGAGGACGCACGAGCCCGAAGGGCCTCGGGATCCACCGGGGCGGGATCACTATCACTTGAAACGATGCCCACTTTCGACGGCATGTTTTAATGTTCACTTTCGGCGGTTGCCCCAAGGATGCCCGCAGGCGCTCGCGCCTAGCACGCCGAGCGGCATGCTCTTCCGGGGTGACCTTTGGGAACACGACCTTGTTGCGACCGTTGCGTTCATTGACAAAGGCCGCAAATTCGCTAAGCGTCCCTGCCGGATTATCGCGCTTCCACCGACGCGACTGAGTCCCGGTCACCCAAAATGGACTAAGGGCTTCGGAATCCCCGGGGATAAGCAGCCGGTGAGGTAACACATCTTCTATAATTTCTTCCTCCGAATTTTGTGTGTCTCATCGGAGTCGAAGAATTCCTAACAAAATAAAGTTGGGCAAACTTGATATTGTATTATCATAAACCCTAGGTACAATAAGCGGCTTCGGAGCGTTAGACACTTACAAAGCTAGATACATGATCGCTAGCGGAACCAAAAGGCTAAAAGATCTAAGGAAAAAGTCAAACCCGAGGCCGCGAAGAAGGGCTTACACGCTGCAAACCCTCTCCTTCGGTGGCGACCTCGGGTATGGTTTCGGTCTCTTCGCGGCCCACGGCGCCTTCGTCACGAGCTCCGTCATCCAAAGCCCCGTGGGAAGTACCAACCTCGGAGCCGGGGCCGGTGGCTCGGGCCGGCTCGGCGTTCGCCGCTTCTAGGGCAGCGGCACGGGCAAGCTCTAACCCCGAAGGCCCCCGAATTCATGGCCGAAGTACCGGTCGGCGGTGGCAACATCAGCTTGGAGCTCCTTGAAGGCGGCAAAGTCTTCGCCACACATGGCACGGAGGTCCCGCGCAGCCTCCTTGACTTGGCAGGACGAGAAAGATGTGATGGCCTTCACCACTCGGAATGCCGCCGTCCACGCAACACGGCACGGTGATGGCCCCACTAAATCGACGCAGCCTTCGCAGCGGCGAGACCGGAGGACATCCATCGGAGGCTCGCGAGGCCATCACCGCGTTCGTGCGTTGGGTCCGGGCACACGACGCCCGCGATGACAAGAAGTCTCGAAACTAGTTCATAAGCTCCCAGTTCCTCATACCCGAGTCTCCGTCTCCTTCATGCTCTTGGAGGCCATATCGAGAGCCTCCGCTCGTGTCTTGATGGTGGCTTCGGCGTCGAAGAGTGCCCGCCCTAGTTGGTCAATCTTTCGCTCTTGAACCACTGCGTGTTCCGAAGAGGCCTTTTGCAGCTCTTCGTATTCACATAGCAGCTTGGCATATTTCGCTCGCTCTTGTTGAAGAGCATCCTCGGAATTTCGAAGATGCTCGCTTCAGGTCGATAACCTCCACGAGGGGGTTGACCTTTTACAAGTAGAGAGCAAGTAGAGCCCCCTACGAGTATAAAGTAACAAAGTCTATGGTGAGCAAAATATCATAGTTAGGATAAGAAGTCAAGTAAGAACATACCTTCATAGTAATACGGGATAGGCTCTCAATGAGTTCCTTCCCGTGATCTCTTGCAGACTATTGTCGACCCGGCATACGTCCGAGCATGCGGTCGGTATACTCGAGGCCCCGAGAGGCCAAAGCTCTGTCTTTAAAGTCTTCGAGCTTCAAGAAAGAGCCTATCCGGTGGGGTGACAGTCCCCTTGGTAGCACTCCCATGAACCCTTTGCCACCTCCGCGACTAGGAGTACCATCTTCGCAAGTACCCTCCCTGCCGGCGAAAAGGTGTGTTTGGGTTGCCCCTCCCTCGTCTTCGGTAGGGATATCGTCTTGCTCCCGATTATTAGTGAGGGCAAGGGGCCGAGCCGAAGGCGAAGGCCTCCTAGGTTGTTCCTCCGGCACGGGATCGGTCACCTCCTCCGCCTCCGATCGGATTATCCCTTCATCACGCACGGGGCTCGATCTTCTTCCGAAGAAGATGCGACGAAATCAAAGTTCATTGCACCCACCCCGAATCCCATGCTCGGGAGCCGAAGCAGCCGATCTCGGCAGCTCGCAGACCCCGCTACTTTGCCCGCCGTGTTGTAGCCCGAGGAGGCCTCCGGCACGGTGACGAGGCGAGGCAACCTAGGGCAGGTTAGTCGAATGCTCGTCACCTCGAAGTTCACCCTCTTCCTCCTCATCGTCGGCCTCATCGTGGTCCGCCTCACGCACGATGGGAAGAACAGCCGTAGAGCGCTTAATCCTCACACGCTTAACCCTACGCTCGGAGCCGCCGCTCTCAAGGGGCCTTGCAAACCCCGGTGCTGCCTTCGTCATCCGACGGCACTAAAGCGAGCGCAAGCCTTATGCTTCCGTCCGCCCTTCGGGGTGATAGCGCGAGGGCGGGATAGTCTCTCGGGTGTTTCGGATGATACACCCGGTTCGGACGACTTGTCCGTCCACATGCGATTATGCGAGCTAGTTCTTGGGCTTTCACCCCACCAAGAAGATAATAAGCTTTATCTTCAATCTCTTCGAGTGTCAAATCTGCAAGGAACATCATATAATCACCAAATAAGTCGGTAATGCACAACAAACGGAGGACCGACCAACGGCGAAGAGGCCTTCGAGCACCGACCCGGAAGTTGGGCAAGGTTGAAATTTAAAGCCCTCCCAGCAGCGTTAGGAGTAAACAGGGAGCCCCAATCCCGGCGAAGAGGCATAATCCCTGCGGTGAAGAACTGTTCGCACAAGTCCCTCATGGATGCCTTTCGGGCAATCCGCTACAACAAGTCGATCCGCCTTTGAACCGAGTCGTTCATAGCAACCTCCGAAGCCCGATGTAGTTTATCTCCGTTCGCAGGAGTGCAGGTTGTAGTCGGGGTCTTGGTCATAATAAAACCACTTCCGAACGAAGTCTTGCCCCGATGGTCTTTGTAAGCCTTCGCAGGCCAAGGTGCTCCATGCCGTCGCGGGGCCGTAGCGTCACACACATAAAACTCAACCACATTTGTGTTGACGTCAAAAGTCGCCAACACACCGTTGTCCGGAGAGTCCACCGAAACCCCGCCGATGCAGTGGTCCCGTGCTCCCAACGGACCGGCTCGGCTCGCCGATTCTCGTGTGCGCTGGTGCGTGTCGATGGTTTTCCCGCAAACCAACAAAGACAATAAAAGATGTAAAATTCCGGTCATCGGCCCGGATAGACCGATGTTCAGCCATGACCGATTCTCGCGTAAGATAGACAAAATCGGCCATCGACAGTGGAGCAGCACGGCCCATCCATTTATGTATTAAATGTCGTGCAAACGAACTCGTGATACAAACTATACGAAATCGGCCGATGCTATAACATGCGATCGGTGGCTAGCAGCCGATCTCGTCGGTAAACGATCAAATCATTAAGACTTTGCAGGGATGCATTATCGAATAAAATGTAAACAAGGTAATCATTAATGGGATGTAATTAATTTGATAGCAAGAAGATGGTTTAATCATCAATTAGTGTAATAAATCGGCCGATCGGCATCCAGCCGATTTTGCTATTGATTATAACCATGAGTTATTAGATCATATCTAGATGTATGATGATGATCAATGAAATCGTACTAATAACTCGGGTCCAAAAGCAGCTTTAACAGATTTTAGCTAATTGAACATAAAACAACTAATGAACGTGATAAGCAATCGGCTAAACACTCCGAAAGAACAAGTAAGACAAATACAACCACACAGATCTCGACCGACCGCCGCTCCAACAGACAAGTCAACCGATGGCACACGATCGGACCAGGTCTAACGGCCGCGCACGCCCGCCGATTCAGGACAAGCATAATCATAAACGCCTTAACTATGAAAGTAAATCTACATCCTATCCAATCGGCTGCATGCGCCTAGGACAAGTCAACTATCGCAAAGGCAAACACAGGACACGTCAACCGAATCCGCACAATCGAATCGGCTAAGATGTAAAAGAAATCTCATAGCGGCTATCGTGACTCGAACGACCGGATCCGAGCCAATCGGCGTTGTGAGCAAAGGCTGGGACGGGGAGGCAGGACAAGTCAAACTACCTCCACCACGAGCCCGACCAGGTCGACTTGACTCATCCCGCCGATACTCACTACGACGGTCGAAAACAGATCTGGTCGCCGGATAACTAGCAATTAAGCCATCTAATTACGAACAATGCGCCGAGAATTAGACGACATAATTACCTTATCAAGCCAACTTGTTGTCGACCGGAGCCCCGAAGATCCCCGCGCGAAAACAAGAAAGACTTGACAGAAAATTAGGGTTTGGCGATGCGCCGAAAGTTGTATTGGATGTGAATCGAGTTTACAAAGTTACATCCGAGTACAAATTTATACCCGGCACAAAGAATCCTACTCGGATCCTCTTCGGGCCGATTTCCTAACCGACTAGGATCCTCTTCCAAAATTAAACTATTATTTCTAATTTTACAACGTGGGCCAGGCCCATCAATGTTATGCTCTTCTCGTTGGCGTTCGCGCACGATTCTCGGGAGGGACGCGCCCTTTACTCGCCCAAGCGGCCGTCGGCCTTCTCGCCCACCGGCCCTCTTTGACCTATAGTCGCCGACAATGGGTCCCTTGGTCAAAAACCGGCGTCAACACATGTCCCCCCGGCTCGGGGTATGCAACGCATGCGTCGGACCGATTTATCCTCTTTTATCGCGCCGGTTTTATCGCCCGTCACCTCTCCATAAAACCCAGTGGTCACCCCCGGTCATTCCCATCCGTTTCTTCTCCTTAGCTTTCATCTTCCCCTGTTCTAGCGACTTTTGCCTTTTCGAGCCCTTCCAACCTCCCACCGCGCCGCCGTCGTTTTTCTCTCCCGTGACCATGAATCCTCGTCGTTGCCGCTGCTGCGGCCGCGCCGCCGGCCGCGGCTGCCGCCACCACCAACGCCGTTCCGGAGGTAATGTACATTCGAGCACCCCTCTTTTCTACCTTTGCAATCTTTCTTCGCGTTCTTGTTCTTGTTCATTTTCACAATCTATCTTCTTTCCGTTCCGTTTCTTATTTTAGCCCTATTCCTTGTTTTTAGGAGATCCGAACCAAGTCGTCATCCCATCCAACATCCCAACTCACTTCTTTTGGGCCCCATGGGCGATCCCGACCCCACAGATCTCATCTCGTGCCGAAACGAACCGGGTTCCGTTTCGGCAACAATCTCCTTTATCGGCCGAGTGGGCCAACAGCTTTCGGTCATGGCCGACTCCCGTTGCCGGATGGCGCGATTGGTATAATCGGGTATCGGCCGTCCATCCGCAAGGTTGGGCCGATATCGGCATCGCCCACGCCATCAAACTCTCTCTCGGCCGATCACCACAAGAACGAACCGTTGCCGGCGGCAGCTTCTTATCTCTCGGTCGATGCCCCGAATCGCTTCATGTTCGGCCACGGCCCGGCTACCATGACCCTCCCGGATACTGGTCATGTTGGCCGATTTGAATATCACGGCGGAGGCCACTCCAAATGCCATCCGCATTAAGTCCTCCCATCGGATCAACCCTAAGGACACCAGGGGTTGGAAGGTCTACATCCGGACCTACAATAAGGGGCACGGCACGGCCGATCGCCGCGAGCACGTTGCCTTCCTCAACATGTGGCTTGACCACTTCTTCTTCTCGTGGGGTCGGCGTGAGCCCCACAAACAATTTCCTCGCCGATGGCCGATGTATCGGCCGACAGCCAGTGCCCTTCCCATGGGCAAGTATCTTCCGGGGTCGGCGTACCTCCTTCTTCACCAGGCTTCAGTGGAGTTGCGCTCCGCCGATCGCTCAAGAACTTGGGTGGCCCTTGGTGGTTTATCCAAATGTGGTTGTCCCTTCATACCACCAAGGCCATCGATCTAGACCTTAGTGCGCTCACCTTTCCCGGCAACTACGCCGAATCGGCCACGCCCGCATTCAGCCGGTGCATTTCTTTCGGGGAAGCGTTATCCATGGCACCAGGGGCGGCTATGTCGATGACAACCCGGCATATTGGTTCGCCGCCCTCTACAAGGGCCTCAACAACGAAAGTACGGATTGGTACCCGTACATCGATTTCTTCGAGAAGGGGTATGACACTCCTTTTCCGATCGATCCCACCTTCCCAACGGCCGACGGGGAGGCGGTCAAGATCTTCACCACCCGCCTCCGCCCCGTCTCGCCGCCGACGGGACTCATTGCCGGGAGCAAAGCTTTCGCTCCTATGAGTTCTACCACCCGTCGGTGGCGGCCCGCCAACTCGGCTTTGGCCGCCTGCCCCCAGCCTCTTCTATGTGGGGCAAATAAAGGCGCGGGCTAACGTCGACAACGCCATTCGGTGGAATTGGCTTGTCGGCCTCACCGCCGATGTCGTCACCGGCGACTTAGCCGGATTTTCCCGCGCGCCCGAGTACCCGCCTCTTTGACCGCCGGTGGGGCGAGTGGAATCGGCACCTCCGCAGCCGGAACACCGCTTCCTTCTTCTCCGGCTTAGTCCCGAGCGAAGCTTTCGCCGAGGTACGTGTAGCCGATTTATTTCCGTAAGGCCGATTTTATAAAATGAAATCGGCCACTCCAAATGCTCACCCTTGTATATTCCTTTTCGCCGGACACGGAGGAGCCGCCGACCCGCAGCATCGCTGGCCGGCCGATTGCATACCTAATGCCGAGCCCAATTGTTCCAAATATCGGCTTCACCGATCGCACTCCCGCCCAAGCTTTCGCGGCGATGAGTCGAGGGCACCAGCTGCCCGCAAGGCCAAGACTAAAACAGCCGCCCTCGTAAAGAGGAAGGCTAATGTGCCGCCTGCAGTGGCCGACTCAAGCCCCGAAGCGACACCGCGCGCCGCTAAAGCAGCTCGTGCGCCCGTCCGACCCGGACTACTTCGATGAACCATCACCGCCGCGCCGGTAATTATTGCATGATCGCCGATTCCCTTTTCACTTTGCATACCGTCTAACTACGAGTTCTTTGCAGGAATCGGCGGTTCTTCCTCCTCGGGCCCGACACCAACGCCCGATAGGCCGATCCGCCTATCAACTCCTCCACGGGCCAGGACGCCGACACCCGAAAGGCCGACCCCCGTAGCTCCGGAATCGGCAGCCGTACCAAGCCAGGCCGATCCAAATCTTACGGAGAGCTCAACTCGCTTGGATCGGCCTCGCGTCTCCCGAGGTCGCCGCCGAAGCCGAACAAGCCGGCCGTGTGTCGCCCACGGCCTCTCCCAAAGGCACCGCCGCCGACGAAGAATCGGTCGGTCGGAGCCGCCCGCGGCTTCTCCCGTAGGCACCGATGCCGCCTCCGAAGATGCCGCCGGTGAAAGGGAATCGGCCGGCCGAGAGCTGATTGGAACACACGAACCTCGTAGGTTCAATGGCACAGCCCGATAGACGTCCGCCGCTCCGCATCGACGCTTCGCAGTGTTTGTTTTTACTATCTCCTTTTATTTTCTTGATTTGCCTCTCGATTATTAACTTCATTTTACTTTTCTTGGTATTTCGTGCGCTTAGCTTCCCTCGTCCCGCGCCGATTTTGGTATCTTCCTCTCGGTCTTACCACCATGAACGAAATCGCGCGCAGTGCTCGAGGCCTCTTCGGTCGATCGCTTGGTGGCCGACGCTCACCCCATAAGGGCCCGATACTTGGAGGTCCGGACCGAGCTCCCGGCCGATGTGCGCGATGCTCGCATCGCGTGGCATACATGGAGTACCGGCAACCGGACTTCATCCGTGCCCAGCAGCGTCCGGCTCGCCACGCGGAGCAGCAGCAAGCTGCGTTACTCGCCGAGAACTCCATCAAGCGCTCCGAGGAGGAGGCCCGAAGACCCAGGAGATGCAAGAGCAACTCTCAAATCGGCAGGATGAACCGCAGGTAATCAACCAGGAGATTGCCGATTTGAGAGCATCGCCGGCTCTCAAGGAGGAGGCGGCGGCGGCCTTGGAAGCCACCATTGCACAGCTTGTCGGCCGACGTGGCGGCTCAACGAAGACGACGGACGAAGCAATTCAAACGGCCGAGAAGATGGTCGCCGCGGCGCACGCCGATGTCGGCCCCATCGAGGATGACCTCGTTGGTCATGGCTAAACTCGACTCCATGCCGGCCCGCGCACTATCCGCCGTCCAAGACTTCTTGTCCCGTGCCGAGGCAGCCGATTATGCCTAGGTGTAATAGGATTTTTGAACAAAATTTGTTGCGAATATTTTTTGCACTAAGGGCGATATACCATAATATCGGCCATCCGAAGGCGATGTTTAAACATCGACTAATTTATCGGTGACTCCCTCCGTTTTACTTTCATATTTTTGGGCTAAGGGCGATACTCTCGCATCGGCCGTCTCAAGGCGATGTGCATCGACATCGGCCGTAGTCTCTTTTAGGCCGAACACTATGAGTTAATCCAAATACTAGGATAATACCGCTTCAAATACTTTCCATTAAGTGCTCGGCCGAATTCTTCCCCTTCTAACTCTTTCAAAATATATGCATTACCCGGTGCCGATCGGCTAATCAAATAAGGTCCTTCCCAATTAGGCGACCATTTACCAAACCGATTGTCCTTCACGCCGATTGGCATCCTAAGCTTCCGACCAAATCGCCCTCTTTAAACTCGTTTTCGCACAACCTTCTTATCATAATGGCGGGCGACCCTCGCCTTATTCTCGCTTCTATTTTTTCCAATGCATCCAACTCGATTTTGTACTACATCTTCTAATTCATCCATCATCAATCCGTAGTACCGATCGGCCGAAAGCTTTTGTTGCAACTCAATCCTTCCGGAGCCGATAGCTGTCTCCCATGGCAGTACGGCTTCGTGCCCATATACCAGCTGATACGGCGCAACTTGCATGGCCCCATGCCGTGACATACGATAAGCCCACAAAGCGTCCATCAATTTCATATGCCACTTACGAGGATACTCTTGTATTTTCCGCTTGATTAACTTGATCGACTCTTATTTGCCGCTTCAGCTTGGCCATTGGCTTGGGCATAATACGGCGACGAATTAATCAACTTAATTCCCATCTCATCAAGCAAAAGATTGAAATTCGTCCGACGTGAATACCGATCCTTGATCTCGTCGTGATTGTTTCCGGAATCCCAAACCTATAAATGATATGCTCTTTAACAAACGTTATCACGTCGCCGTCGAAACTTTGCGATAGGGTGCCGCTTCAACCCACTTCGTGAAATAATCTGTAGCTACTAATATGTATTGATGTCCTTTGCTTGATGCTGGATTTATCCGCCGATCATATCCATGGCCCAGCCTCCGAACGGCCAAGGTTTGATTACTCGGATTCATAGCCGACGCAGCGCCTCTCGTATAGGTCCGAATTTCTCGGCAATCTTGGCAACTTTTATAATATTTAAAACAATCGGCCAACATTGTCGGCCAGCAATAACCAGCTCGCCTTAGCAGCCACTTCATTTTATGGGCCGATTGATGCGTTCCGCAAATCCCATCATGCACTTCGCTCATTACCACTTTGGCCTCGGTGTCATCAATACACTTGAGAAGCACCCCATCAATTGTCTTGAAAAATAATTGATCATCCAACGTAACATACTTCAAAGCTTTATATCTTATCTTCTTATCTCGTAGGTTGGGATGGATTGCTCAAAAATTTCGAATTTCCGTACGCCAATCGGCTTCTTCAATATCAGCTATCTCTAAGCTGCTTTCGGCGAGCCGATATCCGGATGCTAACCGAGCCAAGTTATTTGCTTCAAAGTTCTCGCTCTCTTGGTATATGGCTGACTTTAACACACTTGAACCTTTTCATTAACTTCTGGCACTTTCTATGATATTGCAACAATATTTCATCTTTACACTCATACTCATCGGCCAGCCGACTCACAACCAACAAGGAATCGCCGAAAATTTCCACAAAATCAGCCCCGGCATCGATGAGTAATTCCAGCTCTTTTAATATCGTCTCGTATTCGACTTGGTTGTTGGTGTGCGCCTCTACCGTAATAGAGTATCCACGTATTGCCCCCGAGGCGACACAACAACCAAGCCGATTCCACTTCCCTCCTTGCAAATTGAACCATCAAAGAATACCGTCCATGGCACCGGTTCAACGTATCCGGCCGAGTGTTCACCGTGTTGCACTATTAAATCAGCCAATACTTGTGCTTTTACTGCTTTGGCCGATTCATAGCCTAAATCAAACTCCGCAATTGCCAACATCCATTTGCCCAACCGGCCTTTGGGGACCGGAGCCGATAGCATATATTTTACGACATCGGCCCGGCAAACGACAGTACACTCTTCGGCCAACAGATAATGCCTTAATTTTGTGCATGAAAAATACAGTACAGAGACATAACCTTTCCACCTCCGGATACCGTGTTTCTGCGTCAATTAATTTGCGGCCGAGATAAAATATGACCCGCTCTTTTCCCTCTTGTTCTTGAGTCAATGCCGAGCCGATGCACCTATCATCGGCCGATAAATATAACTTAAAGGGTGTGCCTGGCTTTGGCGGAACCATCACCGGTGGGGACACCAAATATTTCTTGATATCTTCTAAAGCCTTTTGATGGATCGGCTCCCACCGAAATTCTTGATTGGCTTTGAGTTTCAACAATGGCGTAAACACATCAAGTCGACTGCACAAGTTTGAAATAAATCGCCTAATAAAATTAATCTTGCCGATCGTGGACTCGGAGCTTCGTCTTGTTCGTCGGCGGTTCCAACTTTTCGATAGAATCAATACTCTTAGGGCCGACTTCAATTCCCTTTTCATGCACAATAAACCCCGTAAATTGTCCAGCTCGAGACGCCAAACGCACACTTGAGCGGGTTCATCTTCAGTGCCGTATTGTCTTGTCCTCTTCAACACTTCTCCGAGATCAGCCACATGACTCCCAACCGATCTTGATTTTACCATGACATCATCAATATAAATTTCCACCAACCGGCCGATTAAATCGTGATATATAAAATTCATGGCCCTCTCGATATGTAGCACCAGCATTTTTTAGTCCGAAGGTCATGACAACCCACTCATATAGTCCCAACGCTCCGGGCATCCGAACGCCGTCTTCGATATATCTTCTTCGGCCATAAAAATCTGATTGTACCCAGCATTTCCATCCATAAAGCTCAAAATTTTGTTGCCGGCGGCCGCATCAACTAACAAATCGGCGTTTGGCATTGGGTACCGTTGTCCGGAGAGTCCACCGAAACCCCGGCCGATGCGAGGTCCTGTGCTCCCAACGGACCGGCTCAGCTCGCCAATTCTCGTGTGCGCTGGTGCGTGCCGGATGGTTTTCCTGCAAACCAACAAAGACAATAAAAGATGTAAAATTCCGGGTCATCGGCCCGGATAGACCGATGTTCAGCCATGACCGATTCTGGCGTAAGATAGACAAAATCGGCCATCGACGAGGAGCAAGCACGGCCCATCCATTTATGTATTAAATGTCGAGCAAACGAATCGTGATACAAACTATACGAAATCGGCCGATGCTATAACATGCGATCGGTGGCTAACAGTCGATCTCGTCGGTAAACGATCAAATCATTAAGACTTTGCGAGGATGCATTATCGAATAAAATGTAAACAAGGTAATCATTAATGGGATGTAATTAATTTGATAGCAAGAAGATGGTTTAATCATCAATTAGTGTAATAAATCGGCCGATCGGGCATCCGGCCGATTTTGCTATTGATTATAACCATGAGTTATTAGATCATATCTAGATGTATGATGATGATCAATGAAATCGTACCAATAACTCGGGTCCAAAAGCGGTTTTAACAGATTTTAGCTAATTGAACATAAAACAACTAATGAACGTGATAAGCAATCGGCTAAACACTCCGAAAGAACGAGTAAGACAAATACAACCACACAGATCTCGAATCGACCGATCGCTCCAACAGGACAAGTCAACCGATGGCACACGATCGGACCAGGTCTAACGGCCGCGCACGCTCGGCCGATTCAGGACAAGCATAATCATAAACGCCTTAACTATGAAAGTAAATCTACATCCTATCCAATCGGCTGCATGCGCCTAGGACAAGTCAACTATCGCAAAGGCAAACACAGGACATGTCAACCGAATCTGCGCAATCGAGTCGGCTAAGATGTAAAAGAAATCTCATAGCGGCTATCGTGACTCGAACGACCGGATCCGAGCCAATCGGCGTTGTGAGCAAAGGCTGGGACGGGGAGGCGGGACAAGTCGGACTACCTCCACCACGAGCCCGGACCAGGTCGACTTGACTCATCCCGGCCGATACTCACTACGACGGTCGAAAACAGATCCGGTCGCCGGATAACTAGCAATTAAGCCATCTAATTACGAACAATGCGCCGAGAACTAGACGACATAATTACCTTATCAAGCCAACGTGTTGTCGACCGGAGCCCCGAAGATCCCCGCGCAAAACAGTAAAGACTTGACAGAAAATTAGGGTTTGGCGATGCGCCGAAAGTTGTATTGGATGTGAATCGAGTTTACAGGTTACATCCGAGTACAAATTTATACCCGGCACAAAGAATCCTACTCGGATCCTCTTCGGGCCGAATTCCTAACCGACTAGGATCCTCTTCCAAAATTAAACTATTATTTCTAATTTTACAACGTGGGCCGGGCCCATCAATGTTATGCTCTTCCGTTGGCGTTCGCGCACGATTCTCGGGAGGGACGCGCCCTTTACTCGCCCAAGCGGCCGTCGGCCTTACGCCCACCGGCCCTCTTTGACCTATAGTCGCCGACAATGGGTCCCTTGGTCAAAAACCGGCGTCAACAATTTGCTCGCCCATCGGGCTGTTCGGAGGCCGCCGGGTAGCTCGGTGAGTGGCGGCGAAGGCCTTAGCACATGGCTCTGCTCCCTCCATCCGAAACGCCCACTCGAAGATGGACAACCGAATCATGGTGTTGAGGGTAATATGTTGAATCTCCAGATCCGAAGAGATCCAGACACTTCACCCACGAAGCGGGAGCAGGGAAAGCAAAGGCCGCCTTCTAGCAGCTTCGTGAAGATGATCGAGCGGCCTCGGCGAACCACCGGAGTTGTCTCTTCCGGTGGGGGAACATGGGCCCGCTCCCGAACAAAACACCGATGTGGCTCCCGGGCCCACTTGTCCAGCGAGCCGCTTCGGTTACGGTGCTCCGGCCTAGGTAGGCACTAGAGGGCTTGGCGACCCTTAGAGGAACGCGAAGGTCGGAGCGTTCTTCGCCATAATCCTCAACGAAGGTTTGATCACGAAGGCTATGGCTTAATTTGGCGAGGCTCGAAAACGGAGGTTAAGGCCCGCCGAGGATCCTAAGCGAGCAAGAGTAGAGTGGGTGCGGTGAAAATGAGTAGGGAGTCCGATTCACCGCGGCACCCCTCATTATATATGCGGTAAAACCTAGTCAGCCTTGATGAGGCGACGCCTCGAAAGTAATGCACCCCATAAGAGTAAGCGCGCGGTACGAACAAGCGCGCCTCATCAAGGACGGACGCGTTTCCCTAGGAACGGGCACGCATACACACCCGCGGGTTAACACGGTTACGCTTCAAAGCGTGTCGCTTGGGGTTGCGCGTAACGGCTAGCACACTCATCGAGGTATTTAATGCGACATTGAGCATAATAGTTATGATAGGGTCATTTTCGGAAAACACCCCTTTTGAGCACACAATGGTAAGTCTTCGAATTAAAAGTTTCTTTCACAAAGAGCCTTCGGGTAAACTCTATAACGGTTCTGTCTCGTGGACATACTTATCTCCCCGTTCTTGTGGTCGCGTCCAAACATCTTGATCAATGCCGAATAAAGAAGTGCGCATAGTGTTGCAAGAAAACGACAAGTGATGGTACTGTAGAGAAGGACCAAACAACGAGTAAATGGATAAGGTTCGGGCGCTAAAAGATAAGAACTCCATGTGGCACGTCGTTGTCCAATAAACGTGCCACACAACCTTATCAGCACTAGATTCCCTTTGCCACGTAGGCATGGGCACAACCTATAAAAGAGGGGTAAGGTCACTCACCTCCGTAACTCACAACTTCATCCACTAGCTTTCTAAGCACTAGCAAAATGTAGAGTTGGGCCTTTAAGTTCGCAATAAGAAGAAGGCCGAAGGACATGCTCGCATAGCCTTCGCGCTTTACCAATCGACTTCATAGGGTGCGCAACGCGCTTTACCAAGCGACTTCACTCAGCTCACGAGCCCGTAGTGCTTCCCAAGGCGGTGGTACGTGGGGGTTGTATTCGGCGAAGCTCGGTGGCAAAGCGCCAGCATAGCCTCACTTCTTGCCCGAAGGCTATAGGTTAGTATAGCCATGGCGAGAAGGAACTGTTCGGCTTCTTGACCGATATTGTAGGTCTACCGACGGATCTTGAAGGTTTACTGACACACCTTGAAGATCTAATGATCGATATTGGAGGTCCCGATGGCCGAGGTCGTCGAGCCCTTCACGATAGCTGGACAAAGCCAAGGGTAGCTCCCGGCTAAGCAAGACCGTTTGGTCGGCGAAAGGTGTACCATGGCAAGAGTGACTAAGTCCATGGGAGCCGCGACCCGAAGGGTCCCCGCATCCTTCGAAGGCGGACATGTAGTCGCTTTGTTTCTTGTCAAGGGAACCCTTTTAGTTGGGCTAGTCGTGGCTTTCGAGGTTAGTCTAAGGACTCGCCGAGCGTCACCCCTTATTGTATCCTTTTCTTTTTTGGTAGCGTCCTTCAGTCCAAGTGTAATAGACTCTGTGGTGATAATAAAATGGTCGTCTTGTCTCTTGTGTATGAACTATCGTTATGAGTTTACCTTGCTCTTTGCCTATGTTATTTCAATGAGTGCAGGACGAAGAACCTTCGAAGATGACTAGACGCCTCCGGACGATCCCAAAAAAGGGGGGGGGGGTGGGGTGTAAGGTCGACATCCTTCCGGATCACGGTTTCGGTCCTACCGAAGGCGGAGCTCACCCGTGAGGGGCTACCGTTAGGGGAGATCACCACCTTACCCCAATGGACCGATCCGGAGGAAATAGGCCCAACAAGACCATGGAAGAGGTGCCCCACACATTTGGTGGCCCAAAGGAGAAGCACTTGGAAGAGAGCACTTGGCCCGACCAAGACCCAATAAGGTCATGAAGGGGGAAGTTAGCCCATAAGAACTAGCCATGAGGGATAATTGTAATTGACTAGAATGCCCTTTGAGTAGGTGGGATATTGTTTGGGCATGAGTGTAATTTGAGGGGGTCGATAGTGACCATTAGGGTTGAGAGAGTATGAGGATATAAATACTCTCTCAACCTATCACATCAGCCCAGCATTGGACACCTCCTGTAATATCGCTCGTAATAAGCAATGAGAGCCTTCGTATGGGGTCCTTCGTGACTCCACCCGCTTTCTTGAACCTCCTCTCCCTTCGCGGTTTTTCTGTTCTTTCCCATTAGGCCTAGCCTAAGGGCCTCCGCAGCATCGAAGCTCCTTGGCCGCTCTTCGGGACATCCATGGGTCGGTCCAATCCTCGTTGATTGTGGCCTTCGTAACCACAACAGAGTTTTAGCCAATTGAATGCACTTACTTGAATATGATGGTCTATGCACAAATCTTGTATAAATTCCACTCTTGCAACTTGATATAACTTGAATATTCTTGATCTTCCACCAACAATCTTGAAGTCCATTAGCTAGTGCTTCAGAATGATGAATGATGCCCATCCCCCATGCTTGGGCTTGTATGTTGGGCTTCATCGACATCTTGGAGTTTCTTGTAGGCACCATGAGCTAGTGAAAAGCCCTCCTTGCATGTCGAGTTTCAAAGAAGTCGAGCTATACAAAATTTAACCCAAAACAATGGCAACAGAATGTTGAAGGTCCGCTTTGAGTGTTTTTGTTCGTATCCTACCATGAAAGGTAAATTTTATTTAGTGGACACTAACAAAAAATAGTATTTATTCATAGTGCACTATAATAGGAAAAAAATAATATTTTAAAATTTTAATCACAATGCACAAGATATATTATAACTTGAAATTAGGCCAAAGATGTGTTGCTATATTTTCAATACAATTACTTTTATGGATAATTTCTCAACTATTTGCTTAGTTTTTTTTTGACAAGTTTTCCAAAATTTTGAGAAAATACACAAAAAAAGTCATGATTAGAAAGCGAGTAATTCATCTTAGTGTCAAATTTGAAGTTGTTAGACAAAAGATTAAAAAAGATAACCTTTTCCCCTATTATAATGTCCGATCGACAAAATTCATAACCTTTTTTTGTGTCCAACATATAAAATTGAATGTCATGTAATATGCATACAAAACCACATTTTAAAAATGTGTGGTGCAACCGTGCAAACAAAAATCCCGAGTGCATAAAATGCAAAATACAACAAATAAGTGGTAAAAAGACTTCCAGGGCCAAACAAATAAGTGGTAAAAGACTTCCCAAGGGCCAAGGCACTCTATTGGCATGCTAGCCACCAAGCCAAACCTCTTAGGCTCTTCTCTTGTCACTAAGGCCATTTTAAGTGGGTCTTTTATTCGATATTTATTAGGTGACACATCAGTAAAAATATGACATGTTCTAATATTTAATATGAAAGAGGAGGGGAACCTTTCATTAGCATGAAAGGGTAGTGACACTATTTCTAAGTTAATGAAAGAAGAATGAAAGGTGTCTTGAAATTTTTTTCCTTTCATGTGCAAAAAAACGTGGATCCCCGTTGGTATACCTTGTAATAATTTAATGTCTTATTTAACATATGAAAATGTGAAATGAAATAGTGCACTCGAGAGATACACTCATTTCATAGAACATTATTACAAAGCTGACATGTCACACTTAAAAAACGTGAAACGAAAGATACCAGAATGATATAAAGACCATATGTAAAGTTTATATAAAGTTAAAATGAAGAAGTAAACGGACTACAGCAGAAAACGGGTAGGGTTAAGCAGGGGTTTATGGCCTGCTGCTGGCTCACCGAGTCAATTCTAATCCCACTACGCTTGTTATATAAAAAAAAGTCCCACTACGCACGCTCGCTTTGCAGTCATGAGGAGCCTCGCCGTCGCCAGCGCCCACCCGGGCGCCGCCTTCGCCGCCCACCACCGCCGCCATCAACCTCCCGCCTCCAACAGGTTGTTTCTCTCCTCCTCCTATCACACGTATCATTCCTCCGTCTCGCGGTCTCTGCTATGCGTCTCGCCGGTCTCCTCGCATCTCCTTGCCGTAGGGGTCCCCCATGTGCATTTTCGGCACTCGCGCCCTCTGGTTATACTCGGCGTCCTCTTGGGGATTTCTGTGTGCTGGAGTCATACGCATCGCTTGGCTTTCTCATAGCACGCTCAATTTAGTAGAATCCTTCAGCCATCTGTATTGTTTCAATAATGTGGTTGTGATTCGTTATTTTTACAGGGAATCGATTTCTCAGCGTTGTTGGCGATGTGAGAAATTCCAAGACCGCTCCATCGGGAGCTCCCTAAGGTAGGTGTGCTACTGTTTTGTACTATGATTAACATTGATATGTTTAATATCTCATATCATAATGACTGTTTAAAATATTTTGCTCTAAATAGATAGATAGGATCTGTAATTATTTTTCAAGCTAACAGCGTAGGCTTTCTTTTTGTCTTGATTTATGGTTTGTTCGTTAGTCGCCTCAGATTACCAATTTGTAGTAATGTTTTTTTGCTTCACTTATTTTCTGTTCAGGATCAATCACCTTACACAGAAGTTAAACAGAGGTGTCTCAAAGAATACGGTCACAACAGCTGCTGGTAGTATTTCCTCTTGTCTTGCATTGCCACTGTTCTGCCCGTCTGTCTGAGAATATCCGTATTACTTGTTACAATTATTGTTGGGTAGTAATTTTTGCTCAAAATTTCTGAGGGCAAAAGGACCAACTTCCCATTTGTTGAAGGTACACTGTGCTTGTAAGCTCTCTAGAGGCACCTTCTGAGGGCAAAAGGACCAATTTCCCATTTCCAATTATTGAAGTGAAACCTTCTGCACCTTCTGTATACTTCATGACACATACTCTGGCGTAATGGTTTAACTTAGTAGTAGGTTTGAACATTGATATGCCCCTTTCAGTTAAGCTTTTATAGTGTAGTCTTCCGTATGTACGCATACGTGCTCATGATTCTATTGCGTCCCAGTTTCCAACTTTATACCCATTATATTGCTAGGCTTTAGCTATTAAGTTATCATTTCTTTTACAAAATTGATATTTTTAATCCGAATTTTATATGCATCTATGTTATTTCATTTCAGCTGTTTCAGTTGAGCAAGCTGAAGCTGTTGTTGACCTTCCAAAAGGTGACATGTGGTCGGTTCATAAGTTTGGTGGAACATGCATGGGGACTGCCCAAAGAATTCAAAATGTAGCTGACATTGTCCTTCATGATCATTCTGAGAGGAAGCTTGTAGTTGTATCGGCCATGTCTAAAGTCACAGACATGATGTACAATCTTGTAAACAAGGCTCAATCAAGGGATGATTCTTATATTTCGGCACTAGATGAAGTTTTCGAGAAGCATATGGCTGCAGCGAAGGACTTGCTTGCAGGGGAGGACCTTGCAAGGTTCCTGTCTCAGTTGCATGCAGACATTAGTAACCTAAAAGCGATGCTTCGGGCCATATATATAGGTAGTGATTAAATTATTCCCCTCATTTTCTTATTTTTTTTTATGTGATATGCCCTACTTTTCAAACTAAGTAGGTATCTGTGGTATTTTTATTATGAATGAATTTAACGTTAGCACTGCTATGCTAATGATAATTTATTATTTTCAACTTTTGGCTTCAATTGAAGATGACATTTGGTAATGCAGATACTTCTTAGCTGATATATGGTGCATTTCCTTTTCCTTTTTGTAGCTGGTCATGTAACAGAGTCTTTTGCTGATTTTGTTGTTGGGCATGGAGAATTATGGTCGGCACAAATGCTGTCATTTGCCATAAAGAAGGTACACACTGAGATTTGCCATAACTTATTTTAAGTTGCATCTTGAGTTTCTAGCTTCATTTGTGCTGTGAAGGGCCAGCTAAATTACATTGACAGTTGAATTTAGTACTATATCAACAACTCTTCTTGGAACAATGACGTTTCATGTTTCATATCTTTTTCTGGGAATTATAATGTCAAGATAGAATAAAATATCTGTCACAGGCTCATACAGACTTTTGAGATCATCTGGTTCTGGTTAGAAAGAAGTGCCTGTGTAGTCCTATTAATTCTTAGCGGCCAGTTAATAACTAAGCTTATATTCTTAGATTAGCCCTATTTGAGTTTGCTACCAATCTCCACTACTGGATCAAACAAATTCTGATAAATGCACCATCAGACTTTTGAATTTCATGTGTTTACCAACATTTTTTGTGGGTTCTACGGCAAAGTTCATGAAAAAACACTTATGCCAAATTTATCTGAACTGTGGACCCTAAAATAGGAATGTCTGGGGCGATTGCTCCATGGCTATTTCTTTGTTGCTCCATAATTTCGAGTAGTGTGAAGGTAGAACTGTATGTCAGATATAAATTCAGTTCTGCAATGTATGGGATATATAGGTATTTTCTTGAAATACTAACTTACGCAGAAATATCTTATTGTGTGCAGTCTGGAATACCTTGCAGCTGGATGGATACTAGAGAAGTTCTAGTTGTAAACCCTACTGGATCAAACCAGGTGGATCCTGACTACTTGGAATCAGAAAAACGTCTTGAAAAATGGTTTGCTCGCGGTCCTGCGGAGACAATAATTGCTACTGGTTTCATTGCCAGTACACCTGATAATATCCCGACAACCTTGAAAAGAGATGGAAGTGATTTCTCTGCAGCCATAATTGGTTCCCTTGTTAAGGCTCGCCAGGTGACCATCTGGACTGATGTTGATGGGGTATTTAGCGCAGATCCTAGAAAAGGTAATCCTATTGAGATTCACTTATTTTTTCTTTATTTGAAATATTGTGAATGGTGATGTCAAATGATAACGTAGATGATATTCATGCCATGCTTAATACATTGAAAGAGTTCTCCAAATGATTATTCAGATGTGGTACTTTGAAAGAATACCAGATAATCCTGCAACCATAAGTCTAGACACTCATAACTTGATGTGATATTATTTATAAGACATCATGTAGTCTGGTTATGTTCCATTAAATTTGCTAAGCTGAAGTGCTCTCCTTCCAGTGAAATGGTGTGAAAAACTATCACAGAATCTCAGTACAAAGTAGAAGCTAAGTACATGAACAGGCAAGTTAGCACCTGATAACAGAAATATGGTATAAGAGATGTATTTGAACTTATGTTTTCACATGCTTAATCCACCTATAAAGTCATAAAGAAGTGTTCTATATATATATATATATATATATATATATATCATTAGTCAATTGAAATCTGCATCTGCTCTGGTTATGGAGCAACTTACTCAAGACGCCCCAGATCGCCTCAGGTTGCGGTTGCTGCCATGACAACTCCAGCACGCCATCCTAGTGTACAGCAGCTGACCAAGCCTGTTGATTACCTTCTCCCACAACCAGTAATTCACAAGAGAAGAGCTAAAGCTGCTGCTCCCGACTCCGTTCCGCGCCGTAGTAGGCGAGTGGCTGGAGCTGACCCCTGCTCTCCCGGACCAATCCTAACTGATGCTCAACGACGAGTCATCAGGAGTCTTGGTTTGACAGAAACAACTGAGAAGATTGATAGGCAAGCCCAGGATTACAGCAAGCTTTTTGAGCAACCTCTCTCTGAATCTCACATCATAGCGTTGATAGCTCTGTTCGGTTGGAGAGAAGATACTGATCTGCAAGTCTGCGCGGTGAGCTCGCTCCCCGGACAATGCTGATCCTGTTCTATCCTTGGGTCGTTCTTGACTGATTGTAATGGATCCACAATCTATTCTAGTTTGGAATGCGCGCGGGCTCAACAAACCAGACCGCCGCAACTCTGTTCGTGATGTAATTCTGTCCTCGAACGCTGACATAGTGTGCCTCCAAGAAACGAATGTTGCAGTTCTCAATCAGCGGCTTTTCCTCTCTATGTTTGGCTCCAACTATGACAAGCATGTCGCCCTGCCAGCCAATGGCACGAGAGGGAGCATAGTGATTGCATGGAAGTCTACAGCTTGCCAAGTCGTGTGCACTCGAACAGACTCCTACTCTGTTTCCATCCAAGTGACTGAACATGAAGTTCGAAACTGGTGGTTTACCAGTGTTTACGGGCCACAAAGTGACGATGAGAAGATGTCATTTCTTTAAGAGCTGCGGGATGTGCGGGCTCTCTGTTCGGGTCCATGGCTGGTCAGTGGTGACTTCAACCTTATATATCAAGCGGAGGACAAGAATAATGACAACCTGAACAGGGCGATGATGGGTCATTTCAGAAGGTTCATTGATGATATGGAAATCAAAGAAATTCCACTCCTTGGGCGCAAATACACCTGGTCAAACGAGAGATCCTCACCGACTCTCGTGAGAGTAAATAGAGCTTTCTGCTGCTCAGATTGGGAGGAAATCTTTTCGGTTGCCATACTCCAAAGCACAGCTGCGGTTGTCTCTGACCATTGCCCGCTGCTGCTAGGAATGAAGATCAATACAAAAGGGAAGAGAAGGTTTCATTTTGAGAATTTTTGGCCTAAGCTTTCAGGCTTCATAGAGGCGGTGCAGCAGAACTGGAGTGCGTCTGTTGCTCATCTTGCCCCATCGAGCAGCTGTTCCTCAAGTTTCAGCGGCTGTCCAAGGGGCTGCAAGGGTGGAGTCAAAGAAAAAATGGCAATGTCAAGGTGCAGCTCAGCATGGCAAAGGAAGTACTCCATCGCTTAGAAATTGTCGGGGACTCTAGGGTGCTTTCAGCTAGAGAGGAGTGGCTGCGAAAAAACTCAAGCAACACTGCCTTGGGTTGGCCTCCCTCGAGCGCACCATCACTCGGATGCGCTCCCGTGTCCTCTAATTGAAGGAAGGAGATGCAAACACCGGGGATTTTTCACCAGCAAGCCGAGATATCGCAAGAAGAAGAATTTTATTGGAAAACTCGAAGTGGACGATCACATGGTTACGGGGCAGAAGAGAAGCATGAAGCCATCTACAACTACTATGAGAGCTTACTAGGGATGGCCATGGAGAGGGATTACTCTCTAGATCTCCCGACCTTTCATAGTACATGTCATGATCTTGCTGCTCTCGATATACCGTTCATGGACGAGGAACACATGCCTCAAGACAAGGCACCGGGGCCGGATGGCTTCACCGGCCGGCTCTACAAAGTATGTTGGGCAGTTATCAAGTCGGATACTATGAGGGCTCTTGAGGCGATTCAGGCGTGGTCACATGTTCAAGTTCAGATTACTTAACACGAGCATTCATCACCCTCCTCCCAAAGAAGCCGGACGCTCAGTAACGGTGCACCTTCACCCTAACTAGGTGAGGTGCGGCTGTTGCTGCTAGGGTTGTGGCGGGGAGGGAGAGAGGGTCGCGCGGCAGGGAGGCAGGGGGACGGCGTGCGCGAGGAGGAGAAGGGGAGAGCTGGGAGAGGTAGAGAGAGGAAAGGGTTTAACCCTAATTCCTTTCTTGATTCAATCCAATTACAATCTCTCATTATATAGAGAGGGCTGACTTGACTCCTAAGCAACCTATTACAATTTATGGAAATACCTAAATAACTTAATTGCTAAGAAACCCCGGGTGGGCCAGCTGCTACGAGTACCACGCGGGTACTGTTCACGTGCGTGAACGTGCACTAGGCTGGCCCGATAGCGCCCTGGTGGGCCATATGCCCTTTGGCTCGTAACATCTCCTCCCCCATTTCCAAACAGCGCGTCCTCGCGCTGGATCTCTCCGGTGCTCGTTGATGTCGTAGATGAAGTAGAGGTGTTGCTCATCGCGAAGCTGCTCGTTGAAGAAGATCCTCCCGCCTTGCTCCGATGGCGGGAGAGAACCGTCAAAAGCCACGACCAAGGTGTCGCGGGGTTGCACTTGCGTTGTTGCCAAGTCGATGAAGTGCTTGAAAAGGATGCCAAACTTGGTGGCCGACGGTGGTGCAACTAGTCCATCGGTGCACTGCAAAACCGCTTGGCGAACATGGAAGAGGTTCCGGTCGGCAAGGTCGATGAAGCGTACATCCACCACCTCAATGTTGTTGTCGCGAGCCAACATCGGTTCATGTTGTGGAAGACCACGGAAGCCCACAACGATTTGATGGAGGAGGGCCTCCTCGCCATGCTGAAGTAGGGCGACTAGTAAATAGCAGAGGCGAGGCGACGATGCCGCAATGTAGAGGCCTCCGTTGACGAAGATGAGGCCATCTTGAAGACTCCAAGCCGGGGCTAGCTCACCTGGAGGAGATACCATTGGGGAGGAACTGCAGCTCGGTGAGGACGTCGTTGCGGATGTTGATCTCACCGAGGAGTCCGAAGAAGCGCAACGGGAGACCCCGGATGCCGATGATAGCCATCCATGAACCGTTGTCTTTGATGTAGGTCGGCTTGTCCAAGCATCTCGATGCAAAACAAGTTCTTGTACTTGTGACCCTTATGGTTGGATGCGATTTGGGGCTGGTATAATAGCACAAGATAATGGACAACAAACAACCAATGGATAAGGATGGGATGCTTACACTTGGTTGTTGTTGTAGTCTCGCTTCTCCGGGTTGATTTTGCTTAGAAGTAGTGCAGCCCACGTGAAAAGCAAGGACAATCACATTGCTGCCCTTATAGCCACGGGCGCCATTGGTGGTTGAGAAGGGGAAAGCGGTCCCTGCCATTGCACCTATAGTAGCATCTCCATTGGAACCTCCTGTCCTATGAGGGAAGTCCCATCTTGAGTCGCGTGCTCTTAATAGAATGGTTCGTGCCCGGCATGAACTCCCGATGGCCTCCGAGCTAGCGTGATGGTTGATGACAAGAAAGAGTACCGATAGGAGTAGTAAGGTAATAGACAACCATGTAGCAGATACGGTATGCTTATCGATGGTGATGTCATCCACATAGATGGTCTTCATTGCTTTATCGGCGAGTAGTTCCTCAATGCTCGGGGCAAGAGCTTGTGCCACTCGCAAGTTGGTCTCCTTAGCGAGAGATGTTGACGAGGTCCCCGGGTGCTTGCACTCCGTTGTAGTCGTCGCTGATTGGGGGGAATAGGTGTATCAAAACAGCGATCGAAGCGGAAGTTGGATTTTCCCATGCCAAATCATCGAGTGGTGCCGGTATAGCATTCTCTAGAGTAGAGAAGACCAGGTTGGTTGCCGGAGCATGAGCTTGGTGGGCCTTGATGACACCCTCCATTATCGACAAGGTTGGATTTGCCCCATCGGTAACCATCATTGAAGTCGTTGCGGATGTCGAACAACCAAAATTGGTGGACAAGGCGGAGGAAAACACCAAATTGACGAGTAGGTGAGTGAATAGTAGACATCGGGTTCAAGATGGCGTTTACCTCGATCATTGAACTCGGATCCGGTGTGCTTGTGTTGTCGATGGGGCTGATCTCCTTGGGCGGCTCTTTTGTTGCAATAATGACATCTTTCAGCTTGGCAGGAAGCAGATCAATGGTGTTGTTCGAGATAGCAGCAACACTTTGTGGTTGTACCGGCATGGAGATCCGAGGGACATGCAACATCCGATCTATGAAATGGACAATATCGTGGGTACTGTTCACGCCATGAATAGTACCCCATGCATTGTTCGCGAAGGTAGATCCGGGGATGAGCATCATGAGCAGCACGTAGATCGGGGTGATGTTGGTGATGGCGGGCTCCTCCTTGGCCTCGCTCTCGTAGATGATACGGAAGTAGTTGTTCCCGTACTTGAAGCAGCTTGTTCTCGTTATCCGGCTCATCGGTTGCCTCAAAGAGCATCCCTAGAAGGATTGAGAACCGGTTGTACTCCTTACCATCGATCACGATGACGGACATGACAGCGGTGGAAGTCATGAAGACGGTGGTGGCGAGGATTGAACAAGGTCTCTAGATCCGATGGTGTCGTGATAGTATCCTCCACAACATGGGCCACTAGATCCGATGAGTGGGAGTTGATGACTAGGGCCTTTGCAGCTAACGTATTCGTCTCGTGGTAGGTATCTCCTCCTTGGTCATAGATTCAATCTCCGGTCGAAAGGCGTTCCGTGTTGAGGACGTTGCTCGGAGAGGACGACAGTTTGTCATGTTTTCATCTTGTTGAGCCCGACCCCGGAAGAAGTGACAAAGGAACCATCCGCGCTAGATGGCGAGATGTTTCCCGAGGTGGTATTCGCCATGACGCCTTGAGATGATTGCTTAGGGAGGGTAAGAACGGCGGTAGGCGCCCCCTCCTGCTGCTCCTTGTCGGTGTAGATCTCGCCTTTCTCGCTATGAGACAAGCAAGTATTGTCGATGGAGCCCTTGGCGAGAGACCGAGATAGCAGCATAACACGTAGTCCGCTCCTTGTCTGCGAGATCTGCTGCATGAATACTATCACCAAAGTTGTGCTTGGGGCCGATGACGATTGCTGGAATGTGTGTGAATGTTGAATCCACATCGGTTATGCTGTTGTCGATGGTTGTAGGCGGCTGGATGATGTCCTCCTCGAAGATGGATGGAGAAAAATTCTGATCAATTCCTCCCGCACCCGCTTGTTCAGATCTGTCATCATCCGGATGGCTGCACCCATTATTTCTTGATCGGATGCGTTAGGAGCGAGGACCTTGGGGTTCACAATGGTTGTTGTTGTCTGGATGAATTCGTCCCCGGAGATCTGCTCAGCCGATGGTGCGTCCAAGGTGGTGACGGTTTCCTCCGCGATGGTGTTGATCAGGTTGTCGGTGGCCGGTGTTGAGGAGGATGCATAGAACGCAGCAACGGCCTTCCCGGCGGTCGGGACAGCCGCCTCTCTGCGAGTAGCCTCCTTCTTCGCGTGAGTCATGGCCGCTTCCTTTTCTTTCTCCTTCTCCGCCTCCTCCTGTAGACGGATCTGCGCCTGAGTTCTATAATACAACGCAATTTCAGGCTCATCCGCCATGAATTCTGCGAGGATTAGTAGATGCAACATGGTGGAGGTGGTGATCGTGGCTGGTCTCTGAATACCAGATGTAACGGTGCACCTTCACCCTAACTAGGTGAGGTGCGGCTGTTGCTGCTAGGGTTGCGGCAGGAGGGAGAGAGGGTCGCGCGGCAGGGAGGCAGGGGGACGGCGTGCGTAGGGAGAAGGGGAGAGCTGGGAGAGGTAGAGAGAGGAAAGGGTTTAACCCTAATTCCTTTCTTGATTCAATCCAATTACAATCTCTCTCATTATATAGAGAGGGCTGACTTGACTCCTAAGCAACCTATTACAATTTATGGAAATACCTAAATAACTTAATTGCTAAGAAACCCTGGGTGGGCCAGCTGCTACAGTACCACGCGGATACTGTTCACGTGCGTGAACAGTACCTGGGCTGGCCCAGTAGCGCCCTGGTGGGCCAGTTGCCCTTTGGCCTGTAACAACGCCACACAAATAAAGGATTATCGGCCAATAAGCCTCATACACAGCTTCGCTAAGTTGGTGGCGAAGTTGATGGCAAATCGCCTGGCACCACTACTGCCACAAATGGGGCTGTTAATCAGAGTGCTTTCGTCAAGGGCAGGAACATCCATGATAATTTTATGTTGGTTCAGCAGCTGGCCAAGTGTTTACACCGTCAGAGAGAGCCTCATGTGTTGCTGAAATTAGACATATCCAAAGCATTTGATTCGGTATCATGGTCGTTTCTCATCGAGGTCTTACAACGGCTTGGTTTTGGTACGAAATGGTGCAGCCTTCTCAGTTTGCTGCTATCCACGTCCACCACACAAGTACTGCTGAATGAAGAGCCCGGAGAAGTAATTCATCAGCACCGGGGCCTCCAACAAGGGGACCCCTTGTCCCCCATGTTATTCATATTGGTGATGGACGTGCTGAATTCCTTGGTCACGAAAGCAACGCAAGACGGTCTCCTCCTGCAGATTGCGGTTCAGCGAGTCCGGCACCGAATCTCCTATGCAGACGATGTGGTCATGTTCCTCTGTCCAACAACAAATGATCTAGAAATCATCCAGCAGCTGCTTGACATTTTTGGGCACGCCTCCGTACTCTGCACCAACATTGCAAAAAGCTCAGTGACTCCCATCCGGTGTAGTGAGGAGGCTATCGCGATAATCTCCGAGGCTCTTCCTTGTGAGGTTAAAAATTTCCATTGCATGTACCTCTGACTACCACTTACAGTTCACGGGCTCACCAAGGGGATATCCTCCCCTTAATTGACAAGGTAGCAGATCACCTCCCAGCTGGAAGGCATCACTCATGAACCGAGCTGGCCGGCTTGTCACAGTAAAAAGTGTTCTCTCTGCAGTTCCTATTTACTTCATGATTGTTCTGGACCAACCGAAGTGGGCGATCAAAACAATAAACAAATGGCAGTTTCTTGTGGAGGGCAGGAAAAGACCAATGGAGGCAGCTGTCTCGTTTCTTGGAACAGAGTTTAGCGACCTCTGAAATATGGTAGGCTTGGTATTCATGACCTCGAGATACAAGGTTGGGCACTCCTTATTTGCTGGCTTTGGATGAAAAAAACTGATGCCTCATGACCTTGGGAGGGCTTGCCAATTGATGTTCCCCGAAATGCTCAAGCTATGTTTGCAGTGGCCTTGACTACCCACATTGGCCGGTGGATACATGGTCAGACCATACAGGAACTTGCTCCACCTCTCTACAGCATCATCCCAAAGCATTTGATCAAACAAAGGACAGTGTCTCAGGGCCTTAATAACAGAAGGTGGGTGAGAGACATTCAAGGAGCACTAACTGTTCAGATTATAATTGAGTATCTTGCAATATGGGATTTGTTGGAAGCATTTACTTTACAACAAGGAGTACATGATCAGCATATGTGGCGTTTCACACAATCTGGTGCCTACACTAGCAAGTCTGCCTATGAAGCATTCTTCCTTGAGACCATCAGGTTTGCGCCATGGAAAAGAGTTTGGAAGTCCTGGGCACCCCCTCGCTGTAAGTTCTTGTGGTTAGTCATCAATAACCGCTGTTGGACAGCCGATCGCCTCACTAAGAGGAACCTGCCACATTCAGCCGCCTGCCCTCTGTGATCAAGCTTAGGAGACTATTGACCGTCTACTAGTGTCTTGTGTATTCTCGAGAGAAGTCTGGACTCTGGTGTTTCTGAAACTGAGTCTTCTTCATCTTGCACCTCAGTCATCGGTCGGTCGTTTTTCAAGCTGGTGGAGTAAGGTGAGGTATGAGGTCCCAAAGGAGGGGAGGAGAGGCTTAAATTCTCTGATCATTCTTGTCACATGGGGAATCTGGAAGCACAGGAACAATTGTGTCTTCAATGGAGGGCAGCCCAGCGTCTCCTCTCTGTTGCAAATCATTGCAAATGAAGCTGTAGTATGGTTCCTTGCTAGAGCTTCCCAGCTGCAAGGACTACTACTTTGGTCGCTACCTCAGTGTCAGCTATTTCTGATAAGCAATGTAGTTTGTTTTCTGTCCTAGCATTGTGGCGTGCCGTCCTGTCGGCGTTTGTAGCAACCGCTCTCCCTAACGGGAGTGTGCACCTTGTAATTTTTTTCCTATTAATGAAATGATGTGCAGTTCTCCTGCGCATTCGAGAAAAAAACTGCATAATCCATTTGTCTGCGGCTGTATAGCAAGTTTGAATAACTTTATAATAATTGTTAAAACAAGGTCATTTTGAATATACATATCTGATGATATCATCTAATTATTGCAGTTAGTGAGGCTGTGATCTTAAGCACATTATCATATCAGGAGGCCTGGGAAATGGTAATTTCTCTACTTTCTGGCATCTTCCAAGGATATCATGGTTTTGCATGTATGATTAATGATTTAACGAGAAGACAGCTGGGATAAGCTACTACCTTCATTTCAAATAACTAGTTTTGGCTATGTATCTGGAGAAACACTTTGCCAGATAGATAGTCAGAACAGTAATTATTTTAAAATGAATGTTCCATGTTTTGTTGCCTATTAACAATGCTTTGAGCCTAAAAGTTGCCATGGAGCTATTTCTCTGTGCTCACTGCTCAGGCCTAGTAATCATGAGAAGCATTTGTGCTCAAATCGTAGTTCTATGTGATACTACTGATTCTTGTTTCAGTATCTTACATTAAACTTTTTTTGCGTGCAGTCATATTTTGGGGCGAATGTCTTGCATCCGCGTACCATCATACCCGTGATGAAATATAATATCCCCATCGTTATAAGGAATATTTTCAACCTTTCTGCCCCAGGAACTATGATCTGTCAGCAGCCTGCAAATAAAAATGGTGACCTCGAGGCTTGTGTCAAAGCATTTGCAACTATAGATAAGTTGGCTCTTGTTAACGTTGAAGGGTGAGTCTAATAAATGTAGACCATATCTATCATAGCATGTTGTTTGTAACGATTTTTCTTGCCTCTTGCCACTTTTAAAATACATTTAATCTACTAATATTGATTGCTGAACATGAACATTAACTTATCATGATGTTAAGTACAGATCTTGTACGCTTAGTATAGGTCCATAGGATAGCATATGGACCATGAAGCAGATAATCAGAAATGCATAATTGTTTAAACAATCTAGGGTGTGTTCTTTTCCTGGGATCTAAATTTTATAGCTGTCATATAAAAAAGAATCTTACTATTTAGGAGTAATAAATAAAGTTTAATTATAAAATAAATTACAGGCCCGTAGACTAATTTACGAGACGAATCTAATGAGGTTAATTAAGTCATGATTAGAAGACGGTTACTGTAGCATCACTTTAGTAAAACATAAATTAATTAAGCTCATTAGATTCATCTCGAAAATTAGCACCAATCTGTCAATAGGGTTTTGTCATTAAATTGATCGAAATATTCATAAATAATAAGATTCTCTTTGACGTGACAATGCTAAATTTTAGAGGGCAGAAAACGAACAGAACGCTACTTATACTTAACAGTGCTTTACTTTTTTTATCAGGACGGGTATGGCTGGTGTTCCAGGCACAGCAAGTGCCATATTTAGTGTCGTGAAGGATGTTGGTGCAAACGTTGTCATGATATCTCAGGTATATGCTCTGTTGTTATCTTCTTGATCTGTGTCAGATGAACCTTCCTCTTGACTGCAATACATGTGCAGGCTAGCAGCGAACACTCTGTATGTTTTGCTGTTCCAGAAAAGGAAGTTGCGTCAGTATCTGCAGCGTTGCATGTTAGGTTCCGTGAAGCATTGGCAGCAGGGAGGCTATCTAAAGTATATTCATGACTCATGATATGTGTTTGTTTTAGTCATTTCCTCAAGCTTTGGCTACCTAATATTTCTTAGGTGATTACTGAAATTTTGTAATAACTAGATTGTACTTCTTGGTTATATTTTTGTGGATCATTAAGAAATTACCATGAGAAAATTAAGAGTTCTTTGATCAACACACATGGGCTGCGTCAATTCTAATAAAGGTTATAGGTTTTGTATGTTGATAACATACGATGTTTAAAATGTCATTGTGCAAAGGTTTAATATTAGAGCTGATTCTCAGGAAGCATGGTGTTATATTTTGTTTGATACATTGTGCATAGTGTCAGCTTTGCAAACTATTTTTTACGACCTTTTCTGTGGTGAGCCATCATGGGAACTTCCATATTGTAGAGAACTGAAGCAATGCCAGAGTGCTCATAGTATCAGGCAGTTTTGTTGCCTCATCTTAATATAATGATAGATCACTAGAAGAAAAAAGTTTGGAAAAGAGCCTAAGAAAGATTTAGTATGGTCATAATGAATGTACAGTGCTGGAGTCTGGCCTGGTCGGCGTTTACTAGACATGTCTTTTTTATTGCTTCAGAGTGTTGGATAGACCTTCCAGATTTGAATTAAATTTTGATTTGCATAATTTCTGTATCTCAGGTTGAGGTAATTCATAATTGCAGCGTTCTTGCTGCCGTTGGCCTAAGAATGGCAAGTACACCTGGGGTCAGTGCAACCCTTTTTGATGCACTTGCTAAGGTAATGATCTATTTTGGTACCTGAGGTGCTTTTCTTGGGATCAGATATTAATATACCCTAAAATGATGGATCCAGGCAAATATCAATGTAAGGGCAATAGCCCAAGGTTCCAGTGAATACAACATTACTATTGTATTAAAGCAAGAAGAATGTGTAAGGGCCCTTAGAGCTGCCCACTCAAGGTTCTTCCTCTCAAAAACTACACTGGCAGTTGGCATTGTAGGACCTGGGTTGATTGGTCGGACGCTACTTAACCAGCTGAAGGATCAGGTATATCAAATCAACAGTTTCCACATCCCTATTTCCAGATTATGCAATGTTATATATGCTCATTTTTAAATATTTGGAATCCTGGGGCAGCTGGCCATCATGTGCTGTCCCCCCTCATCCATAGCTTCCTCCTGGCCACTTATACTTGTCTCCATTTTGCACCTTCGCCCCTTCTGTGGGCCCTCATTGTCTTACACTCTCGTATAGTCTTAGTACTGTAGTGTTGCAGAAGCAATGTCACTTGCAACTTATGCCATGTAATAATGTTACGCATGGTGTATGATGTTTCTTATGTTTCGCTTTCAGTTCTTCATTAGTGTACTAGATTTCTAGTTGATCGCCCAAATAGGTTTTATTTGATCTATTAATTTACCACATGTGGAGCAATTTATCTTGTGCCACTTTTTTTTTCCTTTGTTGTGGTTTCATTTTTACTTTTCACTTCATCTAAACCATCTCGTAGGCTGCCGTTCTCAAGGAAAATATGAACATCGATTTGCGTATCATGGGAATAACTGGTTCACGAACAATGATTTTGAGTGATACGTAAGTAAATTAAGCCATTCTCTCTTCTTCCCATTTGATTTTTTCCAGAATTCTGAACTGAATAAATTTATTAAGTTGGTGTATGTTTTTGTTATATCAATATTTATCTTAACTATTGAGTGAGGGGGCAGTACACGTGTTTGAGTTGGGAAAAACTGTTGTCTATTCCTCAAACCCTAGAAGGGATATGTACACGTATAGGTGGGCCACTCTGTGCCTCTTACATGGGCCTTACACGGGCGAACTATCTATACACTAACAGCCCCCGCAGTCTCGAACTTACCGGCGCAGCGGAGTTCAAGACCGGACACAAGAATAAAACACAAGAACTCCCCCCCACCCCCGCGTAGTCACAACTAGCCACCGGTGACGTTGAGACCGGAGCGAAACTCCGAGAGGGTCGAGGAGGGGAGACCCTTAGTGAAGATGTCGACAAGCCGGGAGGTAGTTGGGACATGGAGTACCCGGACTTGCCCAATAGCAACTCGGTCCCGAACAAAGTGTAGATCGATCTCCACATGCTTCTTCCGCCGATGTTGAACCGGGTTGGTGGAGAGGTACACGGCGCCGACGTTGCCGCGATGAGACAAGTGAGCTCTTGGCGAGGGGCCGTGGACCTCCGCCAAGAGCCGTCGAAGCCGGGACGCCTCAACCATGCCGTTAGCCACAACCCGGTACTCCGCCTCGGCACCGGAGCGGGAGACCACCGGTCGTCGCTTGGACTACGAGAGAAACAAGGTTGTCTCCGAGGAAGACGGCGTAGCCCGAAGTGGTCCGACGAGTGTCCCGACAGCCCGGCCCAATCGGCGTCGGTGTAGACGACGAGCTCGGCAGAAGGAGACCATTGAAGTATGAGACCGTAGTCAACCGTGCCACGGACATAGCGGAGGAGGCGCTCCAGGGCAGCAAGGTGGGACTCACGAGGATCATGCATGTGAAGACAGATCTCGTTGGACGACATATGTGATGTTCGGCCTGGTGAAGGTGAGGTATCGCAAGGCACCGAGCAAGGCTCCCGTAGGCGATCGGTCAATCAACGGGGGTGGAGCACGGCTTGCGGTCGATCATCCTCGCCCGCTCCAAAATATCAAGAGCATACTGTCGTTGGTGGAGGTGAAGGCCGAAGGTCCGGGCTCAACGAGTGACACCCAAGAGGTGATGAAGAACACACGGATCCTTCATATTAAACTCCCGCTGTAAGGACCGAATGATGTCGTTGGAGCAAGAGCCGACCGGAAGCGGTAAGTATGATATCGTCAACATACGACAACGGATATGCGAGTGTTAGGGCCACGATGTTAGACAAACAGGGAGGTATCCGACTTACACTCGATGAACCCCAAGGAGACCAAGAAAGTGGCAAACCGAGAGTACCAAGCCCGAGGAGACCGCTCGGACCATAGAGGGACTTGTTGAGGTGACGGACCATGTCGGGAAGGCTAGGATCCACGAACCCTGCCGGCTGGCTGCAATAGACTCGTCTCGACAAAGTGCCATGCAGGAACACGTTCTTCACATCCAGCCGATGCACATGCCATAAGCGAGACGAGCAAGTGAGAGAACCGTGCGTATCGTGGAGGGCTTGACCATCGGGCTGAAAGTCTCATCATAGTCCACCCCGGGCCACCGAGTAAAGCCCCGGAGAACCCAACGAGCATTGTAGCGATGCAGCAAGCCATCGGCACGACGCTCATGAGTCCGGATCCACTTCCCGGTGACCACATTGCTGCCAGGTGGACGCGGCACGAGATCCCATGTCCGGTTCCGAAGAAGAGCCACATACTCTTCCTCCATTGCCCAACGCTAGTGGGGTCGACTAGGGCGCCAAGGACGAGAGGAGGGTAGTGGAGAGATCCCCGGCTCTGCCGTGGTGGCGAGAGGGCGATAGGCCGTAAAACGCCCGTCGCCCTCCGTGTCACCATGGGATGAGTGTGGCCGGGATCCCGATGGATGATAGGAGGGTGGTACCCCACCGGGTCGAGACGAGAGCGAGCCTAGGGGTGGGTCGGCTGCGGTGGTGGCGGCGGTACCGACCGACGCTAGTAGATGATCGCGGGTTGGGCGTAGCGCGCGGGAGGAGGCTACGGGGCCACGCGTAGCGCGAAAGAAGACTCGGAGCTGCGCATGGCATGGGAAGGGGCGTCGATGCTGCGCGTGGTGTGGGGGAAGACTGCGGGGCCGCGCGTGGCGCATGAGAGTCCGTCAAAATACTCGGAAGACCCGCAGGTAAAGGGTACACGGGGCTAGGGTACTTGGACCACCGGTCGATCGGAAACACGGACTCCAACTCGGGATCGAGGCCGGAGTAGTGGAGGTGGAGTAGGGGAAATCGGACTCGTCAAACACAACGTGCTCGGGAAATGAGGACTCGGCGGGAGGTGAGGTCAAAGCAGCGATATCCCTTGTGGTCGGTGGAGTAGTTAAGGAACACACATCGCGTCGAACGGGCGCCAACTCGTGAGTGGTGGCGGTGGTGTTAGGGTAGCAAGCGCACCCGAAGACACAAAGGTGGTCATATCGAGGAGGTGTACCGAAGAGAGCATGATGTGGAGTGGGAGCGAGGAAGGGAGGCTCGAAGGAGGAGGGTACGCATGACACGTTCGTGGTTCGGATCATCCGCTCGGCCTTGCCGTTACGTAGGGAGGTGTATGGACAAGAAGTGTAGGTTCCGAACACCACGAGAGAGGAAGAAGTCACGAGGGGGGGGGATGAAACGGGAGGAGGGGAGGGAAGCCCTCGGCATTGCTACGAGCGGCGGGAGAGGGAGAGAAGGCTCGATACCATTTTGAGTTGGGAAAACTGTTGTCTATTCCTCAAACCCTAGAGGGGATATGTACACATATAGGTGGGCGACTACGAGCCTCTTACATGGGCCTTACACGGGCCAACTATCTATACACCAACACACTCGTACTTTGGCCAGAATTTATGGTTAACAAATAACATATTTAAAGCCTATGTTTGGTTGGGGTGTATCCGGTGCAAACCTAAGAAATGTTGGGAACATAGGATGACGTCGGCACAATGATGTGTCATGAACATTGGTGGATCGGTCCCGAACCCAAGGAGCACGGCCTCGCAACGGCGGCGACCGCACTCCAAGGGCAAGACGATAGGGGACCTCTATATCTAATCACTTCAAGCCTAATCCTAATGACTCCCTAACCCTCTCTTAAATAGACTCCTAACCCTAGGCGACGACGATGACTCACTCGACACAATCGACCAAAATAAGACAATACTAAACCTTTGACATCTCGGCTTAATATTTTATTATGACTAGATAACTAAAATTTGAACCTTCTTTATTCTTCAATCTCTCGGTTCCTTGGCCCAACAATGGTGGTCCCCATCCGGAGGCGAGAGAGATATAGGAGGAACTTGTTTTTGTGGCATCCACCATTAGGAGCAGCAGCTAGAGCAACCCCGGTGTCAACAGCAGGCGCACAGCTAGAGCTGCCATCACCTGCCGTGCTCCACTCCAAAGTGTCCGACTCACCATCCAAAGTAACGAGGGGAACAACAGTAGAGGAATAGAGCTCGGGTTGGGTGAAGAAAGAGGCACTCCTACCGCTAAGTGTCCTGTCACAGCCCATTCCAGTGGGGTCTCGCTGCTGCTGGCTCTCCTGGGTGGCGTGGGGTTGACCAGCAGCTGCATGCCCTGCCCGTGGCAGCCTAATGTGCTGTCGATCCGACGACGAAGTGGAGGACTATGCGCCGCTGCTCGTCTGATCCGGTGGCACCTCTTGAAGATGGCACGACTTGGGGCTGTGGACGGCGATGGAGGGCGTCGACCAGCAGATTGAGGCAGTAGCACCACGGTAGGATTGTGGGGCTACAGCGAAACCAGTGGTGGCGCAGCAGCAGCCATGCTGGTTGCGATAGCATAATGGAACGGCTACGTCACGGCTGACTTTGGTGGCGACACCCATAGGGATGGCGATGACAAAACCAGCGGTGGCATAGCCGAATCAGCAACAGAAGGCAGCGCAAAGCGGGTCTTGACAAGTAGTACAAATTAATCCCAGGATGGAGGGCCACTGTCAGGCCAGGAAGGTGGACTGCGGTTGAGCTCCAGCCGGTAGTACCAGTGCTGGGCGCCGTCGAGGAGGTTGAATGATGCATATGACACTTTCTTGTGCTCCGGCGTGCGGTACACACCGAAATATTTTTCACACCGGGTCAATCATTGCTGAGAATCACCGGTGCCATTGTGCGTGGGGAATTTGAGTGTCACGGATGACCTCGGTGGCGGTGCCCATGGAGATGGTGACGGTGAAACCAGCAGCGGCGCGTCTTCGGCAGCAGAAGCCATTGATCGAAACCAAAGCTAACTGATACCAATTGTCATGAACATTGGTGGATTGGTCCTGAACCCAAGGAGCATAGCCTCGCAACGGCGGCGACTGCACCCCAAGGGCAGGACGATAGGGGACCTCTAGATCTAATCACTTCAAGCCTAATCATAATGACTCCCTAACCCTTTCTTAAATAGACTCCTAACCCTAGGCGTGCTACAGTAACCGCCGATAGAGTACTGGGCCAACTACTGTAGCACGGCCCACAATCCTACCATATGACAGATATTTACAGTAAATTTACAACAAGATGGTTGATACAAAATGTGATTGTGAGAGTTATGTTACAAGTCTTGTCCATTGTGCTAAGTCACAATGGCATGTTTCCAATGTTCTAACATTCGTCTTAGTTCCACCTGATTTGCTCCCCTGTTGCATTTGTGCTGTCATTTTTCAAACAATCCCATTGGCTGCTGCTGTGCTGTTAATGATTCTTCTGTATTTTCTTTCTGTAGAGGAGTAGATTTGACCGAGTGGAAAGCGAAGCTGGAAAATGAAGCCGAACCTGCCAATCTGGAAAAGTTTGTTCACCATTTGGCTGGGAATCACTTCTTCCCCAATAGAGTTTTGGTGGATTGCACAGCAGACACAAGTGTGGCATCTAACTATTATGATTGGCTTAAGAAAGGAATCCATGTCATAACTCCAAACAAGAAAGCGAATTCAGCGCCACTAGACAGGGTAATCATTTTGATAGGCCTACCTTGTTTTTATAAGAGAAAAATATATTCTTACCATTCCATGTTTGGTAGGATATGAAATTATTACAATTCTAGAACATAAATAGCTGAATTAATAAGCATCATCTATGGCAGAGCTAGATGGAAACATCTGCGAGGTCCAATAAAACTATAAACACAGGCATATTGACTACTGTTTGCAAAGCAAGTTCCTTCATGTTCACTGTAGAAATATATGCATTGTGTAAGTTATGATGTTTTGCAAAATATACCTTCATTTGTGATTCCAATTTTGTAGTTGCAGAACATACATATAGATGTAAAATAAAACCCACTCAAACTGCTGGTAAGTTCTTTAATTCCCAGAGGAACAATTGCTAGTAATTCATTGTATTACTCTAAAGAATAGTTCAATTGTATTGGAACAAATATGTAAATTGATGTCAGTGAAATTACTGACCAACATTTTGGGGGCATGCAGTATCTGAAACTTAGGAATCTTCAACGTGCGTCATATACGCATTACTTCTATGAAGCAACTGTTGGTGCTGGTCTGCCTATCATTAGCACGCTGCGTGGTCTCCTGGAGACAGGAGACAAGATACTGCATATTGAAGGGATTTTCAGGTTTGTGTGAACTTTAATTAAATGTTGGCACACTTTTAATCAATCTTTTATATTGAAGTATGAACCTAAATTTATTGTAGGGGTAAGGTTTGCCTCATATAATCCTTCTCCTTCCCCAGACCCCGCCTTTCATGGGACCTTAGAGGACTGGATCTGTCCTTCTTTGAAACTAAATTTGAAAGTAGAGAAATTTTAATTGAGAGAAGTGCTTCTATGATTTTCCAAAACAGTGAGCATGAATCTCGAAGCAAGTTTTCCTAATTACTCCACTAAATAGAATAACAGGGTGTCACTTAATTAAAGCCCTTTTGAGCCCATCTGGGCCTGAACTGTTCTTCCTCACCCTATGATCTACTTTGATTCGGTGATCTTGCATCCTTCCCTTTGTCTGGTTCATGGTGCCTGCCTCACTCCATGTCCCAAACGATCTTGCACTCCAGTAAGACACTGAGTGCTAGTAGCCATGTCAAGGTCACCAGCCACCAGGAAGAGAACGATAAAACAGCATGCCAGCGTCGTGGGGAGAATGATGATGCAGGTTGGTCCTGGATTGTTCCTGCATCAAATCACTCAATCCCGTGATGAAATCCTCTAAGTTAGGGTTGAGGATTTTGATTAAGGAATCCTGGCTTGGAACAGATCATTGAGTTGGTGCTGGAATGGCGGTGGGAGGTAGCTCGACGACGAGGCGAAGTGGTGATTGTGCTGCCGGGGCCGCTGGTGGCACTGGGTTGGCAGTGGGGGCTTCAGGGATGCGAGAAAATGGGGGCAGGGGTGGTGATTGATGACGGCAAGATGGCTGCCGCAGGTGCGCGCCGGCGCGCTGCTCCGGCGAGGCTCTATGCCGTTGCGGCGGCAGTAGACGGTAGCCTGGCATGAGGATGGCTTCTTGCTTTCTTTTTTCTGGGTTAACGGTAGCTAACAGATAGAGCAGTTCCGTTAAGCGGCATGGCTGCTACGGGCGCTGTGATTTCGATCTAACAGCTGTGTTATACGGGACGCCCGCCCCCTTGGGCATCAAAATCGCATTCCTTTGAGATATGCACAACTCTCTCCGGAATGCATAGAAGCACTTCTCAAATTTTTTACGTATACAAAATAGCTGTTGCTATTCCTCAAAAAATTGTTGCTGATTAAGAGACTGTTTGATAACAGTAACACATTTACTGTTCACTTGATGTTGAACACGTTTCATTTAACCTATTTAGTATGGTATTGTCATTAACATTTTTACTGTTTCACTGCAGTGGAACATTGAGTTATATTTTTAACAATTTCGAAGGAGCAAGGACCTTTAGTGATGTTGTGGCTGAAGCTAAAGAAGCTGGATATACTGAGCCTGATCCAAGGGATGATTTATCTGGTACTGACGTTGCCAGAAAGGTATTTCTTTTACTCAGTTAAACTTTTCTATTTTTTTTAGGAAGTGATTACATTGTTCTCTACTCCAGAAGCTTATTTATGTAACATCATAATATCTCTTCTCACTTTTCCAAAATCTGCAAAAGACTTAATAAATGTTTAATATGTCTAGAGTCTAATTCTGGTTCTAAGCAACAACAACAACAAAGCCTTGTGTCCCCCAAGCAAGCTGGGGTGGGCTAGAGATGAAACCCATAAGACTCAAGGACAAGAGGAACACAAAGGAATCAAGATAAACATCATAATATCTGGTTCTCAAATGCACTTCACATTTATACTCTCCACTTTGTAGATCAAGAAGATATATTTAAAGTAATAAATTTTCACGAATAGGTCTGGAGGAACATTTGGTCTTCTTTCATTTGGTTATTGTTAATTGAAATTACTTTTACTGTTGGAGTAGGTCATCATCCTGGCAAGGGAATCTGGTTTGAGGCTTGAGCTTTCTGATATTCCTGTTAGGAGTCTTGTGCCAGAGGCACTGAGAGTAAGTTTTAGGCTTTTGACAAGTTACAACTCTGATCTGTAAATTGTACTTTGCCAACTGGATCTTTCTTATGCAGTCATGCGCATCAGCCAATGAATACATGCAAAAGTTACCGTCCTTTGATCAGGACTGGGCAAGAGAGCGGACAGATGCTGAAGCTGCAGGAGAAGTGAGTTGGTCTATCTCTGTCAGTAATTTAAATAAAATATTTTATGTGGATGTTAGTAGGAACTAGGAAGTATTGATATCTTATCAGTTTTCATTTGCATAGTACCTCATAAAAAAACGAGGCAGTTGGCTGCTTCACAGTGATTGGTACATAAAAAAAAACCTCGACCGGTGGGGATAAGACCGCCCCCACGACTTTCTTTGATAGAGAAGCTCAACCTTCTCCGGCCGAGAAAATACACAAACCCCGGTCCCACCCACAAGGAGCCGCCCCCTGTGGTTCTGGCCTTAACTCATGCTTTGAACCCACCCCATACATGAGGGCCCACCCACCATAGGTCGGTTTCAACTGAGTAAATGGGATGCAGCGATTGAAGTAGTGTAGGAATGTTTAGTTAATAAATATATCTACATTTTGGAAAGACTCCATGGGAATTCTTAAGTAGGGGGTTTACTGAACCCTGGTTGGCCAGGAAGCTCGCTAAAACCAGTTTCTCACGGAGAGGAACAAAGGCCCTCTACTGGAGATACTAACCAACCGAGCTGTTGCTATGCTTGAAGTATTTGCATCTTTGAGGTATCAAAATAAAGAATTGACATGATATATCCTTGTCTCCTGAAATTCATTTTCTGAAAGTCAGACTTCTTTTTTTTTCATTAATTATAGTACAAACCTTTGAATACATTATTTCTACAATTGAACTGATTGGTGAACTGTTTCTGTATTAAGGTCCTACGATATGTTGGAGTGGTGGACGTGGTTAACAAGAAGGGGCAAGTAGAGTTGCGACGATACAAAAGGAATCATCCATTTGCTCAGCTATCTGGCTCTGACAACATCATAGCCTTCACCACATCAAGATACAAGGAGCAACCACTAATAGTGCGAGGGCCGGGAGCTGGCGCAGAAGTGACCGCAGGAGGCGTCTTCAGTGACTTACTACGGCTGGCTTCTTACCTTGGTGCTCCCTCGTAAGTTATTGAGGTGGAAGGATCATCACTAGTCTTATGAGGTGCCTTGGTATTTGTGTACTGATTGTTAGTAGCGTTTGGATAACAGCATGGTAATAAATGTGTTTGCGTGTTGTTCTTAGAGGGCTAGGTTGGGGTTGGGTTTCTTTAGCTGGTTATATCAGGGGAATAAAATAAAAACAATCCAGCGTTCTATGTTGCAATAAGCTTGTCTAAAGGGTCCATGTTTGTCTCGATGTTAACATAAGTAAATTATCACGGTAAAACAAGAATATTCTCATAAATGTGTTCATGTTGGTCTCACCTTAATCGTAGATCTGTTTGAACTGGTCAGACCATTATATGAGATCAAGGGAGATCATGCTTCCGTTGTTGCAGAACGTGGTCCTGTCGTGCTAGTATATATCCTTGTGGATGCCATGCTTTCCCGGCTGATTACTGGACTAGCCATTCTGGGCGGATGTTTAAGGAACTGAAAAAAAAAAAAAAAAACAGGCACCCTAGACAGATGTTGCCAGACGTGCTAATTGCTAATTGGTATTTGATGGGAACCTGTGAGGGTTTTGATGCCGATCTTTCGATGAGAGTTGGAGTCAATTCAATTTAGGTAGTGAAAACAGCGTTCATGGCCCGACTAAAACCGTCCGGAGACGCCGCGTCTTAGCAATCAATACACCGCCTCCAATGGTTGTCACGATCTTGTGGAAGCGCGACTATCGGCCATGAGGGCACTCGTCCTGCAAGCAATCGAAGAACTAGCAAGATCAAGTAAACAAGCACCGGAATTTTAAGACGGAACCGAAGCTCACAAATTGAGTTCAACTATGGTGGGGTTCTAAATACAAGTAGACGAACAATTTAGCCAACGCGCGTGTGTACGATGAAGTAGCTAAAGCTAACTTGTGAATAAACAGAACCCAACTGTTCATGGTGGCGGCTAGGGGGTATAAAAATGTGGGAGGAGGACGACAGGGGGTTGGGGTTGTTCTCCAACTCTAAGACGCGTCTATAGTAGAACTTGATACACGACCCGTTGGGTCAAAAGAGGGTGTGGCAGCACCATAGGTCTCTATAGTAAATCGACAATTGCGGAGGACTCCGAATAGATATGGATGTGAGGCCGGATCCGTATGAAAGTAGACGTGATAAGCTTTTCGTGAAGTACCAGAACACTCCAATCGGATTTCAGATGAATCTGTGGTGCCCATCACGAGTTGACCCCGTCCTACGATCTCGAATCCAATGCGCGCGAATCCACTCCCCTTCTTATCCTCTCCATCATTTCTAAGCAAAACAACATTGCACCTGTCTCCATGGTCTAAATAATATGGACACAAGCTTAAGAATGAACTCACTTGATAGTTTAATTGACGTGCACGAGCGCGGGTAAGAGGACTAGCATGAGTTAGTATTGTCGGTGTTGGTGAAGGCGTGGGTGTATCGATAGTAGTGATGTCCTCATCATCCTCCCCTTCTTGCATTTGAGTCGTCCTCGACTCAAGCTCATCTTCTTCTCCCAAATAGGGCTTAAAATCTGCAATGTTAAATGTGGGACTAACCCCAAACTCTGCAGGAAGGTCAAGCTTATATGCATTCTCATTAACTTTTTGCAAAACCTTGAAGGGTCCATGAGCTCTAGGCATTAATTTAGATTTTCTCAATTCAGGAAACCTATCCATTCTCAAGTGTAACCAAACCAAATCTCTAGGTTGAAAAATCAGATGCCTTCTACCCTTATCACCAGCAAGCTTATACTTAGCACTCATGCGCTTCAATATTTTCTTTAGTTGTTACATGCAACTTCAACATAAATTCAACAGTTTCAAAAAAAAAACATAAATTCAACACGTTTCGTAGCATCAAAAATCAGTTTTTCAGAAGTTGGCAAAGCCAGCAAATCTAGGAGCATGAGGTAATAAGTCATAAACAACCTCAAAAGGGCACATTTTTGTGGTAGAATGTATTGAATGATTATAAGCAAATTCAATATGAGGAAGACATTCTTCCCACATCTTAAGATTTTTCTTTAAAACAACCCTCAAATAGTGGACAAAGTTCTATTCACAACTTAGTTCCCAACTTGCCCCACAAAGTTCTCCAAAAATGACTAAGAAACTTAGTATCACGATTATAAACAATTGTATTCGACACACAATGCAAGCGAACAATTTCCCGAAAGAACAAATCAGCAACATGAGTAACATCATCAGTTTTATGACAAGGTATAAAATGTGCCATCTTTAAAAATTTGTCCACAACCACAAAAACGCTGTCACGCCCCTCTTAGTCCTATGCAAGCCCAACATAAAATCCATAGAAATGTCTTCCTAAGGAACTTTAGGAACGGGTATATATACAAACCATGTGGATTCAAACGTGACTTAGCCTTTTGACACGTAGTGCAACGAGCAACAAATCTCTCCACGTCTCGCCACATCCTTGGCCAAAAGAAATGTCCGGCAAGTATGTGCTCCATCTTCTTCGCTCCAAAATGCCCATTAAACCACCTCCATGCGCTTCCTGTAACAACAACAAATAAACGGAGCTACCTGGAATGCATAGCTTGTTAGCTCTAAACACAAACCCATCACTAACAATGAATTTGTTCCGTCCTTTTCCATCTTTACAATTCAGCAATACATCTTTGAAATCAGCATCATGCACATATTGGTCTTTAATTGTTTCCAAACCAAAAATCTTATAGTCAAGCTGTATCAACAAAGTATATCTCCTAGACAAAGCATCAACAATTATATTCTCCTTCCCTTTCTTGTGTTTAATGACATAAGGAAAAGATTCAATGAATTCAACCCACTTGGCATGTCTACGGTTCAGTTTTCCTTGACTACGAATATGCTTTAAAGACTCATGATCAGAATGTTCAGTTTTCTTTGGGCCACAAATAATACCGCCAAGTTTCTAAAGTATGCACAAGAGCACATAATTCCTTATCATAAGAAGAATAATTCAGGACAGGACCATTCAATTTCTCACTAAAATATGCAACAGGTTTTCCTTGTAGCAAAACACCACCCAATCCAATCCCACTTGCATCACATTCAAGCTCAAAAGTCTTATTGAAATCAGGAAGTTGGAGAAGAGGTGCATGTGTAAACTTATCTTTCAGCATGTTAAATGCATTCTCTTGTGCTGGACCCCAAGAGAAAGACACTCCCTTCTTTGTAAGTTCATTCAAGGTGTAGCAATGGTGCTGAAATCCCTCACAAAGCGGCGATAGAATCCAGCTAGACCCGAAAAACTCCACACCTATGTGAGGGTCTTTAGAACAGGCCATCCTTGTATACATTCCACCTTGGCTTGATCAACGACGATTCCCTGTGGAGTAACAACATAGCCAAGAAAAGAAACTCGATCCATGCAAAAGGTGCACTTGTCAAGGTTACCAAACAAATGCGCATTACGTAAAGCATAAAAAATAACACGTAAATGATCAAGATGTTCATCCAAGACTTGTTGAAAATCAATATGTCATCAAAATATACCACCACAAATTTTCCAGTGAAAGCACGCAAAACTCCGTTTATCAACCTCATGAAAGTACTAGGTGCATTAGTTAATCTAAAAGGCATCACTAAACACTCATATAAACTGAACTTAGTTTTGAACGTTGTTTTCCATTCATCTTCCAATTTCATGCGAATCTGGTGGTACACACTACGCAAATCAACCTTAGAAAACACAACAACACCGCTTAATTCATCAAGCATATCATCTAAGCGTGGAATAGGGTGACAACATCGAATGGTGATATTGTTAATAGCTCTACAATCCACACACATACGTCATGTCCCATCTTTCTTAGATACTAAAATTACCGAACAACACAAGGATTAAGAGTCTCACGTACATAACCCTTGTCAAATAGATCTTGCACTTGGCATTGAATCTCCTTCATTTCTTCGGGGTTGGTTCTATATGGCGCACGATTGGGCAATAAAGCACCGGGGATGAGGTCAATCTGGTCCTCAATCCCTCGCAAAGGGGGTAGCCCCGGTGGTATTTCACTAGGAAACATATCAGAATACTCCTGTAAAATGTTAGATACAGTAGGAGGCAAAGAATGTTGGATATCATTAAGTGAAAACAAAGCATCGTTGCATACGAAAGCATAGAAAACAAAAGTGGAGGCAATCAATTCGTTAATAGAACATTTGGTAGCAAGCATGCAACCTCCCTTCAAAGTTATTTCATTTTTGTTATTGAAATCAGATTTAGTAGCATTGTGGTTTTCACTTTTATTTTGTTCATGTGATTTCATTTTTCTAGCTCTAACAACATCATGCACAATAGCTTTAGGAGACATAGGATGTAGCACTATTTTCTTATCATGGTATGGAAACGAATATTGATTTGATCGACCATGATGCATGGAATCTCTATCATGTTGCCAAGGTCTACCTAACAGAATATGACATGCTTGAATTGGTACTACATCACATTCAACAATATCACGATATGGACTAATAGTGAAATTAATGTGTACCAATTTTGTTACCCTAGCCTTACCACTATTGTTCAACCACTGGATGTAATATGGGTGTGGATGTGGCTTGGTCGTGAGTGAAAGCTTCTCCACCAACTCGCTGCTCGCCAAATTGTTGCAGCTATCACCATCAATGATCATGCGACATGAACGCTCTTTAATGACACACTTTGTTTGAAATGTGTGCCACAAATTTTGCTCCGCTTCTCCAGTTGTGCACTGAACACACGTTGCACAATAAGACTATCATAGTGTGTTGCTTCCTAAGCACCAATATGCTTCTCTGTGTGGCCCTCATTACCTGCATTGTTAGCTGCAAGCAAAGCACGTGTATCTTCATTGAAATCGTTAGCAGAAGTATACTCACCATCATCCTTGACAACCAAAACTCGCTTGCTTGGACAATCACGAATGACATGTCCAAAGCCCTTGCACCTATAACATTTAACTTCCCTAGTTCTTCCGGTAGATGCAACCGAAGAAGCACTCTCGTCCGGCTTGGAGGGTGCCTTGGTTGCTACAATGGAGGGGGAAGGACGTGTCTTGTTGGATGCAGAAGGCGTGACCTGAGCTAAAGAAGAACGTGGTGCTTGGAGCAGGCACACTCGGAGAAGTAGTAGTGCGTGGCAGCCATGAAGTATTCTTCCCTGCAGAAAAGTTATGTGAAGAGCCCAAACGCCATCCATGCACTTCCCTTTCAGCTTTACATGCAAGGTGAAACAATCATTCATGTTATTGTAATCTCTATAGTTTACAATGTCATAAATCTCACGGTTTAAACCACCCATAAATCTAGCCATAGAAGCTTTAGCAGTCTCCTGTAAATTAAAACGAAGCATGCCTATTTGTAACTCCTGATAATATTCCTCTACACTTTTACTACCCTGTCTCAATTGTTGCAACTTATTTAACAAATCATGCTCATAGTATGCAGGTACGAATCTAGCCCACATTACTTGTTTCAAAGCATCCCAAGTCTCACGCATGTTATTAGGATTTTTCTTGCTATATTCAATCCACAAAACTAAAGCAAAATCAGTGAATTCACTAGTAGCAGCTCTAACTCTATTATTCTTAGGAAATTCATGACATGCAAATTTTTGACCAACATCAATTTCCCATGTAATATAAGCATCAAGATCATATTTACCATCAATCTTTGCAAAGCATCATCTTTGTTACGTACCTCACGTCGACGGTGGCCACCCATGCCATGGCGATTATGACGCAGACCGACAGCGATTCACATTTTCTTCAAGTTTCGTATTAGTAGAGTAGGCATCCCAATTGTCCTCCACATCCTCGGCATGTTCTTCATTGTTTGTTGGATGCAACTCAGGTTCTCGTGCCATCATGTCATCAAAACACCACAACAAAGCAGCAAGGCTTGTGTCTTCACATTTAACAAATGCCTCCATTGTCCCAAGCTTATTGTCCGTAGCAACTTGTGAAGCTTCCATCGCCCCAAGCCATTCATTCATCACTTGTAAATCAGCAACATGTCCGTCTGTCTCTAGCCCTCGCACCGAAGCTCGGAACGTCTTCGTGCGTGGGCGATCGTGATCACTCTCCTCAGCTTGTGAACCTGCCATATCAAGAAACACACGAACAAAAGAAAAATAGGTGAAGAGAGAAAAAAATTCCTAGTGCTACTGCAATGCACTCACTCTCAACTCGTTACATGAACTCTTACCAGTTCTTACCTTGTTCAACAGGAGGGTCAACAACCAACAAGTCGAGCACCTGAAAAAAAAAGTGTATTGGTGCTGTAGCAACAACAACCGTCAAGCCGTAGTCGGATATGTGGAGCTATAGATGGGTTGAATGCAATGTAGAAGGAAATACTAGCACCACATTAGTCACAAAGCAAGCTGAATAATCGTTCAATGGTGGTACTGTGTTGATCCGAGCCTAGACCGTACTAGAGACGCGGGCCTAGACACAAAGGATGTCACAAACAGCAACAAGAGCCAATGGTGAAGCACAAGAAATTGATTTTTTTTTTGCTGGGGAACCCACAAACGGATTATATGAACAAAGTACTTCAAATGATCAAGTCACCACACAAACTTTTCTAGAGAGAGCGGGGTAAATCGGTAGGGCGAACAGAATAGGAGCAGCAACACGAGGGTAAACCGAGTATAGAACAAATCAACACGAAGTAGGTCGAGTAAGATCATACTCGGCCTATTTCTAGTGTGCAACTCGGACTCGAACGTGAATCGGAATTCAGTTCTGGATCAATATGCTTGTCGAAGATGCAGTGTGCAACTCGGATCAAAATCAGATTTGGACTCGAACTTAGCCAATAGAGAGTATATGATGAGAATGCACGGTTGTGACTATAGCGTGACCAGAAGTCAAAACTCTAAAGGACTAACCTAGGACCAACAACTCGACTCAACCGATGCAAACGAAAGGCTCAAAGTGTTTCTAGGATCAATTATGTATTATTTTTTTGGCTTTTCTGGACTATAAGAAAAAAAAAGAGCAGTGAAAAGGGGGTCTCTCACCGACAACCTTTCTTTGATTACGAATTGATGGGAACCCGCGAGGATTTTGATGCCGATCTTTCGATGAGAGTTGGAGTCAATTCGATTTAGGTAGTGGAAACGACGTTCAAGGCCGGACTACAACCGTCCAAGGACGCTGCGCCTTAGCAACCGATACACCGCCTCCAATAGTTGTCGCGATCGTGTGGAAGCACGACCACCAGCCACGAGGGCACTCGTCCTACAAGCAATCAATGAACTAGCAAGAACAAGTCAACAAGCACTGAAATTTCAAGATGGGATTGATGCTTACAAACTGAGTTCAACTATGGTGGGATCTGAATACAAGTAGACGGGCGGTTTAGCCAACACGCGCGTGTACGATGAAGTAGCTAAAAGCTAACTTTGAATAAACAAAACCCAATTGTTCATGGTGGCGGCTAGGGGTATAAAAATGTGGGAGGACGGCCACAGGTGGGCTAGGGTCGTTGTCCAACCCTAAGACGCGTCCATAATGGACTCAACTTGATACACGGCCCGTTGGGCTAAAACAGGGTGTCGTAGCACCATAAGTCTCTGTAGTAAATCTACAATAACGGAGGACTCCGAACAGATATGGATGTGAGGCCAGATCCATATGAAAGTAGACTTGATAAGCTTTCCGTGAAGTACCAGAACTCTCCAATCGGATTTCAGATGAATCTGTGGCACCCATTTCGAGTTGACCCTGTCCTGCAGTCCGAATACACTCCCCTTCTTATCCTCTCCATCATTCCTAAGCAAAACAAGAGTGCACCTGTCTCCATGGTCTAAATAATATGGACACAATCTTAAGAATGAACTCACTTTATAGTTTAACTTACGTGCACGAGCGCGGGTAAGAGGACCAACATGAGTTAGTGTTGTCGGTGTTGGTGAAGACGTGGGTGTTGGCGGCCTGACACGAGCTGGGCTTCGCGCGGAGAAAACGCCCGGGACCGCGATGCACATTTCTCACACTAACGCCAACATTTGTCTTCAAGCAGTACACACAGGTCACCGAATGACGTGAGGCTCCCGAAGCGAAGGAGGCACCACGAAGCGAAGCAAGGGGAAGCCCGAGGACGGGGCCAGGCCCCGGGCGCGAAGGCCCGTGACCCGCGAAGCTATCACTTGGCAAGGCGAAGCGTTGCTGGAGCGGAGCACCGGAGCGAGGCGGAGCAAAGGGCGGGAGTGCGTCCTAGCTAAGCAGCCAGCTAAACCGCGAGTAACGCAGTTTCGGCCGGCTTTCCGAGAGTGCCCCGAAGAGTTACCTCCTCATAGTAGAGTTGAGGCGGTTGGCTAGGGGTAGAATGGTCCTGTAAAATATGGCTCTCTGGACTATAAAGGGAGCCCGAGGGTCACCTGTAAACACACATGTAATCAGCAAGTTAACTTCGCTTACGCAAAGAGTTGTTGTGTTGCCACTCCGTTCTTTTATACTCCGCATTTTCCATTTCTCGTGTTCGGTGTGTCAAGTAAGCATTACCCTCGCTACTTATCACACCAACAATGGGTGTATCAATTGTAGTGATGTCATCATCGGTATTGTGCCGGTCAAGTAGTTGCTGTTAAGGTGAAGCCGGATGAGGCTGCTACAGCTTCCCGGTTCAACAGAACGAAATTAGAAATGAATTTTTGTTAAGCTGCAAAATGGCAAGTTTCTTGAGGTTGCCAAGGTCGAGGGGAGGCACATTACCCGTCGGTTGAGTTGATTGCTGCGAGGGCCACCCGGATGAGATACTTATAGTTTGGCAAAGTTTGGACATCAATCAAACAGGCTCTTACACGTGATGGAGGATCCTGCTATTGAAGTTGTAGCTTGTCATCAATGTTTCTATCTCGGTATCTCACCTGTGAGATTGTTCGCCCACACGGCTAATTTCACAAACTATGGAACCATGAATATTTCGGGAAAGTCCAGTTCGAAAGCTCTGCTTTAAGCAAAGAATTTGTTCCCGTCTAATTTTAACCTTCTATGTGACAGGTCAAGCATCTCAAGGAGGTGACAATTGGCAAGACTTGGTGGCAACCCTTTGCTACTTGATTGTGGGACTAATCAGTCAAACACTTGAGGCTGGCGCATGAACCGAATTCATATGTAAGAGATGTCCTAGGGTGGTAAAAGGGTCCTATCCATGGATCCTTTCACAAGCTAAATAGATCCGCTTTAATGTTTAGGTCAAAAATGAATAGAATTTGGACCCAATCCCGATCCGATCCCATCCTCTCCATTTCTAGTTCATTTTCTAGGATCCATGTCCCCGGAGAATTTATTCCAGCCTTGTGTGCACATGACCATGTGAGTTGTTTTTCCCAACTTTTACATGCAGGAGGAGAAGGGGGCATCCACTCGCTACTAAATAGATCCTCGACCGGGCCTCGAGTAGAGCATCTCAAGGTCACGATGTAACAACCGTAGTGCACACTCGGGAAGACCATGTCCGTTGCCAAGGCCATCGAGGCAGCGTCACGGGGTAGCAAGGACTCGTCGAGGTCGACCGACGGATTCAAGCGGGACAAGGGCCCGGGCGCTCCCACGTCAAGGCCGCTCGCCACACCCGAGCCAAGTGGCCAACCATCGTGTCCGCTCTAGGCCGCTCATCGCGTACACCGTGCCCGGGTCGCTCGACGCACCCGCATAAGTTGTACCAAGGCTTGAGTACAGCTTGAGTCACAAGTAAATGATGAAGCAATTGCATAAGTGGTACAAAAGAGACCCAAAGTACTTGTAGGGGTGTGTGTGAGTGCGGTATGAGTGACTAGCGTATACATGGGTTTAGACACTACCGTTGCGCCTAAAACTACTTGGCGGTCACCACCGGAATTATCCCTTTTAGGAAACTTTCTGTTTTTGGACATTTATAATTCTGGAAAGTTGAATAAATTTCTGTTTTTAGATATTTCCTGTTGTAGAGTGTTGACATATCGTTTCATACATCATTGTTCTTGTTGAACCAACATTTTTCCAAACATTGGTCAATATTTTTTTTATTCTATTTAACAGTTTTCACATGTTTAACTCAACTTTTCATATGTTGACTTAACATTTTTGACATGTTTACTCAACATTTTTATTTTACTTAATATTTTTTTCTGTTTTTCTTGATATTTTGCCAAATATTTGTCAACATTTCTTATTTAGCATTTTTTTACATGTTGACTGAACTTTTTTCTAATGTTGACACAACATATACGTTTAATTAACATTTTTATAAATATTGGTCCAACATTTCTTACTTTACTCGATATTTTCAAATGTTGACTTGACATTTTCACATGTTGACTCAACATTCTTGAAATGGTTACTCAACATTTTCTATTTTTCTTGATATTTTGCCAAATATTGGTCAACATTTGTAATTTATTCAATATTTTTTTGATATGTTGACTTAACTTTTTTCAAATGTTAACTCAACATTTGTGTTCAATTAACATTTTTACAAATGTTTGTAAAAATGTTAATTGAACACAAATGTTGTGTAAAAATGTTAATTGAACACAAATGTGGGTATAACATTCTTACTTTACTCAACATTTTTCACATGTTGACTCAATATTTTTGCGAATGTTGTTCAATATTTCCTATTTTTTCAATATTTTTTCACATATTGACTCAACTTTTTATATGTTGATTCAATAGTTTTTATTTTTCTTGATATTTTGACAAATGTTGGTCAATAATTCTTATTTATTCAACATTTTTTGACATGTTGCTCATCTTTTTTTCACATGTAGACTCAACATTTTGTGTTTAAGCAATATTTTTGTAAATGTTGGTCCATCATTTATTACTTTAGTCAACATGTTTTTGCATGTTGACTCAACAATTTTTGCAACTTGTCGGGGAATTTAGTGGCGTAACTCGTCGGAGAATTTAGTCGTGCAACTCGTCGGAGAATTTAGTGGCACAACTCATCGGAGAATTCAGTGGCACAATTGGTCAGAGAATCCTTTATTACCACATAGTTGGTACCCCAAGAGACCAACATCTTCTCCTCTAACTATAGAATTTGACGGCAATCCGAGAGAATTTAGTGTGCAAGGGAGTTAGAGAATTTAGGATACCATCTAGCTACGAGAATTTAGTGACGCACCTCGTCGGAGAATTTAGTGGCGCACCTCGTCGAAGAATTTAGCGAGTGCAACTCGTTAGAGAATTAAGTGTGCAAGTGTGAATACACCGTGCATACGTACCAATCCCTGGAACAATAGTTGGTACAAACGTAGATGATAGAAATCTGATACAATAAGCTTTATTGATTCCTCATAGGGAAATAACTAGGGGATACATGGTCTAGATTACAAACAAGGAGGTGGATAAGCTAGCCTCAAGTGAAAGGAAAACAATAGGAAAGCTCCATAAAGTCCACGAGGCAACTTCGAGCGAAGGACGCGACCTACTCATCGGCTCCATAGTATTCTCCAGCTTTGTTTGGATGATTAAGCAACGGGTGAGTACATAAGGTACTCAACAAGCTCTACCACTAGCAAAGGGGTATACATACATGCAATTGGGGTTGTGGTCAAGGATTGGGTAAGAGGTTCGGAGTTTTACGAAAGCGTGTATCCAAGGGCTCACTACAAAATCAAAAGGTGTTTTGTAAGAGGAATACAATTTTGTACTTTTAGTTGATTGGACTTGGGAGAGATATTCATCGATCCCGACAGTTCCCACGGCTTTAGTTGAGCCTTTCGATCGAAGGTCATAACAGCTACGGCACACAATGCCAACACCATTTCCAAAACACGGGCACAAGTACGCCCACTCACACATCAAGGAAAGAATGTATGTGGCTAGTTAACGAGAGCTCAAGGTTTGGTGTGTCAATATATCGTGACAACGAGACATCCGGATAGTTATATATACTCTGCGAGAGGTTGGTACACTTTGCTAATAAGCTATATGTTCTTAGCTACGGAACATATAGCGCTTCCACCGCAACTAGGCACGCCCACAAGTCCACCACCAAGTCCGGGGGTTTGACAAATATGACACCAAGCATATTGTCCGATGAATATGATAGCACGACATATCGTCCACCAAAATATTGCCAAGTCCTGGACTTCACCAATAGTGACCCCTAGAGGTCCGTAAACTACTATATCCGATGGAACTTCATGCTACGCAGCTCTGAGGTTTGGTGTTTGTCCTGCCCATAACGAGGTTACGTGGTTGTACACTAATTCGCCAATTTGGGGTCCGAAGAATCGATCCTTAATTGGTAGGGCAAATACTCGTCCATACCAAATGGACCTACACCTAAACACCAAGTACTCCATACCGAGTACTAAGAGTTTCACCCATGGCCGATGAATTCCTACCCAACTTCACCTTAACACAGTAACACACACATTTCTATCAACCACCCAATAACGAGACACAACCAAACTCATTTTACACATTTTCGCAAAGAGGGTTGTATGGTGATACAATAATAGGGTCCTAAGCATTCGCTACAGCGTTATCATGAACTAGGTTAATAATAACATCTAGATTTAATGGCCAGCCAAGCATCTAACATTCATATATGTAGTGATAGAACATTACTGTAGAGCAAATGGGTCTCTAATAAAATTGTTGGTGTGCTAAGGAGCGAGGGTAATGCTCACTCAACACACCGAACACAAGAAACGAAAAATGCGAAGTATGAAAGAACAGAATGGCAAGACAACGGCTCTTAGTATAAGCGAAGTTAACTTGCTGATTACATGTGTGCTTACGGGTGACCCTTGGGCTCCCTTTATAGTCCAGGGAGCCATATTTTACGGGACCATTTTACCCCTAGCCAACCGCCTCAACTCTACTGTAAGGCGGTAACTCTCGAGGGCACTCCGGAAAACCGGACGAAACCTCGTTACTCGCAGCTTAGCCGATCGCTTAGCTGGGATGCACTTTTGCACTTTGCTTCACCTCGCTCCGGTGCTCCGCTCTAGCGCGGCATCGCCTCGCCAAATGATAGCTTCGCGGTTCACGGGCCTTCGGGCCCGGGGCCCGGCTCGTCCTTGGGCCTCCCCGGCTTCGCCCGTGGTGCCTCCTTCGCTTCGGGAGCCTTGCGTCATTCGACGACCAGTGCGCAATGCTCGAAGACAAACGTTGACATTAGTGTGAGAAATGTGTATCGGGGGTCCTGGGCGTTTTCTCCGCACGAAGCCCGGCTCGCGTCGAGGCCCCCAACGGTAGTGTCGAGTCTTAAACTCGGCACTAGAAGTACCCGGTCCCTCACGAGCGTGGAATTCGATGATGCAACACACGAAACACACAAGAACACACGATTTTAGACGAGTTCGGGCCTCTCGATAGAGAGTAATACCCAACGTCCTGTGTATTATGTATTGCCTTTAGCAGATTGCTAATTGCGAGTTGTCGAGAGAGTTTTCGGAGGTCCCTGCTCCGCCTTATATCTCTAGGGGAGTTAGGGTTACATGTAGAGTCCTAGTCGATTATATGGATTACATATTCGAAACCTCTATCTCTAAGCTTTCCTTATTGATTCGAGTCCTAACGAGACTACAATTTGCTCCTTTACTTGTTAATCAAGTCATCGTACGTCAATCTTTACGTCCGCCTTATTTCCATAGCGGTATATGGAATCTTCTATTATTCCATATTAGTCGGGCACCACTCTGTGGCCCCTCTCCGCCGATCTTATCTTCATTGATTTGCCACCATATCTCTAGTCATCCATTCCTTTAACATCCGTATACCCATAGGGTAAGTATACGATAGCAGCCCCCGAGTAATTTTTGATTTGACCTTGAATAAGACCGACCAGTCTTCCGCATGTTGGTCCGATTCCATGGTAAAATTAAAAGAACTCCAATCTTTTGTTGTTTTGTTGTTCAAGATGACTTCAACAAAGCCAAAAAATTTAATATTTTTCCTCCCATACCACCTAATTAGGCATGCACAAGTTTTGTATATTCCCTGCAATTTTCATAAACCGCTCTTAAAAATGATGTGCACCAGTTAGGTGCACCCAATTGGGTATAGCCCCGACTCTTGTATCATTTGAACTCCTTTCAAATAATGCAAGAGTCTACTGGATGATTCTTCATTATTTCCTTCGAGTATTCAATCTCTTCGAGACTTCTTCTCTCAATTTCTATTATTTCCTGCTTCCCGTAATATCTATAGACCACTCTTAAGCACGGTGCACCATTCAGGTGCACCTAATTAGATATAGCCCCGACTCTTGTATCATTTGAATATCACAAATAATGCAAGAGTCTTTTCTTGAGAGAATATGCTTTATTACTTTTCATCAAATCACATTCCTTTCGGCAATCTCTGCCAAGAACATATTTTCAGACCGGTCATACCGGTCATAACTTCATATCTCCTGGAGATTCATACAAAATTAACATAACCGACCGCCTAAATTAGTCTAGATTCATAATCCGCTTAGTTATATTTAACTAAGAACCAAAATCCTGGTTGATCATACCAGCTTTTCCCTTTTCTCACATCGACTCGTGTCTCCAAGGCCTATAATCAGCCGGATGATTAACACCTAGAACCTAAGGCATCCATTATCAACATTAAGTTAGGCAAGACCTAATTGTCTTCAATCTAACTCTTCCATACCCTCAAATGCATAAATTTGGGACTAACATGATTCCAGCATATGGAAATTGCATATTCCGGACCACTTCTTATTCACAAAAAAGCCCTCGTGATTATACTAATCACGTCGACTTATTCCTTACGACCGTTAGGTCATAATTGCATAACCAAGTGTTTAATGTGTATAAATCATTAATGCTAAGTTTATTGGGCTGTAAAAAACGGCCAAATAACTTTCCAGCCCCGAGCCCGGCTCGGGTACCTATAAAAGATACGAAAGGTAGACCTAGGTCAAACCCATTCTCGAAACTCCATACGCGCCCACAACGTCTCCTTGTTCTTCGGACATCGTGATCGTAATCTTTGCGCTCTTCCTTTCCCAAATAAACCAATCTCCACTTATCCTTTTTCGATCTCTAGAATGGACAAGAAGAAATCTTCCGCCGCCCCGTCCTCAACATCCAAGCATTCCCCGCGATCAACTTCCTTTCGGCACTCAAGAATTGGGCGACAGACAAAATCACCGAATCAACTCTTAATGAGATGGTTCTTGATGGGATTCTTCCGCCTCAACCCATCCTCAATCGGATCGCCCCCACTCCCGATCAAGTTCGATGGGGAATAGACGACTCACAAGCAATCGGTACTAAAATCTTTTTTCCTTCATTGTCTCGACCTCCGTTGCTGTTATTTTTTTCGGAGGTTTGCTCTTTTTTACGGATGGGAATTAGTGGAACTTGAACCCTAATTCCATCCTCCAAATAGCCTTCTTTATCCATCTTTGTGAGGCTTTCCTGGGAATCCGCCCTCACTTCAAACTCTTTCGATATCTATTCCAAAACCGCCCGCTCCTCTCTTCAACCAACGGTTCTACGAGTAGGGGGAGTAGGGATACAATGTTGGAGTGTTGAAGAGTATTTTTCCCTATCTTTTAACAAGAGCTTGGCAAATGGAAAAACTAGTGGTTTATCCGTGATAATCCCCAACCCGCGCTTCCCCCTTATAGAGCCGGTGTAGCTAGGGAACTCCCCTCCTGGAACTCAAAAGACATCAAGGAATACTTCAAACAAGACAAAGAAGTGATCGCCCTACCGGCCAACATCAAGTATCCGAAGGAAGTCAAGGGCGTCATAGCTGAAACTGTCTTTTGGAGTTTCATTGTCCGAGGGTTCAACCACTCAAGAGGCGAGGCCTCCCCGGATGGTCCTTTAATGAAAGCGGTGTCAACCCAACTAACGGAACAGCCCTTCCCGATCCGGACCGCTTGAACAAGCGATTGAAGAAAATGCTTCAATCTGGGTTCGATGAGGCGAGGCGCCGGAGGGTTGGCTTGGAGTTCAGCTAATCAAACCCTCGTGATCCCGTAAGTATTTTGTTGCTCACTCAATACCGGTATTTCAATATCGCTTTCTCGTTACTCTTGTATCTTTACCGAATGCGGAAGATGGACAACTACGAAGTCATCCCCCTCTTCCAAGCAAATGATCCCTGGGGAGAAGATTATGAAATAAACGTCGCTTCCGTTCTGTACGGACCGGTCTCGCAACCCCCACTCTTACTCCGGGGACTTCGGACCGGTCTATCCTTCCTCGGACCGGGCCAGCCCGAAAATTTGAAAATCCGAAAAGGCTGTTGAAGCCCCCAGTACAAGAAAACGTATATCGGCTTTGACCATTGACGGCAATCCCTGCCTCCGTACCGGGAGACACCCGTACGGAAGCACGGAAGCTTGAGGAGTGGCGCCAAGAACAAGAAGCCGTCGAAAGAGACCGCCAAGTTGCGCTAGCTGCATTTGAAGCAGCCATCACCGGGGGTCCCAAAGAGACCCTCCACCGACCGACTCTCTTCCCAATATCCCTAAGAGGTCCCGGTGCACTGCCTAGACCGGTACTTCGGGGACGCTCCTGGAGCACATGCCGCAAGTCCCGCCGGCGGTGAAAAGGAGCGTAGAAGGTTCAAGCGGGGATACTCTAGGTCCTCCTACAAAAAAGAGCAAGACTTCCTTCGGCTTCAAGAAAGCCACCTCGTAAGTTTTCATAACCCGATCTGTTTTGATGCTCACCTACTCTAAAATCATTATTGCATTATTTCAATCTTTCAACCCATTTCTTTTTCTCGTAGGATTCCTTCCAATCTTCAAGCCAGCATCACAAGCTTATTGAGAAATAAGCCAAACATGCCTTCTGCTAACCCTGCCATAGTTAGTAGCGCAACATCTACCCCCGCTCCTACGGTGTCAAGTACCGTAGGCATCTCCGAAACCAAGGGTGTAGCAGGCGCAAAGGAACCCCCGCTGCCTCGATCGAAGAACAAACTACCAAGGTTGTTGAAGAGAGGGTTGCCACCGAGGCTAATGTCGGTGACACGAGTCCCAAGTGACTTCCCATCCGAGGCCACCTTATTCCGGACCGCTCCGGAACTCCCATTGGGGCCGGTGCTGGATTGAAGAAATTCCCCGCCGAGCAAGAACTACTCGCAAGGCTCCAGGAGCACCAAGACTCGCCAAGATGGTGTCACACCCGGTTCTAACGACCAAAACCGAATGCATCCGTATGCGTGCCCGGGAACAAGTTTTGACGCACACAGGACAATTAATGTGATAAAAGAGCAATGTCTATTAAATCGAATAACTTACATCGATATACGCTAGCGGAAGACTCCATAACACCGGAGGCAATCGACCGGGGATTCGCACGCCTTGTCCTTTCTCATTGGTGGTCTTCTCCATCTTTAGCAGTAGTTGTAGCAAAAAGGGAAATAGCAAGGGTGAGTACATGGAGTACTCAAGCAAGTGTGGGAAATAAATGACATGCAAGCTGAGTGAAAGGAAGACTAATACATGGTTTGCAATAGAAAGCACCTACACTAGTCAAGTTAATTAAAGCAACCTATTTACTAAGTGAAGATGAACCAACGAGGCTACCCCACCTGTCAACCACTCGCAGGCTACCCTACTTGAAGCAAACCACACCACTAGTTACCCCTTCAGCAGCCCACCACACTACAAGTGACCCCGCTTGTAGCAAACCACACTACAGGTTACCCCGCCTGTAGCCACCACACTACAAGTTACCCCGCTTGTAGCAAACCACATTACAGAGTTACCCCGCTCGTAGCATCCTACGAGTTACTCCACCCGTCCATGCCCTCTAGTTCTCGTGAGGATCCGGGCCGTTCGTGACCGTGAACACGGCTGCTATAACAATTTTACACTCTGCAGAGGTGGCACAACTTTACCCACGGGTCGGTGATTCTATCACCCGTCGGTGACTAAAACCTCCATTATACCAGACACACTGCCTTAGGTGTGAGGCCAAGAGATCACCGCAAGGTCTTTCGAAGGACTTCCCGGTTTGCAAAACGCCCATGCTAAGGTTTCACCGCCATAAAAGTGACGCATGACCCGGAGGCCCCCTCTTGCACCGTGGCTTCAATTACTCCGCCTTTCCTCGCCCGAATCCGGAAGACACCTTCTTCTTTCATCCTTCCTCGACGCCCGCAAAACTAGGAAGTTACCTTGGTTCTAAACCTTACCTACCCATTATCAGCCCTATGCTTTGTGTGGAAGTCCTGGGTTGTCGTTCCAAGAACCGGTCCTTATGATCCCAAACAGGTACCACCACAACTAACCGTGTGCACCGGCACCATCATCGACAATCCTTCCGTCAGGAACACCTAAGTTCCATGTTGCTAAAAAGCATTACCAGTTCATTGATCATTATGTTCAAGTGGACAATTAGTCATGATTAGTATTTAGTTCAAGTTGAACCTCATTAATAGCAAGCTAAGCAATGATGTACCCGTACTATAACACTACACCCAAAACCAAGGCAATAAGGAAATAGTATGGAACAGGATATGACACAATAGGATTCAAAATTAACTGCAATGCATGAAATGTAAATTCAGATAGTAAGAAAATAGGCGCATTGTGCATCAAGGACACTTGCTCTGTTTCCCCTTGCTGCTGCTCATGTCTTCAATTCTTGCTCTTGAGGTCTTCGAAATGCTCATTCTTCTAACTAACGTGACACCGATAAAGACATGCACAAGCACACAAGCAAACTAAGGAACAATACATCAAACAATATCTAATGAGTATGAAAACTGTACTAATAAGTAGTACACGTCGCTACGATCGCGTGAGCGCAAGAATCACCTTAATTGGAGTTACGAGCAAAAAGATAAGAATGTTTCAAAATCTAAGGTTTAAAATGCAAGATAGCCTTTTCCCATAAATAATTAATTATATTTATGCAACAGGAATAAGTAAAAGATTATTTTATTTGTAAATAAAGAGAGATGAAATAAATAATTTATTTTATTTCGCAAAAAAAAAGGAAGGAAATTTATTTCTGATCTAAAAGCATGTTTTACATTATTCTATGGAAATCATAAAGGTTAGGGTTGCAAAATAGTCTATTTTGAAAAATAAATAACAAAATTAAATTATCTTTATAAAACAGAAACAATTAATTCAATCAAACATAAAACAATAACTTTTACATGGAAAACAATATATTTATTTTATTATACAAAAGCAGAGAACACTATATTTATTTTTGTAAAGCAGTGATCAGGTTTCGTTATTGCTAAATAGAGGATCTAACTACAAAAAGAACACAGCAGCTGGCTGGGCAAAGCTCTAACGTGATCGCATGGCAGCACATGATGGTGCTGGTCGTTCTTGGCTGGAGGGCTCGGCTTTGCATCGCGGTTGTTCTGGGAGCAAGAAAAGTAAACAATGAACTCACCTAGGACGTTGGCTGCGGAGTGGCTTGACGAAGGCAAGAGATCGACGATGATTCGCGGTAGCAATTGAATGGTGTCTACGGCAGCAGAACACGATGGCGACTGCTCCGGGCTTCCTTCTAGGCGTTGCGACGACTTGAGGACAGCTCCCTGGCGGCAACTTGATGAACTTGAAGTTGGAGCTCTCCAATGGCGGCTGCAGTGCGGCGTCATTTGGAAGTTGTGGGGGAATCCAACGTGGATGGGGTCCTGTATGCAGGTGGGGTGAGGTGTTTCAATTCACGGCACAACGACAATGTCGATAACTACCCGTGGTGGCTTCTACTCGGTTGCCAGCGAGCTCGACGACGATCAGCAATGGAGGCTGCGCTAGGGCGTGGGGACTCTCGCGACCACCTGCAAAATCGGCGTAAGGCTGCGCGGTGTGGTTTAGTTTTATAGCCACGGGGCCCAAGGACTCCCGAGCAAGCACGTCGAGGGGCACTCGAGTCGGACTCGATGGCGGCGGCGTACGGGAGAGGCCAGCGGGGCGATGCTGTGCGAGCTGGATACATGAGCCACGTTAGGTGCTTGGACTCCAGGCTCTGGACGAGACATATCGGCGTGGTACTGGGCTGCGCTAGAGAAAGAGAAGGAAAAAGCCAGAAGAGAGAAAAAAAACCAAAGAGAAAAGGGTCGTAGCAAGGAAATTGGTCCCCGATTGATCTTTCTTCATATGTTCTAATTCCGAAAGCAAAGCTACAACAAAACGGTTTCTATACGTATTTTTAAATATTTTTTTTTCACAAAGCAAAGACCCAATGCAAACTACCGGCATGAATGCATTCAAACAAGATATAATTATTTAATCTAACTTGTATTTAGTTTAGGTTAGGTAAAAAAATACTATGCAATTAAATTGGTTTCCAAATCAAAGTAATTAAAAGTGAGTAAAGGTAATTAAAGTCTTTTTATTTGTTGAATTAAAAACACTTTGGAAAATAAAAGTACTTTAAACAAATTTTAATTAATATTAAAATAGAGCCTTTTAATGAACCACATGTATGTATAAACTACTTTCATAATCAAACTTTATTTAATTTCAAAAATAGCTCTTTTGCCCACACAAAATGATAACACGCTTCTTTTGCTTACATAAAATGAGTGTTATAATTATAATTAGAAAAATATTCAAACATAGTTTGAAATGTTTTAAAATTTAGCGAAATTTATGCACAACCCAAAATTTGAAATTTTGGGGTGTTACGAGATGGTAGTCGGTGATGTGGATATTGATAGCTTGAGCGGGGCCGGAAAGTTCACGGCGACCGCGCAATGGGACTCCCTTCAAGAAGAAGAGGCCTTGAAGAACTTTTCCGAGTCCGGACAGGTATATTTTTACTCCTTAGCCAAACTTTGTCACGCATCATCTTATTTCAATGTTTCCCTTAATTTCATTCTCTCTCCAGAGTTATTGTGAAAAATTCTGAAGCTAAGAGCACCATCATTGCTCGACTTGAAGAAGAGCTGCACCGAGACTCAAGAGCAGCTAATTGAGCTCCGATTTCGGACCGCTAGTCCGAAATCCAAAGAAGAGGATTTGCTGCGGAGGGAGGCAAATCTCATGAACACCCATCGCGTGATGGAAGACCGTCGGCAAGAGATCATCAAACTCCGAAAAGAAATCTAGAATAAGCCTAAAATTTATTTTTAATTTCCTTGCTTGTCTCGTGATCCTTCTAACCGATCTGTCTATGTCGGCTCTTGAAGATCTTGTCGCCGCCCATAAAAAAGCTGAAGAAGTTCTTTCCGAGAAGGCGGATGCTCAAGAGATAGCTCTTCAAGAGGGCTCCCAGATTGAAGAGAAGCAAGATGCTCGTATCGGAGAATTGGAGGGCGAGCTTATCGCCAAAGATAATATTCTAGCGCAGACCCTCCAGTCCAATAAGATACTTGAAAACGATAATGCTCGGCTGAAGACCGAGCTTGCGAAGCTCCGGAAGCCGCCAAGTCCGCATAGATGGAGAAGGAGAATGCTCCGAGGACTGCACACGAGTCCGCCCGGCTTGCGCTCAAGGCAATGGAAAGCGAAATCCAACGCCTACGAAAGCGAAGCCAAGCTGAAATCTTCAAATGTTCAAGGGCAGAATCAAAGCGCTAGATATCGGACATAGACGTAAGTCTCTTCCTCCTAGTTCTTTTAAAGAACACTTTTTAATACTGGTCTTCACTCCTAATTTTCTTTTGTTTTTCCCTTCTTCGAGCTTGCGGCGAGCAGCATGAGGACACTTGAGTACTTAAACGGAGGCCAACCTGTCGAGTCTTAAACTCGGCACTAGTACTACCCGGTCCCTCACGAGCGTGGAATTTGATGGTGCAACACACGAAACACACAAGAACACACGATTTTAGACAGGTTCAGCCCTCTCGAATGAGAGTAATACCCTACGTCCTGTGTGTTATATATTGCCTTTAGCAGATTGCTAATTGCGAGTTGTCCGAGAGTTTTCGGGAGTCCCTGCTCCGCCTTATATATCCGGGGAGCTAGGTTACATGCAGAGTCCTAGTCGATTACATGGATTACATATTCGGAAGCTCTATCTCTAAGATTTCCTTATTGATTCGAGTCCTAACTGATTACAAACTGCTCTTTTACTTGTTGCTCAAGTCATCATAGGTCGGTCCTGACGCCCGTCTTATTTCCATACCGGTATATAGAATCTTCTGTTATTCCATACTGGTCGGGGACCACTCGTGGGCCCTCTTCACCAGTCTTATCATCATTGATTTGTTACCGTATCTCTAATTATCCATTCCTTTATCATCCGTATACCCGTAAGGTAAGTATACGACGCAGCCCCCGAGTAATTTTTGATTTGACCTTGAATAAAACCGACCAGTCTTACGCATGTTGGTTTGATTCCATGGTAAAATTAAAAAGAACTCTAATCTTCTGCAATATTTCTTTTCTGTTCCGGATGACTTGAGAAAAGCCAAAATATTTAGCATTTTTTCTTCCATACTACCCAATTGGGTGTGCAAAAATTTTTGTATACTTCCTGCGATTTTCGCAAACCGCTCTTAAAAATGAGGGGTATAGCCCTTGACTCTTGAATCATTTGAACTCCTTTCAAATAATGCAAGAGTCTACTAGTTGATTCTTCATTATTTTCTTCAATATTCGATCTCTTCAATTTATTGTTTTATTTTCTCGCTCTCCGCGATCCGGACCACTCTTGAAGACGGTGCACCGTTCGGGTGCACCCAATTGGGTATAGCCCTCGGCTCTTGAATCATTTAAACTTCTTTTAAATAATACAAGAGTCTTTTTAAGAGACTATGCTAAATTATTTTCCATCAAATTATATTTCTCTCTGCAATTTCTACCAAGAGCATATTTTCGGACCGGTCATACCAGTCATAGCTTTATATCTTTTTGAAGATTCATACCAATATCAACATAACAGACCGCTTAAATTGGTCTTAACCCATAATCTGCTTAGTTAATTTTAACTAAGAACCAAAATCCTGGTTGATCGGATTAGTTTTTTTTTCATATATTCTCACATCGACTCGAGTCTCCAATGCCTATAATCAGCCGGATGATTAACACCCATAGCCTAATGCATCCATTATCAAAATTTAGTTAGGCAAGATCCAAATTATCTTCGATCTAACTCTTTCATACCGCCCAATAATTAAATTCGGCACTACATTTATCCAAGTATTTGAAAATTGCACATTTGAGACCGCTTCTATTCACAAAAAGTCCTCATAATCACGTCGACTCATGCTTATGACCGTTAGGACATAATTGCACAATCAAGTCATAAATCATCAATGCTAACTTTACTGGGCTGTAAGAAACGGCCTAGTAACTTTTTAGCCCCCGAGCCCATCTCGGATGTCTATACAAGAAAACGAAGGGTCGACCTAGGTCAAACTCATTCCCGAAATTTCACACGCGCCCACCACATCTCCTTGTTCTTCGGACATTGCGATCGTACTCCTTCGTTCCCGCATAAACTAATCTCCAATTTCCTTTTTCCGTCCTTCAAGATGGGCAAGAAGAAATCCGCCACCAATCCTTCTTCCTCATCAACCGTTCCTCGCGAGTCAACTTCCCTTCGGCATTCGGGATTTGGGTAACAACAAGATTACTCGAATCATCTCTCAAGGAGATGGTTCGAGACGGGTACCTTCCCCCACAACCCATTCCGAACCGGAGTGCTCCTACTCCTGGCGAAATTCCATGGGGAATAGATGATTCCCAACGAGTTAGTGTTCAAATCTTTCTTCCTTCGTGGCCTCGATCTTCCATGTCTGTTCTTTTTTTAGAGGATTGCTTTTCTTCTACGGGTGGGAGTTGGTAAACTTAAATCCGAATTCCATCCTCCAGGTTGCTTTTTACATTCATCTCTGTGAAGCTTTCCTGGGAATCCGTCCCCGTTTTAAGCTTTTCCAGTACCTATTTCAAATCCGCCCGCTCCCCACATCAGCCAATCGCGCTGCCGTAGGTGGAGTGGGAATACAATCGTTGGAGCTCCGACGAGTAGTTCTCCCTGCCTTTGAATAAAAGCTTGGCTCACTAGAAAAATGGGTGGTTTTTCCGTGATAACCCCCAAACCGCTCTTCCCCTTTCGAGCCAAAGTAGCCAAAGATTTGCCTTGCAAAGACATCAAGGACGAACTTAAAGAAGATGAAGAAGTTCTTGCTCTCCTCGCAAGTATCAAATATCTAAAGGAAATAGAAGGCATCATCGCTGAGATGGTTCTTTGGAGTTTCATCGTACGAGGAGTTCAGCCACTTAAGAGGCAAAAGCATCCAGCGTGGTCTTTCAACGAGGACAGCGCTAATCCATCCGATGGAACACCTCTTCCCGATGTAGATCAGCTAGAGAAGTGTCTAAAGAAGATGCTCCAGCTCGGGCATGACACAACCGGATGCCGGAGGGTGGGTTTGGCCTTCGGCGCGTCAAATCCTCGAGACTCTATAAGTATCTTCCTTCTTCTTGAATACCAGCATTTTGATCATCATACCGTTATTCATATATTTTTTATTGAATGTAGAGAATGGATAACTATAGAAGTCATCCCCCACTTCCTCCCAATGACACATGGGGAGAAGATTATGAATCCAACACCGCTCCTCTTGCTTGTCCGGGCCGGTCCGCTTGCCCGACTCGATTCAAGGGGCTTCATACCGGTCATCTCTTCTGCCGACCAGGCCAACTCCAAAAATTTCCAAGTCCGGAAAGGTTGTCCAAGCCCCCGACACAAGAAAACGCACTCGCATCACTTAACATAGGTAAGTTGACAACAATCTGCTGCTCGTATCAAGGGATACTCGTACGGAAGCGCACGAACTTGAAGACCGGCGTAAAGAGCAAGAGGCCATCGAAAAGGATCGTCGAGCCGCTCTAGCCGCCTTTGAAGCTGCCGGTGCAGGAGGATCCCGGGGAGCCCCCAAATTAACGGATTCTCTCGCCAACATCCCCAAGAAGTATCCGTTTGGTACTCGGACCGATTCTTCGGGAGTGCATCAAGGAGATCCATTCCCACGCCGCAAGTCCAAACAGCGGTGAAAAGGAATGCAGAAGGCTCGAGCGGGGAGACTTAAGGTCCCCCAAAAAGAGTAAAACCTCCTCCGGCTTCAAAAAAGCCACCTCATAAGTCTTTTATAACACTCCTGCAGTTCCAAACTCTTCTTCGCTTTATCCTAGTCTTTCAATTTATTTAATTTTTCTACAGAATTCCTTCCAATCTCCAAGCTAGTATAGCTAGCTTGTTGAGAAACAAGCCCTCTATCCCTGCCACGATCGGTGGCACATCTTCAATTTCCACTCCTTCAGACCCGGATACTGTAAAAGTCTCCGAAGTCAAGAGTGCAGCAAACACAAAGGAAATCCCAGCTGCCTCATCCGAAGAACAATCCTCCAAAGAAGTCGAAGAGCGGGTCATCATCGATGTCGACGACACAACCATAAGTGACTTTCCGCCACAAGCTATCGTGTTCCGAGGCCACGCCCTAACTCCCACTAGGACCGGTCCGGATCGAGGAAATTCCCCCGGGCTAGGACTACCCGTAAGGCTTCGGGAGCGCCTAGGCTTGCCAAGATGGTCGTAGGTGATGTGGAAGTTGATAGCTCGAGCGGAGCCGAGAAAATTCACGACCATGGCTCAATGGGATTCTCTTGAAGAAGAAGCGGCCTTAAAGAACTTTTCCGAGTCCGGCCGGTATACCTTCATGCCTCTCCTAATCTTTCCTTAATTTCTTCACATTATAGTCCGACTCTTTGTTTCTCCTATCCTCTAGGTGCTTCTAAAAAATTACGAGGCCAAGAGTACGATCATCGCTCGTCTTGAGGAAGAGCTGCATTAGAATCAAGAGCGGTTGGTTGAACTTGAGTCTCGGACCGCCGGTCCGAAGTCTAAAGAAGCCGATTTGCTAAGAAGGGAAGCAAATCTGCTGAATACTCATCGAATGATGGAGGATCGTCGGCAGGAAATCATTAAACTTGGAAGGAAATCCAAAGTAAGCTTTATTAATTTTAACCTTAATTCCCTTAATTAACTTATAACTCTTCTCACCGGTGTTTGACTCCAGCCAACCGGTGCGGCCACACCCACGTCTGCAGCTCCCATGTTAAGGGTAAGGAAGGGTCCACCTCAACACCTCGGTCCGGACCTGCAGCCGAAGGGAAAGCGGTCCCCTAGGTAATGGGTCCTGCGGAGGCTGTGCTATCTGCTCGAGCCCTTGATCCTGCGAAGACGGCTCCGATAGGCTTCGTGAGCTGGAGCCCGTCGCCGTGACATGTTTGCTCTCTTGAGAACCTCCAATCGCCTTGTCGGTAACTCCCGAGTTCCTATGACAGCTTCTAGCCTTTCCCTGTATCCTTCTTCTTGCCTTTGAAGTTTTCCGAGCTCGTGCCCTCAACTCACGCCCTTCGATTGCCCTCTTTGGTTGTACTCGTGCTTCCGGTCGGGCTGCAAGAAGGCTTACTTGCTCCTCTCTTTGAGCTTGCTCCTCGGGGTCCCGGAGAAGCCTTTGGTTCTCCTCCCTTTGGGCTTGCTCTTCACGCTCCGCAAGAAGCCCGACATTGTCCTCCCTTCGGGCTTGCCCTTCGCGCTCTGCAAGAAGCCCGGCATTATCCTCCCTTCGGGCTTGCCCATCGCGCTCTGCAAGAAGCCCGGCATTGTCCTCCCTTCGGGCTTGCTCTTCACGCTCTGCAAGAAGCCCGGCATTGTCCTCCCTTCGGGCTTGCCTTTCGCGGTCTCTCTCCTCTTGGGTTTGTCTTTCCAAGTCCGGACGGTCCCGCTGCGGCTCGAGATCTTGTGGTGTGGCCCGCATTGACGCTTCGCGGACCCCTTCGGCCCCGGCCGAGGTTCCTTCATTGGCTACCCCTTCGGTCAAGTCAGCTTGTACGAGTATGCCTTCCTCTTCACCCACTGCGCCTCCCGGCTCTGCTGCTGTGGAGCCCCGACGGTCACTAATCATTCAACTTCCGGTATATCCTCCGGCCATAACGTAGGCTTTCCTGTTCGCTCCCCACGGACGGTGCCAGCTGTTGTGGTTACGAAGGCCACAAGCAATGAGGATTGGGCCAGCCCAAGGTGTCCCGAGAGATGTGGATGGGCTGCGGGACTACGAAGGTCCTTGGGCTAGGCCTAATGAAGAGGAACAGGAAAACTATGAAGGGAATGTGTTTGGGGGAGTCACGAAGGACCCCATACGAAGGCTCTCGTCGGGGGAAGGATTAACGCCGCCACGTGGCGGCATCCGGGCCCACTTAGCAAAGGATTAACACGAGCCACGTCGGCACAAGAGGCTGGCCCGCAACCGTACGATCTCGCCACGAGACGGCCCCGGCGAGCACCAAGACTCGACCTCGGCGCCTTACTCAAGGACGTCCGCTTCGCACGACCGTGACCACCTTGCTCGAGGGGTTCCGTCCCGCACGACTTTGGCCGCTCGACCCTCCTGCTCGACCTCCGGGCTTGACTTCGTGACTCGACCACCAACCGCATTAATTCCCAACCGCCCGGCACCCACATGGGCGTTACTCGGAAATCATTGGCGGGAGGCCCGAACCCATCCCTTCTGCCACCACCTGCTCCCGTCGGGCCACGCCGACGGGACGTGCCGTCCTCGTTGCCCGACAGGAGTTGGCGTGGACCGTAACCTCCGGGAGAAGCCGTTGTTTGCCGACGTACGGGCGTACGATCTCCCGTCACGCCCGTCGAACAGGTGTAACTCGAGGTCGAGCTCAAGTTACACTCCGTCTCGCACGATCTTCGCCCGCAAGCTCGAGCCACGGGGCGAGCTGCTCCCCTGTCTCGACCATGCCGGAACCATCATTGCGCTCGACAAAGAAGGACGGGTATGACCTGTCCCTTCCAACTACTCTACGACGACGCCATCCGCGGCTCCTCCAAACGCGGGGCACTCCACCCCGGTACTCCCAGCCTACAGGAACGACGCGACCACCCGGTCAATCTTGCCGGTACGTACGGGAAGAAGGCCGATAGGACAGCACCGAAGCTCGACTAACCTCGCGACTAGGCATCTCTCTCTCTCTCTCTCTCTCTCTCTCGTAACTCGAGCTCCACCCCTGCGACTATAAAGGGGTTCGAACCTCTCTCACGCGCAGGCATGGGACAACAAAGACACACGCCCCACACGCAAAATCTAGCACGGGACTTGGAGTACGCTCCTCTCCCATCTCTCCCGTACTCGGCTTTCCATTTTGACGCAAGGAACACGACGCCGCGACACACCCCCCCCGCTAGACGTAGGGAGCTTTCCCGAACCAGCCTAAATTCTTCGTGTCTTCCCTTGCGTACCATCCTGCCCAAAACGCACGATCCCCGGAACAAATTCTACCGCCGGTGGTTCGAACACCGACATTTGGCGCGCCGGGAAGGGGACTGTTGCGCGTTTCGCCGTTTTCCCTTTTCCCTCATGGCACGGATGGTTGATCCCGCACTTTCGTTTTGGGCCCCCGGCACTACCGTGCGCTTCGGGAGCCTCGACTTCCTTGCCACCTCCGAGCGGACGCCGGTGCGCGCCGAGCCGCCAACGCCGCGGGCCCCCGTAGCCACCCTTGTCGCCGCGAACGCGACACGACTCGGCCGCTCTCCTGGGGACAGCCGACCCCACGGTGGGACGGTTCGTTGGGATGATTATCCATCCCTCCGAATCCCTCTTCGACCTCCTCAACGCCGGGAGGACGAAGATTCGGATCGGGCAGCTGCGACGAAGCCCATGGCCCCTCCCGCGAGTGCAACGTGATGCGTGCCGCGGGAGCGGGCGCCCGAGCGCCGGGGGACCGGCCGCGCCGAGCCCGGCGCTCCCGGGACCCCAGCAGCCCAACGTGCGCACACCGCACCTCCGGGCGGCGACGATTTACGGGCACGCCTCCGGGCTAGGCGTCTAGAGCCGGAGGAAGCTCGCCCCGGCCTCGATGAGGAGACCGCCGCGGTGGAGCGGGAGTTGGAGCAGCATCGCCAGCACGCGGAGTGCAATGCGCGGGAAAGGGCTCGCCGCGTCCACCGGCGGATCGCCGACGATGACGGAGGCGAAGCCCGGCACTTTCCTCGCGCCGGGCGGAACGTTGCTGCGGCGGCTGCATTGTTAAAAACCCTCCTCGTGCAGCCGACTTTCGAGGTACAACGAGTGCGAGAGGGAGATGGCCGCGCTCCTCGCTAAGGCAGCGGAGCAACACGCGGAGAGTTCGCAGCGACGCGCCGCGCTGTCAAACCAGACATGCCGACGCGGCCGGCGCGACTCCCGGGCGGGGGTTCGGTGGATGCTTCGTACGGCAGCCCGCGCAGCCGGGCCAGCCCGGGCCTAGACAATCGGTGCACTCTCGCATCGGAGCTGCTCGTGACGCGCGCTCAACCTTGGACGCGCGCCGGCGCTCAGGACGACAGAGGCCCACGCCTTGTCCGTCACCCCCGCCGCGGAGGCCGGGGCGACGTCGAGCATGACCGAGCCGGAGCCCCGACCCCCGGGCCCCGGGGTCTTCGGCTCCGCGATTAGGGGAGCGACCTTCCCTCCACGTTTACGTGCTCTGACGACGGTCGCCAAATACGCGGGGAGTCGAACCCCTCCCTCCGGTCGGAGGACTATCGCCTTGCATGCCGGGCCGGGCTGCGCGAGCGACGATCTCGCCATTATACGGAATCTGCCCTCGTATCTCGCCGATTCGCCGAGAACCCGGCTCGAGCACGCCCGCGGATCGGATACGATCATGGGCCGACCTACGAGAGGTTTTCGTAGGCAACTTCCGGGCCACGTGCGCCCGCCGGGTAACCCCCGGGAGTTGAAGCACCTGTCGGCGAAGCCGAACGAGCCGCTCCGGGATTACATTTGACGTTTCTTCCGGCGCTGCAACGAGCTGCCCCACGTCGTAGACGCGGACGTCATCGGGCCCTTCCTCTCGGGAACAAACTGCGAGGCTCTAGTCCACGAGCTGGGGCGAAGCTGCCCGCGGACGGCTCGGGAGCTCCTCGATATCGCCACGAGTCACGCTTCGGGCGAGGAGGCGGTCGGTGCTCTCCTTCACCGCGACACACGCGAGAAAGGGAAGGGCAAGCGGACCGACGGCAATGCCGGAGGAGGACCTTCCGGCTCCAAGCCCAATAAGAAGAACAAGTCGCGGTCGAGTGAGGGTCCCATGGTGGCCACGATCGAAAAGAAGGGCGCGAAGCTGCCCAACAAAAACCCTCCGGACCACTTCGAGAAGAAGTGGAACGGGCCGTGCCCCAACCACGAGTTCGCTGTTAAGCACCGATGCGGGATCGCTCGCCGATGAAGAAGTTCATCACGTAGGATGGGCGGAAGGGCGCCCTCGGCGAGACCGGGAGGAGAACGCCGGAGTCGAGGGCGACGTCGGCGAAGAGAACGACGAAGGCTTCCCTCGAGCGGAGGGCTGCTCGATGATCTTCGCGAGCTCCGATACTCGCCTAGGTCGGCGCTCCGTCAAGCTCGAGCGTCGCGAGGTCCGCATCTGCGGAGCCTGCAACTCCGGCTTACCTCAAGTGGTCGGAACTCCTGATCACGTTTGATCGCGCCGATCATCCGGCGCGAGTTCCACGGCCGGGTCGATACCCGCTCGTGGTCGACCCCATCGTCGCCAAGACACGCCTCTCCAAGGTGTTGATGGACGGAGGCGATGGCCTCAACATTCCGTACGCCGATGTCCTGGACGCCATGGGCATCGAGCGCTCGCGCATTCGCCCCAACGGTTCGCCGTTCCACGGCGTCGTTCCCGAACGCAAGCCGTTCCCATCGAGCGGATCGATCCGCCCGTCACCTTCGGGACTCCTTCGAACTTCCGAACGGAGACCCTCACGTTCGAGGTGGTCGGATTCCCGGAGTCTACCACGCCATCCTCGGGCGGCCATGTTACGCGAAGTTCATAGCCGTCCCGAACTACGTCTACCGAAGCTCAAGATACCGGGCCGAAGGGAGTCATCACCGTGGGCGCGTCTTTTCAGCACGCCTACCGGTGCGACGTCGACAAGCTGCGACCGGCTTCGGCACACTTGGGCTCCACCACCGAGCCGGCGGTCATCGGGGAGCGGGTAGTCGAGGACCCACCGCGAGCGAGCCGCAAGGCGACCTCGTTTGAGCCGGCGGAGGGAACCAAAGAGGTCGTCCTCGACCTCGAGGGAGACGAGAAGAAGACGGTGCGTATCGGCACCTCCCTCTCCCCTAAATAGGAAAACGCGCTCGTCGACTTCCTCCGTGCGAACGCCGACGTCTTCGCGTGGAAGCCTTCGGACATGCCGGGAATACCAAGGGAAGTCGCCGAGCACTCCTTGGATATCGGGCCGGGCTCCAAGCCGGTGAAGCAACGCCTGCGACGCTTCGACGAGGAGAAGCGCAAGGCCATCGGGGAGGAGATCACGAAGCTTTTGGCGACCGGGTTCATCAAGGAGGTGTATCACCCCGAGTGGTTGGCTAATCTCGTTCTTGTACGAAAAAGAATGGGAAATGGAGAATGTGTGTTGATTATACTAGCTCTGAATAAGGCCTGTCCCAAGGATCCTTTTCCTTTACCGCGCAGTGACCAAATAGTCGACTCGACCTCCGGGTGCGAAACCCTCTCGCTTTCTAGATGCGTACTCCGGGTATCATCGGATAGCGCTTGATGAATCCGACCAACTCGCAACCTCCTTCATCACGCCCTTCGGCTCGTACTTCTATACAACGATGCCCTTTGGGCTCAAGAATACTAGTGTCACGTACCGGAGGTCCATCCGGAAATGCTTCGACTATCTCATCGGAGATATCGTCGAGGCCTACGTAGACGACATCGTCGTCAAGTCCAAAAAGGCCGACCAACTCGTGGTCGACCTCGAGCGCGTGTTCGCCAAGCTGCGCGAGAACGGTGTCAAGCTCAACCCCGAGAAATGCGTCCTTGGGGTCCCGCGGGGGATGTTGTTGGGATTCATCGTCTCGGAGCGTGGCATCGAGGCGAACCCGGAGAAGATCACCGCCATCGAGCGCATGGGTCCGATCCGGAACCTCAAGGGGGTGAAACGGCTCACGGGGTGCCTAGCGGCGTTGAGCCGCTTCATCTCGCGACTTGGGGAAAGAGCCCTCCCGCTCTACAAGCTCCTCAAGAAATCCGAGCGCTTCGAGTGGACGCAGGAGGCACGGGTCGCGCTCGACGATGTGAAACGGATCCTAGCCAACCCTCCGGTTTTGACTCCGGTCGTCGGCGCCGCCATCGTGGTCGACCGAGAGAAAGAAGGGCACGTTCTCAAGGTGTAACACCCGGTCCGCTACGTCGGCGAGGTGCTCTCCGACTCGAAGACTAGGTACCTACAAATCCTCAAGATCCTCTACGCCGTGATGGTCGCCGGACGCAAGCTACGCCACTACTTCGACGCGCACTCGATAACCGTGGTGAGTTCTTTCCCTCTACGCGATATCATCGAGAACGGGGAATCTGCAGACAAGGTCGGGGTGCTCGTCGACTTCATCGCGGAGTGGACGGAGACCCGGTTACCACCCGCGCAGGCGATAAAGTCCAGGGTGCTCGTCGACATCATCGCGGAGTGGACGAAGACCCGGTTACCACCCGCGCCGGTGGACCAAGAGTACTTGGGTCATGTACTTCGACGGGTCGTTGATGCGTCAAGGAGCGGACGTCGGACTCGTCTTCGTCTTTCCCGGGAGTGCGCATGAGGTACGCTATTCGGTTGCATTGTTCAGCTACAATTAATGTAGCCGAGTACGAAGCCTTGGTCAATGGCCTCAAAATCGCCATTGAACTTCGGATCCGACGACTCGAGGTCCGCGGGGACTCTCGGCTCGTCGTCAATCAAGTGATGAAAGAGTCAAGCTGTCGAAATGACACGCCGATGCTCTATCATCAAGAGGTGCGGAAGCTCGAGGAGAGGTTCGATGGGCTCGAACTCAAGCACATTCCGCGACAGCTCAACGAGGCAGCGGACTCGCTTGCCAAGATGGCGTCCGGCCGGGAACCGGTCCCGTCGGGCATCTTCGCCCATGACCGGTTCCAGCCATCGGTTCGATCCCCCGTTCCCCCAAGGATGATGGGGGACCCATCGAAGCGAACTCGGGGACCGCCCGAGCGTCAACCTCGACTCGAGGAACACTCGAGCCCTAACAAGAACTCGGAGGCTGGTCCTCCGCCGACGGGCGGAGAAATCATGGAAATCGACGTGCCGGCGGATGGCGCGGTACGACCATCCGATTGGAGGGCGCCGTACATCGAGTACCTCCTCCACGGCAAGCTTCCGGCCGACCGGACGGAGGCGAGGCGTCCGCACGAGCGCTCTACGTGCTTCGTCTTGGTCGAGGGTGAGCTTTATAAACGCAGCGTGTCAAGAATCTTGCAGCGCTGTATTCCGATTGAGGAAGGCGTGCAACTCCTCAACGACATCCACGCGGGTGTCTACGGGCACCACGCCGCGCCTCGGACCCTCGTAGGCAATGCCTTTCGACAAGGCTTCTATCGGCCAACCGCCGTGGCGGATGCAACCCGCATCGTCCACACATGCAAGGGTTGCCGGTACTACGCCCGACGGACACATCAACCCGCTCAAGCCCTCCAAACCATACCCGTCACTTGGCCCTTCGCGGTGCGGGGTCCGGACTTGGTCGGGCCTTTAAAAAAGGCACCGGGGGCTTCACTCACTTGCTCGTCGCGGTCGACAAGTTCACAAAATGGATCGAAGCTCGAGCCATCGGCAAGATCCGCTCCGAAGAGGCGGTCGAGTTCTTCCTCGACATTGTTCATCGTTTTGGCATTCCCAACTCGATAATCACGGATAATGGCATGCAATTCACGGGGAAGAAGTTCCTCACGTTCCGTGACGACTACCACATTCAAGTGGATTGGGCGGCCGTGGCTCACCCCGAGACCAACGGGCAGGTCGAGCGGGCGAACGGCATGATCCTAGAAGGGCTCAAGCCACGCATTTATGATCGTCCGAAACGCTTCAGCGGTCGATGGGCAGCCGAGTTACCGGCCGTCCTCCGGAGCCTTCGAACAACTCCGAGTCGAGCAACCGGCTACACGCCGTTCTTCATGGTATACGGCTCGGAAGCGATTCTTCCGACCGACCTCGACTATGGTGCTTCTAGGGTCCGCGCCTTCAACGAGCAAGGGAACCAAACGGCACTCGAGGATGCAGCGGACCAGCTCGACGAAGCACGCGACGCCGCGCTCTTGCATTCCGCTAAGTATCAACAAGCGTTTCGACGATACCACGATCGCAATGTCAAGAGTCGAGGCTTCAACGTCGGAGACATGGTGCTATGCGAGTGCGAGCAACAAGGATCGCCACAAGCTATCCCCTCCTTGGGAAGGACCCTACATCGTTGCACGCGTCATCGGGCCCGGCTCCTACAAGCTCAAGACGGTGGAAGGTCGAGAATTAACCAACGCTTGCGCAGATTACGTAAGTTCTATCCCTAAATTCGTATTTGTTCCTTTGCTCCTTAAACGTTCGCCCGCTAAGTACGGTGACCCTCGACCTCCGCTGCGAGGTCGAGCCTCACTCGGGGGCCGGAAGGCGGGCGAAACCACGATTTTTCAAAAACAAAAATCGCTACACTTAGCTCTATTTTGCGAACAAATTTGCTAAGTTTGACTTGGTCTCGGATTTGAATCTCGCTGAGACCAAAGTAAGCACGAGCAAACGAACTCACGAGTCTAAGTTGGTCGGAAGGTCGAAGCTCGAGCGCCTCGGCGGCCCTAGCAAACGCTCACCAAAAACGACTAAGTTCAAACTTTGCGAATCGATGAGATAAGATAAAAAGGCCAAAACATAGTCGAGTCGAATTTAAAACTGCTTCATAAAGAGCAAGACCTCGGAGGGTCGAGCGCAGAACGATTTAATAAACTTAAAGTTATTTACATACGGGGAACTACGCCCCTTTGTTCATAACAGAACAAAAAAAACGAAAACTAATCCCCTAACTTCTCTACATCTTGGGGAGGGGCTCCTGCTCGAGCTTTGCAGCCGAGAGAATCGGCGGGTGCGCGGGTCTCGGCCTTCGGCGACTCCGGCTCGGGCCGGCGAAGCCGGGGACAAGTCCCGTGCTAACGGCCCGAAGTCGAGATCTTCGTAGTGGGACGCCGGCACCGTGAAGGTCGCACGCACGGTGGAGCGCCCGGCTCCTCGAATCACCACGCCGATCTGCTCGGCGGAGCGGTCTCGACGTTCCGCTCGACCTCGACGTCGACGAACGCGCGGCCCGGGGCAGCGTCGAGCTCCCTCTGCGACGCCTCCGCCGTGACCAGCCTTTGCTCCAGCCCTGCAAGAAAAACTTAACTTTAGAAACCCGAGCCCGAGTAGTCGAGAAAACGACTAAGAGATTTGCCTAATATCAAAAAGAAGGGCTTCGAGCACTTACCCTCCTTCTCGACCCGCCGCTCCCGGAGTTCACGGAGGTAGCCGGACGGGGTGCAGTGGGAGACCTCCGCCGCGGCCTCGGCCTTCTTCCTCTGCTCCCGCTCCGCTTGGAGCGCCTCCTTGACCTTCTCCATCGTCGAGGCGGCCTCTTCGGCCTTGGCCGGGGCCGCCGGGGCCGCCTCCCTTGCGCGGCGCGCCTCGGCCGCCTCGAGCTCCGCCGCCTCCTTCGCCGCCCGGAGAGCTTCCTCCCGAGCGAGTGCACCCTCCAATCCGGCGCGAGCCTCGCCGGCCGCCCGCATTAGTTCGCTCGCCTCGACTCGAGCCGGGCCAAGAACGCCCGCACGGCCGGCGCGAGCCCGGCCACGAAGTTTGACGGCCTCCGGTCCGGAGGCTGCTCCGAGCGCGGCCGAACTCCGCCGGCGCCCCTCCCGCCACCGTGGCCGCCGCGGCTGCCACCTCGACGTCCGTCCTCCTCGACCTTGCGGCCTGCGCTGCCGAGGAGGTCGGTGACTTGCGAAGGGTCGTAGGCGGAGCTCTTCTCCGCGGCGGCGCCGTCCGCTGGGCGCGAGCGCGCCATCGCCGGGTTCGCCCTCGCGAACGCGCTTGCCGGCAGCCACCGTTGGGTCGACCACCGCCCGCGACGGCTCCTCGGCGGGTCTTGCGGGAACCTCGACGTCGGGCGAGGGCCCCACAACGCCTACCCCGCCGGGCGCACCAGGTTCAAGGACATCGACACGCGCGTCCGCGTGTCATGAGGCCGGCTCACCGGCCGCAGCAGGTTTAGAGACATCAACGTGCGCGTCCGTACGCCGGTCTTCCGCATCGCCCGTCGCCGGCTCGAGGACGGTCCGCGGTTCTGGCTCGCGGCGCCGAGCACTAGAACCTTGCGCGGGCACCACGTCCGCGGGCGCGGCGGAGGGAAGACCTCGCGGATCTACGCCATCCGCCACACCGTCTCCGAGCGCCGCGGGCGTGCGGTTGAGGTCCGTACCGCCTCCGACTAGCTCGGCGATCATCTCCGCCTCCTCCCTTGCATCGACGGCGGGATCTACCGTGAGATCTACCACCTCGACCCAAAGAAGGGGTCCAGGCTGGTCCGAGTCCCATCCGTGCGAGGCGCCTCGCCGGCCCTAGAGCTCGACCCATCCCCGTGCGGAGCGGGCCGACTCGTGGGGCCGGCCACGAAGGTCGAGGTCGAGGGGGCGGAGGACTCGAGAGCCGAGGTGACGGCTCGGCGGGAGCGGACGAACGGGGTCTCCCCGTCGCTGCGAAACTCGGCGGCTCCGCCATCATCCTCGGAATCCGTCGGCACGGGGGTTGAGGCGGTCGAGGCGATGTCGGGGTTCCGCCCCGTGGCCCGGTACGCCTCCCTCTTCCTCCGGCGCTCAACGTCTCGCGCCGCCTTCTCGAGCTTGAGTCACACGGCCGCGTCCTTGGCCGCCTTCCTCTTGGCTTGCTCCTCCGCGGCTTGGAGGCGATTGGCCTCGCGGCGAGCGGCCTCCTCGGGAAGCCGCAACTTGGAGCGCCGAGTAAGCGGAATCCGAGCGGACTACAAGCACGAAACGAGTAAGCAAACAAACTCGAAAGGAAACTCGAATGCGCAACGAGGCATCGAAGGTCGAGTCGGCTTACCACATCAAGGGCCTGCGGGTGCGGCTTCATCCGAGGAGCCCCCGAACGAGGCCAGGCGCGCGTGGCGGTCCCCGGCGCACTCCGGACGCGCTCGCACGACGGTGTCGTCGTTGAGCTCCTACACCGCCATCACCGTGTCCGGGACGACGCGGTCGTTGCTCGACACTTGGTGGATCAGCATCGTGCGCCGCATTAGCGGTGCGAACCTCCGCTTGTGGTAGGAGCCCACCACCACCGTTGTGTCGACGTCGAACCGGGCCGGTGCCGGATCGCCTCGATCATCATGTCGACCTTGGATCGGCCGGCGCGAGGGCAGCCCCACTTCCATTCTCCGGGGCCTCCTCGAAGACTCGGCCCTCGAAGGCTGGGAAGGGATGCTCCGGATCTTGACGGAGATAGAACCACTTCGGGTGCCATCCCCGGTTCGACGTGGGGGTGGTCACCGTGACGTAGTCCCTCCCCGGTCCTTCTTCATCACGATCCTCGCGCAGCCGACGTGCACGGGAACTTCCTCGCCCCGGAGTTCCGCCTGCGGTAGAGGTTGATGCAGAAGTAATACCTCCGGAGGTCGAAGTTGGGCGCGATCCCCGGAAACCCTCGCAAAGAGCAACGAAGGTGCTCAACCGCTGGATCCCGTTTGGGTTCGGATGGTGAAGCTCCAGCCCATTACGGAACATCATCGCCCGCAGGAAATCATTCCCGGTGTTCCATACCACGCTCGTGAAAACGCAGAACGACACCACGTAGCCCCGGGATGGCTCCGGGTGCGACTCGTTGCCGGGAGTCTCCACCACCTGTCGGGACCGCGCTCGCGCAGCAGGCCCTGCGCCACCAACCGGTCGAGATCGGCTCTCGACGTCGTGGAGCAAGTCAAGGTCGACATGGCGGAGGCGCGGGTGGAAGAGCTCGGGGGCTACGCAAGGAAGGCAAGGGCGCGTGGGAACCAAAGGACGCGGCAGGCGGCGGCTTAAATAGGCGATTGCGGCTGGCGGTCGCGACCCTTATTTCAGATCGAGGTCCGCAATTTGTTTCTCGATTTTGGGAACAATTGCATGCTAGTCTTGGTACTACCTTAATCCGGAGCTCGCACATCACCCACAAACCGACGGACAATCGGAAAGATTAATACAATATTTGCAAGATATGTTGAGAGCGTGTGCTTTAACACAAAAGGAAATTGGGATGATCAATTGCCTTTCATTGAATTTTCCTACAACAATAGTTATCAAAAACCTCCGGAGTTACTCCCTTTGAGGCCTTGTACGGACATTCTTACCGTACGCCTTTAAATTGGTCCGAGTCGGGTGAGAGAACAATATTTGGTCCTGATCTTGTTGAGCAAGCCGAGGAAAAAGTGAGTGAAATACAAGCTAATATGAAGGCTGCTCAATCCCGCCAAATAAGTTACGCAAATAAAAGGAGACGCCCGCTCGAATTTGAAGTAAATGATCATGTCTACCTTCGTGTATCTCTAAATAAGGGTGTGTCATGCTCCAATAAAAGGAAAACTTGTTCCACGGTATATTGGACCATATCCAATTGTGGAGAAGTTTAGCCCCGTGGCATACCGTTTGCAATTGCCGGAAAATTTGGAACGTGTGCACAATGTGTTTCATGTATCTCAGCTCAAGAAGTGTCCAAAACCACCCATCGATGTTGTCATTTCCGACACCGAGCAATTCCAAGGGGATCTTTCTTATCCGGAAACTCCCGTCCGGATTCTTGATCAAAAGGATTGTGTTACTCGCAACCGCACTATCACCTTCTATAAAGTGCAATGGAGTAACCATACCGAGGATCAAGCCACTTGGGAACAAGAGGAATTTCTGAATAATCATTTTCCCGAGTTCCTCGCTTCACAATCGAGGTAACGCCACACCCCTCCCCCCCCCTGAATCGCTATTTCACCGATTTTAATCTAGGGACGATATTTCTTTAAGGCAGGAGGGCTGTGACATCCCGTGTCACACATTGGCGATTGCACTGTGCTAATTAACGATTTGCAAGTGCAAAACGTCATTAGGGTTTGCCTCCACATAAAATGACAATTAGGGTTTTAATTAGGGTTTCTAGAGACTCAAACCCTAGCTCTCAAGATCTTGATGATTCTCCATCTTAGTGGCCCCATATTTTTGGATATTCTGGTAGCACACATCGGACATAAATTTAGGGCATTTTTCCCAAATTTTTAGGTTGGCACATTTTCGTAGAAAAATCAACTAAGGACTGAAAACAGCAGCTGTTCTGGATTTTTAATAAATTTTTATAAGCCAAATCAGAAGTTTTGCCTCTAACAAAAGTTGTTTATCATAACGCACTGGACCTACAAAAATTCTGGTTTCCAAAAATACCAAGCGGAAGATTTTTAAATGAAGCAAAACCGAAACGAGTGCAGAATGGCAAAAGCATAAATAGGAGGAACCTTCCGGGAATAGAGCTCGCACGATAGCCCGGGGCCACCGGGCAGCCGCCCATCGATGTTCGTGCCCATCCCGGCCGAACAGGCCGCCGTCCTCCTGCATAGCGCCGCCCCACGCGTCGGTGATCGCCATGGTTGCGTTGAGTCCACGTGAGAGGGTCGGTCGTCCATCGTCGCCACAAAAGATATTCCCCTGCCACCGCCCGAGCGAACCCTCCCCACCGCCCTCACCTCCAGTCCCTCTCGCCCTCGCCTCGGTGCGTCACGAGCTCCGCCTCACACCCGGGGAGCTCCCCGAGCACGCGCCGCCCTGCCCCTCCCGGGTTTAGACCAATCGCACTTTTCCCCTCCGCCGTCCGCCGTCGCCATTGTTGGCCGCAAGCCATCCAAGGTGATCCATTCTTCGATTCCTCTCTCCATTAGCTTCCCTTGGTCCTCACGAGCCTGCCGTGAGCTTCCATCGCTATACGTGTAGCACATCGCCGGGAACGCCACCGGAGGACGCGGCCGTCCGCCACCGCCGCCCACCTCTCCGATGTCTCACCGCCACGGTGAGCTCCCTTGGCCATGGGGCACGGCTGGCGTCTTCCCGCGCCGCGCTGGTACTCACCAGGTCCCCCCCGGTCTCGGGCTCCACAAAGCCGTCGGTAGCCACGCCACCACCGGCGCCCTGGGCGCGCGCGTTTGCCACGGCGCGTCTAGAGCATGCTGGCCGCGCACCAGCACTTAGTCAAATTTTTGAGTTGCGATGGCGTAAACGTAAAAACAATGAACTTTCAAACGATTTAAAAATTGCATAACTTCGCGTAGGAAACTTGGATTTGCACAAATGAGGACTTTCTGGAAACCTTGTGATCTGTACTTTGAAACGAACCTATTGGACGTATATGGTTATGTGGAAAAAATACAAGTTTGAGCAACCTTAAGTTGCTATCACGGTCACGAGGCTTAACGGGATTGCTTTTTAGAAATTGTGTAACTTTCGCCACTTAACACCAAAGTACTCAACCAAGCACTCGTTGGAAAGTTTGGAATGTGTACTTTGTCATGAGTACATAAGCCAAGTACTTTCTGCAGAGAAAATGAAAGATTCTAGTACTTTAAAGTGCTAACCCGTTAAGGGAACTTTTTAGAAATTCCATAACTTTTTCTATACAAATCCAAATGATGTAATTAAACACTCGTTGGAAGCCTCCGAAGTGTAATTTATATGACCCTAATTGGTTTACCTAAGTTCTATGGTGAAAAGTTGAGTTTTAGGCTCATTAAGTAGGCTTCACGATAAGCCTGGAATGGACTTGAATGAAACGGTTTTGTAAATAAAGCTTCACCAAATTTGAACACGCCATTTCATTTAGCTTGTTTCATCATATCGCACATGGTTCGGATGCATTTGAGCATGTCATGATAATTTCTAACATTGTTGCTTAAGTACATTATTTACCTTGTCTACAGGATAGGAAAAACTTGTATAAATTCATATTTGCTTTTGGTGCTCAATCATAAAATGATTAAAATCGTCTTGAGGATCTATTGTAGTACTCTCTTGCATAATGACAGATTATGAAAAGATATAAAAATGGTGCGTATTAAGACTTGTCCTTAAATAAATTTTCCTAGATCATCTCATGTTAGTTAATATTTTATGTGCACATTTACCCTGTTGTTATACCATGGCAGCCACCTACTTAAATATTTATTCCACTTTATTCATATACATTACTCATCCTTGCCATACTCTCTTGCTTGCTAATTAAATATGCATATTTAGGCTACATAGTTTATATTTCTTCTAATTAGAAGGTTATCCCTATGACATTATCTACATAAATCATCATCATGAAAAATCATCTCACCTTGACATGAGCATGTTTATTTATGCAAACATTTCATTGAATTTCATTATTGAGAAAGTTCCATGAACTAAATATCTATAAATTCGCTCATGCTCACGCATCGCGTTGCATTCATATAGGAACCCCGACCGAAGGCAAGAACCAGGAAGGGCAGCAGCTTGGACTGAGTACCTTTGAGTGTGCTAACTGCGAACCCAACCAAGGCAAGCCCCGGAGCATAATCCTACTTGCTTAAATTTTCCTTCTTTAATTCATTTAAGTCTATGTTTTGTATTGTGCATTTACGTTCAGGAGTTAATCGTAAACTAGGTGCATTAAATCCCTGTTCCCATGGTTTGGCTAGGTATAATCCTGTTCATTAGATGCTGCGCTTAATAAATTGATCGGTAGCAACACCGAGTGGTTTGTAGACCACCCGGTCTAGGCATTAAATTTTGGTTACCCTCACATGATTAAATTGGAGACCGGACGGGAAAGTGCATGTGTTGGAAAGTGGTGACAAGGTTGGCCCTTGTTAGCCATAGCCCCGTGCGTGTCGGTTGAGGACCGTTCGTTGTGACTCCGCGAGCAAGTATTAAGTTATGGACAAAATGCATACCTTCGTATGCGAGTTGGTAAACCGATGTAACTTGAGAGTCGCAGTGTTGGACGGTCACTCCACCCTTTTGTGCAAAGTGTTGGTCACGGTGGATGCACGGGTTTATGAGTAGATGGAGGGTGTGTTATTACCCTTGGCCCCGACGCTACCGTGGTTGCATGTGGAATGCACACTCGGAGAGGGGACCCGACTCATATCTATGGTGATCTTGTGAAAGGTGGCCATACGTGTTCTTAAATGATGCGTATGTCGTGCATTTGGGTTTCCCTGCAGGGTGTAAATCGATATATATCGCCGTCCCTCGCGGTGATGAGTACCACTTGTCTCAAGCAGATTACATCATAGTAAGAAAAGAATATGATGAATAAGCTTGCTGATTTCGAAGTATTAATTCATGTATTGCAACCATGTTTGTTAGAGTTGCTCACTAAATTTATATTTCCGTTTCCACCCTTTTAAATTGGCTTCACTTGAGGCGGGTTCTCAAGGCGGAGAAAATGGAGTTTATGTACCCAAGCAACAAGAAGGGCAGCAAAGGACACCCCCATGACTTGCTTCCATTCTATGCCTACATAAACAGGATGTTCGGAAAAACTCTTAGTCCAAGGGAAGGTGATGCCTCACCCATCCCTTCTTATAACAAGTCCATCCTTGCTGCTATGGCTCCTTCTCCTCCTCATAGTACTCCTTTCTCGGTGTTTGACTTCATTTGGGAGGAAATTGAGACCATTGCAAATTCTACACTAAAAGACTTGTGGCTATGCTCCATATATCATGCATATGATTGAGCGAGTGAATGGTGGCACATTTGTGTGCAAGGAACAACACAAGTCACTATTTGTAAAAATCATCATCCCACCAATACAAGAACCAACAGCAGCTCCTTCATAACCTATGGCACCTTCCTCTCATGGAGCGAGAACTCTTTGTGGGTCCAAGTGGCAGCGGTCAGCATGGTGATAGGCCTCCTTCCCCTTGGTGGAAAATAATAAACATGCTTTCTTTCTCAACAAAAAAAAACCAATATGAAGCCGATGTGAAAGCACACCATGAGCGTCAAGTAAGAAAGGGAAGCGGATCCCCTACCGTATCGCTCGGTGCAGTACCGCCACCGACGCATGGGCCCGGGCCTCATGTGTCGGTGACGAGCAAGTACGGTAGGCGACCCCCACCCTAAGAAAGAAGGACACTTTGTCAATTCAAGAAATGCATGGTCACTTGAACTTGCAACCACCAAGGTCCCCGGGTGGCTCGAAGGTGTAGGGAGTCCCATAGAAACTTGAGATGAGAGACAAACAAATTTTGACCAAAATGATTATGCCTCTTACATTTATGGTGATATGAGTTATGGCGGCCATGGTTATAGTTTTGGTGGTGCATGAGCCTCCACTTCAGGCCAACCTCCTCTATTTGAACTTGGTACAGCTTCGTACATCAGCCACCTCAATTTGATCTGCGGTGCATCTCGGTTTGACAATAATACTTGAGTTTGGACAGCAGCCCCCTCGTTTTGATCCTCCTTCAAACTGAAGCCAAAGGCTAAGGGAAGAAACATGCCATGGATATCATGTGTAAGCTACAAACTTTATTGATCACCCCTTTTGGTGCTAGATGACAAAGGCGGAGAGAAGATTAAAGCTCAAATCTTTTCGGCTCTCCTTTCTATTTCAATTTAGTTACGTCGTGGAAACCGAAAGTTCCAGTTTAATAATCCTATTTCTATTCTTAGTGGACTTGAGACATGGAATGAGTGCTACATGTGTGAACCCCTTTATTTTGTTTTAAGGCTATATTTGTGGTAATTGTGATGCATATTGTATTGATGTAATGTTTTTTCTAGAATATGTGAAGTTTGTGAAAACCGAATGGTCCGATTTGCATAGACAACACATATGCTCTCTTTTGCTCATTGTGAATCTTCTTGCCATATGCATCATGTGCTATCTGATCACACACACTTTTTGCACCCCACGAATGCACACATATAGGGGGGGGGGGGGGCTCTCATGTTTTTCTTGAACATGTGTAAATGACTTGTGAGGCCAATATTTGAATTCAATTCAATATGCACATATTAAGGGGGAGCTCATGCTATATGTTTGCATTTAAAATATGTTTTGTATATCATTCGTAAGCTTTAATCAAGGTTGTCATCAATCACCAAAAAGGGGAGACCGAAAGTGCATCTAGTCCCCAAGTGGGTTTTGGTGTATTGTATGACAACATGATTAAAGGTCTAACAATCTTTTGTAAGTTTGTAAGCAGGGATTAAATGATAATTGTACATCGTGCGACTGAAATGGAATAATAATATCGTGGTACAAATGATTCAAAATACGAGACATGGTTATTCATGACATGATTTGAGTCTCCAAAATGATTGCTTATACAAAGTCAAGAAAAGGAGTGATAAAGTACAAATTGGAGATAAGACATACAAATTACTTGATCAATCAAATGGTTGAAAGACTATGAAAAATGTGGCATGCAAAGTGTAGTGAGAATGGATTCATTTATACATGGTGGTAATCTCACTTTATTGGAATTTGTCATAAGTAAAAAGAAGAGATGATCAAGTGCTATTCTTTGATGGCATCTTTATTTGGACGCAACTTGATCAAGACAACAATTCAAGCAAGAACAAAATGAATGCATATGGATGATGCAAAGTTATGTATGGCTAAATTAGTGAGACGGTGAAGGATTGGCATGACTTGGCCGCGATGGACCATGCAAGGGAGAAGAGCAAGATGGAGTCTTGGCATCCAAGGACCAATGTGATGGTGAAGGGCAAGTGGAGCACAATCTCGATGGACCGATCAAGCTAGAAGTGGTCATATATTTCCAAGTATCAATCATTGTTCAAGAATGAAGATATAAAATTACTTGAGAATAAAAAGTGGAAAATAACATATGGATTGAAATATTCCAAGTCACCAGCTCTAGGAAGATGACGCCCAAATGAAAGTATATGTGGCAGCCCTCATGAAGCTAAAAGAGAAGAAGTGGCAAGATTCAAATTACAAGCTCAAGTTGAAGATGATAGTTTTATATTTGATCTTGAGTTTAGGCATGTCACACTATCAAGAGGGATGCAACGTTGCTAGTCTTGCTTATGTCTCGGTGCTCAAAATGATCCAATGACCCTTGGGGAGAGTTTAACCTATCTTGAGTGATTTTGGACGTTGTGCTTAGTTTGGATGGATAGCCCTCTCAATGAGCTTTCCATAGAGTCCAAGATCACCAAAATCGGCCTTCGGAGTCAAAAGTTACGACCTTTTTCCCAACCGGTTCTCTACCTATTTTGAGCCGATCGAAGTTCCAATGCCATACCGGAAGTTCCAATAGCCTTACAGAGAGTTTTGGCTCTCTAGAGTGGCTATACCAGAAGTTTTGGCTCTCTGGAGTGGGTATACCGGAAGTTCCGGTACGGACACCGGAAGTTCCGGTGAGGGCACCGTCTTGACCCGGTCGGAAGTTCCGATGCCATACCGGAAGCTCCGATAGCCTTACAGAGAGTTTTGGCTCTCTAGAGTGGCTATACCGGAAGTTCCGGTGTGGGCAACGTCTTGACCCGGTCGGAAGTTTTGATGCCATACCGGAAGTTCCGATAGCCTTACAGAGAGTTTTGGCTCTCTGGAGTGGCTATACCGGAAATTCCAATGACGGACACTGGAAGTTCCGGTGCGGGCACAATCCTGACCCTAACCTACCTATCGGAAGCTCCAGTGCTATACCGAAAGTTCCGGTGCGTGCCGGAAATCAGACCTAACCCTAGATCTACCCCAAACCGGAGGTTCCGACCTTTGGTCGGAAGTTCCGGTGCGGGGCGTCCAGTAACCACAACGGCTCTTTTTAGAGAATGTCCTTTATAAACTCACCTCAACCCCCAACCTGTGAGATGTCGGTTCCTTTCTAAAGAAACACTCTTTTGAGCCAAGAAATAGCCTTCCACTCCCCATTACTTAGTGCTAGATCTTCCGGGTGAGATTGGGTGAAAGATTGAGAGAGAAAGAGCAAAAATTCATTGTTGAGCATTTGAGTTCATAGTAAGCAATCTTTGAAGCATTTGTTACTCTTGGAGGTGAATCCTCCTAGTCGGCTAGGCGTCGCCCTAGAGGTCCCAAGCTTGTGGAGAGCCTTGGGAAGTTTGTGAAGGTTCGCTTCACCTCCGAAAGGAAAGAAGCAAAGCTAGTGGATTGGGGAAAGTGGTTGAAAGAGACCCGGCTTGGAGTGAGCGTTTGGGCTGCTCAAGCTTCCTCAACGGAGACGTAGACAACTTGGGAGCAAGTTGTTGAACTTCGGCAAACAAATCACCGTGTCTTCAATTGGTTTGCCTTTCTAGTTCTAGTTTGTTTTTTCCGTTCTCTAGTAGGTTGCATGAGTAGTTGTGAGTGTTTCCTTTGTGGTAATTCCTGCTCTTGCTTGTATGCGACCTCTAGTAGTATTGCCTTGTGCTAGGACTCCTCGTGGTAGTGCTGTTCGCTTGTTTATGTTTTATGTCCTGAGAAAATCAGAGTGTACGGTTGAATCCGTTTTTGGACGAGTGCGTTGTTTGGTTGGCTTCTTTGTGAAACTACCTTGTGTTTTGCTTTGTTTCCTGCGTGGTAGGGTGCATGCTTAGAAGTGTTGGCTTGTTCCTTTAATCCTAGTTTACTTCCATCTCTTTGACAAAATCGGTGTGTCCAGTTTTGGTTATTGTAATTCCGCTGTGAGTTTTGGATTAATTTTTAGGAACGCCTATTCACCCCCCCCTCTAGGCGACATCAAGGTCCTTTCAGGAATCCCGCAGCCCGATCATCGTGGATCGCTGCGGGAAGTTTGTGCAGCAAGGTGAGGAGCCCCGGGATTGGACCGTGGAGTGGGTTCCATCATCACCGAACCAAGAGTGAGGCCACGTCGTATGGCCTGATGTGGTCTCCTAAATAAGTTGTATATATTTATCGTCGAGATGTTTACGCTTCCGCACATTGTATATTAAGTAATGTAAATCTGAATTTGAACCTCATATGGTATTGTAATCTGAATTCAAAGTTTATGGCTTGTAATAACTTGAATATCATCTGTAAAATTTTCTACCTATGCACTTAATTATGCCATGTAACTTGTGAATGCATCGTTGATGTATGTGCAATGTACGTTCGCTTCATCGAATGTCTCCCGATACGATCATGTACGACAATGCCTCTTGCTTGCAAGGTAAGGGTGTCACACCCGGTCTATCTTGCCAATGGTTAATAAGATTACAAGTAAAATTCTAGAGGATATACCAGTAGTCCGTGAGTATCCGGATGTCTTCACGGACGACTTACCAGACCTCGTAGCTAACCCTTGAAGAGCGATCCTACTATCGTCTTATCGGGGTGAAGGCCGACGAGTTGGCTCGCATGGAGGCGTGCGGACGGACCAGCCGTCCGAACCGGGTGTATCATCCGAAACACCCGGAGGCTGTTTTGCCTCCTCACGCAATTACACCGAAGGGGGAAGGCGTAAGCGTAGAAGCTTTGTTCCTCTTGTGCCGTCCGATGATGAGGGCGGTGAGGCGGAAGACGGGGACACTTCTCCGTGGGATGATCGAGCGCCTCCGGCGATGTGCACGATCCTCCGAAGAAGGCAGCCCTCAAACGCAAGACTAAGCGCGTGATGATCAAGCGCTCGCAGCTGTGCTCCCCGTCGTACGCGAGGCGGACGACGATGATGCGACAACGACAGAAGAAGCGAAATGTGCGAAGATGGGCCTTCGAATTCCCCGTGCCGAGCTAGATCTCCGGTTGTGTTTCCAACGACCTCCTCTAGTTACGATACAGCCAGCGAGGCCGGAGGGTCTACTATGGCCCCCAATATGGGGTTCGGAGTAGGAGCTCCGAACTTCAACTTTCCAAACTCCTCCTCCTCCGAAGACGAAGACAACGTTGCTCGGGAGGAGGCGGAAGACGTTAACAGCCCTGCCCTAGCCCTTAGCGACAGCCGGGAGCGAAATGTCGCTCAAACCGACGACGAAGGGGGCTACTCAAGCACACACCTCCGGCAGCGGCGAAGGCACCTCCGATGAAGGTGCGCCGGGCCAGGGAGGGGGCAAGGGCTTCATTGGGGTGCTCCCTCGCGGGATCGTCCCTCACAATATTGGTTCGTTTTTGAAGCCCGAAGACTTCGAAGATGGGGCTTCATCTTGCCAGGGCCTTGAATACACCGGCCGCATGCTCGGACTTATGCCGGGTGGACCGAAGTTTGCAGGAGGTGGATGGGAAGGAGCTTACCGAAAGCTTATCCCGCATCACCATGAAGGTATTTCTATTTTCTGTTTTAGCTTTTGCCCAAAACCAAGTTAAAGATTACTCCGACACCCATTGATTCCTATTGGCGGGGCGCTGCTTGCTCGCTATCCGTCGAAGAGTACCTTCGTCATAGAGGTTGCCGACCTGAGCGGCGCCTTCGCCACTCCGATGATGCTCTTGTACAAGAGCGGACAAAGTATGCCAAGTTACTCGCGCAAGCACGAAGAGCTACGAAGGCGTCTTCGGAGCACGCAGTGGCTCGAGGAGCGGAGGATCGATCGGTTGGGGCAGGCACTCTTTGATGCCGAGGCCACCATCAAAACACAAACCGAGGCCCTGGATATGGCTCGCCAAAGCATGTTGGCGACGGAGTCCCTTGGCCGGAGGAACTTGGAACTCATGAACCGGTTCCGGGACTTCCTGTGTTCTCCGGGCGTCGTCCGCCCGAACCAACTCATGAGCAAGGTGTTGGCCTTGCAAGCCTTCGCTGGTTGTCCTCAGGGCTTGCCGCCGCGAAGGCCGCTTAGATCCAGTGGGGCCACCATTGTGCACGCATGGCTTGGACGAGTTGCGTTTCGGGTGGTGAAGGCCATTAGCACCTTTCCCTCGAAGCAAGTCAAGGAGGGCGCTCGGGACCTCCGCGTGGTGTGTGGTGTAGATTATGCCGCATTCAAGGAAGCCCGGGCCGACGTGGCCATCGCGGATCGGTACTTCGACCGAGAGTTTTGGGCGCTGCGGGGCTAGAACTCGTTCGCGCTGCTGCCTTGGAAGCGGCGAACGCGGAACTTGGCTGTGCCGGTGGCACTGCGACGAGGCCGGACCTTCCCATGCTGCCACGGATGAAGGGGCCGCGGACCGCGCCGAGATCGGAAACATACCCGAGGCTGCCTGCGAAGGCGAGGGTCCTCGGACCGGAAGCCCTTCTTGGCTGCCTCGGGTGTGAATCTTTCCTTAGTATTTTCTAAGTTTTTTGGTAGTTTATTCTCCGCTATGTAATCGTCTTCGTAATCGTTTAGCGCTCCGAAGGTACCTATTGTACTTAGGTTTCATGGTAATATATCAACCATTTCGCCCCACTTCTTTTTGTTAGGAATTTTCCAGCTTCGACGAAACATATGAAATTCGGAGGAAGCTATCATCGAGGATGCTCTACCTCACCGGTTGTTGATTCCGGGGGACTCCGAAGCCCCTGGTCCCTTTTGGGTTACCGAAACTCGGCTTCGTAGATGGAAGCGGAATAACCCGGGGGGGGACACTTAGCGAATTCACGGCCTTTGTCAATGATCACAATGGCCAAATCAAGGCTGCCTTTCCAAAGGTTACCCCGGAGGAGCATGCTGCTCGACGCGCTAGACGCGAGAGCCTTTGGGCCTCCTTGGGACAACCGCCGGAGGTTAAGGTCAAAACGGAGCCTATCGACGTTTCAAGTGATAGTGACTCCGGTCCGGTGGACGCTTAGGCCCTTCGAGATCATGCATCTTCGGCCGAAGGTCGAGCTTCTATTGTCGCCGACTTAGCTCGGCGCAAGAAAGAGCTTAAAGAGATGGAGGCTGCAATTGGCCGAGCCACTCTCGTCTCTCGGAGCAAGAAACAGAGCGCTCACACTTAGAGTCCGAATGTAATGTAGAGATGTAATTTACGAAGGGGCCGTTGGGCCCTCGTTTGTGTTACATTATGAATAAAATAGCTGTTTTCATATTTTGCGCGCATTTTTAATATCTAAGATGGGGTTTCCATACTTAGCCTTCTCGGTGTTACTTTTCCTGAGGCATTAGGCCATAGTTGCCTAGCATCGAAGTCATGGGGGTTTCCCGAGTGCTTCGGGTTCTAAGTTGGGGTTTCCAATCTTAGACTTCTTGGATTAATCTTCCAAGGCATTGAGCCGTAGTTGCCCAACATCAAGGCGTTAGGGTTTCTAAGCACCTTGGCACCATATGTTGACACATGCATGCATAACACGGATCGATTGATGAAAGTAGTTTTTCTATTGATAGAGAATATTTACAAGTCGACCTCCCTTGCACGACGCCCGGGACTCGACACTAAACGAAGACCATCCGAAGACCCTCGGACTACAGCCCCTAGACCTAAACATCCTTGCGCAGGACTCGCCTTGCCACACAAAACTTCTAAATTTCGAACCTAAAGACTCGGGTCGTGCGAAGGGAGGGAACAAAGTACCTTAAACTTAAAGCCGGCAACATGCTCGAAGGCATGCTACATAATTGTGGGTAGACCTTTCAAAAAGAGACTTAGCCCAAAGGCAGCTGCCCACGATTTCGAAGGAGCCTCATATGTAAAACTTTTTGAGAGTATCAGCATTGAAGGTGTGTGGTATGAGAGTTCCATCAAGCTCAAGTAGATGATACGCTCCTTGATCAATAGATTTGTCGATCACGAAGGGTCTCGACCACTTGGTGTTCAGTTTGGTTACATGCACCGGGTTTGTCCTCAAGACGAGGTCCCTAGGTAGAAACTCTCTTGGATGCACCTTGGTCTTGTACGACTTTTCCATAGACGAAATGTATTTGTGCAGATTAGCGACGGCTTGCAAGCGAGTTTCTTCCAAGAGATCTTTGAACACATCTTCATCATCCGCGCGAGGCCTTGTGGTGCGGAAGGAGCTCGCTTGAATTTCTTCGGAGGTTACAACCTCAGCTCCATATAGCGGCCGGAAGGGTGAGAAACTAGTTGGTCTTGTAGCAGTTGTTCCGATTGACCACAAGACATTAGGCAGGACCTCCGTCCATTTCCCTTTGGGGAGGCCGACAAGAGCCTTCGAAATTGCTGTGAACACATTGCCATTCATCCCTTCGACAGACCCCATTTGCCCTTGGATTGGTCACCAAGATTTCACACTTCTTGACACCGATGCTAAGGCGGTATTCTCGGAATTCCAACCCTTCGAACCGCTTGCCGTTATCCACTGTGAGCTCCACCGGCACTACGAAGCGGCATACCACATTCTTCTAGAAGAACTTTCGGACATTCCTAGCTGTGATTTGTACCAACGGCTCGGCTTCGACCCATTTGGAGAAGTACTCAACTGCCACTACCGCAAACCGAAAGCCCCCCGGTGCTGTTGGCAATTCCCCAACAATATCAATCCCCCACCTTGCTAGCGGCCGGACCGGAGGTATTGGTTGCAACGTGGTGGTCGGCAAATGAGACTACCGCCCCATCCACCGACAACCTGAGCAAACTCGGACCAGATCCTCTGCATCCCTTATGGCCCTTGGCCAATAGAAGCCTTGTCCGAAAGCTTTTGCGACCAAGGCTCTTGGAGCCAAGTGAGAAGAACAAGATCCCTCGTGAATTTCTCGCATGAGTTGTATTCCTTCGGGTCGATCGAGGCATTTCAGCAATGGGGCACAGACTCCCCCTTGTACAACACTCCTTCGATCAGAATGTAGCCCCTAGCTTTGTGTTGCATCCGCTGCTCCTCCAACCTGCTGTTTGGCATATAACGTTTCTCAATGAACGCTCGTATCGGGGCACGCCAATCCTGCGAAGCCAATGCCGGGACTTTCTTGATTTGATTGCTAGCGGTAGGTGCGTGATGAAGTGTTTCGTGCAACACATCCGGCTTAAGAGTGCCATGTCCGGAGGCTGCTTTTGCAAGCAAGTCGACTTCTTTGTTTTCCGTCCTTCGAATGTTTCGACCTCGAACCCTACGAAGAACTTATCCATCTCTCCGACCTTCCGAGCATACGCAGCCATTTCTGGATCAAGCGTCCTGTAACCCTTCGCTAGTTGCTCCGCTGCCAACCGAGAGTCACAATACACAATCAGTCTCTGCGTTCCTAGTATTCTAGCTTGCCTCGGTCCTAAGAGGATGCCTTCGTATTCAGCTGCGTTGTTTGTGGTTTGAAAAGCTAACTTCGCGAGTACCTTAGCGTCCGGCCGCTGGGAGATGTAATGACTGCAGCACAACCGGCACCAAAGACTCCCAACGCACCATCCGTATAAACTGTCCAGATTTGGTCCTCCGGCGCATCCCGACTCTCTACCTCCGAATTACCATTGGGAGTCCATTCAACCAAGAATTGTGCTAACACATCCGGCTGAATGGCTTTGCGTGCCACGAAGGTCAAGTCATACTTGCCCAGTTCAACCGCCCACTTCAATACTTTGTTAGGAGCCTTGTCCGATTTCGGTGCATCTCTCAAAGGATACTTTGTAGGCACAAGAATAGCATGATCATCAAAGTACCTCCGTAACTTGCGTGACGCCATCGTAACAGCGTACAACAGACTTCTCAATGATGGCATACCCGCACCTGGCTCGGCAAGTGTTTTCGAGACATAGTAGATCGGCAACTGTTTTGCCTCTTGCTCTTTTCTCCGATACACAAGGACCCCACCGAGTGCCTTCGGCGCTGCTGCGACATAAAGGAGAAGCGGAACCTTCGGTGGAGGTGGTTTCGGGGTAGTTAATTCTACCAAGTATTCCTTGAGCTGTTGGAAGGCCGTTTGATGTTCTTCTGTCCACTTGAAAACCCGAGGTCCCCTCAAGATCTCAAAGAACAGCATGCTTCGCTCTCCGAGTTTGGCGATGAATCTACTTAAAGCCACTACCCTTCCGAGTAAACCTTTGCAACTCCCTTATGGACTTCGGAGGTTCCATGTCCGGAATTGCCTGAATTTTTGTTGGGTTAGGGTTGATGCCGGCTTCCGATACCATGTATCCCAGTAGCTTGCCCGCCTTGACTCCGAACATGCACTTAGCTGGGTTTAGCTTCATGCCTACTCTACGAAGGTTCGCGAAGGTCTCAGCTATAGCCTTCACATGATCTTGCTCAACAACACTCTTGATTACAATGTCATCTATGTAAGCTGCTGCATTGCGACCCAGTGATCACCGAAGGTAGCCTTGACCATTCGAGAGAACGTGGCTCCAGCATTTTTGAGTCCAAAGGGCATTCGGTTGTAACGAGTATGTTCCTCCGGGTATCCGAAAGGCTGTCAAGGGCTGATCTTCGGCCGCTACGCGGACTTGGTGAAAACCCGAGTAACCATCCGAGAAAACTCATCAACGCAGCCCTAGCCGTGGTGTCAACTAGCTGATCTATCCTTGCCGGTGCGAAATCATCCTTTGGGCAGAACTTATTAAGAATTGTGAAATCAATGCACATCCGCCACTTGCCCATTTGGCTTTTTAACTAGGATAGGATTGGCCAACCATGTAGTTCGATCGATGGGACGCACTACCTCCGCATCCGAGCAACTTCGCACCTCTCGCCTTGAGAATGGCATTTTTTCCTCCATCCAATCCCTCATGCGCTGCTTTATGGGTCTTACTTTTGAATCCACATCCGAGTCTATGCACGACTCATCGCTTTGTCAATTCCTGGAATATCCTTTGATGACCAAGCGAAGACATCATCGTTGTTTCTTAGAAACAAAAGGAGCTCCATCTCTCTTTCCTCGGATAACCCACATCCAATCCAGACGGTCCGATCGGGCCGATCCACGCACAATACAACCTCCTTTGTGCCCTCTTGCGGCTGTACCTTCGGCATATACTTAGGTGCGGTGGGCGGTTCCACGGGGCCGAACTGCCTTCGCCTTTTCCAATGACATTGATGTGCCGCTGTCTAGGAGCCTTGTCCACTTCGAGTCTCCTTGCCTCGGTCCGATCCCCATATACCGTGATGACCCCCTACGGTCCTGGTATCTTCATACGAGAGAAAACCATGATGGATAATGGCTAGAAACTTGTTGATGACCCTTCGACCTAACGAGCACATTGTATGGATATACCATGTCCACTACGTCAAACTTGATATCCTCGGTTCGACTCCCCCTTGTCCATTCGATCCGGAGAACGAGACTTTGAGGGTGATGCAGCCTATGGGATGAATTGGCTGCCCTCCGAAGCCTTGCGAGGGGTTATAGGAAGGTTGCAAATCTGCCCGAGTAAATCCCATTTTCTCAAGGGTATTCCATAGTAAGACATCTCGTTGAACCGCCTCCGTCAACCGAACTTTGTATACGTCGAAGCCATGAATATTGACCCGATCACAAAAGCATCATCGTGAGGATAAATCATAGGCCCGAAGTCAGCCGCTTGGATAAGATAATCTATTATTTTATGCTAATTAAATACTTAATTTGAGAAATGAATTTCTTTAAATATTAGAGATACTACGAGATGAAAGTTTTTGTTAAGTTTGTTTTCCAAATTTCAACCTAAACACCGTCATTTTATGTGATCCTAATTTATCGCTTTATGTATTATTGCATATCCCTAATTAATTACTACGTAATGAACATGATTATTTCTTAATTATTAATTAATAAACATGATTAATTATTAATTAGTGAACATGAATAATGAATAATTATTAACTGGTAAACATGATTAATTAGTAATTAACGACCGTGAGTAAGCATTAAGTAATGAGCATAATCAATTGTTAATTATTGATTAATGAACCTGCTTAATTATAAATTGTTAATTAACAAATATGATGAATTATTAATTGTTAATTATTAATTGTAATTATCGAACATAATTAATCATTAATTATTAGTTGATGCACTTAATTAATAAAACTTTGCACGAGCATATCATCTTCATTCATGCATGCATGATTGTGATTCGCGACGCATTGTTGGTCGATCTAGGTTCCGAGGTGATCGAGGTTCCGCCCGAGGTCGAGGTAGGCGAAGGGAATCTCGAAGTCGATCCACACGCCGAGGAAGCTAACCCCGACTCACATCCGGGCAAGCCCCGGTGCATCCTACCTATGTTTTTAAATATTTTCTTTTGTCACATAGTTAAGTTATGTTTGTGCATTAGGTGCTAGGGAATGGTTGATACCCTAGATGCATTGAGATAGGATTCCGTTATTTATACTATACTTGGTACAGGTAGCTCAATAGAAGCTAGGCGTAATTCATAGTCGCAACGGTAGATGGTTAGGGAACTTAAAGCATGGAGGCTTTAAGTGTTGGATGTTGATCGAGGTTGAATTGAGAGGAGTAGTAATGAAGTTGAGACCGGACGGGCCCCGTAGGAGAAAAGGCAAGCACATGTGCCTTGCGAGGGCATGGTTTGCCGGGTGGTAGCCCCGTCCGTGTGGGTCAAGGATCGTACCGTTGTCGGCTTAGTTGAACAAGTTTGAACGTACCGTACTACATGCTCGGTATCATGGGCCCAGCAAGTCGATGAACCCTATCGCCCCGGAGATGTAGCGTAGCCAACTCTCTTTTCTCGGTTGTTAGTGAGAGGTTAGTCTCACGGGAGGGAGATGGGTCCGCCACGAAGGAAGTCGTGGAGTCGCCATACTCTCGGGGGACTTTGGAAATGGCTAGTCTGCTGTCAGGTGCTAGCGGGAAAAGTTGTCGTATACGACCGGTGTGGTGCGTATACGTCGTGTAGTCGGGTTTTGCCAGCTGCTGTAAATCGATTCGAATCGCTGTCCCTCGCCGTAATGAGTACCGCTTGTTTAGCTCGTCACATCGTAGTTAATCAACATGAAGTTGAGGATGAGAGATGAAAGAAACATGGAATCTATGTATATCTTGTCTTGCAAACTTGATTGCAATAGTGATAGTCTGCAAATACCAATGTTAATGAACTTAATGTTGAGCTAAAATATTGAAAGTAAGGATCCACCCTTTAATGCTGTTTTCGCAAAGGATTAAATCCCACAGCCGGAAAGCCTTTGCATATTAGGTGTCGGCCTTAGCGTGCCATTTTGACGGGTCGGTCTTGCTGAGTATTAGAATACTCGGGGTTTGTTCGTTATCTTTCGGGGAATGAGTCGTACTATCACGACTTATATGGTAGCTTCCCGGAAGAGGAGCGAGTGTCCTGAGGGAGGTTCCCTCCAATGGGAGCGTATCCCCACGCCGTGAAGAGGAAGGATCGTGATGTACGCCGGGCTCGGTACATCGCGTTGATCATTGGATAGACTTTTATTGTATAAAAGTACAAGTCTCCGCTGCAATACTCGTAGGATGTTAAACTTCAATAATGTTTATGTTTCCGCTGCACGAATGTTTGTATTTCGAAAACCTGGTTGTATTATACCATGATGTATATATTTTGGCTTGTATGAGATGATGTTACGTTGTAACTCGCTTCGTCGAGTGTTTCTCTGTACTCGATTCCCGGGTGTCCCGGAGGGGATGTCACAGCTGGTATCGAGTGGTTCGGAGGCAACGAGTTCATCATTACAAGCTTGTTTTCAAAAATTTAACCCGTTAGTACGCTTAGAACACGAGAGTATACGGAGCCCTATAAGGATGTAGAATAGTTAGATTTTTACTAAGCTGTTCGACGTTCGGGTTTTGGGAAGTGCTAACTATCCGTTATAGTCTTATATACTATAGTACGTATAGTTAGTTTACCGAGCATGCATCATGTCATATTGTGTGTTAAATGAAATATTGGGGTATACTTAGCTAGTTTCGTAGTACTTGTATAGGTTGTACTTTCGTTTTCTTCTGTTGGAAGAAGTGTTTAACCAGTTTAAACATGTTCCCTGCAGATGCCGATGACTTGCGGTAGGAAGCGTGTTCGGGAGGAGGAGGACGCATGGGCTGCACGCGTCACGGAGCTGGAGCAGCAGATCCACCACTTGGAGTTGCGGACGCGAGCCAGGACCGACGGATAGGCGCTTGGAAGAACCGCTGCCGAGTGGACTGCCAGGAGATACGGAGGTCCCACGACGGGATCGCCGAGCTAGAGGAGCAGCTGGTGGAGGTCACCCAGGACCGTGACGGTTTTCACGGGGCGGCTATAGCGTTGGACGAGCAGCTGGCCACGGTCACCGCAGAGCGAGACGCCGCTCGCGAGGCGGACGAGGCGCACGTGATACGGTTGGCGGGGATGACAGCGCAGCGTAACCACGTTGTGGAGACGCTGATCCAGGTGCAGAACCGGATGGGTCAGCTTGAGGGGATGTTTGACGGATCGGCCGACGCGCACCACGCGCCGATGCACGACCACGACGCACTGCTTGTGCAGTTTCAGCAGCTACAGCAGCAGCAGCAAGGTCCACCGGACAACGCCGAGGAGGTCTTTGGTATGGACTACGAGCCACCACCGGCCTCACCGAGAGGAGGACGCCGAGTCGGACGCCGACAGCCACGCGCTGTCGGCTTAGTTGTGTTGTGGTCTTACCGATGTAGGAGGGTAGTCACATTTTGCTGACATAGGTCGGATGTAGAATAGGGTACTAGCGGATGTTGGTCATGTGGTAGTGTAGGAAAAGTTGGGGCTGAGTTATACAAACAATGAATAATGAAAAGAAGTGGTAGTAATATATCTATGCAGTTCTAGTATAAAAGAGTTTGCTGAAATATTGGATTAGTCTCTGCTTGTGTCTGATATGTTTACTTCTCCGCAGAGATGGACAGCACGAGTACCATCGTTAGTGATGTAAGCGGACGAAGGGAGGATGTTCATATAGCAAGGTTGGAGAGGCAACTGCAAGAAAAGGAGGAATTGTTAGCAATTAGGGAGGCGCAGATTGCTGAACAAGGAGCAGCAGATTCAATTCAAGGATCAACAAGCGGCAACCGCAAATGCCCCGATCAATCGGTTAGAGCAAGATCTACTTCGAGGCACACAATGCACTACTGAATGAAGCAATTGGACAGCAACCTCCGGAGGATGAACCAGAAGTGCGAGGAGAATCCCGTAGCGGCTGAATCCGAAGAAGATGAAGAGGATCTTGAGGAGATAATGGACGTGGATTCAGTCATAGACTTCACGGAGATTCCCGGCCTGGAAGATGCGGAATCCGAGGCCGGAAGTTCCGTGAGCCGGAAGTGACGTCCGGGATGCGCGAAGAAGAATACGATAGCAACTAGTACCGAGTGAGGAAAACTAGCATATAAAATAGATGTTAGTTAAATAACGAGCGTGATGTAATCACGCACGAGTGTACAATAGGAATCGTTGTAACGTGCATGTATGAGTATGTGCTTATGGATTTGGTGGGTGCTTTAATAAAGATGGTTGTTGCATAAGAGTTCTTTTGGAAATGTCTCATCTATGAATTCCTGTTCCTTCCATAATTATGTTAGAATTGAGAGATCTAACGTAAATTTTCTTGGACGAGAATGGTTGGAACAAGGAGACACGATGAGCCGAGAAGGTTCTCAACACGGGGCGGGAACACCACCACCACCCCCGACATTGGCACGAGCAATTGCAGCTGTGCTTGGATTCTCACGCGGAGCAGCGAGAATTGTTGGAGCAGCTGGTCCGCAATACTGCTCCACAGGAACGTCATCAAGGCCGTAATGGACCAGAAGAGAGGGTGACCTTTTTGGACTTCTTATCGGTTCTCCCCGGTTTTCTCGGATGCGGGAGAACCACCGGAGGCTGACCATTGGCTCCGCACCATTGAGTCGAAGCTGGAGTCTGTTTCCATGCAATGATCATCGGAAGACACTCTTCGCTTCTCAGCAACTACAAGGGTTTGTCTGGAGCATGGTGGGCAAACTACAAGGCCATGTTTCCTCCAGGACATCAAGTTTCTTGGGCCGAGTTTACCAAAGCCTTCGAGAGAGCATCACATTCCAAAAGGATTAATGAACCAGAAAAGGAAGGAGTTTCTATCCTTGAAGCAAGGCGACATGATCGTGCATACCTACTCTAAGGTATTCCACCGTCTTGCTCAATATGCTCATGAACATGTGGACACCGATGCCAAGAAGAAGAACCTGTTCAAGGAAGGGCTGAGTACCAAGCTGCGATCACGCTCGGTATCGAACAAGCCCGATAGCTTCAACGACTTCGTCGGTGATGCTATCTCATTGGAAGATTCTATCCGTCTTCATCGAGGCGGAGAAGAACAGGAAGAGGCCAACCGCTGGACAAGGAAGTGGCGGACCGTCAAAGTACAGAGCTAGTTTATACTCGGACCATCGGGTCAGCGCTACCAGCATACGCCTTCCCGTCCAAATTACTATCGGCAGCCTCAGCCACCACAACAATCTTAGCAGCAGCGGTCGAGTCAATATCGTCCGCCTTATCAACAACAGAATGCTCGGAATCCCGGACCGGTGAATCAAGCACCGCAGCAGAATGGACCGCCATGTTTCAATTGTGGCCGTCCGGGACATTATTACCGCAGCTTGTCCGTATCCACAGAAGGCACCATATGCACCACGACCTCAAGGACAACCACAAAATCAACCAAGGACACCAGCCAATAATACACCAGTGAAGACCGGCCGTGCAAATTTCACCACGGCAGAGGAGCTACCCGAAGGAGGACAAATCTTAGCGGGTATGTTTTCTATCGCTGATCATCCTGCTATGGTTTTATTTGATTTGGGAGCTACGCATAATTTCATCGGCAAGTCATATATTGCTAAGCATTGCATCATGCCATCCAAGTTGACATGGACACATATCATTTCAACACCCGGGGTAAAATTCTTACCAATGAAGCAGCTGCCAATATGCCATTAAGATTGGGTAGCAAAGTTTATTCTACTTCATTAATCGTATTGGATGGGCAAGGGTTAGATGCAATTATTGGCATGCAATGGATGAATTTCCATAAGGCAAGATCTGGATATAGCATCTCGCGCCGTATACCCGAACTCTCCTGTTCATGGTCGAGATTGCTTACTCTTAACTCTTTCCCAAACTATGTTGCCAATGGTTAATAAGGTCATAGGTAAGAGTCCGAAAGATATACCCATAGTCCGTGAGTACCCGGATGTCTTTCCGGACGACTTGCCGGACTACCGCCGGATAGAGCGGTAGAGTTTAAGATAGAATTACGATCCGGAACAAGCAGCGATATCAAGGAGGCCGTATCGGATGCCACCAAATGAGTTAGCAGAGTTGAAGGTGCAATTAAAGGAGTTATTGGACAAGGGATACATTCGCCCAAGCTCATCACCCTGGGGATGCCCGACCTGTTCGTGAAGAAGAAGGACAAGACATTAAGGCTATGTGTGGATTATAGGCCTTTGAATTCGGTTACCATCAAGAACAAGTACCCTCTTTCGAGGATTGATATCTTGTTTGATCCATTGATGGGAGCCAAAGTCTTCTCCAAGATAGATCTTCGCTCGGGGTATCATCGATTAAGATAAGAGTCGAAGATATACCAAAGACCACATTTTCCACAAGATATGGACTTTATGAATACCTGGTGATGTCTTTTGGATTAACCAATGCACCAAGCACACTTCATGTACCTCATGAATTCCGTATTCATGCCTGAGTTGGACAAGTTTGTCGTGGTATTCATTGACGACATCTTGATCTACTCCAAGTCGGATGAGGAACATGCCAATCACTTAAGGATTGTGTTGCAACGGCTAAGAGATCACCAGTTATACGCCAAGTTTAGCAAATATGAGTTTTGGTTAAAGGAAGTGCCGTTTCTAGGGCATGTGATATCAGCCGAAGTAGTGGTCGTTGATCCGAGCAAAGTCCAAAAGTGTTGGATTGGACGCCGCCGAAGTCGGTTTCGCAAATCGAAGTTTCTTAGGACTGGCTGGTTATTATAGAAGATTTATCGGAAGATAGCCAAGCCGATGACTAAGTTGCTTGGAAAAAGATAAGAAGTATAATTGGAGCAAAGAATGTGAGGAAGCTTTTCAAACATTAAAGAAGTTGTCGACAACAGCCCCGGTGCTTGCTCAGCCGGATCCGACGAGGACTTTTGATGTGTACTCGTGATGCATCGAGAACAGGACTTGGATGTGTCCTAATGCAGGAAGGCCGCGTAATTGCTTATGCTTCTCGACAACTTAGGTGTCATGAGGAACACTATCCTACACATGATCCGGAACTAGCAGCAGTGGTTCTTGCATTGAAGAGTTGGAGGCATTATCTCTTGGGAAATTTGGTACATCTATACACGAGACCATAAGAGTCTCAAGTACATCTTCACCCAAGCAGATCTGAATATGCGCCAACGAAGATGGTTGGAATTAATAAAGGATTATGAGCTGGAGATTCACTATCACCCAAGACACGTCATAAATACTTGGAAGAAGGTCGAAGATCCTTCTTCGAAGTCGTTATCAAGCTCGGTAGAGCGGCTTATCGCTGCAGACCGGACACCGGTCCGAGGCGCAGCGGTCCGATGTTTCGCGCTAAAGCTGCGTTAGATCCGCTAAATTCGAGTCAAAGGCATCAACCGTGGCAGGTGATCGCGCTTTAGAAGCTGCGGCCCGGCAACGAGTCGGATTCGTCAAAAACAATTTTCCGGCGGAATCGGCTTCGAAGTCTAAGGATCCGAAGCGGATCTTGAAGCCGAGCTCAAAGTCGATGTCGAACGAAGAAGCCATCGAACTCGCTAAGAACTCGTCGGGACCCCTACCTAGCGCGCCAAATGTCGAGTCTTAAACTCGGCACTAGTACTACCCGGTCCCTCACGAGCGTAGAATTCGATGGTGCAACACACGAACACGGAGGAACACGCGATTTTAGACGAGTTCGGGCCCCTCGGATCGAGAGTAATACCCTACGTCCCGTATGTTATGTATTGCCTTTAGCGATTTGCTAATTGCAAGATATCGGACCGTTTCGGGGTCCCCGCTTCGCCTTATATATCCGGGGGAGCTAGGGTTACATGCGAGTCCTAGTCGATTACATGAATCACATATATGAGAGCTCTATCTCTAACTTTCTTTATTAATTCAGAGTCCTAACGGACTACAAATTACTCCTTAACTTGCTCCTCAAGTCATCATACGCTGGTATTGATATCCGCTCGATCTCCATACCGGTATATAGTATCCTCCGTTATTTCGGACCGGTCAGGAACCAGTCCGCGACTATCTCCATTGTCTTTATCTTCACCGATTTGTTACCGTGTCTTTGCGCATCCATTCCTTTATCATCTCGTATACCCATAAGGCAAGTATACGACATCCGGCTTCTGAGCCGGAGGCTGCCCTTGCTTGGCCGCTCGTCCAGCCGGGGACCCAGTGGCTAGGACCTCCTCTGTCTTGCGCTTCTTGAGGAGCTTCTTCCTCTAGTTTCTTGACAGACCCAGGCCGAGTCCGACTCCGGCTTGGCGGGCAGGTCGTGCCAAGCCTACGCTTCTTGTCGGAGGGCGCAGGTGTCCGCTAGCCGAAAGAGCCGGGTGACCGTCTCGGGCCGGGGGACGCCCAGCTCGCCGAGCATGTCCTTGTCTCACACGTCATGGCGGAACGCAGAAAACACCCGTGTCGGGTCGATGCACGGGACCGTGTTGCGTACTTGACTCAATCGCTGCATGAACCGGCGCAGCGTCTCTCCCTTTTGCTGGATGACCCGGTCGAGGTTAACCCGGGTGCCAGGGCAGGTGGCGGTGCCCTGGAAGTTGATGAGGAATTCCTTGCACAGTCCTTTCCAGGAGCGGATGGAATTCGGCGTGAGGTTCGAGATATAAGGATCGCGCCGAGCCGAGCACGACGTAGGAGTAGATCCGGAGGAACTCGCCCGGGGTGCCGTTCGGTAGTACCTTTCCGGAAGGTCTGGTTGGAACTTGTTTGGCCACTTAACTACCCGCGAGCGGGTGGACAAAGCTGAGCATCCACCGGTGTAGTTGGAGGGGTCGACCCGGGCGCCGTCCCGCGGGGAGAGCGCTCCGGGGACACCGAGGAGTGGGAGGACTCGGAGGGCTCCCTGCACCCATGGGATTTGTGGCCGCGGGAGCGTTCCCGCTCGCGGCGGTGCTCCCGGGAGCGCTCGATGTTGACCCAGGCGTCCTCGCGGGCTGCGCCGCTTGGTGCGTAGGTGCGACCGTGCATCTCATTCAAGGCCCTACCACGCAACATGGCCACGGAGTGTGAAACGTCATCGGGCCCGGTGTGGTGTGCGTCCGTCGTGAGCGGCCGTCGTAGCTCCGGTCGTCGTGTCGTCCCGTAAAGGAGGACGCGACGTGGGACCGGGTGCGATAGGACTTCTACGCTGCATCCTGTCGTGCCGTGTTGACCAGCTTTTCCATGTTTGCCACCTATTCCTTAACAAATCAATGAAGATAAAGGTGATGGAGATAGCTAACAGATCGGTTCCTAACCGGTCCGGAATAACAGAGGATTCCATATACCGGTATGGAGATGAGGCGGGTATCAAGACCGGCGTATGATAACTTGAGAAGCAAGTTAAGGAATAATTTGTAGTCTGTTAGGACTCTGAATCAATAAAGAAAGCTAGAGATGAAATTTGACGTGGAACCGGTTCCACTGGAAAGCTTATCAAATTATCTTTTCATCCATATGTTGAACGTCCAAATCCGACTTCGTATGCGATCCGGGCGTCTATTTTAATTCAGACTGTTCCTGGACTCCAAAACAGACTCGAAGTCGACTTGGTTTGGGCCTCCACAATGCCTTGCGCCTCTTGCTGGACCTCCACGCCTCCAAGCCCTATTCCATTCATATTATGGTCCTCTCCTTGATTCCTAATCATAATAAAATCATTAGGTAGCAAACTATTCTCAAAATTATGAAAGGAAAGACTTAGGAACGAGCTCACCTCTAAATTTAATTGTCGGGCGCGAGCTCTAGTGATTGGTCCTTGAATGTTCAGCGGAGGAGTGTCATTTGTATCCAAAGGAGTGATGTCCTCATCAAGAACTCCATATATGTAATCCGTGTAATCGACTAGGACTCCGCATGTAACCCTAGCTCCCCGGATATATAAGGCGGAGCAGGGACCCCCGAAAACTCTCCGAGATCCGGCAATTAGCAATCCGCTAAAGGCAATACATAACACACGGGTAGTAGGGTATTACTCTCCATCGAGAGGCCTCGAACCTGTCTAAAATCGCGTGTTCTTGTGTGTTCCGTGTGTTGCACCATCGAATTCCACGCTCGTAAGGGACCGGGTAGTTCTTGTGCCGAGTTTAAGACTCGACATTTGGCGCGCCAGGAAGGGGTCCCGGCGAGTTTTCGGTGAATTTGATGGCCTCTTCGTTCGTCGTCGACTTCGCGCCCGGCTTCAAGATCCGCTTCGGGTCCCTCGACTTTGAAGCCGATTCTGCCGGAAAGTTACGTTTGATGAATCCGACTTGTAGCCAGGCCACGGCTTCCGAAGCGCGATCACCTGCCACGGTTGGCACCTCTTGCTTGAAACTTTGCGGATCCGACGTAGCTTTAGCGCGAGCCATCAGCTTGCTCACGTCTTAGACCGACACCCGGTCTCGTGACGATAAGCCGCTCTCGCGAGCCTCGGCGGATCCGGTTCTTCAAGAACTCACTCCCGAGGAAGCTGCTACTCGAAGCAGCTAGGATGGCGGAAGACCAAGCTAACCGCCGCCAACGTGAAACAAACAAAGCAGACGGAGATGAACAACCTCCGCAACCTTCGACCGTGAATCATCACGCAAACGTCGCTGGTACTAGTCAAGCCGGAGGAAGCATTCCTGCGACCGCTCCCCCGCCATCGGTCCGTTACCGAGCGGTCCGGAGACCCGGATGAAACAGCCCCGAGATATAACAGCCGACGTGGATGTCGCAGTGGAAGGAGCCATCGTTCTTCAAGTAGAGCACTCGGATTTGAGTTCCATGGAGGTAGAGATGAATGGCGCCCGGTCTTCACATCACCGATCAACAACATTGTGGGAGTGAAGCATATCCTCGAGACAATACCGGAAGAAGTCTTCAATGCAACGCTAGAGTTGCAACACGCCTTGAATTTGGTAGATGCAGCTGCTCTACAAACAAATCAACTCGTTCATAACAGAGCGGAATCTCCCGGCCGCTCGCATTTCCCGCTCGGAGCGGCTTGCAAGAGCCCGGTCCGAAGGAGCCTCTTCGGCGGACGGCTCGGATCTCGACATACTCCGATCGTAGACGAACATGAACGAGCTCCGGACCCGGATTTACGCGTACCACTCAACGGCAATCGTGACGTTCGTAACGTGCTTATCGATCGCCATGTAGAGAGGACGGAAGAGCGCAGGAGACAAGAAGAAGATGAGAGGCGACGGACCGGTCATGTTGATGATCGTCCACGGGATCTTGCCCCACCTCGCCCACATGTAACTAACTCGTCACGGCGTGGACCGGTCGCTTCGGCGCCGCCCCATGGCGGAAATCATCCGCGCAATGATCATCGAGGGCATGGCAATCGACATGCTCATCGGGATGATCGGCCCGAAGAGATGATCATCGTGATCCTAGAGATCGAAGGGGACGAGATAACAGAGACAGGGACGGCGAACCCCGACGAGGTGATAATGATCGCCAAGCGGCGCCTCCGCCTCCGCCCCTCCTCCTCCTTCACGGCATGCGGAGCATGCGAACAACGATCGCCGGGATGGTTCGGGAGACAGATATCAAGATGACCGCTACTATGACTACTCCGATGACGACAGGGATCGTAACTATCGGCATCTCCCTAGCCGGCGATCTCCGTCACCGGTCCGGACCGGTCTAGAGGATGACGAGTACTCCGTGATCCCTGCGTTCACGCGGGATTAACGTATTTGCATATACCCCGGGGATTTAAGCAATCGTGACGTTCGTAACGTGCTTATCGAGCGCCTCTCGCCGAGTGGCTCCGTATGTATACTACCACCATCCGATCAGCGGGCGGAGATACTTTTGTGCTAGCCAATTATCTCCCTATGTGCATGGAACAGGCTGGACGCTTGTGGTTGCAATCCTTACCCGAGAGATCTATCTCTTCTTGGGGGATCTCACTAAAAAGTTCGTGCAGAATTTTCGGGCGACTTGTGAGAAACTAGGGAACTACTTCGACCTCAACGAGCTAAGGCGTAAGCCCGACGAGACGCTTACGACTTCATCGAGCGTTTCAGCATCAAGAAGGCCTTAATCCTGTAACAACTCTCGGAAAAATAATGCATTTCATGTCATCATGAGCATGTCATCAAATTGTTGCATTTTTGGAAGATATCGAATTTTGTGTTAATAACCTACACATAAAATATCAAAATAGATAAAGAAGAAAGGAAGTGTTTAAAAAGAAATAAAATAAGCAGAAAATTCATGTTTAATATTTCTATGGCTCAAATGTCATAAATAAAGATTTTACAAAAATTTCCTGAAAGTATTTTGCTTTGTGAAATTATTTACAAGAAATAAACAAAGCTTCTTTTATTAATTTAACTATGAATTTTTAATCCAAAAATGATTTGGAGTTTTACCCTAGGCTTAACAGGAAAAATGCCTAAAATACTTTCAATTACAACCCTGAATTTTTGTAAAATTTTTGGAGCACCGGAAGGTCTCTTTTTAATTCTCCGAGAGGCGAAGGGGTTTTTGTAAAATGGCCAAACCAGGCCCAGTCGTCACTCTCTTCTTCTCTCTCTCTCTCACCGCGTCTCACCACCGCCCGTGGGAACCGCCTCCCGGCGGTGCAGCCACGCAGCTGCTTGCGCACTGCCGCCCGGAGCCGCACCGCCTCCCCGGACCAGCTAAAGGCCCCGCCCGCCTTATCTTGCCCTTCTCTCTCTCATTTCCTTCTTCACCCTACCACCATAGCTTCCATTTGCTCATCGCCGGCGCCAGCCCGCTCCGGTGCTTCGCCATCCAAACCACCGCTACCCGTAGCTCCGCCAGGACCACGCGAAGCTTTTCCACCCGAGCAAGTAGCTTGAGCACCGCCGTTCCGTCGAGGCGAGCCCATCGTCTTCCTCGGACCGCCGCCGTGTTCCTCCGCCGCGACCACAAAATTCACACGGCCCGGTGAGCTAATCCGTCATCTCTTTGTGTCCCTTCGTGCGCAACTAGATGCTCTATGTTCCCAGCAGCTCATCCTTGGTTTTGCTCCACAGAAGCAGGGCAATCGCCGTTCTTCGCAAGCTCCGATCGCCGCCGTCCGCAGTCCCACGGTGAGCACCCCTTTCCGCGCTAGCTCATGTACCTAGGATCCCATGACGAGCTTGCGCATGCTCCGTAGAAGCTGCCCTCCTGTTTTCCCCAAGTTTTCTTCGATGGAGAGAGCTTGCGCCATGGCCGGAGTCTCCGCCGTGGTCGCCTCTCGCCGCTGCCTAGTCTCCGGCCGAGCTCATGTACGCGCGTCCCCACCGGAAGTTTCGCCGCATCGAGTAGAGTCTCTAGGTGTCTTCGCAGCGAGCTTTGGTCCAGGTCCGGCCAACTCCGGTGGCCGCGCCGCCGCGGTGGTGCCACACCGCGGGCCACACGCGCGTGGGATCGCGTGTGGCCACGTGGGGATCCCGTGCGGCCACCCCGTGGCCCATCGTGTGGCACAGAGCACTTTTATATTTTCAAAAATTCGTAGAAAATTCATTAAAAATTGGAAAAATGTCAAACCAACTTTGTTAGACTCAGAAAAATAAGAGTTATTTGTTTATGAAATAAAATATGTATTTTGGGTAATTTTCTTTCATAAATAGTAATTAATCCTTTTCTTTGTTTAAAGAAAAGCTATTATTTTATGTTAATAAAATGTTTAATGAAGAAAAATAATTTAATTAGATGAAGGAGATACTGCAGACGAAAGATATTATGAAAATTATTTTTCCAAAATTAAACTTAAACTCTATTATTTTATGTGATCCCAATTTATTAGCCTTTTATCACATGTCCCTTAAAATAATGATTTATTTATTGCTTAATAAACCGGAATAATTTGTTAAATGTTAAACCTAAGTAAATAGGAACAGAACTAATTAATACTTAATGACCTTGATTAAACATTTGTTAATCAGCATAATCAATAGTTAATTATTGCTTAATGAACGTGCTTATCCCTAATGTATCAATTAACTAAGGTGATTAAGCTTTGATCTTTAATTATTAATTACTAGAGTTAATTAATGAAACTTTGCATAATTTTATCATGCGCATTCATGCATACATGATTGTGATTCGCAACGCATTGCTGGTCGACTAGGTTCTAAAGTGATCGAGGTTCCACCCGAGGTCGAGTCGGAGCCGGAATCTCGAAGTCGACCCGACCGCCGAGGAAGCTAACTCCGAACAAGTATCAAGGCAAGCCCCGGTGCATCCTACCTATGTTTTTTTTAAAATATTTTACTTTATCACATAGTGCAGTTATGTTTGTGCATTAGGTGTTAGGGAATGATTGACACCCTAGTTGCATTATGGTAGGATTCCGTTTGTTTATTCTATACTCGGTACAGGTAGCTCAATAGAGGCTAAGCTTAATTCATAGTCGCAACGGTAGATGTTTAGGAAATCTTAAAGCATGGAGGCTTTAAGGGTTTTGTGTTGACACTAAGATGATGAGAGTATTAATGAAGTTGAGACCGGACGGGCCCCGTAGGAGAAAGGGCAAGACGGAGATGAGGTCTTGCAAGGTGGTAGCCCCGTCTCGTGTCGGTTAAGGACCGTACCGTTGTCGGCTTAGTTGAACAAGTTTGAACGTACCGTACTACATGCTGGTATCATGGGCCCAGCAAGCTGATGTACCCTACCGCCCCGGAGATGTAGCGTAGCCGGCTCTCTTTTATCGGCTGTTAGTGAGAGGTTAGTCTCACGGGAGGGAGATGGGTCCGCCACGAAGGAAGTCGTGGAGTCGCCATACTCCCGGGGAGTTGGAAATGGCTAGTCTTCCGTCGAGAGCTAGCGAGAAAGGTTGTCGTATACGATCGGTGTGATGCGTATACGTCGTGTAGTCGGGTTTTGCCACTGGTATAAAATTGATTCGAATCGTCGTCCCTCGCAGTAATGAGTACCGCTTGTTTAGCTCATCACATCGTAGTAACTTATATGGAAGATGAAGATGAGAGATGAAAGGATTAATGATCTATTTTATCTTGTCTTGCAAACTTGATTGCAGTAGTGTTAGATTGCAAACACCAAGGCTAATGAACATAACGTGAGCTAAAATACCGAAAGTAAGGACCCACCCTTTAATGTTGTTTTTCGCAAAGGAGTAAACCCCACAGCCGTAAAGCCTTTGCATACTAGGCGTCGGCCTTAGCGTGCCATGTTGACTGGGTCAGTCTTGCTGAGTATTAGAATACTCAAGGTTTGTTCGTTACCTTTCAGGGAACGAGTCGTTTTACCACGACTTGTATGGCAAGCTTCCCGAAGAGGAGCAATGTCCGGAGGGAGGTTCCCTTCGGTGGGAACGTATCCCCACTCCGTGAAGAGGAAGGACCGTGATGTACGACGGGCTCAGTACATCACGTTAATCGTTGAGAGGTCTTTTGTTGTATAATAGTACAAGCTTCCGCTGGATACTCGTAGGATGTTAAACTTCAATAATGTTATATTTCCGCTGCACGAATGTTTGTATTTCAAAAACCTGGTTGTATTATACCATGATGTATATATTCTGGCTTGTATGAGATGATGTTTCTGTTGTAACTCGCTTCGTCGAGTGTCCCTCTCGTACCGATTCCCGGGTGTCCCGCAGGGGATGTCACAGCTGGTATCGGAGCGGTTCGGAGGCAACAAGTACATCATTACAAGCTTGTTTTCAAAAAACTTAACACGTTAGTACGTTAGAACCCGAGAGAGTGCGGAGCCCTATAAGGAGGTAGACTAGTTAGATTTTTCCGAACTCTTCAAAGTTTGGGTTTTGGGAAGTGCTAACTATCCGTCATAGTTTTATATACTATAGTACGTATAGTTAGTTACGACCATGCATCGTGTCATATTGGGTGCTAAATAAATAGTGGGGTATATATTTAGCTCGTGTTATAGTTCTGTATATGTTGTTTTTGTTCGTTTTCCTTCCGTGGGAAGAAGTGTTTAACTTGTTTAAACATGTTCCCTGCAGAAGTGTTTAACTTGTTTAAACATGTTCCCTGCATCATGTCATATCGCGGTAGAAAGTGTCGCGAGAGATTCGAGCATTGGAGTATTGGGAGATGTTCTTTGATGGGTCCCTGCAGCTTTCGGGCGCGGGGCTGGGGTGGTACTTCTCACCCCGCAAAAGGAACCGCTCGGATATGTGTTACAAATGCATTTTCGAGCCTCCAACAATACAGCGGAGTATGAAGCTTTGCTTCATGGGCTTAGAGTAGCCGTTTCGCTAGGAGTCCGAAGGTTGGATATTTATGGTGATTCAATGTTGGTGATAAGTCAAGTTAACAAGGTGTGGGATGCTCATGATGATCATATGATTGCTTATCGTCAAGAGGTTCGGAAACTTGAAGATAAATTTGATGGTTTGCGATTTTCTCGATATACTGCGCGGAAATAATTCTGCTGCGGATGAGTTGGCCGGACCGGGGTCTTCACGACAAGCGCTTCCTCCTGGTGTCTTTCTTCAAGTATTGGATAAACCATCTATAAAGATGGAACGTAAAGCTACTATTACGAGAGATCGTAGACGAATCAGTCTTAAAAAATCAGGAGGAGAAAGCAATATTGAAGGACCGATCGATGAGGCGGTCTTACCGTGAAAAGATAGTAGGCGAATCCAATGTTGATGATATTCAGCCATTGGATGTTATGATTATTGATTCCGATTGGCGTACTCCGTATCTTGACTATTTGCAATCTGGTAAAACTCCAGAAGATAAAGTGGAGAAGCAAAGATTGGAAGTTCGAGTCCGCAGCTTATTTAATTCTCGAAGGAGAATTATATAAGCGTGGAGTTAATATTTTGATGAAATGTGTACCGGTTTCGATGGCATTCAGTTGCTTGAAGACGTACACAAGGGAATTTGTGGAAATCATGCTTCTTCAAAGACACTAGTTGGGAAGGTATTCGGACAAGGATTTTATTGGCCTACAGACGACGGATGATGCGCATAGAGTGGTTAAGAATTGTTAAGGATGTCGGTTTTTTGCAAGACGACCTCATACTCCGGCTCAAGAGTTGCAATTGATCCCAATGACTTGGCCTTTTTCTACTTGGGGGCTGGACATAGTTGGACCTTTTAAGCGGGCACCGGGAGGATTTACGCATATTTTTGTGGCAGTAGACAAGTTTTCCAAGTGGATCGAGGTCGAAGCGATTACTAGTACGACTATAGCCCGCGCAATCAAGTTTTTGCAGAATATCTTCGTACGTTTTGGGGTTCCATACAGTATTATTACTGATAATGGGCCTCAATTCACTTCGAGCTCTTCAAAGACTATGCTCGAGAGTTTAGGGATCAAGGTGCAATATGCGTCGGTGGCACACCCGCAAAGCAATGGACAAGTGGAACGAGCTAATGGAATGATTTTGACCGGTCTTAAACCAAGAATTTTTGACCGATTGAAGCCATATGCAGGAAAATGGGTTAAGGAATTGCCCTGGGTGCTTTGGGGGCTGCGCACTAATGTTAGTAGAGCTACAGGACAGTCTCCTTTTTCTTTGGTGTATGGATCCGAAGCCATGTTACCTATCGAAGTGAATATGGTGTCAGCTCGGGTACGATATTATGATGAAGAAAAGTATGATGATCAACGTCGATCGAATCGGTTGCTGCGGAAGAATTGAGGGATCAAGCTCCGGTTCAAGCCGCTAAATATCATCGGGATTACGTCGCTATTATGATCGTAATGTTCGCACACGGGAGTTCCAAGTAGGAGACTTGGTTCTTCGGAAGATTCAGTCTAACAAGAACAGGCATAAGTTGTCACCGAGTCTGGGAAGAACCTTTTTGGTTAAATCGGTCTCCGGACCAGGGGCTTATAGGCTTATGACCCTGGAGGAAGAAGAGATTCCAAATTCCTGGAATATTGATCAGCTTCGTCGTTTTTATACTTAAGAGTATTTATTGTAAAATTTTTCATACTATAATAAAGTAATTTTATCTAATGATGATGTGTTTGTTTTTTGTGTCTCCATACTTTAATTTTGGATTAAATTATTGAGCCAGGGGCTGCTATGATAAGAGCAGACAGTGATATTTTGCTATTCTGCTATGATAAGAGCAATCTGTGATATTTTGCTATTCTTGAATAATAAGACCAGTCATTTAGCTGATAGATTGCTGTGATAAGAGCGGTCTATTTAAATTTTAAATATGTGTTTAAGACTGGTATATTCAGGAAAGGATATTGTATAGCATTTTTTCTTATGAATACTGATTGGTAGGTCTGTTGTGTTAAGGACAGTTTGTGAAATCTTAAAATCTTACAAACTAGCTTTTTGCTCATGTTATATGATCTTGTTAAAGTAAGCTATAATTATGAATTGTGATCTGTGCTGATTAAGAGCCGTAGTTTGATCATAATTATTTAGTTGAAATAACCATCATGTCTTGAGTAAATAAGTTAGTAAGTATGATGGTGAAACCAGTATTCATATAAAAAGAAACGTGACTGGTATTTAAAAGTAAACAAAGTAATGATCAAGATGTTTGATTACAAAATGGCCCTATTACAAAGTTTTCTAAGCTGGACCGCTGGAAGTACCGGTGTCACCGGTCTTGGGATTTCCTTCGAGCCTATCATCCAGCGTTTCTTCGAATCGAAGAAGATACTCGGTAAATCTCTATCAAGATCTTCGAAGGCATCTTCTATCGTTTGTCCGGCGGCGGCTGCTGCATCTTGAGCGTCTTGATCCAGTGCGAAAGCTGCCGGCGCTACGTTTAGAGGGACGCCCGTCGGATCAAGAGGAACATCTTCCACCAATTCAGAAACGGTACCAATGAGTGAGTTCTTCAGCTCATTGAACCGGTCTTCTGTGGTATTAGGGTGGGCGCCATCCCTGGTGAAATTGAAATCACATTCTTCGACCGGAGTCCAAGACTGGATTATGGCGGCGATGTGTCCCCCTCCCGAAACAGCGACCATCCTTGAATGCTCTTTGATCCTTCTTGGGATTGCCCGGATGGCGGACTCGAGGTCTATCTCATTGGGATAAATAGTTTGACCGCCATTGAGATATTCCGGAGTGCGCACCGTACCTGCAGTAAGTTCTGAAAAAACAAGCAAATATTTAAGAGAAAGACCGGTATTTTCAAAAAGATGACATAAGAATGAACAAGATGGAACTTACGCCTATGCCCGATCTCAGCAGCTCCGAATCTGCCCTTGATGTTTGTGTTAGATTCTCTCAACTTAGCTTCGATTTTCAGCAAACGCTGAATCTCGCGATCTTTGGCCCGGAGAGCAAGTTGGCTGGTTTCTTGGGCAATCTTCGTGGCGCTTTCCTTGTCTCGCTTGTGCTGATTTTGCTGCTTCTAAGGCTTCGACTAGTTCAGCCTTCAAGCGAGCATTCTCGGTATCCAAGCATCTTATTGGAGCGAAGGGTTTGAGCCAATATGCTATCTTTGGCAGTAAGTTCGCCTTCGAGTTCTCCAATCCGCGCCGCTTGTTGTTCTTCGACACGAGAACCTTCTTCAAGTGCTTGCTCTTGAGCAGCTGCTTTTTCAGCAAGGATTTCTTCAGCTTTTTTGTGAGCAGCGACAAGGTTCTCAAGTGCTGAAATCAAGAGTAGGACCGGTCGGGAAGGGAGCAAGTTGGAAAAAATATGGGATATATAGAAAAAATTGAGAATATTACTCCGATTAACTTGACGGAGCCTTATGATTTCTTGCTGGCGCTCCTCCATCATTCGATGGGTGTTCTGCAGATTGGCCTCTCTCCTCCGGAGATCGTTCTCCTTGGCTTTCGGACCGGCGATCCGAGTTTCCAGCTCACCCAATCGTTCTTGATTGGTGTTGAGTTCCTCCCTGTAAGCGGGTGATAATGGCGGTCTTGGCCTCGTAGCTTTTGAGGAGAACTTAAAGGGAAGATTGTGAGAGTTAATAATTAAAATGTGATTGTCTAGAAGAGATTTTTGAAGCGAGAGGATATACCCGGCCGATTCTGAAAAATTCTTTAAGGCCTCTTCTTCCCGGAGAGCGTCCCATTGAGCTGTAGCAGGTGAAAGTTCTGGCCCCGCTCGAACTATCTACTCTCACGTCACCAACTACCATTCTAGCCGGCTTTGGTTCTCCAGGAGATTTACGTGTTGTCCTAGGCCGGCGAGGAATTTCTTCCGTCCGGACCGGTCCCAGTGATAACTCCGGAGGAATCCGGAATAAGGTAGCTTGAGGAAGAGGATTACCGGAAGATGGATCTTCGATAATGGTGACCTGTTCTTTAGTTTCAATGCTCAAGGCGGCAGGGAGTTCCTCCGTGGACGCCGCACGTTGAGGTTTCGTAATTGAAATGGTGGGAGTGGAAGCAGGAGTACTACCGGTTCGAGAGGAAGCAGCAGGAGCGGTACTAAGTTGAGAGGCGCCGGGAGTGGGACCGATCTGCGGCTCGTCGAGAGAAGAGGTAGAAACACCGCCGGCGAGGCTGTTGAAGAAGCTTTATTTCTTAGAAAGCTAGCTATGCTAGCTTGGAAGTTAGAAGGGATCCTACAAGAAAAAAGCAAAATTAATAAGACTAGGGTAAGGAGCTTCAGCAGCTCCGGAGTTTTGACAGATGGAATAATTCAAAAAAAATTAGTAATCTAAAAGACTTACGAGGAAGCTTTCTTGAAGCCGATGGAGGTTTTGACCTTCTTGGGTGGGCCTTGGGTAACCCCACCACCACTGTCTGCAGCTCTTTTCTCCGCCGGATTGACTTGCGGAGTTGGAACCGCATCTACAGAGCATCACTAGGACCGGTCCGGTGGCCATACCGGGACCTTTTGGGAACTTTAGATAAGGGGTCAACCGAGGCGAAGTGCCTTGAGTTTTCCCCAATGAAGCTTCGAGGATGGCCGGAGCTGCTCGACGATCCCTTTCGACGGCTTCTTCTTCTCGTCGTCGGTCTTCGAGTCTTTGCGCCTCCGAGCGAGTATCGCCTGGAGCGAGTAGGAGGAGCGGCGGTGTCGGTGTGTGAGCACACCTCCAAATGGGGGCCTGTCAAGGCTCCCTTCCGATAGGATCGGGAAGGGCGGATTTACTCTTGCTAGTGCGGAAGATTAAACGAGCGAAGAACACGGTGGATTTTACCCGGTGTTCGGGCCGCAAGTGATGCGTAAAACCCTACGTCCTACTTCGTGTATTAGTCGTCGTCCCTTACAAGAGAGTACCCCCTCCTTTTATAGAGCAAGGAGGGGAGTACCGTACAAGTACCCGGAGGGGTACCCGGACGCCCTGTGGGGGTCCGGTCCTTCCTTGGGAAGGCGCGACCAAATCCCGACAGGATCCGCCACGATCTTCTTTGCTGGATTTGGGCTCCAAGCATCTTCTCTCCTATTGGTTCCGAGTGCTCCTAGCACCGTAGCGGCGTGGCTTCCCGAGACGCGGCGCATGGGGAAGGCGCGCGCACGTCTCGTCGGGCTGCGACCGTTGCCGCAGACACTCGAGTGCCGCATTAACTCGCGGGTGGTTGGGGCGCCGGAGGAAGCTACCGGAAGCTTCCTCCCCGACGCTCCCGCGCCTCCGGCTTCGTGGGCCTCGTGGGTTTGTGGGCTTCGCACTCGTCATCTTCTTTCTCGGGCCGGAAGCGGCCCACGCGCGGTTAGGGGGACCCTCAATCCCCCTACACCGACAGAGCCCCCGGCCCCGCCACCGACCCGCGGGGCCGGAGCAGGGATTGGGGCCACCCGTCGGTGCCCGGCGCCGGTTGAGTTACCTCGAGACGCAGGTTTATGAGGAGCCGTGCCGATTGGGCTGCCGAGACGCGACGGTTCCGAGGCAGGGCGTCGCTTCGATTCGTGAGTGGTGGGCCCACCTTCATTCGGCGTTTAAGTATGGAGACCGGCGGCCGCCCGCGGCACGTCTCCCACTACTTCGCCTTTTCGCCTCCCGTCTTCTTGGACTCTCGTGCTCTCGCGCAACTCGCTCATCTTCTTCTTCGACGATCCGCGCCGCCGCTCGCTGCCGCCGCTCCTCGCCTCGCTCGAGATGGCTCGTGGGAAGTCTCCCCGCCGCCGCGGCTCGCGCACTCATTCGCCGTCGGCGGATGCGCCGCTCCCGGTGCGATTACCGCCCCCGGATCGAGATGAAACAGCTTTCGCCATTCTCGCGGCGGGCGGCGACCAGGGCGTCCGCATCGGGGGATCTCTGCCGCCGTCGAGTGGGGACCGGAGATCCTCCACTTCCCGTCTTTCGTCGTGGCCGGCGCCGTCCCCCCGCTTTCTCGACTTCTTCATGGAGGTGCTTCGAGCGTACGGGATCCGGATGGCGCACCTTACGCCGAACGCGGTCGCGGCGCCGGCGGTGTTCGCCCACCCGTGCGAGGCGTTCGTGGGGGTGCAGCCATGCTTCCCCATCTTCCGGCGCTACTTCAAGGCGACGCCGACGAACGCCGCCGAGGTGATCGGGTCCGTGCGGTTGACCACCCGGAGCGGAAGCGGGTACATTGAGTACATGCCCAACAATAAGGTGGAGGGATGGAAGAAGGCCCGGTTCGTGGCCACGTACGAGAAGGACTTCCGCCGCCTCCGCGTCCCGTCGGGCCCGGCTCGAGCACTTCGTCATCCGGGACTCCGTGCCCAGCCTTCCCGATGGTATGATGCCCGTGGTTGACCGGATAGCGGCGCTCGCCACGGCCGGCTTGACCTCGCACGGGGTGGTGCACGACTTCCTCGAGTGCAACATCGCGCCGCTCCGCCGCAGGTCGCACCCTCGTGGCTGTACCCGGATTTCAACTTCTCCGGCCGCACTCGCACGGGGGCGGGTTCGGACCTGCCCGCCGCCTCGAAGAAGTTCGCCTACTCCACGCCGACCGGGAAGAAGTGGCCCGCCTCATTCGAGTACCCGGAGGGTGCCGGGCCTCTCCGCCTCTTGGAGAATCGGCGCGCCGTCCTCGACGCCATGCCCCAGCCGGGACCGCTCGGGTTCCTCGACACGACTCCGGCCCCTACTCCCGGTATCCGGGTGCCCGGGGCCACGCCTCCCTCTAACCCGGGTGCGGCGGCCGCTTCGGGGGCGCCCGGAGCTCCGGGTGCCGGTCCCGATGCTGCAAGGCCGGGTCCGGCACGCGCGACAAAGGCAAGGGGAAGAGATCTCCGTCGCCGTCCTCCTCCGACTCCTCCGGGCCCGTACGCTTTCAACGGAAACGGGCCCGGCAAGCTTCGCCGGCACCGGTGACGGGAGCCGCTTCACGGAAGAAGTCCCCTGCGGCCGTGCCGGTGCAGGCGGCCGGGTGGACCCGCGACAGGTGCGTTGCTTCTCTCCTTGTTTTGCTTAAGTTGTGAGCTTGGTCCGTCCGATCATGGTTGCTGCCGCCGCATGCCGAGGACTGCGAACATGTCTCGATTTGTTTGGATTGTAGGAGCGTCCGGATCGAGCTGGACCCGGACTTGGTTCCTTTGAACCCCAAAGTCTCCGGCGCCTCGCGCCGAATCTGGAGGCCGGTTCGCTGCTGTTGAGGCCGCAGCAGCCGGAGCGGAGGCCGACACGGAAGAGGCTGCGGGTGCCCCCGAGGAGGGGGTTGCGGGTACTCCCGAGGAGGAGGTCGCGAGTGCTCCCGCGAGGGGAGACCGCGGGTGCCCCCAAGGAGGAGGCCGCGGGTGCCCCTGCCGGCGAGGATCTTGACCGGCCGTCGACTCCTCCGGGTGGCGACGTGCTCGGATGCGCCGGCGGCGGGGCGGCCGCTCTCTTGATCGGCGCCGCCGGCGCCCGCCACGGGCTTCCACTCCCCGGCCGGGTGCCGGCGCCGCCACTCCTATAGTGCTTGGAGGGGAACGATTCCCCTCCACGCGCCGGGTCGGAGCCGGGAACGGTGGGCGGCGGAGACGCTTCGTCGACCGCTGCCGCCGGAGGGGTCGTGGGCGCGCCGGACGCGGCCGGAGCGCGTCGCCGATGAGTCGCTCGGGCGGTTCGGCACGCCATAGAATTGGCGATGTGCTCGGGGAGGTTACCCGGTCGCTCGTTGCGATGAAGGCGGCCGTGGAGGAGACGGACGCGTCCCTCGGAGGGCCGCGAGATCGCGGTGGCCCAACGCGAGGCGGAGTTGGCGGACGCCCGGAAGGCGCTGGAGACGGCGGTGAAGCCGGCCGGGCAGCAGCACCGGCGACGCATGGAGGAAGTCCAGCATGAGTTGGACACCGCCTCCGCCATCGCCGAGGGGGCCGACGAGAAGCTGCGGGAGGCGGAGGCGAAACTTCGCGCCGCTATTGACCGCGAGGAGGAGAGCATCAATCGCCTTCGTGGCGTCTTGGCCCGGGAACGGGCTGCTGAACTCCGCGGCGCGAAGTTGGAGGAGGCCGACGCCGCCGTGGAAATTCGCGAGGATGCCTTGACGCGGCGCGAGTCGGCCGCGGTGGCTCGGGAGGCCGAGCCGAAGAAGCGTGCCGACGAACTTGCTCTCCGGGAGGCTGCACCGGTCGAAAGGGAGCACCAACTGGGTGCCCGGGAGCCAGGTCGTCGAAGCGTCGGAGGCAAAGCTCCGGTGCCTTCGCGACTCCGTGGGCTCCCGGGAGGCGGAGTTGAAGCACCGCGAGGACGCCCTCGCCACCCGGGAGGAACAGGTCCGGCGTCGTGAAAACGAGGCCGCCGTTCGGAAGGAGGCTCCGGAGACGGAGGCGGCCCGCCTTGCGGAGGCCGAGCAGCGCATCCGCGGCATCGCCGGGCAGATGGCGCAGCCGCGTGCGCCAGGAGACGCTCGCGGAGGCCCGGAAGGCCTTCGATCTCGAGGTCAAGGCGGTGGAGAAGAGCCGGACGACTACCGCCGGCGCGTTGAGCAATTGGAGGCCCGGGTGAAGAAGCCGGGTCGCGGCGCCTCTGCCGCTGCCGGTGGCGACGACCTCGGGCGCAGCTCGACGAGTTGCGGCGTCGGCTCGAGGACTCCGAGGTTCGGCGCGTCGAGCCGAGCGAACGAGTGACGGAGCTGGTCTCCGCGGGGCGGGCGCAGGCTGAAATCGCCGTCGACGTGCACAAGGAGGTCTCCACGGCGCTGTTCGAGTTGAGCCCGGCCCGGCTTCCCGAACCCATCGAGCGCAGCACGGCCGGGTATGTGTTCGCCATGCGGGGCGTGGCCGACGCGGCTGCGCGAACCGAGGACCCGGGTGGAGTCGCTCATGGAGGAGGAAGGCCGGCCGACCATAGCCGCGGCCCTGGAGGAGGTGCCGACGAACGCCCTAGTGCTCGGTGCCCGGGTTCCCACTCCCGGACGTGGTGAACGGCGAGATTCCTCCGGGCGAGCACGCCGTGGCTAAGGCGCGAGCCCGCTCCGTGGCTCACGCCTTCGCCGAGTCCTTCAAGCGGGGTTGAATATCCCTTACTTCCACCTGCGAGTGGCTTCCTGGCGCCCGTGCCTCGTTTTTGAAACATGTTTTGCGGATAAGACCGAAGTTAGTTTTAAGTTTCACGCGCGTTATTGTATCGCTTGAGTCCTCGGGTTTTCTTTTGTTGGGTGCTATCATTGCCGTGCGCTGCCTAGTCTTAGACATTCGGTGCTCCTTCGTTACGCGAGTGCGAGACTTCGCCACCCGTGCCTTAACCGAGCATGAGCGTCTTCCGGCCTCCACCTTAATTATAGGTTTCTTTTACCCGACAAAGAAAACCAAGGACCCGAACACATACAACGAGCAAGCCTGCGGGAAGTAGCAAAAGCAGCGACCGGGCGCTGTTTCATTCAAAACACGTTAGTACAAGTGCCTTGGCGTCCGTGGCCGTGGCGATGAGACTTCCGGGTACTATCCAGGACCATTGGATACAGAATATTCTAAGGGTAGAATTTCTTGAGATGCTCAATGTTCCGGGCGCTCGGTTCCGGTATCCGTCCTCCGACTCCGAGCGAACCGATCCCGGGCGTGTGACGGCGGTGACGACGAAGGGCCCTTCCCACATGGGGGTTAGCTTGTCCTTGCCTTCACGCGTCCGAGCCCGTCGGAGGACGAGATCTCCCGTTTGCAACTCCCGGGGCGTACGCGTCGTCGGTGGTAGCGGCGCAAGCCCCGGAGGTACCTCGTGTTGCGCAGTAGTACCCGCCGTCTTGCCTCCTCAAGGAGGTCGATGTCGTCGTGCCGTCGGGTGTCATGGTCGGCTTCGTCAAACGCGGCGACTCGGGGGCCATTGAACAGGGTCTCCGTTGGTAGCACCGCCTCCGCACCATACACGAGGAAGAAAGGCGTTTCGCCCGTGGCTCGACTCGGTGTGGTGCGGAGGGACCAAAGCACGGATTGGACCTCCGTTACCCACTTTGAGCCCTTCTTCTTCAACGGGTCAAAGGATCTTGTCTTCGGACCCTTGAGGATTTCTCCGTTGGCGCGTTCGACTTGGCCGTTGCTTTGTGGGTGGGCCCTTGAGGCGACGCGATCCGGGTGCCGAGGGTGTCACAATACGCTGCGAATGCGTGGCTCGTGAATTGTGTCCCATTGTCCGTGATGATCCGCTGCGGCACCCCGAACCTTGCCGTTATGTTCTTCATGAATTTGACGGCCGAGTTCCGATCTATCTTCGTCACCGCTTCGGCTTCCACCCATTTCGTGAACTTGTCGATGGCCACGTATAGCCACCTGTAACCACTCGGGGCGATCGGAAATGGCCCCACAATGTCCAAACCCCAAACCCGGAACGGCCGGGATAACGGAATTGTTTGAAGGGCTTGAGCGGGCGGATGCGTTTGCTTGGCGTGGAACCGGCATGCCTTGCATTGTTGCACCAGCCTGGTGGCGTCCTGGAGGGCCGTCGGCCAGTAGTAACCCCGTCGAAAGGCTTTCCCGACCGGCGTGCGGGGAGCATGGTGGCTGCCGCACTCGCCCTCGTGGATCTCAACGAGTATGTCGTTGCCTTCTTCCGTTGTCACGCACTTCGCCAGAACACCGTTTGCACCGCGCTTGTACAACTTGCCGTCGACGATGGCATATCGTTTGGCTTGGCGGGCTAGGCGTTCCGCGTCCGTGTCGTCCTCCGGAAGGATGTCGTCGCGCAGTACCCGAGGATGTCGCTCATCCGGCGAGGCATCCTGCGGCTCGTTGGCAAGCGCTTCTTCGCTATTCTGCGTGTGCTGCAGATCCTGCGGGTGCGCCTGCGCTTTGTTGTCGCTGTCCGGAGCTCGGTCGGCGTCGGAGGCCGAAGAGGATGTCGGGATCTCCATGAACGTCCCGGGTGGGATTGGAGCTCGAGTGGAAGCTACCCGGGATAGTTCGTCGGCAATGTGGTTGTCGCCCCTAGGTACGTGAAGCACCTCGAGGCCGTTGAATTTCTTCTCCATCCGCTTGACCGTTGCGAGGTACGCGGCCATTTGCGGGTCGTTGCATTGGTACTCCTTGGACACTTGGTTGACGACGAGCTGCGAATCCCCTTGGCCAAGAGGCGCCCGACGCCTAGGTCGGCCGCGATTCGCAACCCCACCAAGAGTGCTTCGTACTCCGCCATGTTGTTGGTGCATCCGAAGTGCAGTTGGACTGCGTAGCGCAGCTCGTCGTCGATTGGTGACAGCGAGGAGCACCCCCGCCCCTGCACCGTTGAGGGTGAGGGAGCCGTCGAAGAACATCGTCCGGTGGTCGCCGAGTGTGTCATGCTGCTGCACCCGGGTGCTCAACTCTTCGCGCTCGACCTCGGGGTGGGTGTCCACTCGGCGACAAACTCGGCTAGAGCCCGGCTCTTGACGATGTGTGTGCTCGAGGAAGGACAAGTCGAACTCTCCCGGCTCCACGGCCCATTTTGCCACTCGCCCGGTTGCTTCCCTGTTGCGAAGTATGGTCTCCGGTGGTGCTGTCGTTACCACCCGGACGGGATGGCCTTGGAAGTAGTGTCGCAGTTTCCGGGATGCGATGAGCACCGTGTAAAGCATCTTCCGGTACTGCGGGTACCGTGTCTTGGCGTCCCGCAGGACTTCGCCGATGAAGTATACCGGACGCCGGACGCGCCGCGTGCAGGGTTCGATTCCGGTGAAGCGGGTCCTGACTCGCCCTCGCTCGTCATGGTGGCCGGGGCTGGAGCCCCGGGTGAAGTGGCGATGTCGTGGTGCCGACGCCGAGAGCAACCGGGGCGGATCCCACCCCGCCCATGATGTGAGACGTGGTCGGAGCCGGAGCCCCGGGTGGGGTGGGATCAACGCGCCCATCGCTGTCTTTCCGTTCGTGGCCTCGGCTTCACCCAAACACAACGACGAGGTCGGGCGGAGCCCCGGTGAAGCGGAGGGCCACACCGCCTGCAAGAGCCGGCGTGCTCGGTAGCGCCGGAACCGCCCGGGTGCCCCACCCGGACAGGCCGGAGTGGCTGCGTCGCAAGCCGTGCCGTGAGCGGAGGTGGCTGCAACCCCGGGTGATCCGAGACTTGTGGGCCGACCGGAGCCGGAGCCCCGGGTCGGTCCAGGCCGCCGCCTCCGCGCCGTCGAGGTGCCGACGTTTGTTGGCTCGCCGTGAACCGTGAGGTGCCCGCTCCGGGCGCTCGACCACTGAGCCGCACTAACCACCCGTGGGTTAGCCGCTATGTATAGAAGCGGTGGTTCGCCCGGCTCCGGGGCTACTAGAACAGGTGCGGAGGACAAGTAGCGCTTGAGGTCCTGCAAGGCTTCATCGGCCTCCCGCGTCCATTCGAATCTGTTCGTCCTCTTCATTAACTTGAACAAGGGAAGAGCACGCTCGCCCGGGCGCGAGATGAATCAGCCAAGGGCCGCCATGCTCCCGGCTAGGCGCTACACGTCCTTGAGTCGCTTCGGGGGCGGATTTCTTCAATGGCCCGGATCTTCTCGGGGTTCGCCTCGATCCCGCGGTGTGAGACCGGAGGCCGAGTAGCTTCCCTGCCGGTACGCCGAAGACGCACTTCTCCGGGTAGAGCTTCACCCGGTTGCGGCGCAGATTAGAGAAAGTCTCTTCTAAGTCGAACAGGAGTGACGGTGCCTTGCGGCTCTTAACGACTAGGTCATCGACGTACGCCTCCACGTTCCTCCCGATCTCGCGAGTCCGGGGTTAGGCGCATGGCCCGTTGGAACGTGGGGCCTGCGTTTTTGAGACCAAAAGGCATGCTCACGTAGCAAAAGCTCCTCGCGGGAGTCATGAAAGCGCTCTTCTCCTCGTCCTCCTTAGCCATACAGATTTGGTGGTACCCGGAGTACGCATCCAACATACAAAGCGGGTCGCAGCCTGCGGTAGAATCTACTACGGAGTCTATTCGGGGCAGTGGGAACGGGTCCTTCGGGCATGCCTTGTTCAAGTCGGTGTAGTCCACGCACATCCGCATCTTGCCGTTGTTCTTGGGCACGACCACACGGTTGGCGAGCCACGTCGGGTGCGTGACCTCCCCGATGAACTTGGCCTCCAAGAGCCTCTTGACTTCGGTCCCGATGAAATCTTCACGCTCGGGGGCTTGACGCCTCGCCCGCCGCTTCACGGGTCTCGCGAGTAGGATCGACCTTGAGTTGGTGCTCAATCACCCTCCTTGGTATGCCCGGCATGTCCGAAGGGTGCCAGGCAAAGATGTCGCTGTTCGCTTGGAGGAAGGTGATGAGCGCGAGTTCCTATTTCGGGTCGAGGTCGCCACCGATGGTGGTGGTCTTGTCTTCCGAGCCCCGAGTGAGATCTTCTTGGTGGACACCTCCCCAGGTGCCGAAAGCTTCGCCCGCTTGGAGTCGGATGGTGCAGCGAGACTTCTCCGAGGCGCCCGCGCCCTCTTCCCGTGGGAGCTCTCTTCGGCCGCCATCTCGGCTGCCAAGATGTCCTCGAGGCAGGCCATCGCTTTGACCGCGTCCGCCCTCTCTACGATGACACCCTTGGGACCCGGCATCTTTAGCGTAAGGAACGCGTGATGCGGGATGGCCATGAACCGGTTCATGCCGGGTCTCCCAATGATGGCATTGTAGGGGAGGTCGATGTCGGCCTACGTCGAAGAGGAGCTTCTCCGTGCGGAAGTTGCTCCGGTACCGAAGGTAACCGGGAGCTCGATCCTGCCCAAAGGGAGGGAGCTACCCGGGAGCACGCCGGAGAAAGGGCGGGAAGGTTGCGGATCGGCGCGCGCCCCTGCAGAGAATCGAAGACCTTTGTGGTGATGAGGTTGAGGCTCGCGCCTCCGTCGATGAGGGTGCGCCCCACTTTCTTGTTGCGGATGGTGGGCGACACGACCAAAGGGATCTTTCCCTTGGTGTTGTCGGGGCCCACCATGTCGCTCTTGTCGAAGGTGATGGGGACATCCGCCCACCTCGCAGGGGAGCCGAGGCTTTGCCCTCGGTGATTGCGAAGACTTCCCGGCGAAAGCGCTTGGCCTCGCCTTTGGACGCGAAGCTAGAAGAGCCTCCGCCGATGACGGCGATGGAGTCGTCCGCGCTCCGGTACGCCTCGACCTCCTCTTTCTCCCTCTCTTTTTCCTTCTCGGCCTTCTCGGCCGCCCGCCGCTCGTCGCGCCGCTTAATGCTCGCCTCGGATGTAGCGGCACTGCGACTGGTCGTGGTCGTTGGTGCGGTGGAAGTAACACGCGAATGTCCCCGGGGACTTGGCCGGTGACTTGCCGGCACCCGCGGGGGTGGCTGCCGCGTTCCCCGGGGGACGGGCCTCCAGCCGCGGCTACTTCTTCCGCCCTACGCTTACGCGCGAGGTTCTTCTTCTCGTTTCTTGGAGAGGGCGCCTTCGGGCTTGGGAGAAGCGACGCCGGGTCGACCCTTGCCGGAGGGTCATGCCACGCCCGGGCTTCTTGGCGGCGGGCGCACTCGTCGGCCAGCCGGAAGAGGTCCGTGACCGTCTCCGGCCGGTGCACACCAAGTTCGCCCAGGATGTCTTTGTCTCGAACGCCGTGACGGAAGGCGGAGACTACCCGGCAGGGTCGACGCGCGGGATGGTGTTGCGGACTTGATCGAAGCGCCGCATGAAAGCCCGCAGCCGTCTCGCCCGGCTTCCGGACGATACGGTCCAGGTCGATTTGGCTTCCCGGCGCTTCGACGTCCCCCGGAAGTTGGCCATGAACTCCCGGCACGAGCCGCGCCACGAGCTAATGGACTCCGGCGCCGGGTTCATGAACCATGACCGGGCCGAGTCCTTGAGGGCCAAGTGGAAGTAGTTGGCCATGATGTCTTCGATACCGCCAGCCGCCTTGACGGCGGTGGAGTAAATCTGCAGGAACTCGTCGAGGGGAGCGGTGCCGTCATACCTCTCGGGGAGGTCCGGCGGAACTTGCCGGGCCATGTGACACCGCGCAGGGCGCGTCGAGAGGGTTGCGCAGCCCCCGAGGAAGGAGGGGTCAAGCTCCCTCTCTTGCGCTTGGGGTGGCGCTCGGGAGACGACTCCGCGTCCGCACCGTCGTCGTCGTGGGCGGAGGTCCGCTCGCGCTCACGCTCACGCTCGCGCGAGCGCTCGATGCTCGACACGTGCATCTTCCCCTCACGGCGGCGTCCGTTGAGGTTGTTGCGCAGGTCGCGGCGCCCCGCACCTGCGGCGAGTGGATGGAGAGCGAAGCCGCCGGCGGCGCGTATCCCGCGCCCGGTTGGCGCGGCGGTTGTCGTTGACCGGCGGCGGCGGCGGCGGTTGGCGGGACGGTCCCGCCCGGCGCCCGGCTCCGCGCCGTGTCTAGGAGCCGACCTACTCCGGTGAGCCACTCCTTTGCTTGCTCTCCCCGCCGCTCCCGCCGGCGGGTTGTTGAGCATGGTCTTTACGGCGGTTAGGGGGTCATCCCCTTCTTCCTCCCGGAAGAGGCGACGTGCGGTGGCGCGTTCGTACGCCGGCGGCGTGACGGCCCGGCGTCGCGGTCGGCGCCGGGCTGGTTCCCCGCTGCATGTCCGGCCGCCGTGGTGCCGGGACGGTCGCCATGCCCGGAGTGGCCCGCGCGGCGACGGTCGTGGCGTCGACGCCCGTAGATGCCCGATCGGAGACGCCGTCCGCCGTTCGTGGCGTGTCCGTGGATCTCTCCATGATCGTGTAGGAGCTCGCGGTGCACGGCGAAATCTACGACCTTCCCCTTCCTAGCGCGCCAAATGTCGGTGTGTGAGCACACCTCCAAATGGGGGCTCGTCAAGGCTCCCTTCCGATAGGATCGGGGAAGGGCGGATTTACTCTTGCTAGCGCGGAAGATTAAACGAGCGAAGAACACGGTGGATTTTACCCGTGTTCGGGCCGCAAGTGATGCGTAAAACCCGACGTCCTACTTCGTGTATTAGTCGTCGTCCCTTACAAGAGAGTACCCCCTCCTTTTATAGAGCAAGGAGGGGAGTACCGTACAAGTACCCGGAGGGGTACCCGAACGCCCCGTGGGGTCCGGTCCTTCCTTGGGAAGGCGTGACCAAATCCCGACAGGATCCGCCACGATCTTCTTTGCTGGATTTGGGCTCCAAGCATCTTCTCTCCTATTGGTTCCGGGTGCTCCTAGCACCGTAGCGGCGTGGCTTCCCGAGACGCGGCGCATGGGGAAGGCGCGCGCACGTCCTGTCGGGCTGCGACCGCTGCCGCAGACACTCGAGTGCCGCATTAACTCGCGGGTGGTTGGGGCGCCGGAGGAAGCTACCGAGAAGCTTCCTCCCCCGACGCTCCCGCTCCTCCGGCTTCGTGGGCCTCTTGGGTTTGTGGGCTTCGCACTCATCATCTTCTTTCTCGGCCGGAAGCGGCCCACGCGCGGTTAGGGGGACCCTCAATCCCCCTACACCGACAAGCGGGTCTACCAATGGTCAAGGAGGTAGTACGTTTTCTTGTACTAGGTGCTTGAACCACGGTCCCGGATTTGGTAATTTTTGGGGTTAAGCTGGGAGGCAAAGGGAAGGACCGGTCCGAGGGCCTTTGAGTCGACCGGCTTGAACAGACTAAAGGAGCGGTATTGTTGGCATAATCTTCTCCCCAAGTGTCATTGGGAGGAAGAGGAGGGTGACTCCTTTAGTTGTCCATTTTCCGTAATTATAAAGATTGAGTCCTCGTAAGTAAATGATGGTAATGAACAATAAAGATTTGAAGAAACAGGAAGAGGTACTTACGGCGTCGCGAGGATTGCATGAGCTGAAAGCCGGACCCACTCTTGTGCATCCGGATAAATCTGGATTCGGCTGCAGCATTTGCTTTATGCGAGCTTCTAACCGCTCCTTGTCGGGAAGAAGGGTTCCATCCAAAGGCATGGCGGTGTCTTCGTTGAAGAGCCAAGCAGGGTGCTCTTGCCTTTTAAGAGGTTGAACTCCCCGCACTATGAAGCTCCGGAGAACTGTCTCGACGGTGACACCTCCGACATTCTTCAAGTATCCGATGCAAGCCAGGAGTGCAAGAACTTCATCGTCCTCTTTGAGCTTTTTCCTGGTGTCTCGCGGTGGGGAAATTCTTGGCTACCTTAGCGTTGAAGGCAGGGAGAGCCGGTCGGGGATTGTCGTAGAAGAACCATCCCTTTTTCCAATGGGCTATGCTATTGTTCAAGGATAAGGAGATATATTCGTCTACGCTCCAAGCACTCGGATTCCTACACCGCCAACTACAGACTCGGCGGTCCGATGACTGAAGCGGCGAATTTGGAACAAATACTGGAATAGCTTGAAGTGGGGGAGAACTCCAAGGAAAGCTTCGCACAAATGAATAAAAAAGGCAATTTGCAGGATGGAGTTAGGGTTAAGGTTCACTAACTCCCATCCATAGAAGAAAAGAAGTCCTCTAAAGAAGGAACGAGCAAGGGAGATCGAGGCCGCGGAGGAAAAATCCTTGAAGACTAATTGCCGAGACTCATCTATACCCCATGGAATTTGACCAGGGGAAGGGACGCTCCAGCTTAAGATGGGTTGAGGAGGAAGATACCCATCTCTAACTCGCTTCATTGAGGGAGGATTCTCGTGACCTTGCTCGTGACCAAGGTCTTGGACGCCAAAAGGAAGCCGATCGCGAGGAACAGAGGAAGAAGATGAGGGGACGGCGGTGGATTTCTTCTTGCCCATCTTAAGAGATGGAAAAGGGAAGCTTGGGATTGGCTAATGTGGAAGGAGAGAGCAACGGAACGAAGGCAAATGGCGGGTGCGTATGAGCTTTTGGGAGCAGGGTTGACCTAGGTCGACCTTTCGTTTCTTTATAGACACCGGGATGGGCCTCGGGGCTGAAAGTTATTGGGCCATTTTAAGAGGCCCGAAGGATTGTCGTAACAATGCAATTATGACCTAACGGCCATAAAGAAGTTAATGATCTCGTTATCTGCATTAATTATGACTTAACGGTCATAAGAATAAGCCGTCATGCTTTTATGAAAGTAAAAAGCGGTCTGAAATATGGAAATTTTCAGATGAAAATTAAAGTTATGCTGAATTTTATAATTCAGTAGTATGAGAGAGTTAGATTTTACATCACTCAGTGATAAAGGATGCCTTAGGCTATGGGTGTTAATCATCCTACTGATTATAGGTTTTGGAGACTCGAGTCGTCGTGAGAATATAGGGAATAAACTGGTCCGATCAACCAGAATTTTGGTTCTTAGTGAGATTTCACTAAGTGGATTATGAGTTCGAGCTGATTTAGGCAATCTGTCAAGTGAAATTGGTGAAAATATACAGGAGATATGAAATTCGACCGGTATGACCGGTCCTGGAAAATATGGTCTTGGCAAAAATTGCTCGAGAGGAATGTGATTTGATGGGAAATAATATAGCATAGTCTCTCAAGAAAGACTCTTGCATTATTTGTGATTCTCAAATGATACAAGAGTCGGGGCTATATCTAATTAGGTGCACCTGACCGGTGCAACCGTATTCAAGAGCGATCTCGTAGAGATCTTGGAAGTGGAAACATGGCACGCTAAGGCCGACGCCTAGTATGCAAAGGCTTTCCGGCTGTGGGGTTTACTCCTTTGCGAAAAACAGCATTAAAGGGTAGGTCCTTACTTTCAGTATTTTAGCTCACGTTATGTTCATTAGCCTTGGTGTTTGCAATCTAACACTACTGCAATCAAGTTTGCAAGACAAGATAAAATAGATCATTAATCCTTTCATCTCTCATCTTCATCTTCCATATAAGTTACTACGATGTGACGAGCTAAACAAGCGGTACTCATTACTGCGAGGGACAGCGATTCAAATCAATTTTATACCAGCTGGCAAAACCCGACTACACGACGTATACGCATCACACCGATCGTATACGACAACCTTTCCCGCTAGCACCTGACGTAAGACTAGCCATTTCCAACTCCCCGGAGTATGGCGACTCCACGACTTCCTTCGTGGCGGACCCATCTCCCTCCCGTGAGACTAACCTCTCACTAACAACCAAGAAAGAGAGCCGGCTACGCTACATCTCTCGGGGCGATAGGGTACATCAGCTTGCTGGGCCCATGATACCAGCATGTAGTACGGTACGTTCAAACTTGTTCAACTAAGACGACAACGGTACGGTCCTTAACCGACACAAACGGGGCTACCACCTTGCAAGACCTCATCTTCGTCTTGCCCTTTCTCCTACGGGGCCCGTCCGGTCTCAACTTCATTAATACTCTCATCATCTTAGTGTTAACACAAAACCCTTACAGCCTCCATGCTTTAAGATTTCCTAAACATCTACCGTTGCGACTATGAATTAAGCTTAGCCTCTATTGAGCTACCCGTACCAAGTATAGAATAAACAAACGGAATCCTACCATAATGCAACTAGGGTGTCAATCATTCCCTAACACCTAATGCACAAACATAACCGCACTATGTGATAAAGTAAAATATTTTAAAAAAAACATAGGTAGGATGCACCGGGCTTGCCTTGATACTGTTCGGAGTTAGCTTCCTCGGCGACTGGGTCGACTTCGAGATTCCCGCTCTCGACTCGACCTCGGTGGAACCTCGATCACTTCGAACCTAGTCGACCAGCAATGCGTTGTGAATCACAATCATGTATGCATGAATGTGCATGATAAAATTATGCAAAGTTTCATTAATTAACTCTAGTAATTAATAATTAATAGCTTAATCACCTTAGTTAATTGATACATTAGGGATAAGCACGTTCATTAAGCAATAATTAACTATTGATTATGCTGATTAACAAATGTTTAATCAAGGTCATTAAGTATTAATTAGTTCTGTTCCTATTTACTTAGGTTTAACATTTAACAAATTATTCCGGTTTATTAAGCAATAAATAAATCATTATTTTAAGGGACATGTGATAAAAGGCTAATAAATTGGGATCACATAAAATAATAGAGTTTAAGTTTAATTTTGGAAAAATAATTTTCATAATAACTTTCGTCTACAGTATCTCCTTCATCTAATTAAATTATTTTTCTTCATTAAACATTTTATTAACATAAAATAATAGCTTTTATTTTAACAAAGAAAAGGATTAATTACTATTTATGAAAGAAAATTACCCAAAATACATATTTTATTTCATAAACAAATAACTCTTATTTTTCCGAGTCTAACAAAGTTGGTTTGACATTTTTCTGATTTTTAATTAATTTTCTACGAATTTTTGAAAATATAAAAGTGCTCTGTGCCATACGATGGGCCACAGTGGTGGCCGCACGGGATCCCCACGTGGCCACACGCGATCCCACGCGCGTGTGGCCCGCGGTGTGGCACCACCGCGGCGGCGGGCTAGCGGCGGCGCGGCCACCGGAGACGGCCGGACCTGGCCTAAAGCTCGCCGCGAAGACACCTAGAGACTCTACTCGATGCGGCGAATCTTCCGGTGGGGACGCGCGTACATGAGCTCGACCGGAGACTAGGCAACGGCGAGAGGCGACCACGGTGGAGACTCGGGCCAAGGCGCAAGCTCTCTCCACCGAACAAAACTTGGGGAAAACAAGTGGGCGGCTTCTACGGAGCATGCGCAAGCTCGTCATGGGATCCTAGGTACATGAGCTAGCGCGGAAAGGGGTGCTCACCGTGGGACCGCGGACGGCGGCGATCGGAGCTTGCGAAGAACGGCGATTGCCCCGCTTCCGTGGAGCAAAACCAAGGATGAGCTGCTGGGAACATAGAGCATCTAGTTGCGCACGAAGGGACACAAAGAGATGACGGATTAGCTCACCGGCCGTGCGAATTTTGTGGTCGCGGCGGAGGAACACGGCGGCGGTCCGAGGAAGACGATGGGCCCGCCTCGACGGAACGGCGGTGCTCAAGCTACTTGCTCGGGTGGAAAAGCTTCGCGTGGTCCCGGCGGAGCTCCGGGTAGCGGTGGTTTGGATGGCGAAGCACCGGAGCGGGCCGGCGCCGGCGATGAGCAAATGGAAGCTATGGTGGTAGGGTGAAGAAGGAAATGAGAGAGAGAAGGGCAAGATAAGGCGGGGCAGGGCCTTTAGCCGGTCCGGGAGGCGATGCGGCGCCGAGCGTGCAGGCTGCGCAAGCAGCTGCGTGGCTGCACCGCCGGGAGGCGGTTCCCACGGGCGGTGGTGAGACGCGGTGAGAGAGAGAGAGAGAGAAGAGAGTGACGACCGGGCCTCGGCTTGGCCATTTTACAAAAAACCCCTTTGCTTTCGGAAAATTAAAAAGAGACCTTCTCGTTGCTCCAAAAATTCCCAAATTTTTCAGGGGTGTTAGTGAAAGTATTTTAGGCATTTTTCCTTTTAAGTCCAGGGTAAAACTCCAAATCATTTTTGGATTAAAAATTCATAGTTAAATTAATAAAAGAAGCTTTGTTTATTTCTTGTAAATAATTTCACAAAGCAAAATACTTTCAGGAAATTTTTGTAAATCTTTATTTATGACATTTGAGCCATAGAAAATATTAAACATGAATTTTCTGCTTATTTTATTTCTTTTTAAACACTTCCTTTCTTCTTTATCTATTTTGATATTTTATGTGTAGGTTATTAACACAAAATTCGATATCTTCCAAAAATGCAACAATTTGATGACATGCTCATGATGACATGAAATGCATTATTTTTCCGAGAGTTGTTATAGCCCTCCCCCTTACAGGAATCTCGTCCCGAGATTCATGATCGAAACGACCGGACGATAGTACTAAAGAACTCGGGGTAGTTTGATCGAAGAAACTCTTCTTGTTCCCAAGTACCTTCGACTTCCGAGTGATTACTCCATTGGATCTTGTAGAACTTGATGGTTCGATGTCGAGTCACTCTATCTTTGGTGTCGAGAACTTTAACCGGTCGTTCATCATATGTCAAGTCCGGTCAGTAATCGTTCCACCTCGACTGTCGGTATATCCATTGGTGGTTTTAAACACTTCTTCAGTTGGGATACATGAAATATGTTATGGATACCTGCCAAGTGTGTTGGCAATTCCAAACGATACGCCACAGCTCCACATCTTTCCAAAATTGGAAAAGGTCCAATGTATCGCGGTGCTAACTTGCCCTTGATTCCAAACCTTTGAACACCTTTGGTAGGAGATACTCGAAGATAGACTTGATCTCCAACCTGGAATACTAACTCTCGACGTCTTTTGTTGGTATAGCTGATCCGTCGAGATTTAGCCCTTTTAAGGTTCTCGTTGAATGAGACGTACTTATTCCTCTGCCTCTCTTACTAGATCTGGTCCGAAGATTACTCTTTCACCACTCTCGGACCAATTCAAGGGTGTACGGCAACTACGCCCATATAGAGCTTGGAACGGTGACATGTCGGCACTCTCTTGATAGCTGTTATTGTAGGAGAACTCGCTAACGGTAAACATTTCTCCCAATCCTTACCATAGGTCAAGACACATGCTCGGAGCATATCTTCGAGATATTGATTGATCCTTTTCGTCCGTCCATCCGTTTGAGGATGATATGCTCGAACTTCGTATCAATCTTGTCCCCAATGATTCATGTAGTTGCTCCCAAAATCTGGAGACAAACCGATATAATGGTTTTCGGCACTCCATGCAAACGAGAGAATTCGAGCTATGTAAAGCTCGCATACTTCTCGAGCAGTGTACCGAGTATGTACCGGTATGAAGTGAGCAGACTTCGTCAACCCGTCCACAATAACCCGGATAGAGTCATGTTTCCGTGGGCTTAGTGGTAACCCAACGATGAAATCCATGCCGATGTCTTCCCACTTCCATTCAGGAATACTCAATGGTTGTAAGGGTCCTGCGTGCTTCAAGTGCTCGGCTTTGACTCGCCGACGGACATCACACTCATTGACATACTTGGCTATTTCTCGCTTCATGCGTGTCCACCAAAATCTATGCTTCGGATCTTGATACATCTTATTGGTTCCAGGATGAATAGAATATTTGGACATATGAGCTTCATCCATTATGTTCTTGCGAAGGGATAGGTCCTTTGGTACAACCAATCGATTCTTGAACCAAATAACTCCCTCGTCATCTTCTCTGAAGCATTTGACTTCGCCTTTCTTGAGTCGTCTTCTTATATGTCCCATACCAACACTTTTCTCGTTGGGCTGTTATCACTTCTTCACGAAGGGTAGGGATAAGAGCCAGATTTGTCAATGCTCCATACGGAACAATTCGAAGATTTGGCTCATCACTTTCGAGTGGAGGTGCTTGAGTCACGAGTTGAGCCATGAGATTATTGCAGTGAACCTTGCGACTTAGAGCATCGGCTACCACGTTTGCCTTGCCTCGGGTGATAGTGAATTTCTAGCTCATAATCCTTTATTAACTCCAGCCATCTTCGTTGGCGCATATTTAGATCTCGCTTGGGTGAAAATGTACTTAAGACTCTTGTGGTCGGTGTATAAATGTACCAAATTACCCAAGAGATAGTGCCTCCAACCTTTCAATGCAAGCACCACTGCTGCTAGTTCCGGATCATGTGTAGGATACTGTTCCTCATGACGCCTAAGTTGTCGAGATGCATAGGCAATCACTCGTCCTTCCCGCATTAGAACACATCCAAGTCCCGTTCCCGATGCATCACAAGACACATCGAAAGGCTTTGTCGGATCCGGTCGAGCGAGTACTGGAGCCGTTGTCAGCAATTTCCTTAATGATCGAAAAGCTTCTTCACATTCCTTGCTCCATACATACTTCTTATCCTTTTCCAATAATTTAGTCATTGGCTTGGCGATCTTTGAGAAGTTGGGAATAAATCTTCCGTAGTAACCAGCCAATCCTAAGAAACTTTGGATTTGCGAAACCGACTTCGACGGTTCCCAATCCAAGATTTCTTGAACTTTGCCGGGATCAACCGCCACTCCTTCGACTGATATCACATGACCTAGGAACGGCACTTCCTTCAGCCAAAACTCACACTTGCTAAACTTAGCATATAGTTGATGATCCCTTAGTCGTTGCAACACCACTCGTAAGTGATTAGCATGTTCCTCTTCCGACTTAGAGTAGATCAAGATGTCGTCAATGAATACTACGACAAACTTGTCCAGCTCAGGCATGAATACGGAATTCATGAGATACATGAAATGTGCTGGTGCATTAGTCAATCCAAAAGACATTACCAGATACTCATAAAGTCCATATCTCGTGGAGAATGCGGTTTTCGGTATGTCTTCCGCTCTTATCTTAATCCGGTGATATCCCGAGCGTAGATCTATCTTGAAGAAGACTTTGGCTCCCATCGCTTGATCAAACAAGATATCAATCCTCGGGAGAGGGTACTTGTTCTTGATGGTAACCGAATTCAGAGGTCTATAATCCACACATAGCCTCGGTGTCTTGTCTTTCTTCTTCACAAACAAGGTCGGGCATCCCCATGGTGATGAACTTGGACGAATATATCCCTTGTCCAATAATTCCTTTAATTGCACCTTCAACTCGCCAGCTCATTTGGTGGCATCCGATACGGTCTTCTTGATATTGGTGTTGTTCCAGTGCTGTAACTCTATCTTAAACTCTACCGCTCTCGTCGGCGGTAGTCCCGGTAAGTCATCCGGAAAGACATCCGGGTACTCACGGACTATGGGTATATCTTCCGGACTTTTACCTACCACCTTATTAACCATTGGCAGCATAGCTCGGGGAGAAGTTAAGAGTAAACAATCTCGACCATGAACAGGAGAGTTCGGATATACGGCTCGAGATGCTATATCCAATACTGCCTTATGGAAATCCATCCATTGCATGCCAATAATTGCATCTAACCCTTGCCCATCCAAGTATGATTAACGAAGTGGAATAAATCTTGCTACCCAATCTTAATGGCATATTAGCAGCTGCTTCATTTGTATGAATTTTACCCCCAGGTGTTGAGATAATATGTGTCCATGTCAACTTAGATGGTGTGATGCAATGCTTAGCAATATATGACTTGTCGATGAAATTATGCGTAGCTCCCGAATCAAATAAAACCATAGCAGGATGATCAGCGATAGAAAACATACCCGCTAAGATTTGTCCTCCTTCGGGTAGCTCCTCGGCCGTAGTAAAGTTGGCACGGCCGTCTTCACTTGTGTATTCTTGGCTGGTGCCCTCGGTTGATTCTCGCGGCTGTCCTTGGGGTCTAGGTGCATATGGTGCCTTTTGGGGGTATGGACAACTCGTGGTAGTAATGTCCCGGACGGCCACAATTGAAACATGGCGGTCCATTCTGCTGCTGTGCTTGATTCACCGGTCCGGGATTCCGATTATTCTGCTGCTGGTAGGACGGACGATATTGATTCGACCGTTGTTGCTGAGATTGTCTGGGGTGGTTGAGACCGCCGGTAGTAGTTCGGACGAGAAGGCGTATGCTGATAACGCTGACCCGACGGTGCAGTGTAGACCAGCTCTGTACTTTGATGGCCCGCCACTTCCTTGTCCAAGTAGTCGGCCTCTTCTTGTTCTTCTCCGTCCGATGAAGACGGATAGAATCTTCCGGAGCGATAGCGTCACTCACAAAGTCGGTGAAGCTATCGGTCTTGTTTAACACCAAGCGAGACTGCAGCTTGGTACTCATTCCCTCCTTGAACAGATTCTTCTTCTTGGCATCCGTGTCCACATGTTCGGGGCGTATCGAGCAAGACGGTTAAATACCTTGGAGTAGGTATGCACATTCATGTCGCCTTGCTTCAGCGATAGGAACTCTTTCCTCTTCGATTCATTAAGCCTTCCGGGATATGGTGCTCTCTCGAAGGCTTTGGTGAACTCGGCCCAGAAATCGATGTCCTGGAGGAAACATTGCTTTGTAGTTGGCCCACCGGGCTCCAGCAAATCCTTGCAATTGCTGGAAAGCGAAGAGGGTCTTCTGATGATCCGTGCATGGAAACAATTCCAGCTTCGACTCGATGGTGCGAAGCCAATGGTCGGCTTCCAATGGTTCTCCTGCATCCGAAAAAGTCGGAGGGCGAACCGATAAGAAGTCCGAGAAGGTCACCCTCTCTTCCGGTGCGTTACGGCCTTGGTGACGTTCTCGTGGAGCGAGTGTTGCGGACCAATTGCTCCAATAATTCTCGCTGCTCCGCGCGAGAATCCAGATACAGACGGCGATGGCCTGCGCCGGTGTCGGGGGTGGTGGTGGTGTTTCCGCCCCGCGTTGAGAACTCTCGGGCTCATCACGTCTCCTTGTTCCAACCATTCTGTCCAAAAAATTTTACGTTAGACATCTTCATTCCAACATAATAATGGAAGGAACAGGAATACATGAATGGGGAATTCCAAATGAAACTTATGCAACAACCATCTTTATTAGAACAACCACCAAATCCATAAACTCATGCGCATACATCCATGTTACAACGATTCCTAAGATACACTCATGCGTGGTTACATCACGCTCGTTATTTAACTAGCGCCTAATTTACATACTAGTTTTCCTTACTTGCTACTAGCTAGCACTCTACTCTTCTTCACGAAGCTTGGACGTCACTTCCGGCTCATAGAACCGCTCGTCTCGGATTCTCGCATCCTCCAGCTTGTGGAATCTCCGTGAAGTCTATGACGGAATCCACGTCCATTATCTCTTCAGGATCCTCCTCTTCTTCTTCGATTCAGCCTCTATAGGATTCTCCCGCACTCATCGGTGCATCCTCGGGTGGTTGCTGTCCTATTGCTGCATCCGAGCATCGCATTGTGTGCCTGCAGTAGATCTTGCTCTAACCGAGCGATCGGGGCATGTGCGTTTGCCACTGTTGATCCTTAAATTGAACCTGCTGCTCCTTGTTTAACAACTGCGCCTCTCTAAGTGCTAACAACTCCTCCTTCTCCTGCAGCTGTCTCACCAGCCTTGCTACACGAACATCCTCCCTTTGTCCTCTTACTTCACTCACACCGGTACTCGTGTCTGTCCATCTCTGTGGAGAAGTAAGAATATCGGATACAAGCAGAAACTATTCCTATTATTTCAGCAATTCTTTTATTCTAGCAACTGCATAGATATATTACTGCTACTTCCTTTCCATTAGTTATTGTTGATACAACTCAAACCCACTTTTCATACACTCCCATCCGGCCAACACCTACTAGTACCCTATCTACATCCGACCTACGTCAGCAAAATATGGCTATCCTCCTACATTAGTGTAGCCACAACACAACTAGGCCGACGGCGCGTGGCTGCCGGCGTCCGACTCGACGTCCTCGGCGGGTGAGGCGGGTGGTGGCTCGTAGTCCATCCCGGAGACCTCCTCGGCGTCGTCCGGTGGACCCTCGTTGCTGCTGCTGCTGCTGCAACCGCAACTCGCTCGAGTAGGTCGTCGTGGTCGTGGATCGGCGCGTGGTGTGCATCGGCTATCCCATCAAACATCGCCTCGAGCTCAGCCATCCGGTCTCGTACCACGACCGGTGTCTCCACAGCGTGGTTACGCTGCGCTGTCATCCGGGCCAACCGTAGCTCGTGCTCGTCGTCCGCCTCGCGAGCGGCATCTCGCTCTTCGGTGACGGTGGTCAGCTGTGCGTCCAAGGCTATGGCCGCCCCGTGAAACTCGTCACGGTCCTATGTCACCTCCACCAGCTGCTCCTCCAGCTCGGCGATCCTGGCGTGGGACCTCCGAACCTCCCTGGCAGTCTACTCGACAACGGTTCTTCCAAGCACCCAACCTGTCGGTCCCGGCTCGCGTCCTCAACTCCGGATCGTGGACCTGCTGCTCCAGCTCTGCGACACGTGCAGCCCGGGTGTCCTCCTCCTCCTGGGCGCGCTTCCAACCGTGAGTCATCGGCATCTGCAGGGAACATGTTTAAACAAGTTAAACACTTCTTCCCACGTAAGGAAAACGAACAAAAACAACCTATACAAGTACTATAACACGAGCTAAATATATACCCCACTATTTATTTAGCACCCAATATGACATGATGCATGCTCGTAACTAACTATACGTACTATAGTATATAAAACTATGACGGATAGTTAGCACTTCCCAAAACCCGAACTTCGAAGAGTTAGGAAAAATCTAACTAGTCTACCTCCTTATAGGGCTCCGCACTCTCTCGGGTTCTAACGTACTAACGTGTTAAGTTTTTTGAAAACAAGCTTGTAATGATGTACTCGTTGCCTCCGAACCGCTCCGATACCAGCTGTGACATCCCCTCCGGGACACCCGGGAATCGGTACGAGAGGGACACTCGACGAAGCGAGTTACAACGAAACATCATCTCATACAAGCCAAAATATATACATCATGGTATAATACAACCAGGTTTTTGAAATACAAACATTCGTGCAGCGGAAATATAACATTATTGAAGTTTAACATCCTACGAGTATCCAGCGGAAGCTTGTACTATTATACAACAAAAGACCTCTCAACGATTAACGTGATGTACCGAGCCCGTCGTACATCACGGTCCTTCCTCTTCACGGAGTGGGGATACGTTCCCACGAAGGGAACCTCCCCCGGACATTGCTCCTCTTCGGGGAAGCTGCCATACAAGTCGTGGTAAAACGACTCGTTCCCTGAAAGGTAACGAACAAACCCCGAGTATTCTAATACTCAGCAAGACCGACCCGTCAACATGGCACGCTAAGGCCGACGCCTAGTATGCAAAGGCTTTCCGGCTGTGGGGTTTACTCCTTTGCGAAAAACAACATTAAAGGGTGGGTCCTTACTTTCAGTATTTTAGCTCACGTTATGTTCATTAGCCTTGGTGTTTGCAATCTAACACTACTGCAATCAAGTTTGCAAGGCAAGATAAAATAGATCATTAATCCTTTCATCTCTCATCTTCATCTTCCATATAAGTTACTACGATGTGACGAGCTAAACAAGCGGTACTCATTACTGCGAGGGACAGCGATTCGAATCAATTTTATACCAGTGGCAAAACCCGACTACACGACGTATACGCATCACACCGATCGTATACGACAACCTTTCCCGCTAGCACCCGACGGAAGACTAGCCATTTCCAACTCCCCGGGAGTATGGCGACTCCACGACTTCCTTCGTGGCGGACCCATCTCCCTCCCGTGAGACTAACCTCTCACTAACAACCGATAAAAGAGAGCCGGCTACGCTACATCTCCGGGGCGATAGGGTACATCAGCTTGCTCGGGCCCATGATACCAAGCATGTAGTACGGTACGTTCAAACTTGTTCAACTAAGCCGACAACGGTACGGTCCTTAACCGACACGGACGGGGCTACCACCTTGCAAGACCTCATCTCCGTCTTGCCCTTTCTCCTACGGGGCCCGTCCGGTCTCAACTTCATTAATACTCTCATCATCTTAGTGTCAACACAAAACCCTTAAAGCCTCCATGCTTTAAGATTTCCTAAACATCTACCGTTGCGACTATGAATTAAGCTTAGCCTCTATTGAGCTACCTGTACCAAGTATAGAATAAACAAACGGAATCCTACCATAATGCAACTAGGGTGTCAATCATTCCCTAACACCTAATGCACAAACATAACTGCACTATGTGATAAAGTAAAATATTTTTTCAAAAAACATAGGTAGGATGCACCGGGGCTTGCCTTGATACTGTTCGGAGTTAGCTTCCTCGGCGACTGGGTCGACTTCGAGATTCCGGCTCCGACTCGACCTCGGGTGGAACCTCGATCCCTTCGTAACCTAGTCGACCAGACAATGCGTTGCGAATCACAATCATGTATGCATGAATGCGCATGATAAAATTATGCAAAGTTTCATTAATTAACTCTAGTAATTAATAATTAAAGATCAAAGCTTAATCACCTTAGTTAATTGATACATTAGGGATAAGCACGTTCATTAAGCAATAATTAACTATTGATTATGCTGATTAACAAATGTTTAATCAAGGTCATTAAGTATTAATTAGTTCTGTTCCTATTTACTTAGGTTTAACATTTAACAAATTATTCCGGTTTATTAAGCAATAAATAAATCATTATTTTAAGGGACATGTGATAAAAGGCTAATAAATTGGGATCACATAAAATAATAGAGTTTAAGTTTAATTTTGGAAAAATAATTTTCATAATAACTTTCGTCTACAGTATCTCCTTCATCTAATTAAATTATTTTTCTTCATTAAACATTTTATTAACATAAAATAATAGCTTTTCTTTAAACAAAGAAAAGGATTAATTACTATTTATGAAAGAAAATTACCCAAAATACATATTTTATTTCATAAACAAATAACTCTTATTTTTCCGAGTCTAACAAAGTTGGTTTGACATTTTTCCGATTTTTAATGATTTTTCTACGAATTTTTGAAAATATAAAAGAGCTCTGTGCCACACGATGGGCCACGGGGTGGCCGCACGGGATCCCCACGTGGCCACACGCGATCCCACGCGCGTGTGGCCCGCGGTGTGGGACCACCGCGGCGGCGGGCCAGCGGCGGCGCGGCCATCGGAGACGGCCGGACCTGGCCTAAAGCTCGCCGCGAAGACACCTAGAGACTCTACTCGATGCGGCGAATCTTCCGGTGGGGACGCGCGTACATGAGCTCGACCGGAGACTAGGCAACGGCGAGAGGCGACCACGGCGGAGACTCCGGCCATGGCGCAAGCTCTCTCCACCGAACAAAACTTGGGGAAAACAGGTGGGCTGCTTCTACGGAGCATGCGCAAGCTCGTCATGGGATCCTAGGTACATGAGCTAGCGCGGAAAGGGGTGCTCACCGTGGGACTGCGGACGGCGGCGATCGGAGCTTGCGAAGAACGGCGATTGCCCCGCTTCCTGTGGAGCAAAACCAAGGATGAGCTGCTGGGAACATAGAGCATCTAGTTGCGCACGAAGGGACACAAAGAGATGACGGATTAGCTCACCGGGCCGTGCGAATTTTGTGGTCGCGGCGGAGGAACACGGCGGCGGTCCGAGGAAGACGATGGGCCCGCCTCGACGGAACGGCGGTGCTCAAGCTACTTGCTCGGGTGGAAAAGCTTCGCGTGGTCCTGGCGGAGCTCCGGGTAGCGATGGTTTGGATGGCGAAGCACCGGAGCGGGCTGGCGCCGGAGATGAGCAAATTGAAGCTATGGTGGTAGGGTGAAGAAGGAAATGAGAGAGAGAAGGGCAAGATAAGGCGCGGCAGGGGCCTTTAGCCGGTCCGGGGAGGCGGTGCGGCGCCGAGCGGCAGCTGCGCAAGCAGCTGCGTGGCTGCACCGTCGGGAGGCGGTTCCCACGGGCGGTGGTGAGACGCGGTGAGAGAGAGAGAGAAGAAGAGAGTGACGACCGGGCCTTGCTTGGCCATTTTACAAAAAACCCCTTTGCCTTTTGGAAAATTAAAAAGAGACCTTCCGGTGCTCCAAAAATTCCCAAATTTTTCAGGGGTGTTAGTGAAAGTATTTTAGGCATTTTTCCTTTTAAGTCCAGGGTAAAACTCCAAATCATTTTTGGATTAAAAATTCATAGTTAAATTAATAAAAGAAGCTTTGTTTATTTCTTGTAAATAATTTCACAAAGCAAAATACTTTTAGGAAATTTTTGTAAATCTTTATTTATGACATTTGAGCCATAGAAAATATTAAACATGAATTTTCTGCTTATTTTATTTCTTTTTAAACACTTCCTTTCTTCTTTATCTATTTTGATATTTTATGTGTAGGTTATTAACACAAAATTCGATATCTTCCAAAAATGCAACAATTTGATGACATGCTCATGATGACATGAAATGCATTATTTTTCCGAGTTGTTACAGGGCTATACCCAATTGGGTGCGCCTTGTCGGTGCACCGTGAGAAGAATAAACTACGATTACCTAATTAGGTGATATGAAGGGTGAAAAAGAATAATTTTTTGGGCTTCTTATAAAGCACTTGTGAAGAAAAAAGAACAAGTCTGCAGCAGATTGGAGTTCTTTTTAATTTTACCATGAATAAAGACCAACGAAGCGGAAGACTCGGTTAGTCTTATTCAAGGTTAAATCAAAAATTACTCGGGGCTGCTGTCGTATACTTGCTTTATGGGTATACGAGATGATGAAGGAATGGATACGCAGAGACATGGTGGCAAATTAAGGAAGATAAAGATGATGGCGATAGGCAACGGACTTGTCCTCGACCGGTCCGGGATAACGGAAGATCTTGTATACCGGTATGGAAACAAGGCGGATACTAAGACCGGTGTACAATGACTTGAGGAGCAAGTTATTGAACAATTTGTAGTCCGATTAGAACTCGAATCAATAAAGAAAGTTAGAAATAGAACTCCATATATGTAATTCATGTAATCGACTAGGACTCGCTCGTAACCCTAGCTCCCCGGACATATAAGGCGGAGCAGGGACCCCCGAAAACTCTCTAAGATCTTGCAATTAGCAAATCGCTAAAGGCAATACATAACATATAGGACGTAGGGTATTACTCTCGATTCGAGGGCCCGAACTCGTCTAAAATCGCGTGTTCCTGTGTGTTCGTGTGTTGCACCATCGATTTCCACGCTCGTGAGGGACCGGGTAGTACTAGTGCCGAGTTTAAGACTCGACAACCAGCACGACTACTACTCGAGCGATCAAGTTTTTGCAGAATATTTTTGTGCGTTTTGGAGTCCCGCACGGTATCATTACCGATAATGGGCGTCAATTCACTTCGAGTTTTTCAAGGATTACGCCGATAGTTTGGGAATTAAGATATGATATGCGTCGGTATCACATCCACGGAGCAATGGACAAGTGGAGTGAGCTAATGGAATGATTTTGACCGGTCTTAAACCTAGAATTTTTGACCGTTTGAAGCCATATATGCAGGAAAGTGCGTTAAGGAATTGCCCTGGGTGCTTTGGGGATTACGCACTAATGTTAGTAGGGCTACGGGGCAATCTCCTTTTTCTCTCGGTGTATGGATCTCGAAGCTATGTTACCTACGAAGTGAATATGGTGTCAGCTCGAGTAAGATACTACGATGAAGAGAAGTATGAGGATCGGCGCCAGAGTTGAACCGATTGCTGCCGAAGAATTGCGGGATCAAGCTCCGATACGAGCGGCCAAATACCATCGGGGATTGCGTCGTTATCATGATCGCAATGTTCATACACGAGAATTCCAAGCAGGAGACTTGGTTCTTCGGAAGATTCGATCCAACAAGAACAGAGCGTAAGTTGTCACCGGTCTGGGAGGGACCTTTTCTGGTTAAATTGGTCTCCGGACCGGGGGCTTATAGGCTTATGACCTTGGAGGAGGAAGAAATTTCAAATTCTTGGAACATTGAACAACTTCATCGTTTTTATGCTTAAAAGTACTTCTTGTAAAACTTCTTCATATTATAATAAAGTAATTTTAATATCTAATGTGAATGTGTTCGCTTTTTGTGTCTCAATATTTTAATTTTGAATTAAATTATCGAGTCGGGGGCTACTATGTTAAGAGCAGTCTATGATATTGTGCTATTCCTGAATAATAAGACCAGTCATTTAGTCGATAGACTCGCTGTGTTGAGAGCGGTCTGTTTTTCAGCTTAAGACCGGTATATTTAGGAAAGGACATTTTTTAGCATTTTCTTTATGAATACTGATTGGTAGGCTGCTGTGTTAAGAGCAGTCTATGAAATCTTAGACCTTACAACCTAGCTCTATTCCTATGTCACATGATCTTTTAAAGTAAGCTACGCTATGAATTGTGATATGTGCCGATCGAGCCGTAATTTGCTCATAGTTAGTTTTAGCTGAAATAACCATCATGGCTTGGGCAAAGAAGGTAGTAAGTAAGATGGTGACATTTTGAAACCAAGTATTCACAAGGAAAGGAAGAAAATATTAAAACTTTGTTATCATCAAGAATAAAATGACATATAATAGCATGATGATAAACTTGTTTGATTACAAAAGAAAGCTGGCCCTATGACAAGAATCTACTCGGGTAGGACCGCTGGAAGTGTCGGTATCACCGGTCTTAGGATTTTCAGCTAATCTATCGTCAATCGTTTCTTCGGAATCGAAGAAGATAACACTAAATCAGCATCTAGATCTTCAAAAGCATCTTCCACCGTATGCCTAGCGGCGGCTGCTGCATCTTGAGCGTCCTGGTTCGGAGCAAAGACTGCTGGAGCTACATTCGGAGGAACACCCGTCGGATCAAGAGGAACATCCTCTATCGGTTCCGAAACAGTACCAATGAGTGAATTCTTAAGCTCATTGAATTGATCGTCAGTAGTGTTCGGGTGGGCGCCATCCTTGATGAAGTTGAAATCACAATCCTCGACCGGAGTCCAAGATTGAATTATGGCGGCGATATGACCTCCTCCTGCAGCAGCAACCATCTTGGAATGCTCTCCGATTCTTCTTTGGATCAATAGCCCGGCCGCCATTCGGATATTCCAGCGTTCGCACCGTGCCTGCAGCAAGTTCTGAAAAAGACAACGGAACAATTGTCGGTATAGACCGATGTAAAAGAGAGGTGAACTCAAGACCGCTAGTAAGGGGGCGAGAGCGGTGGCAAGACCGATATAAAAAGAGAATTTACTCGATAAAGGAGAAAAAGAGAAAGCTTACGTCTGTGTCTAATTTCGGCGGCTTTGAATCTGCCTTTAATGTTGACATTAGACTCTCTCAGCTTGGTTTCGATTTTCAGCAGGCGCAGAATTCTGCTTCCTTAGCTTTGAGTGCGAGCTGGGCAGATTCATGGCTGTCCTTACAGCACTCTCTTTCTCTCGTCTGCGCTGTCTTTATGGCTTCCGTAGCTTCAGCCAATTCAGCTTTCAGATGAGTGTTGTTAGCCTCTAGCATCTTGTTAGAACGAGGAGCCTATGCAAGGATATTATCCTTTGCAATAAGTTCACCTTCGAGCTCTCCGATCCGGGCCGCTTGCTGTTCTTCGATCTGCGAACCTTCCAGCAGAGCTTGTTCCTGGGCAGCTGCTTTCTTCGAAAGAATTTCTTCTGCCTTTTTATGGGCAGCTACAAGATTTTCAAGTGCTGAGATGAAAAACAAGACCGGTCGGAGAGAGAAGAAGGAAAATGCGGAATGTGCGAGATAAAATTAAGAGCATTACTTTGGATTTCTTTGCAGAGCTTAACGATGTCTTGCCGGCGTTCCTCCATCAGCCGGTGGGTGTTCATCAAATTGGCCTCCCTCTTCGACGAGATCGGTTTCCTTGGATCTCGGATCGGCGGTCCGAGATTCAAGTTCGACCAACCGTTCTTGGTTGGTATACGGTTCTTCCTCCGGACGAGAAATTATTGCATTTTTGGCTTCGGAGTTTTCCGGAAGAACGTAAAAGGAGGAAGAAGTAAAAGATTAGATTATAAAAAAGATATTGTTCGAAGGAATTAGTAAAGTAATAGGATGTACCTGGCGGATTCGGAGAAATTCTTCAGGGCTTCTTCTTCCCGAAGGGCGTCCCACCGAGCTGTTGCGAGTAAACTTCCTAGCTCCAATTGAGCTGTCCACTTCCACATCTCCGACCACCATTTTGGCCGTCTAGGCTCTCCCGGAGATTTGTGCGTCGTCCTAGGCCGACGAGGAATTTCTTCCACCTGCGACCGGTCCCAATGGGAGTTCCGGAGGAATTTGGAACAGGGTCGCCCGGGGAGGAAGGTTTCCGGTAGATGAGCTCCCAATGTTGATGACTTGATCTTCGATTACTTGGGATGAAGTTTCTACACCGGAAGCGGTAGAGATTTCCTTTGCGGATGCCACACTTTGAGCTTCGAAGGCCTGGCACCGGCCGGGATGCAGCACGAGGCGGTAGTGGAAGCACTACCGGTCGGAGCAGGACTAGAAGCTTTATTTCTTAAAAAGCTAGCTACGCTAGCTTGGAAATTAGAAGGGATTCTGCGACAAAGTGGCGAGCATTATAAGACTGGGATAAAAACGATTCGGAAAGGATTAGTGATGTAGAAAACTTACGAAGTGGCTTTCTTGAAGCCGGTAGAAGTCTTGATCTCTTTGGAGGGACCTTGAGTGTCTTCGCTGGTGCCCTCTGCAGTCCTTTTCGCTGCTGGTTGGACTTGCGACGATGAGATCGGTTCTCTCGCGTCACCCGACGAAGGACCGGTCCGTATGCCATACCGGGATCTCTTGGAAACATTGGCTAGAGAATCACGTCGGTGAGGGGGTTCCTTGAGTTTTTCCGGTAGCAGCTTCGAAGGCAGCCGGTGCAGCTTGGCGATCCCTCTCGATCGCTTCCGCTTCCTTCCGCCGGTCTTCAAGCTTTTGCACCTCCGTGCGCGTATCTCCGAAGCGATGCAGCAGGAAGTGATGGGTCCGTCGATGGTCGTGGAAGTGGTGCGTTTCTTCGTACTAGGTGCTTGAATCACCTTTCCGGATTTGGATATCTTCGGAGCTATGCTCGGGCGGCAGAGGGTATGACCGGTCCGAAGTCCTTTGAGTAAGACCGGCTTGAACAGCGAGGGGAGCGGTATTGCTCGCATAGTCCTCCCCCAAGTATCATTAGGAGGTAGCGGGGGATGGCTCCTGAAGTTGTCCATTTTCTGTATTGAACAATTGGATTTGAATAAGAGGATGAAGATTAAAATGTAACAAGATTCAAAAATAAAAAGAGGGATACTTACGGGATCTCGCGGGTTTGACGAATCGAAGGCCGGACCCACTCTCGGACATCCCGATAGGTCCGGTTTCGGCTGGAGCATTTGCTTGAGGCGGATTTCTAACCGCTCTTTATCGGGGAGAAGAGTTCCGTCCGAGTGGAATGGTGGCGACATCTTCGTTAAAACACCATGCTGGGTGTTCTTGCTTCTTTAGTGGCTGGACTCCTCGCACTATGAAGCTCCAAAGAACTGTCTCGGCGGTGACACCTTTTACTTCCTTTAGATACTTGATACAAGCCAAGAGGGCGATGATTTCTTCATCTTCTTTGAGTTTTTCCCTACTATTTGGGGTAGGGAAATTTTTGGCTACCTTGGCGCTAAAGGGAGGGAGTGCAGGCTGGGGATTATCACGGAAGAACCACCCATTTTTCCAATGGGCTATGCTTTTATTCAGGGAAATAGAAAAGTTTCATCTCGCGCTCCAGACATTGAATTCCTACGCCGCCTACTGCAGCACTGGCGATCGATGAGGGAAGTGGGCGGATTTGGAAAAGATATTGAAATAACTTGAAGTTGGGGGGGGGGGGGGGACTCCAAGGAAAGCTTCGTAGAGGTGGATGAAAAAAGTGATCTGCAGGATGGAGTTAGGATTGAGATTCACTAACTCCCATCCGTTAAAGAAAAGAAGACCCCAAAAGAAGGAGCAGCAAGGGAGATCAAGGCCACGGAGGAAAAAAGCTTTGAAAACTAATTGCTGAGAGTTGTCTATTTCCCATGGGACTTGGCCGGGGGTAGGGACGGTCCAGTTTAAGATTGGTTGAGGAGGAAGGTATCCGTCACGAACCGCATCATTGAGAGATGTTTCGGTGACTTTGCTGCTACCTAAATCTTGAACACCAAATGGGAGCTGGTCGCGAGGAACGAGAGGAAGAAGACGCGGGTTGGCGGAGGATTTCTTTTTGCCCATCTTGAGAGATGACAAAAGAAAATCTAAGATTGATTTGTGCGGAGAGGAAGAATGATGAACGTGACGTCCGAAGAACAAGGGCGAATGGCGAGCGCGTATAGACTTTCGGGAATGGGTTTGACCTAGGTCGACCTTTCGGTTTCTTTTATAGGCACTCGAGATGGGCCCGGGGCTGAAAAGTTATCGGGCTATTTTATACGACCCGGTGAATTTGGCATTAAATGATTTATGTCGTGATCGTGCAATTATGACCTAACGGCCATAAGGATATTAAAGATCTGTTATTTATTCGCACTAATTATGACCTAACGGCCATAAGGATAAGCCATCGTGATTACTATATTTATAAGAAATTTTCCGTGAATAAGAAAGCGGTCTAAAATATGAACTTTTCGGATCTGGATTAATGTAATGCTAAATTTCGTGATTTAGCGAGTATCAAAGAGTTAGATCTTACCTAACTCAATGTTAATCGATGCCTTAGGTTGTGGGTGTTAATCATCCGGCTGATCATAGGCCCTAGAGACTCGAGTCGATGTGAGAATATGGGGAATAAACTGGTCCGATCAACCAGAATTTTGATTTTTAGTTAATTTAAGACCGACTTAAGCGGTTTTTAAAGGAAATGTGATGTCACTAGTTAGACCGGTCCGAGAAATGTGTTCTTGGCAGAATTTGCTAAGAGGGATTTGATTTCATGGAAGACAATAAAGCATAGTCTCTCCAGAAAGACTCTTGCATTATTTGCGATCCTCAAATGATACAAGAGTCGGGGCTATACCTAATTAGGTGCACTGACGGTGCACCGTATCCAAGAGCGGTGCAGTAACGATCGCGGGAGGTGGAAAATAATGGAAAATTAAATGGAGCGGTCTCAGAAGATTGCATATCAAAGGAAATAATGAAGAATCAACTAGTGGACTCTTGCATTACTTGAAAAGAGTTCAAATGATCCAAGAGTCGGGGCTATACCCAATTGGGTGCACCTAGTCGGTGTATCGGAAGAAGAATATGCAATGATTAACTAATTACGTGATATGAAGGATAAAAACACTAATTTTTTGGCTTTTTAAAGCACTTCGAAGAAAGAAGAACCATTGCAGCAGATTAGAGTTTTTTTTTAATTTTACCATGGAATCAAGACCAACATGCGTAAGACCGGTCGGTCTTATTCAAGGTCAAATCAAAAATTACTCGGGGGCTGCTATCGTATACTTGCCTTATGGGTATACAGATGATAAAGGAATGGATGCACAAAGACACGGTAATAAATCAATGAAGATAAAGGTGATGGAGATAGCCCACAGATCGGTTCCTAACCGGTCCGGAATAACAGAGGATTCCATATACCGGTATGGAGATGAGGCGGGTATCAAGACCGGCGTATGATAACTTGAGAAGGAAGTTAAGGAATAATTTGTAGTCTGTTAGGACTCTGAATCAATAAAGAAAGCTAGAGATAGAACTCCCATATATGTAATCCGTGTAATCGACTAGGACTCGCATGTAACCCTAGCTCCTCCGGATATATAAGGCGGAGCAGGGACCCCCGAAAACTCTCTCGAGATCCGGCAATTAGCAATCCGCTAAAGGCAATACATAACACACGGGACGTAGGGTATTACTCTCCATTGAGAGGCCCGAACCTGTCTAAAATCGCGTGTTCTTGTGTGTTATGCGCAGACATGCTTTGGGTGATGCTTCCGTGAGAGCGAGAGGGGGCGAACCAAGATCTACCAAGACCCCCTACCTGGCACGCCAAATGTCGGTCTCGAGCATACCAACATATGGGGGTTAGCGGAACCGCCCCTTGAGAGAGGATCGGGAGTCGGGGATCAAAGGAAGGTTCCCGGGAAACACACGAGGACACGCGATTTACCCGAGTTCGGGCCGTTGTATAGGAATAATACCCTACGTCATGCTTGTCCGGCATGTATTGAGCTCAAAAGATTACAATGGTGTTCTTGAGTTCTAGGGTTTGAGAGAGTATGTCTACTACATGGCTAGTGTGACACCCCTACCTTGCAAAGCAAGAGGGATTGTCGCACAGGACCGCCTAGGAAGACATTCGACGAAGCGAACGTTCATTGCATATACGTTAATAATACATCCACACTTTTGATATACATATTTAGGGTACACGAGTGAAATATTTTACATTGAAGTTCAAGTTTATACCTTACATAGAGTTCAAAATTCAAATTTACAATATTTCAATTTTTACATCAGCGGAAGCGTTCGATAAACTCGACGATGTAATCTTAAATGCAACACATCAGCCCGTAGATGTGCCACATTCTCCTCAATAAGCTCACCTGCACAAAACTGTTACAACAAAGCTCCGAGTATCTAATATACTCCGCAAGTCATACCTGGACAATAATGGTTTCTAAAACCGACTCCTAGTATGCAGGGGGCTGACCGGGCTTGCTTGGATATTGCCAAAAAACAGCACCTATGCTAAGTCTAAAATTTCATGTTTTAGCCATATTAAGAGGGTTGTAACATAAATATAAATTTAGTGAGCAAGACTAACAAACATTAATTTACATTAACAAACATTAAATTTAGTGAGCATTAAAAAATTTAACGGCTTCAAAATCAACAAGTATAATATCCATATTCACTTCATTAATACGATGCGATCTACTCGAGACAAGTGGTACTCATCACCACGAGGGACAGCGATATATATATCGATTTACATCCTGCAAGAGAAACCCAAATGCACGACATACGCATCACCTAAGAACACGTATGGCCACCTTTCACGAGATCACCGTAGATATGAGCCGGGTCCACCCTTCGAGTGTGTGTTCCCCTTGCAACCACAGTATGTCGGGTCCAAAGATAAACAACACACCCTCCATCTACTCACAAACCCGTGCATCCATCGTGACCGACACTTAGCACAAAGGGTGGAGTGACCGTCCAACACTACGACTCTCAAGTTACGTCGGTTTACCAACTCCCATACGAAGGTATGCATTTGGTACACAACTCAATACTTGCTCGCGGAGTCACAACGAACGGTCCTCAACCGACACGCACGAGGCTATGGCGAATGAGGGCCAACCTTGTCACCGCATCCTACACATGCTCTTCCCCGTACGGCCTCCAATTTAATCATGTGAGAGGGTAACAATATTTGAACCTGTACCGAGAGGTCTCCAAACCACTCGATGTTGCTACCGATGACTCATTTAGGGATAGCCATTCTATCGAAAAAAAGATTATACCTATCCAAAGACCATATGCAATAGGGATTATAATGCGACTATGGTTACGACCAATTCCTAAACGTAATTGCACAATACATAACATAGATACATGTGGAAATAAAATCGAAAACTAAACAAATGGGATTCTGCACCGGGGCTTGCCTTGGGACGGGTCGATGTTAGCACTCTCAACCAAGCTCAATTCAGCGGGATCCTTCGCGTGGTTTTCTTTCGCCGGACGGGGTCCCTATATGGATGCAATGCATGATATGAGCATGGATGCATACACGGATATTTAGTTCATGGAACTTTCTCAATAAGGAATTATAATGGAAATGTTTGCATGAAATAAACATGCTTGCGCATGAGATGATGATGGTTGCATATGGATGATAGACCATGATCATATGTCAAGGGGACAAACTTCTAATTAGATATAACATTGATTAAACAACATAGAAGCACATGCTCTATGTGCGAAATGAAATATGATCATGGCATAAAATAATTCATGACTTGCTAAATGTATATGGCAACATGAGCATAGCTCCAAATGTATTCAAAGCAATCCTATAGGTGTTGCCTGCGGCCATGTGCATGATGTAGGTCATGATCGATGAATGCCTATACTGAATTTAAGGAATTTACATGACTTAGCCCTATGGAAACATATAACATTAGGCGATGCGATCAACTATGACTTATTTACCCCTACATGCAGCACATGGAGTAATAAGCAAGTTCATGCATGATCTCTGTAATAACACATAAGAGGAGCATGGTTAGGCATAACAAACATGTATGCACTAAGTATAGACTTGCATATAAATTAAACATGGCTACATGGCATTCCTAGAATTCTAGATGGCAGAATATGAGTATGGCATAACATGGCATATGACTTGCAAATTATTCTATACGTTAACATGAGCGTAGCTTATGATGTAGATAAAATAAACACTTAGGGGATGCTTGCTGCCAAGTACATGAAAAGAGTATGGTAAATATGCTCATGCAATGATAAGAACAATAATAGACATATCCTATACATAATTACTATATGGCAATGGTGGCATGCAACAATTATGGCTTAACATCCGTATGTAAGCAAGTAGTGCTCTAAACAATGCATGGATGAACTTTTGTAAAAACACAATAGAACAACATAAGTGTGCATAATAACCTATAGCAAATATTGAGAGCATTTGCATATGAGTGAAATACGGCAATATGGCTATATGTCATTTTGTGCAAATATTAACATAGCTATTTATACTTAGCACTTCAACACATGAACAAATTTCAAATGTGAACATGATGATGAAACATGTTTTTTTCCTTGTGATTGAGCACTAGAAGCAAATAAGTTTACATTTTACTCATTTCTTAAATTAAAGCATTTTTTCATTTATTTAATTAAGGCAATTATGCATTTGGAAAGGCTACCATTTGAACAATGTAAATATAAAACATTCTTTAAACATGGCATTTATGTTACAACACCATTTGGCTCATGATTGAGCACCATAAGCAAATAAGTTTTTATTCTACTTATTTTCCTAATTAAGCATTTCCTATTTAAGCAATTACGGCAATATGATATACAACAATTTTGACATAGCAACCCTTAGGTAAACAAGTGTTGCTCTAAGCAAGGTTACATATAAATTCTGCACAAACACATAAGAATAGAATGATTGTGCATACTAAACTTATTGGCACCATTGGCACCATATGAATTATGACAAGAGGGATATTGGTCAATTTATGCACATTTTAACATAGCAACTATGTATTTAGCCACTTTACCATTTTATGCCAATGTAATTATAAACCATCCCTAAATAGTGTTTTGATGGCAAAGCACAAATTTTCTCATGATGAGGACTAGAGGCAATTAAATGAGCATTTATGTATCCATTTTTCCTCACATTTTTCTAACGGAAGCATTTAAAGCAATTATACACCACATAAGCCAATAACACTAAACATGGCAAAAAATATGTGTGAATGCATGAACTCATATACCAGGGGATCCCATATGCAATGAAAAATGCATATACCACTTTTGGTGAATTTTACATTTTAGGGAGTTAATTAAAAATATATATATACTACCCAAAGCCATTAATGCTAGATATCACAAAAACATGTATGAAGGCATCAAAATCATGCACCAAGGGGTCAATTATCTAATGATAGGTGCATATGTAAATTTTCATGATTTTTGCACTCTCTAGGAATTTATTATGGATTTTATAAGCTTAGCAAGGTTCTCGCTTTAAATTACACAAAACTTTGATTTTTTGCACAGAACCCTAGGCAACAAACTTGGACAATGTAAAGTTCATGCTCTGAGATTTCAAAAAATTTATCATTTGCATTTTTCTCGGCTTGTATTTTGAGAGATATGATTTTTGTAAATTTCTAGGAATTAAATCTAGGTTTAAAGTCCTTAGTATGTTGCCACTTGTTTTTAATCAAAACTTCAATTTATTGGACATAAACTTAGGTAATAAAGTTAAAAACATGTGAAGTACATGCCTTAAGCTTTCCAAAGAGTATTTATTTGTGAATTTCTGAGATCCCTATCAAAAGTTATGGATTTTACAAAACTCAACATAGTTCGACTTATTTACAGAATTGCCATCGGGAGAACTCGGACTTCATAGGAATTACGAAATTGCCACTTGTCGGGATTTCTTGACGGAACTAACAGCTCAGCCCGCGCCGGTGGGGGAAACGGCGATTCCCGACGACCTTGGAGGGGGAAACATGAGGAGGAACGGTCGGGGATATTCATCGATGAGTGCAGCACACATAGGAACAAGAATCATGCGAAAAGGCTCACCGGAGACGACGAATTTCACACCGGAGGAGAAGTTGGTTGGCGACGAGGTCGGGACACTAAAACTTTAATTAGTCCTAGCACACTCCATGGATTGAGGTGAGGTTTCTTTCGGGTGGAAGATCGCTCCATGGGGCGTCTATTTGAGGAGGTTTGAGGGTGGGGGTGTGGTCGGGACAGGGCGGAGCCCGAGCTTCGCTTGGGGACACTAATGGCGACCGGACAGGAGCGGTTTTAAGGGTGGCGGCCAACGGAGGAGAATCCTGCGTCGTTTGCACGCAATTGGCGATGAACGACGCTTGTGGAGGCACTCGTGGTGGAAGGACGGCGATCGTCCCGGCCGGGATGGGCGCCAACGCCGAGGAGGCGCTGCCGGTGGACCTGCGACACTACTCGCTACTGTTCTTGCTCAAAAACCACATTTCTAGGTCAATTTTTGTACATACTCGGGATCAAATTCTGAACAAATTTTGTTTTGGGCCAAGGTTCAAATTCTGCTTGCAAAAATTATTAAAAATTCGGAGATTAAATACATTTTTCTACCTCCAGGTAATTGTTCGGGGATTAGTGTCGTGAGAAAAATTAAGCGAAAATGTCCTAAAATCATGTTTTGATGTCCTCTATATCTGCAAAAATATTGGCATACTTTCATTGAAGGTCATTGAGTTTTAAATGGTTAGGCTTAAAATTAAGTTAAATTTTAAATTTTCAGAATTTCGATTCGTTATTTTATGTGTTCACTCATTTGATTGGTGCATAATTCCTGCAATTAAGGTATTGGGATGTCACAACCCTCCCCCTTAAAGAAATCTCTCCCCGAGATTACGATCGGCAAATAGGGAAACTAGGGGGTCATGCGAACGCTACCATAATTGTGAAGCTAGAAACTTGGGAAGGTTCGTACTCGGAAAATTCCTCTTGTTCACAAGTAGTTTAATCCTTGGTGTAGTTACTCCCTTGCGCTTTGTAGAAGGTGATATTCCGATTTCGAATAGCTCGATTGTTTTGGTCGAGAATCCGAACGGAAAGTTCGAGGTATGAGAGGTCTTCTTGTAATGGTTTGGTGTCGGTGAAGACAACATTGATAGGTAGTTCCAACCACTCCTTGAGTTGAGATATACGAAAACGCATTGTGTACACTAGATAAGCTTTCCGGTAATTGCAAGCGATGTGCCTCGTAATTTCATTTCTCCACGATAGGATAGGGTCCAATGTATCAAGAGCAAGTTTCCCTTTTATCCCAAGTCATGACACACCTTTGTTCGGATAAACCCGAAGATAGACATGATTATTAACTTCGAATTTCAGCGGCGCCTTCTTTGCATAGAGTGAATGATCTCGAAGTCGTTGTAATACCATACGATGATGTGCGGTATGTTTTTCTTCGGACTTGGGGTATATGGCAATGTCATCAAGATTTTGTTCTTCATGGTGTTGAACTTGGGAGGAGGTGATTTTTGGATAAGGCAAACATAGGGTAGATGACCTATAGGGGGATGAATTTAAATGGACCTCTCGTGTGTCTAGGTGTAGGACGGCTTTATGGCATTTTCCCATCTCATTCCCAAAATCACATTTATTCTCTGCGCCTCTTAATAGGATAAGTAAAGAAGGACAGACATCACCGGCTAACTCAAGGGAACATTTCTTCCTCACACTTTCGTGTTTATGGTTTCACCGGAATATGTGATGACATACAAGGATGGTAAGGTTGTGGGAAAGATATAGCTAATAGTACCAACGAGTTTCCAAACACAATATCTTTCTTTCTGGTTGCGTATCCCGGTTATACGCCATCCGTTCCGAAAAACATCATATTCGAATTCTGTCACTAAATTCTAATTTAGGAGCATGCATTTCCATATAGCCGATATTTGGCTTGGAGAAGCACACAGGCGAACCGGCACAATCCAAAGATAAAATGGTAATTTGGAACAACACGTCCACTAAATCTTGATAGCAAGTTTCACCGAGCAATATCTCTACATGGGAAGGTTTCCGTCGAGACGGAACTTTCGTCCTGGCAGGAACTCACCCATGAAGGTATGCAATCCGCCGAATCCGACCACTACTTGACTAGAGCTCGACAACAAGGAGAAGCTCAACACGGATGCAGTGACTTCCAAGACCATTCAGCTTGACCCTGTAGACCCCTCCAAGGTCACCCATGTTAGGGCGGATCTTGGGGACAAATAGGAAAGCGCGCTCATTCTTTTCCTCCAAAAAAATAGGGAGATCTTCGCATGGCAGCCTTCCGACATGCCGGGAGTTGCTAGAGAGAAGATTGAGGACGCACCGTTGGTGTGTCCCGAGGCAAAGCCGATTAAGCGTAAGCTCCGGAGGTTTACTCAAGACCGCAAGGAAGCTATCGAGAAGGAAATTACTAGGTTGTTAGCTGCTTGGTTCATTAGGGAGGTGTATCATCAAGATTGGTTGGGTAATCCAGTCTTTGTACCTAAGAAGAATACTAAGGAATTGAGAATGTGCGTTGATTATACTGATCTCAACAAGGCTTGTTCCAAAGACCCTTTTGTGCTACCTCGAACCGACCAAGTTGTTCGACCGCGGCTATGAACGTTTTTGTGTTCTTGATGCTTACTCTGGATATCATCAAATTCCTTTGAAGATTGAAGACCAGATTAAGACTGCTTATATATCACACCCTTTGGAGCCTACTGCTCTACAACTATGTCATTCGGTCCGAAGAATGCTGGCGTGACTTACCAACGTGGTATGCAACGCTGCCTTGATTCTCGGATTGGTCGGAACACCGAGGCTTATGTAGACGATATGGTGGTTAAGTCCCGTGAAAGTCGAAGATCTTCTCTTTGACCTGGAAGAGACCTTTAGCAATCTACGGAACTTTTCCATGAAGCTTAACCTAAACAAGTGTGTGTTTGTTGTTCGGTCCGGGAAATTACTCGGGTACTTGGTATCCTGGTGTGGTATTGAGGCAAATCTAGAGAAGATTCAGACCTTCTAGTTGTTTGTGCAGAAGTTGACTTGTTGCATGGCTGCTATAAGTCGTTTCATCTCAAGACTAGGAGTTAGAGGTCTTCCGTTCTTCAAACTTCTCAAGAAGCAAGATAAGTTTGAGTGGACAGACTGAAGCTCGATCTGCGTTTGATCAGCTCAAGGGATATTTAAGCAGCCCGCCGGTCTTAATACCCCGAGCCGGATGAAACTATTTAGTTGTATATTTCAGCAACCATTCATGTGTTGATTACAGTTCTAGCTGTTGACCGAAGGAAAGAAGGTCATCCTCGATTAGTTCAGCACCCGGTCTATTTTGTCGGCGAGGTCTTGACTGAATCCCGGGCACGATATCTTTAGATGCGTGAAGCTAATTTACGCGGTTGTCATCACTTGGAGGAAGCTGAACCATTATTTCCAAGTGCACCCGATCGAGGTTAAGACCGGTTTTGCAATTGGAGATATGGTTCAGAATCGTGAGGTAATTGGTCAAGTCGCCAAGTGGGCTATTGAGCTTGGCCGAGTATGATTTTACCTTCTCTTCGAGAACGGTGATCAAAGGGTAGGCTTTGGTTGATTTCTTCACGAGTGGTTGGAGACGCAAGTCCCACCAGCCATTCGGAATTTGGAATATTGGGAGATATTCTTTGATGGGTCTCTACAGCTTTCGAGCACGAGGGCTAGAGTGCTACCGGTAACTCCGCAAAAGGATCGGTTGAAGTATGTGCTTCGGATGCACTTTTTAGCATCGAATAATGCAGCGGAGTATGATGCTTCATGGCCTTCATGTGGTAATTTCGCTGGGCGTTAAGCGCCCGGACGATTATGGTGACTCGATGCTAGTCATCTATCGGATAATAAAGTATGGGATACGCATGACGATCGTATGATGGCATATCAACGAGGAGATTCGGAAGCTTGAAGACAAGTTTGATGGATTGCGTTTCTCTTATGTTTTGCGCAGAAATAATTATGCCGCATATGAGTTAGCCGAGTTGGGTTCTTCAAGACAGGCGGTACCGCCTGGAGTATTTTTTCAGATTTTGGATAAACCTTCCATCAAGAATGTACAACAGACTTACTACTCCTGAGGTACAGACTGGTGGAGTGATCCTAGAAGTGACAGACCGGTGGAGTGGTCTTAGAACCAGCGCGGATCGGTGGAGTGGTCTTGGAACCAGCGCAGATCGGTGGAGCGGGTCTTGGGAACGGAGAAGATTGTTGATGCGGTCTCGAAAGCAGAAGTCATGATGATTGACACCGATTGGCGCACCCCTTATATTGAATATCTACGGAACACAATAGTTCCGGAGAATAAGACCGAAAGGCATAGACTGGAGATTAGGACGCGGAGTTATGTGCTTATAGAAGACGCACTTTATCAACGAGGAGGTGACAATATCTTGATGAAGTGCGTACTCGTGACTGATGGTATTCAATTGTTCGAGGAAATTTATAGTGGTATTTGCGGAAATCATGCATCTTCTAAGACATTGGTCGCTAAAGTGTCCAGACATGGATTTAATTGGCCAATGGTGATCGATGATGCGCGTAATGTGGTTAAGGTTTGTGAAGGTCGTCAATTCTCTGCGCGACAATCTCATGTTCCTGCTCATGAGTTGCGCATGATACCGATGACTTGGCCGTTTGCTACTTGGGGCTGGACATTGTAGGACCATTCAAGAAAGCGCCAACTCACTTCTTCATTGCAGTTGACAAATTCTCCAAGTGGACTATAGCGGAAGCGGTTACGCATACGACCGCATTGTATTATTGATAACGAGACCATAGTTTACTTTGTAAATATTCAAGGATTATGCAGAATTTGGGAATCAAGATTCATTATGCATCGGTGTCGCATCCGCAAAGTAATGGACAAGTGGAACGAGCAAATGGGATGATATTGACCGGTCTTAAGCCAAGGATTTTTTAACGTTTGAAGCCATACGCTGGGAAGTGGGTAAAAGTATTGCCATGGGTCTTGTGGGGGCTGCGTACAATTACCAGCCGTGCTACGAGAACAATCTTCATTTTCTCTAGTATATGGATCGGAGGTGATGTTGCCTAGAGGTAAATATGATTTCCACTAGAGTTTAGAATTATGATGAAAGCAAGTATGATGATCAGCGCCGGATGGAGTTGATTGCTTGTGGAAGAATTACGACATCGAGCGTTGGTTCGAGTAGCTGAGTACCATCAAGGGTTACGATAATATCATGATCGCAATGTCCGAGCCCGGGAGTTTCAAGTAGGCGAGCTAGTGCTCAAGAAAATCCAGTCTAACAAGAATAGGCACAAGTCTGTCACCGATCCGGGAGGGACCGTTCATCGTCAAATCGGTCTCTAGACGAGGTGTTTATAGACTTATGATCGAGGATGAAGAAGAAACTCCAAATTCATGAAATATTGATTGGCTACGTCGCTTTTATACATGAGTTTTTTGTATTTTGTCCTTATGTACCGTTATGCTCTTGTCGGCTCTTTGATAATATGAAATATATCAAGTTTTGCTTCTATGCATAGTGTTTTGTGTCTCGAAATTTTAGTTTTACATTAATATACCGAGCCAGGGGGCTGCTTTTTTAAAGTGGTCGAGTAAAAATTTGCGATCTTGAGTTTTAAGACTAATCATGTTTTCTATACGGCACAATTTTGTTAAGTAGACCACCTATATGAGCTATATATAGTGCTGATTAGAGCCGTAGTCATGTCATAGTTAGGTTGTGTCGAAATTAACCATTGCTGCTTGGCTATAGACTTGACTGGTTTACACAAGATGTTAATTTTATGAATCTTTAAAGTAATGACGACCAGTTATTAAAGTTAAGTTATTTTTCCATATCCGACCTACTCCGGATCACTGCAGTCTGCGTAAACGGACTTAGTCTTATAAGTAAGAAAGGCGAAAACAAATAAAGACCGGTCATACAAAGACAAATTGCTGAAGTTATAATAAAGGATAATTCTAGAACACATTTAATTCAAAACGTTCATATAAATTGCAATTGTTTACACGATAACGAGCACAACTACTGCGCTAGACCGCTAGAAATCCTGGTATTACCAGTCTCTGGATCGGCGATCAGCGGATCATCTATTGTTTCTTCCGAAGCCGATGAAAGCGCGTCGAAGTTCAAGTCGTCGTAATCTTCTTCGATGGCTTGTCTTGAAGCTTCAGCAGCTTCGACGGATTCATTTGCAGCTCTGTTCCATAGCAAGAGCAACAGACTTCTTGATTTAGTGGCTCTCCAGTTGGATCAATCAAAATATCTTGCACAAGGTAAGTCACAGCTCCAATGAGAGAGTTCTTCAACTCATTGAACCGGTCTTCCGTGGTGTCCGGATGAGCACCAATCTTGATGAAATTGAAGTCGCATTCTTCAATTGGAGTCCATGATTGAATTGTTGCTGCAATCCGAGCACCTCCGGCAGCAGCAACTATCCTAGAGTGCTCTCGAATGCGCCATGGAGCATCCCACAAGGTGGTCTTGAGGTTCATGTTATCATTCCGAGGGATTTAACCCCCACTCGGATACTCTATGAGCCGTTTGCTGCTCGCCGAGAACTCTGCAAGGACGGAAGATCAAGTGTTAGTATTATAGACCAGTATGTAAGGGTAGTATGATGGAAATAAAGGAAGAGATACTTACGCTCGTTTGTCACATCTAGCATTTTGCACTTGGCTTGATAGTTGACGTTGGATTCTTTGAGTTTTGCTTCCCTCCTCAACAGGCGTTGAATTTCATCTTCTTTGACTTTGAGGGCCTGCTAGGAGGATTCATGAGCTCTTCCGATAGCCAAGTCTTTTTCGGATTCGGCAATTCCGGCAGCCTTCAAGTGCTTTGTCCAGTTCAGCCTTTAGCTGGACATTTTCTTCTTCCGCGATCTTCGCGGATCGAAGGGTTTGCTTCAAGATGTTATCTTTAGCGCTCAATTCCCCCTCCGGTTCAGCTTTGTTATTGCATAGCTAGTTTTGCCTTAGTTTGGGTAAGCGTCCTCGCTATTCATTGTTCTCCTCTTTTTCCTCAATCTCGTTCTCTGTTCTTTCTTCTCATGCAAAACCAAATTGATTTTTTCGGATGATAAACACAAGAATTGCGACCATTGATGGTAACATTGATGAGAACAACATCCAGGATAGTTCACCCTGCACTTTACCGGCTCCAAACAAAAACAAAAAGATTGGAATCTTCCCACGGAAAAGGCCACGACCAGCTTCTAACGACCAACATACCACTACGAAGGTATTAGCCATAGAAGTGGAAGGTACGTCAAGGAGGAAGAGGAAGCTCATATCGGATGATGCTACGTGGACCTCAAATGTACACGTCATTGTCACTCATGTTTTCTTCAGAGCCACCCAAAGTGAACATATGGCGCAACGTCAATCCAAAAGAGAGATGAGTTTCCACATTGGTGATTTCAATAGAATTTTCCCAAGGCCTGAATTTGGAGGAATTCAATGCACCCTTTGCGGTCAACGGGGTCACTACTTCGAGACTTGCCCAAGGAAGGATACGTTGTATTACAATTGTGAACAATATGGTCATTTCTCCAGTCGATGTCTAATGAGAAGACTTATTGCATCGAACTCGGATCTTGGTTGTTCATGAGGTTGGTGGAAACCGAAACGCTTAGTCGCGCAATGAGTTATTATTCACTAGAAGATCGCCCTTCGGACTCGGACTCAACTACGATTCTCCTCGGTTTGAAAAGAAGTATAAAGAATCTTTTAAAGCTCAAGGCATCCCCAAGTGGGATTTGCTATCGATGCAATGAGATAGGACACTATGCTAATCGATGTCCGTCGGTGTTCGAACTACCGGCTAGTAGAATTTAGTCCCGGGGTGCGCGTTTTAGGCCGGATGGTACATAAGGGACGACACGAGAGGTTTAAGCTGGTTTGGGAAAGCTCCCTACGTCTAGCTCGGGGGTGCCACGGCGCTCGTGTTCCTTGCGTCAAATTGACAACGAAGTACAATGGAGGCGGGAGAGGAGCGTGCTCCGGGTCCCAAGCTACGTGTGAGTGTGGAGTGGGGTGAGCGTGTGAAGAACAAATGTGTGTGTAGAAGAACGTGCCGAGAGAGAAGGAGAGCCTCCCCTTTATAGCCGCAGTGGTCGAGCTCGAGTTACATGAGGGACAGAGAAGGAATCGCCACGTGCTTATCCGAATGTCCGTGTCATCCCGTCGGAGCTCCCCCGACGTATTCTTGAGTGTTCCGACCGTGGCCGTCGTGTCGCTCCCGTAGCTTGTCACGTCGGGGAAGCGGGGATGGAGTGTCCCGAGTTTAGTGGAGCCGGGGGTGGCGTCGTGGTGGAGTGGTTGGAGGACAACCCATGTTGGTCCTTCCCCGTCGGTGCACAATGAAGGCGGAGATGAAGGTCGAGGTCGGGGCGGCAGCTCATCGAGCTTCAAGGTCGCCGGCGGAGGTCGTGTGAGGCGAAGAGTAACTCGAGTCCGAGCTCGAGTTCCACCTCGTCGACGGAAAAGGCGGGGAGCCAAACCTCCATACGTCGGATGATGGTGGCCGAGTCCCGTGGTCTTCGGTCCACGCCTCCTTTGTCGAGCTATAGGGACGGCGCGTCCCATCGACGTGCCCCGACGGGAGCAGGTGGCTGCGGCAGAGGGAATGGGGCGAGGGTCTGCGGCAATGATTGTTAGGGAGCGTCCACGTGGGAGCCCGGCAGGTGGATTTAATACGGCGGGTGGGCGAGTTAAAGGTCGCGCGAGGCGGAAGTCCGTCGAGTCCCGCGAGCAAGGTCGTGCGACGCGGGATTCTCCCGAGCTTGGAGGGCAAGGTCATGCGAATCGCGATTCCTTCGTCCCCCGAGTGAGGAAGGTCGAGCTTGCCTCCGGTCGATTCGTCCCGACGCGGGGGTTGTACGGGAGTGGGTCCAGTGATGACTATCGGTACGGCCGTATGTCCCGGGGACTAATCCTTCGTTAAGTGGGTTTAAATTATGCCACGTGGCATCGCTAATCTTTCCCCCGACAATGTCCCAAGTCCAAAGCACGGCTGGCAATTCCGCCGCCCATCGACCGCCGAAGCGCTTCGAGGCGATCGTAGATGCGGGGCTTAAGCCTCTATAGGATCATGCCATTGGCTCGCTCGACTTGACCATTCGTCTCGGGGTGAGCTACAGCCGCCCGATCCACTCGGATGTGGCAATCATCGCAGAACTTGAGGAATTTTTTCCCGGAAAACTACGTGCCATTGTCAATGATTATCGAGTTGGAGACGCCGAACCGATGAACGATGTCGAGAAAGAACTCGACCGCTTCTTCGGACCGGATTTTGCCGATAGCTCGAGCTTCGATCCACTTGGTGAACTTGTCGACCGCCACGAGGAAGTAGCCGAAGCCCCCGGTGCTTTCTTTAGCGTCCCGACCAAGTCCGGACCCTGCACCGCGAAGGGCCAAGTGATGGGTATGGTTTGAAGAGCTTTTGCGGGCTGGTGCGTCCGTCGGGCGTAGAACCGGCAACCCTTGCATGTGCGTACGACAATAGTCACGTCCGCCACTGCGGTCCCTCGCCCCATTCCCTCCGCCTCGCACGACCTTGCTCGCGGAACTCGGGGACTTCCGCCTCGCACGACCTTCAAGCAAAGGGAACGGGGCGAGGATCGGCGGCAATGATTGCCAAGGAGCGTCCACGTGGGAGCCCGGCAGGTGGATTTAATACGGCAGGTGGGCGAGCTTGAAGGTCGTGCGAGGCGGAAGTCCCCCATGTCCCGCGAGCAAGGTCGTGCGAGGCAGGATTCTCCCGAGCTTGGAGGGCAAGGTCGTGCGAATCGCAATTCCTTCTTCCCCGAGTGAGGAAGTCGAGCTTGCCTCCGGTCGATTCGTCCCGACGCGGGGTTGTACGGAGTGTGTCTAGTGTTGACTATCGGTATAGCCGTATGTCCCGGGGACTAATCCTTCGTTAAGCGGGTTTAAAACATGCCACGTGGCATCGCTAATCTTTCCCCCAACGAGTAGCCCCCGAACCCCGGGCGAGTCGTAGAGTTGCCTAGGGGATCCATCGGTGTCGTGGGTGATCGTTTTAGTTTATTGGATAATTGTGATCTACCGGATACGCGCGAGCGCGTCCGGTGGACAAGAGTCTCCGAGCCGGAGGATAAGTCGAAGGCTTTTGCTTTGGCTGAATACGTGCGGATGAGTTGCGACCCCGTGGTTGGGCCTCGTGCTTGCGATGCCAATCTTCAAGCCCCGCGCGATGCGGGTGGCTAGTCGAGGAAAGGTTCGTCTTAATCGATTTCCCCGTCTCGCGTCGCGTTCGTACGACGAAGGGTAGAGCTGATCCACGATTTGTCCGGAAGGACCGGCACGTGGGGCTTGGCGAGCTCCGTAACGGAAATAGTTCGAGCGAAGTCACGGCTTTCCCATCGAAGGGATTTCGTCGGGTCCGCTAGGGGACGACTTCGTTAGTCCACATTGTCATCCTCGATCAGGACCCAAGACCGTTCGATAGATCTTGAGGGCTTGTTGCCTCTCTCGCGGTGAGATCCCCTCTTTCGAGGTTGACGTGGACTCGAACGTGCATGATCGATGCCCCTTGTGCGAGCGCGCGTGGGTTTCGGTCGCTAGGTGGACCCATCGTTAGGACTTCCCGGCTCAATTTACGTGCTCGAGGCGGCTGTCGAACCCTTTCGATCGGGCCAGCCTTCGAACCTCGACTGGGTGGGGCCGTCGAGCGGTTTTCAGCCTCTTATCCCCGCTTACCTTCGAGGTCGGGCCTCGGGTCTGGTCGAGCTTCGTGGTCACGGCCGAGCTTGCTCGGGGTAGGTAGGAGATCAACGGGCTTTCTCAAGACACGAATCTTTTCGCTTGCGTCGGAGTATGAAAAGATTCAAATTTTGAAAGAAGGAGAAACGGTGCAGAAGTTTTACCGTCCTTTCGTCCATGTTGCGGGAACCAAGGCGCGATCTTATCTTCGGCGGGTGCGTGGTGGTGGGACCGGCGTAGTGATGGAATCGTTTCTCTTCGGTCGTGGTGGGACCCGCGCGGCATGCATGGGTCGTGGAGCGGCGCGCCCGGGGATAATGGCGTGAAAATTGGGAGCGTGAGGAGTTAAGAGTTTTACCCGGGAAGGTAACCATGGGCCCCACGATGGAACCGAACGTACGCGGCCATATGACGGGGCTGCCTATTTAAGTGGACTCCATCGGGCCTTCTTCTCCCACGCGCTCTTGCTTTCTAAAGCCTTCTCGCCCTTTCGCTTTCCCATCTTGTGCGCCGTCTTCCTTCGTAGTCGTGCTCCTCTTCTCGTCGCGCCGCCCAACCGCATCGCCTCCGCATCCACGTCCTACGATGTATGCCTGGTCTCCCTCGACGACGACGAGGGCGGAAATTGATGAGCTGGTGGCTGGTGGCCTGCTCCGGGAGTGCGGACCGGAGAGGTGGTGGTTGCTCCCCGGCAACGAGGCGAGTCCGCAGCCGCCGGCGGGCTACGTGGTGTCATTTGTGCACTTCCACGAGCGCGGCGTGGGATCGTCGGCGAGCGATTTCTTCCGCGCCTTGCTCGTTCCAGTGCCGGCCGGTGCTCCACCACCTCAACCCGAATGGTGTTCAGCAGCTGAGCACTTTCGTGGCTCTCTGCGAAGGCTTCCTCGGCATCGAGCCCAATCTCGAGCCGTGGCGGCACTACTTCGAGCATCAATCTGTACCGGCGAAAAACCGCGCCGACGAAGAGGTCCCCGCGCATGTCGGCTGCGCGGGGATCGTTATGAAGAGGAATCGAGGGTTGGACTACATCTCGACGACCACCCCTCGTCGAACCAGGGGTGGCACCCGAAGTGGTTCCGCCTTCGAAAGGACCGGGGCACCCGCTCCCGTCCTTCGAAGGTCGAACCTTCGAGGAGGCTCCGGAAGAGTGGAAGTGGGGCTGTAGCGCGGACCACCGGAATCGGGTGGACCGGCTGGTCGAGGCGATCCGACACCTCCGTAGCTTCGACCTTGACGCGATGGTCGTCGTCGGGTCGTACCACAAACGGCGATTCGCGCCGCCGGTTAGGAGGACGATGCCGATGCACCGGGTCTCCGCCGGTCAACGCGTCGTCCCCGACACGGTGATGGCGGTCCCGGAACTCTCCAACGAGGCCGTCGCTCATAGGGTCGGGGCGCGCCGGGCTCGACGGCGCAAGTGTGGCCCGTCCCGAACGCGCCGAAGATGAAGCCGCACCCACGAGCGGTTGACGTGGTAAGCAGCTTGACCTTCGCGTTTTAATTTCGTCTTGTTCGTTCGTGGCTTATACTTACATCTTTTCCTCTCCCCGCAGTCCGCATGGGTGTCGTTCCCCAAGCGGATCAGCGGAAGCTCCCGAAGGGTGCGGCTCGACGGGACGCCAACCATCGGCGGGCCGCACAGGAGAAGGCCGAGAAGAAGGAGCGCGAGCGGGCAAAGAAAGCCGCCATTCGCGCCAAGCAGGACAAGCAAGCGAGGGAGCGTGCGCGCCAAAAGAGGACGGAAGAGCTCGAGGCGGCGGGGCTGAACCCCTTCACGCCCTCGACGGAGTCATCCGCGCTCTTCCGACGATGACGGTGGTGCCGGCGGGTACGACACGAGCGGGGAAAACCCGTATGTCATGTCCCGTCGCGCCGTCACCTCGAGGGAAAGCGGTGGCGACGGCTCCGGTAGTGCCGTGGCCGGGTCTTCGGAGGGTCCGTACGACGCGCGCCGACCATCGCCGAGAAGAAGTCGTCGAGCTCGCCCGCCGAGCGGTGGGCTCCGGCTCCTCCACCTCAAGTTCCGGCTCCGCGGCATACTCCCGCTCTCCTCACTCGGACTTCGGTTCCGGAGAAATCTCCTGCTCCGTCATTTCGAGTCGAGTTTATCTCGGCCCACACGACTTCCGCGTCGCAGCCCCCGACCTCCGCGGTCGGAACATCGAAGTCGCGCTCGTCCTCGAGGGTCGAATCAAGCTCTCGAGTTGAAGAACCGCCCCTCATCGAGGGAACGGGGACTAGCGAGGAGCCGCCGTGGGTGCCGGAAGTGGTGGACTTAACCGAGACCACCCCGGTGGCGCCTACCGTCGACGAGAGGGAAACGGCAGAGATGATCGCCGAACTCGTCGTTGGTGACTCGGGCCTCGATCGCCCGTCGTAGCCGCAGGTCCTTGGCGATGGCTCGGCGGATGGCGTAGATCTGCGAGGTCCTCCTCATTCCACGGACTTGACCCGACATGTCGATGTCCTTGAACCCGGTGCCGAGGGCACCGGCGAGGTCGTGCCATCGACGGCGGAGCCCGGCGCAGAGCGCGTCGTGGAGACTCCCGCAAACCCCGGCGCCACGCCGATCGAACCAATCGTGGAGGTACAGCGGGGGTGGTCGACCCCGCCGTCGTTGCGGGGAAGCGCGCCGCGAAGTCAAGTCCGGCGATGCCGAGCCGGCGTCGAAGCGTCTCGTGCGGACAAGGAAGAGGCCTCCGTCGACGACCCTCGGAAGTCGCCGACTTCCTCGGCGGTGCAGCGGCGAAGGCGGGGCTGTCGCAGCGGGGAAGACTGCAGCGGCAACGACGGCGGCGAGCACGCAGGCGGTGCCGGTGAGCTCGGCCCGACGACTCGAGGCGCCGCCGGAGCAAGAGGTGGAGTCGTTCGTGACGGGGCTTGTTCCGGGGGCGCGAGTTCCTCTCCGTGCTCGAGGCCCGGCAGGCGAGCTCGTGCGCTCCACCGCCGGGCTCGTTCCGGCTCGTAGGAGGCGCTCGCGCGGGAAGGGTCGGTGCGAGCGGCCAAGGAGGCAGCAGAGCGCGAGGCGGCGGAGGCGCGTAATGCGAAGGAAGCGGCTTTAGCTAAGGCCGAGGAGGCCACCTTCGCTGCGGAGAAAGTCATGGAGGTGCTCCCGACGGAGCGCGAGCTAAGGCCGAAGGCCGAGGCTACGGCCGAGGCTTCCCTCCGGACCACGTCCGGCTACCTCAAGGAGCTCCAAGAGCAGCGGGCCAAGAAGGAAGGTAAGGATTTCACTTTTTCTTACATCGATCTTCCGGACGGCTTCATTTTTTCCTTTGACTCTACGAGCTTCGACCTCCGATGCCAATTGTTCATGATGGTACAGGCTTGGAGCGAGACCGGCCGCGGCGGAGGCGTCCCGAAGGGAGCTCGACGCCACCCCGGGACGGGCTCTCGCCGAGGTTGAACTCAAGCGGTGTGCCGACGCCGGCCCGCCAAAGCAGGACGGCGCGGTGACGGTGATCCAAGGAGCGAAACGCTCCAAGCATGCGCTCGATCTTCATAGTGATGGCGTCGCATTACCAAGGGCTTGACTTCGAGGCCGTCGGCGCCGGTCTTGTCCCCGGCTTCACCGACGCTAAGCCGGAGGCGCCGTAGTCCAAGACTCGGGCCCACGCCGATGCCTTCATCGTGAAGCTCGAGGAGGAGCCCCTCCCCAAGATGAAGATAGATTAGGGCGTTAGACGTTTTATTTTGCTCTATTTTGTCATGTCGGCGTGAACAATGGGGCGTTGTTCCCCGAGGTCCGTACATAACTTCAAGTTCTTAAGTTTGTTCTACGCTCGACCCATCGAGGTCTTGCTCTTATTTCGTGAGCTTTTAAGTTCGACTTAAATTCGTTTAGCCCTTTCATCTATCTCGTTGATTCGCAAAGTTCGAGCCCCGAGCCTCGTTGGACTTAGTCGTTTTGGTGAGCGTTAGCTAGGGCCGCTGGGGCGCTCGAGCTTAAGCCTTCCGACCAATTAGACTATGAATCCGTTTACTCGTGGCTTACTTTGTTCGTCGTTGTGATTCGAATCCGGGGCAAAAAGGACTTGGCAAATTTCATTCACGAAAAAGAGCTAAGTAATGCGTGCGTAAGCAATTTTTGTTTTGAACAATCGCTGGTATCGCCCGCCTTCCAGCTCCCTGAGTGAGGGTCGCCCCCTTATGGGGGACGAGGATCACCGTCCTCGACCGGGCGATTTTCGAAAGTAAAGGAACAAACGCAAGTTCAAGGGTAGAATTTTCGTAACTATGCGATGTTCCAAGCGTTGGTGAGCTCTCGACCTTCCACCGTTTTGAGCTTGTAGGACCAGGCCGAATAACGCGCGAGACGATGTAAGGTCCTTCCCAAGACGGAGAAAGTTTGTGGCGGTCCTTGCTGCTCGCACCCTGCACAACACCATGTCCCGGACGTTGAAGCCTCGACTCTTGACGTTGCGGTCGTGGTATCGTCGGAGCGCTTGCGATACTTGGCGGAGTGTAGAAGCGCAGCATCACGCGCTTCGACGAGTTGGTCGGCGGCGTCCTCGAGCGCCGCTTCGTTTCCCTCGTTCGTCGAAGGCGCGAACTCTAGGAGTGCCGTAGTCGAGGTCGGTTGGCAAGATCGCTTCGAGCCGTAGACCATGAAGAACGGCGTGTAGCCCGTTGCCCGGCTCGGAGTCGTTCGGAGACTCCAAAGCACGGCCGGCAATTCCGCCGCCCATCGACCGTCGAAGCGCTTCAGGCGATCGTAGATGCGGGGCTTAAGCCCCTGTAGGATCATGCCATTGGCTCGCTCGACTTGACCATTGGTCTTGGGGTGAGCTACGGCCGCCCGATCCACTCGGATGTGGCAATCATCGCAGAGCTTGAGGAATTTCTTCCCGATAAACTGCGTGCCATTGTCGGTGATTATCGAGTTGGGGACGCCGAACCGATGAACGATGTCGAGAAAGAACTTGACTACTTCTTCGGATCGGATTTTGCTAATAGCTCGAGCTTCGATCCACTTTGTGAACTTGTCGATCGTCACGAGCAAGTGGGTGAAGCGCTCGGGTGCTTTCTTTAGCGGCCCGACCAAGTCCGGACACCGGACCACGAATGGCCAAGTGATGGGTATGGTTTGAAGAGCTTGTGTGGGCTGGTGCGTCCGTCGAGCGTAGAACCGGCAACCCTTGCATGTGCGTACGACACGAGTCGCGTCCGCCACTACGGTCCCTCGCCCCATTCCCTCCGCCTCGCACAACCTTGCTTGTGGGACTCGGGGACTTCCGCCTCGCACGACCTTCAAGCAAAGGGAATGGGGCGAGGATCAGCGGCAATGATTTCCAGGGAGCGTCCACGTGGGAGCCCGGCAGGTGGATTTAATACGGCGAGTGGGCGAGCTTGAAGGTCGTGCGAGGCGGAAGTCCCCCGAGTCCCGCGAGCAAGGTCATGCGAGGCGGGATTCTCCCGAGGTTGGAGGGCAATGCGAATGCTATTCCTTCTTCCCCCGAGTGAGGAAGGTCGAGCTTGCCTCCGGTCGATTCGTCTTGACGCGGGGTTGTACGGGAGTGGGTCCAAGTGTTGACTATCGGTACAGCCGTATGTCAAGGCAACGAGTTATGTTTTCAAGACAATGAGATTGTACAATTAAGTGGTACTTACTTTGGGGAAGGTGAATAGTAATGATTTATTTCGACGAAGGTTATGTATACTTACAGTGGTATATGAAGGAAAATCTTAAGAGACGTCTCATATACCAGGAAAGTAAGATTTATGGATATAAGACCATTCGATATTGGAAGAGTACCGGAGAGAACGTATACCATCTATCCATAGTGAGAAGTCCAAGAGCACCAATGGAAAGATCACCCACCTTACCCGTTCTCTTGCTAGCTACGCTCGAATCTCGAGGGCGAGATTCCTATTAAGGGAGTAGATTGTCACATCCCAAAATTCCATTTTTGGAATGTGAACCGCTTTTTAACCAAATCCTTTATTTTTCCCAAAAAGAAAAGTAATTTTTTTGAATTTGCAGATTTACCACGGATTTGTTTATTGTGAAATTGTTTTATTTAATAAATGCATTTGATCTCGTGAAAATTATTTGTTGAGCAAATATAATTTATTTATGGAGATAGTCTATTTTACGAAAATGTTTTATTTTCTAAACACATTCGACTTATAAAAGTTCTTGATTTAAGAAATATATTTGATTTATGAAAAGAATTAATTCAATTATAATTATTTTTTATTCAAGTATTTGATCAAGGAGTTTCAAGTATCAAAACATGTTTTAAAAGAATTAAAGGAGTTCTCTTACTTTTTCGATGAATTTAATTTTGAAACCGAATATTTATGCTATTTACCTAAGATAAATTATATGTAAAACAAGCTATATAATTTTATTGTTTGTGGCATTCATGTTGTAATAGTTGCATTAGGATTTATAGAGTGCAAAAATATATTTGAAAACTTGATTATTTTGTTTTGGAATGGTTTAGGAATTTGAGAACAAAATACAAAGGAAAAAGATAAAAGAAAGAGACCAGCCCACCGCGAGCCAATTCTCCCGCCGGCCCAACTCTTTCCCTATCTCTCCCTCACCCGCACAGCCCACGATCCGGCCCACCAGCCCACACCCTAGCCAAGCCCACATCGCCAGCGAAACTCTAACGTCTTACCGCCGCCGCCGCCAAGCAAACCTCGGCGTGCGTGCTGCATCGCCCTAGGGCCTTGTGACTATAAAACACGAGCCTCGCGACCCGTGCTTCCTTTCCCCTCGCCCCGCCGCCTCGCACGAGCCGGCGCTGCCGCCACGCCATTGCGGCTGCCTCCTCAACGCCGTCGCCAACCGCGGAGGAGCAGCCCCGGACCCGACGACCCCGCGCCGAGCTTCACACCGACGCACCGCTCCTTCCCGCACCGTGCAAGGTGAAGCCATCATTCGAGCTACACCAGCGACAACGCCGGAGATCACCGCCACCTCCCACCCGACGCGCTCACATCTCCGGCCCCCTCCATCGCCGCGCGATCCGACGACGAGCTCGTCATGCTATGCCGCCCCGACGACTCCAGGCGCTACGAAGATTGGAAGCCTATAGAACACGTGCATCATCTCCAATGGTCGTCACCGACACCTCACCGTCGCGAGCCGCCACCGGTCATGCCGCGTCTTGCGAGACCACTATGGTGAGACCGCCGTGATCTCCTCTCCCTTTGCCCTCTACTCCCGCCCCAAAATCGTGCCTAGAGTGCCATGTGGCGAAGACGAAGGCGAGAAGGACAACCATGGGGGAAGGTCACCAATGCCCCCGGCTGAGCTAGCGGCGTTGGCTCCGAAGGGCTCCGCATTTGGATTGAGGGAGGAGCACGATGCCGGGGAGGCACAGCCTTGGTTCGGGTGAAGCCGTGTCAATGCCGGAGAGGGGTTGGGATTGGTTGGGTGGTGGCCGAGGCGGAGCGCCTGGCCGGCCGGAGTTGGGGTGGAGGGGCGTACGGAGCGAGAGCTCTCTCCGCGTTCCATCCGGAGGGGTCGCGAGTTATGAAACTAGTGAGTCCTTTGCCGACAATGTAGCTGGGCTTGTACTACCTCTGTCCCATTGAAAGTGTCGTTTTTGACTTTTCGGATTTCATGTTTGACCGCTTGTATTATTCAAAAAATTTATAATAATACAAGAATAAATACATTATTATTAAAGTATCACTAATGATAAATTAAGTTAAAGAAAAATATATATCATTTATAAAAATTTTGTGAATAAGACGAACAATCAAAGGACGATGTCTAAAAGTCTAAAACGACACTTTCAATGGGACTGGAGGGAGTAACTTGTAAGCTTTGACCATTTTGGTACAGTCTAGCTAAGATCATTGATAACGACTTTGTCAAAAAGAAAAAATAGGTTGGATAGTTGATCCTCTCAAAAAGAAAACAAAAAGAAAAAGAGTTCATGCTCGAATAGTTTATATTGGACGGATGGTCGCTTGCCTTGCATTGGTGAGTTACTAATTAGGACCGAAGCCTTGTTCTAGTACCATGAACAAAATGAAGATGGTCTCCAAAAAAGAAATAGAGATTCTTTTTTCATTTTGTTAACACATAAAAATGTCGTTAAACATGAACACACCCTTGTGTAGAATTGCTAAAATCGGTAACTCATGTCAGCCAACAAAACCAATCGGACCGGTTTCTAGAACCAATCGGATCGGTGTTCACATGCCGTGTGAAAAATCAAGAATCCACCACTTGGGAGGGACCTCGTCAGGGTACAAGCACCATGGGTTCCCTAGCATCGGCCAGGCCAGCTAAAGCGCCTTCAAACGCTCTTTTGATGAAAGAAGAATAGAATTAGGGTTGGAAAAGTAGGGTTTGAGATAAAAAGTAAATAGACGAGTTTTTCCATTTGGATTTCCTCCATTGATTGTGACCCTCTACTTTTTTAGAGGTTGTTTTTTTATAACCAAAGATTTTATTGCACTTAAGAACAAGATACAGACAACTAAGACATGTCCTCCCAGCTCAGATTTTGCAAAGCTTGAAAATTAGGACAATGCCTATCATGGCCTATGTGGTTACAAGAGTATGAAGTACTTCCATTCAATGGTGCATTTTGAGCTCTTCTTGCAAGATTGTGAGCCGACTTGTTGTAATTTCTATTGATCTTGTGAAATTTGCATGTGGTATCATGTGTGCTTGCTTCAATTGCAAATAGCAGTGGCCACAATTGCTAATGGCCTAGTTGCCCGATGTAGTCACCTTGCCTCATAGTGTACCAAGATTTGGTTGTCCGATATGAAGTTTGAATCTTGAAAGCCGAGTGTCTTGGCTACCCTTGTTGTGAGCAGCATGGCCTCGATCTTCGGCATGCAAAAGATCTCTCGATGTTTTGGGCCTTTGCTTGGATTGTGATTATGGAAGTGATCAGCGATGTAGTGTTGTGGATGAACACCCCAATTCCCGTTGTTCTAGGTTGAACCCGAACGGTGCTTGGAGCAATGGTCGCGTCCATGTAGCATCTTGGTCTAGGCAGCAAGATTTCCCGATAGGGCGATGAATTGTTTGGCACAATGTGCAGTTCATTTCCTCCCATTCTTTCTTGGACCTGTACTCCTTGATTGCGCACCTGTTCTTCATTCAAAGGGGTCCGGCGAGGCATATGTTGTTGCACCAAGGGGTCTGCAGTTTGAGTATGTTGCTTGTCATCCTCCCTTAGGCTTCGCTCGATGCTTGATATCTGCCCCGATCGCCTAGATCACCTGCAAAACAGTCCATCTACGCCGATCAAATCGGCTGTCATTTCTAGCCTTCCATATGTGCCATAGGGTAGATAGCAATTCTTGGATTCTCTCCGGAGCGGAGTTGGATGGAAGTAGATGTGCCAATTGTGCCTATACGCCTTGGTCTCCTGTTGGAAGATCATCGGTTCTTATTGGGTTGTCACCTACAAACAAAACGGCTCTAGCAAAAGGGCATTGAAAGAAGAGATGAGCATCGGTTTCAATGACATTGCACAATTTACAATTTTGATTGATCTTGGTTGAATTGAATATTTCCCTACTCTTTCACCTATGGCTAGAGCCTATCTCAATAGCCTCCATGCAAAGGTTTTCATCTTAGGTTTAATGATCTTCACTTTCCAAATCACCCGCAAGAGAGATAGAGTTTGTTGTGGTAATGCTCGGCTACCTGTTTGAGGTATCGGTTGATTGCGCGCGGTTGCCAAGAGTTTGTAGGCCTCCTTAGTAGTGCATTGCCCAAAGGCTGCCGGTTTCCAGCAAAGGATGTCCTCGTGTTCTGCCTCGAGTTATAGGTATCTCGTCGGATTGTGATAGCTGCTTGGTGTCCAAAGACCTATTCGATTTTATTAGAATCCCATTGTCGTGTCCCTAGAAGCTTGAGATCGGAAACTATATTTGGTAGCTGGTTCACCGAGTTAGTATATATGAGGAGATCATGCATATGTGACCAAATGGGGCTTCAAGGCTCGCTCCATATGTTAGTGTTTCTTGCACAAATTTGGTAACATTGATCTGCAAAATCAGGTCTAATCGCAAGAATGGAGCTCCAAAAACCGATTTCGGTAAGTGAGTCGGTGCAGTCCAAAAGGTGGCATCTCGAAAGTATTTCGCCTTTAGAATAGCTGAAAGGAAACTGTCCTGCTGATTGACGATTCTCCAAACCGAGTTGAAAAGGAGGCTTTCATTGACAGTTGCAAGATCTCTAATACCTAGACCACCTCCGGTTTTGGGCATTGTTAGATCGTTCCAAGCTCTAAAGTGGATTGGAGAGTGAGTTGGGTCATCTTGGATACCTGTCCCTCTTCTGTAATTAATTTTTAGTTAATTTTATATAAATTATTTTGGCATGAAACTTGGTAGATCTACTCCTCATAGCCCCGTGCACTTGTATAAAATTCCACGTTTAAGCTTGTGAATTGTAAAGTGGGCCGGATATCTCACCGACCCGCAGGTGATGTGTATGGCACGGTGGTTGCACGGGTTGAGGACCGTTGGAGAGTACACGGGTTAAGCCTTGGACACGTTGTTGAACGGGTCGCAAGGGGGACGCGTACTCGGGGTCGGTGGCCCCGTGATTTGCTTTATGATGAACTCAAGAACGGTGGCCATACGTGTTCTTAAATGATGCGTATGTCATGCATTTGGGTCTTTCCTCGCAAGATTAATAATTCGATAATTATCGCCGCTTGCTCTCGGTTAATGAGTATCACTTGTTTCGAGCAGTTTACAATGTTTAGTAAGAGGAAAGAGTGTGAAATGCTCGCTGTTCTACATTGATACTACTTTGTATTGCAAATTCTTGTATGCAAACCTATTAATTTGGCTAATGATAAAAGTGCAAACCTAAGTAGCTAGGTGCTGTTTTTATGCAAAATCCAAGTAAACCCGGTGATACCCATGCATCTAGGTGTCGGTCTTAGATGGCCAATTTGACGGGTAAGACTTACGGAGTATGCTAGATACTCGAGGCTTTGCCACTACATGTGTATTTTTCAGGATTTCCGCAAGCCGGATATTGTGATTGTTGTGGTAAGGTTATGTGAGATGGAGAAGAGCCCGAAGAGTGGACCATCGAGTGGGTTCCTAGCTCTCCGACCCATGAGGAGTGAGCCGTGGCCTAGGCCGGTATGGTTATCATAAGCTATCTATGTATCGTCGTGTTATGTAATCGCTTCCGCACTTTATTTCGACAAAGATCATGGTTATGTAACATAAATTTGCGAACCTAATGTATCTTTTATTTAGAACCCTATGTTGTAATTCGAGACTTAATTATGTAAACTTGCAAATCGTGTCTTTTGTTATTGTGATGCTATGCATGGTTGCTTCGTCAACCATCTCCCGAGGCGATCCGTACCACACTAATCTATCTTTCGGGATAGGGGTGCGACAAGCTTGGCCATTAATTAGGACCGAGAAGGTGGGTCTCTCAATGCCGCTGTAGATTAGGTCGATGAAATAACCATGAAACCCTTGACTTCGAGAGATCCTCAACAATGAAGGACCATTCAATACGGTCAAAAGCTTTAGCTAGATCAATTTTTAGGAGGAAGCCCTTAGTTTTGTAAGATACAAGGCGAAAAGAGTGGACAATTTCTTGAGCAAGAATGACATTGTAAGCGATGCGATGGCCTTTGATGAAAGCTGCTTGAGAGGCATGGATGTAGTCCGGTAAGTGTTCTTTGAGTCTTTGTGCTAGAGTTTTGGCTATGATTTTGTAGGAGACATTGCAAAGACTGGTGGGTCTAAAATCTTGAGGAATTGTGGGATGAGCCTTTTTCGGGATTAGCACAATGCAAGTATTTTTAATAGCCGGATGTAAGTTACATGTCGAACTGAGTTACCAACATTGAGTCCATCTACTTTTATAGAGGGGTTGATCTTGAATAGCAAGAAACCATGTTTTCTTGCGAATGCTGAGTGACTTTGGAATTTAAATCGAACTTTGCCTAAAACCAATCTAACCAGTTTAGGCAAAAAAATTACATATTACCATGACTTGGCAAATTAACCTATTAATCGACCAAACTATGAATCATAAAACCGTCAATACACAAGATTCTTTCAGAAAGGGCCCAAGCCAGGTTCCTTGGTTTTTAGGAAATCCTATAAGGCTACAAGACTTATTTTTTCCTCTCTGAGGAATCCTTTTAGTCAACCACCATACGTATAGTGTCTGTATTATCAAACAATACTCCGGCGAATCCCAACTAGACATATGTAACAACTTCAAAAACCGGTATGACCTCTTTTGCGAACCAGTCAGGCAATGTTTTGACAGAATCAGACCAAAGACAATTTTGGTTGTCAACACAGTTATTAGCAATTGAATTAACGAATGTACTGGAAAGAGCAAATTCAAATTTAGAATATTATTCGATGCCATATTGACATCACGATGAAATGCAAACATTTCTGAAGCATACTAGCAGTAGAAGCAGATCGTTCGCTACAGTGACATTTTAGAGATCTAAACTACACGAAAGGAGAATCAACAAGTTTGTTTAGAGATCAAATCTGAAAAAAAAATGGACAGCACATGTGAGCAGCATATACAGCTGGGTGAAGACGGGCTATCTGTTGGCCATTGTTAGGTCAAAAGACGGACTACACGGCTTGAACAATTGTCACTTTGTGAGAGAACCAGAAAGAATTAAAGGATGTCTTTCGTTCTTTTCTTTAAACGTTCAGTCACACTATCAGTCGTAGGGCACTACTACCATAGTACCATTGTTCCTGCCATCAGCCATGTTGGACATAAGTTGTAATATGTAGTTTGGGTATTTTTGGCACCTCCAGAAAATCCTATCTAAATCCACATGGTTAAAGAGCGTTCTCCATGACTTCCAATTTCCAACAAGATTGAGACTGCACAATTACCAGGCAAAGAACAGACAAATGCACATCGCATATCCATATGATCATAATATGACTATGCACATTATATTATATCTCTAAAACCTACTTTTCACATTTCTACTAACACTATGCATTACCATCCATTCCCTTCTTTAGATGTACGTATTGCGGACAGATTTTGTTTGTAACGGGACAAGAGAGAAGATGTAAATGGGACGGATTCTGTTTGTGAAACAAGTAGCCACCCACCCTTGAAGCCAATGTAATGAACGGCCTGCACCTCACTCATCCACTGTCCTAGCATATTTTTGCCGCAACTGTACTCAACTTTCAAATTAAAAAGTCTCAGCCCCTCAACGTGTGTTCTCAATTCAGAAGTAGGGTTTGTTAGGCACAAAATCTCCGTCTCTGAAATGAAAGGGGAAATTGGTGAACCCAACAATACAATGAATGGCAGTAAGATCCATGATATCCATGTTAAAACAAAAGGAAAGTAGCTGATCTTTACCCGAATCTTTGATCTAATCATTTCCTCTAGCGACTCTGCAATTTCTAGTTGCTTCATCACCGTAGCTTGCAGCACCTAATAAAGGGAAATGGAATATTACTCTCACTTGTGCTTGGACCAACATTATGAGAATAGTGTTTCTTGCATTTCAAAGTTATGACTGTGTAAAAGCCCTCCTTTTTTCTCACTAAATATATGCTATGATGATACTAATCGCAAAGTTTTCGTATCTTCTTATTATTTAATTTTCCGTAGCTAATTGATTTTCATGCTTACCTTCTTCGTTCTGTCCAGGTCAGACTCGATAGATTTTATCCTATTCCATGATTCTAAGAGGGAGCGTTCTTTCTCCAGAGGAATCTCTGGGGGCCTGCTGCCCAACTCGTCAACCTTCCCTTCAAGCTTCTGAAGGCGCTCAATGACAGGGCTGATGCGGTCTATGCTGAAAGTCTCTACTGCTGGATGATCTTCTGAAATCAGTTCAGGTTCAGCTGGAGGTGTTGGATTAGTGACCCTCATCTCCTGCTGACCATATGCTATGTGGAAGAAGGCGAATACTTTGACAATCAACGCTAGTAGTAATCTGGCAAAACGATAAATTTTCCCTTCCTCTGAAACCTCCTTGGGTGTTATCGTGCCTCGTATGTTGCTTGAGGAACCTAAATAGAGCAGACATATGTGAGTAAGAGGTCTCCAAGAGTGGCCTCAAAATAAAGTACAACATACTACTATCCAGTAAATAAAGATGTTAACAGTGTTTAAAGACGTACTTGGCATGTGTGGTTCTCTACCAGTGTGCAAAGGTCGTGCTTCGGCTCTAATTTCTGAAGCACTGCTTCTATCTGACATTGATCGTCCTCGACCATAATCAACAGTTTTGTCAACCACAACAAAGTGATCATCGCAACTGTAATAAGCTGCAGAGTCTCTTGCTCTCATCTGCATCTATGCAAAAGCATATGGTTCAGTACACGAAAGATATGTGTTGGGGGCGAGCTTAAACTATGTTGTTGAAACTTAAATATCTCACTTCCTCACGAACTGGAGCTAATCTACTACACCCCACTGTACTCCTCTCCAATGTGTTCCTCATCATAGGAGAGCCAAGGTCATCAACGTCAGAACCTGACTCCACTATTGATGTGTCACTATGTCTACCCTGTCATCAGAAGAAGGAAACATAGTTGAATTTACTTTCTAAAATGAATGTAATTGTTGCAGTAAAAGAGTTCACTCATATTAACAAAATTAACGCATGCTAGCAGGTGGATGAGTGTAGGATTTGCCTTCAACAGATGTAACCGAGCAAATGAACTTCTCCTTTGCTCAATCTCTGACAAACGCCTAGTATGTCTCGTAAATCTTGCCTCCGTGTTATGTGCAAGCTATAAGAAACCAGACAAGGTACAATAATCATGAGTGGGGCCTTAGAAAAAGTTAATGCACATGTATCAGAGATAGTGATACTATTTTACCAAGCTACCATGTAAAAAAATTTCCTTATTTTGACAGTTGTAAAAAAAATCCTGATTGGATATGAAACCAATCGGTGGAATTTACCTTCATAATATTTGGATCGTTCCAAGGACCTTTGTTAGACTTCAGACAACCCCCTCGGCAGCACAAGTGCATGTTCCCCCGAAAAATTCAGGAAGTTCACTATAAATATGAACAAATGCACTCAATAATGTCGCTGGGAGATATCAAGAAATTATTCTTGTATGGTGGTAGGTAGAAATCATACCTTGCGTCTATTACTTCAAGAAGTTTGTTTTGAAATTTTGTTCCCAACACCTGCAAGTTAAGGCTTGGTAAAAATCTGTACTATTTATTTGGAAAATAGTAAAGAACATAAGTAGATGTGGATATCATTATACTCACATGTATCTTTGATGCAGTTTTAGGGTCCAGAAACCCTTTCACTGTATTCCAGAGTAGCTTAAAACCACTACCAGCATTCACAACAAACATCTGGTGCAGTGTCTGAGCATACAAGTAAAAGTATTAACTAACTGGTACTAACTGTTGATCAGAAAAAACTACCAAATTTGCCCAAACGAAAGATAAATAATAAAAGTCGGCATACCTCAGGATAGTAGTCACTGTCAATCTTTTGCATTCTACTTAGCATTTCTCTTGCTGTTTTGCTAAAGTTCTTGAAACCCTGCAAAATATTTCATGATTTACTGTGTGGCTATTGCAAGCATCTATAGATCTTAAGCACACTACATTTGGTTGCAGACTGAAAATTGACCAAGTTAATCTTGCACCTATAGACAGAAATTCTTTAAAAATGGAAGAATTATCATACCACTCCATCAACATCTAATATAGTGGTTGTAGAATCAATGTGCCTTTTTGCTGCAATAGAACATGCAGGGAATCTGTCTTTGAAGGCTCTCTCAAACTCTTGAACATGATAATTCATGTAACGGTCAACGGTAGTAATGTGCATCAGTTTGTTTGGTTCCACCTTCCCTAATCTCTCTATGTATACTGGTCTTCCCTGCCTGTCAACTCCATGGTAACCCTGAGGATAGTAACAAAGCACCTCATCTAGCTCTTCAAAATTGAAATCCTACAAAGATTCAGTTTTAAATATTAGACATGATCTGCAGATTTTGAAGAAACATAAAAGCAGAATTGAGCTCAGACATGCAACTATGCAAATGTAGTAATGCATCCATTCATTACTATATACATATTCAGAGTTATCCCCAGCGATATGAGAGATGGCATTTCCTACACTGACACTAGAGAAAAGAACCAGTGGACTAGTATGAAATCTAAGTGAGAAGAAGTAAGCCCAGCAGCATTATCCTCACCTCTAGTATAGTATCTGTTCCAAATTCCTTTCGCCACTGGAGCATCTCTGCCCACATATGAATTGCTTTCTCGATATCAAATTTCCGAGCCTTCAAAAACCTAGAGAGATTCAAGAACGTTGCAACAGTCAGAGTCTGATACTTCATATAACACATTTACGAGTTAGGACAGTTTTCATCAGGCGCCAACCTCAATAACATGTGGTAATCATTATGCCTGTCTGGTAGCAGGCTCCTGTGCAAAAGTTCCTGCTGGAAGGTAAAGACAGCACGCTCTTCTGCCTCATCTCGGATATCTTCGATTGTGAAGGAAGAGGCACGATGTTCCACCTTTCTCTTCCCCCTCTTCTTGAGCGAATGTGTGAGCTTGTTTGATGCATTCAGAGCCTTCTTCTTTAGTGACCCAATTGAAAGCCTCCTCCGCTCATCTTCCGAGTTCTCCACATCTGACTTCCTCTCTTTCCTCTCATCCAACGTGAGCAGACCTTCCAAGCTTGCTGAACGTCGGCGTACTTCAGCGAGCAAAGTGTAAACTAAAATTAGTAAACTGATTATACAACAGCTGCCATGCTTACACAAGAAAACTGCATAAACAACCTAGATCATACCTGACATTTCTCAGGAAGAAGGCTACCTTTTGCTGGTTCTGCAGTTCTGTATAGATATCAACCAACAGTGCCTAGCAAGTATTTAATTCCCGCCTCAGATTGACCTGGCATGGAGTAGAGATTAAGCAAAGGATCATGAGAATATGCCAGCCAGCCAGACTTCATACTGCAAAACAAGCATCCATTTCCTTGCGCTAAGAGAAGACTTTTGGGGTTAGGACAGGCTGATGCCACCCGTCTTGTCAGAGTCTCTATAGTAAAAACGGCTGGGCAGCGCTATGAAGTTGGAGACAAACGGAATTTTTTGCATTAAAAATTAAACAAAACGCTTTGCATTGTAGACCGTGGCATACTGATGTGTTTATGTTAACCACTGCCTGAGTAACTACAGATTAAAGAGCCATAAAAATACGTGCTCGGCGAAAGGGGAGACAACTCCTGTAATAACTGTGCGGGTACCGGCCGGGATGCAGGGCAGGCAAGTCAAAAAGGTAATTTTGACGAGGTGACCATCAGTTCGTGTGTACTATTCTCAAAATGTGCCAAGTTAACAAGACTTTGGCGGTGCTTAATTTGCTTGAAAGAACAATCAGAGACAGTAAAGGCAAACAGCGTTTCACGAGGAGCACTCTGCCGCAATCAGCGTGGCAGGCTGCGCTCGCGCGAAAAGAAGTGTGGTCAACAAGCAGCTTTTGACCAGGCCAGAGCTAATCGCACAAATTTTCTGAGATGAGTTTCAGTGATGCTATGCTAATGATGCTCAGGACTGAGGAGCATGTGTGTCCCTGACAAAGATTGAACAACCGAATATCGAAGATGGCATAATAAAATGAAAAGTGGAATAAAAAACTTTGAGCAAGATGACTTTCGAGTGCCGCTGGTACTGGGTACAGGTCAACCACTCGTTTCAGGACAAGTGCATAGCACTACCGAATTCAGTTGCCTCGCTAATTAAAATATTATCGACCTCCCATTCGTTGCTGAAAAGGCATCGTAGCTGTAGCAGTATATAAATGGTCGAGGAAATTTGGCTTTTAAATCCATCCCTATATAACATTATTATTATGTAAAATCCTAACAATTTCAAAGCAAATAAATTTAACAAAATACTGGGGAGTTTGCAAGGAGAACTAAACGATTCGCTGTTGTACAAAAACGTGTTAGAAAAGAGGAAATCCTGTAATAGTATCCTGTAATAATATCGAAGGGGTCAGGATTGACCGTTTGGGCAAAGCAGAATTCGGTTCTGGCAACAGTTGGGACACCAAATGGATTGGAGCAGTTTTTGTCAGGTCTCACATACCGAAGAAAGAACAGCCAATTCAGCACCTAACGAAAATGAAAGCAAGAAACAGAGGGCCGGTCGGTCCTCCAGAAAGCAAGAAACGAGGCCGACACATGAGTAGAGGCCAAATTGACCCCGTCCCGCGACTGATTCCATCCCAGTTCATGGAGAAAACAGCCACCGCCTGGCGTACAGAAGAGGGGAAACAGCAGGAGAGAGGAATATCACCTGAATTGAGGCGCCCGATTCTTGGACCGCAGGCTCGAATCCGTCCTTCCTCCTCCGGCTAAAAATTAAACCCAGTTACAAGAAAGAGAGGCAGAGAAGAGAGGAGGACGAACAGGGAGGAGGAAGAGGACCGGGTGGCCGATGATTGTCTATTCCTTCCTAACGCAGCAAACGCCCAGCCGGCCAGCCTAATTATAAGCCGGCAAGCAGGAGAAGGTTCTGCTCGTTGGTGTTTCCGTTTCCACCCCATCCCGCGCCTGCCTGTGATAACCTCCTTTCTCCAAGGGGGTTTTGTGCAAATGATGGTTGCTGGTCTTCCAATTCTGGGCGGTGGGACCCGCCTGGTTTTAGCTCACGCCGTGAGCCCGCCGATGGAATAAAGGGAAAGTATAATCACCGGCGCGAACCATGTTTTCATGTTTTGCGCATGCTCTTCCGGCCCACTCATCCCGAAATCTCTAGCGTTTCCACACAAATCAGTTGAAATGGATACATTCGTTTAAACAATGGGGCAGCTGGGAATGAAACTACCTTATGAAATGGATATCTTCACAATAAACACAATGAGAAATGGGACCCTCTGTAAATTCTAATAAAATGCGGCGGATATGTAGGCAATGGAGCCAACAGGAAATCAAACCAAAGCGAGCCTGTGCTCAAAAAGAAAAAAAAAACAAAGCTAGCCGGCGAGGGGGACCAACAAACGAGCCAAGAGCGATGAAGCAGGACGGCAGCTTTGCGAATAGGGTCGCGGCTTTTGAGGCGGTCGTGTCGGCTTCACAGGTGGCGGGGCATGGTCTACTGATCATTAGCGGATACTACCAGTAGATTAGCTAGCAATATGTAATGCCAATCTCAATAGGAGTGTCATGACTAAATTGTTGATATGACATGAGAAAGAAGAGAGAGTGTCATAGGATGAGAGATGAGTGTGTGATGACATTCTTTCTTGAGACTGGCCTTTAGGCCATTTTCGATGGGCTTTCATTTAACATTTATTAGATGACAATCAGCAAAAGTGATGGTATGGTATGATATTAATTATGAAAGAGGAGAGAAGTCTTTCATTAGGCCATTCTCAGTGGGTCATTTATTTGACATTTAATAGGTGACACTTAGTAAAAAGAATGACATGGCATCATATTTAATATGAAAGAGGAGGGAAGTCTTTCATTAGGATGAAAAGGGTAGTGGCACTCTTTTCAAGTTGATGAAAGAAGAATAAAAGGTGCATTGAGACTCTTTTCCTTTCATACGCAAAATAAAATGGATCTACATTGATATACCTATGCAACCATTTAATGTCTTGTTTAACCTATAAAACCGTGAAATAAATAGTGCACTGAGAGATGCACTTTTATTCCACATAACAAGAGTAGACCCAAATTAATAACGTGGCAATTTCAAATATAAAAAATAAAAATTTTAGAGATTCTGTTGGAGTACAGTAGTTTTTTTATAGTGTCTTTAATTTTAGAGACTATCTAAAATCATGAATATCCAATCATTTTTAGCTAATTCGGCAAGGCGGCAATTCGGAGTACCTATGTACGCGACCACCGACCGCTGCTGCAACTGCAAAGCATTCCTCTGCTCAAATGGCAAGACGCACGCCTTCACAATCACAGTGCAGTTGGAAGGCCACATCTTTCACTGTGCTGGTGGAGCACTACAGTTTGGAGCTGTCCCGACTCCGACACCGAACAAGGTTTTCACTTTCTAGTAGACCCTTGGGAATTTGAATTTTTTTTCGTTTTCGAAAAAGGAGAATTTGATTTTTTTGTCCTTGCAAAACGAGTGTTTTTTCTTCTTCTCATTTAGCAAACGAACTTCTTGTTATCGTTCCGCTGCATAAACTTTGGGTGTTTACACAACTTGGCACCCAGCAAAGCCGAAACCTGGTGGCCATAATCTATTTTTTTTATTCTTTCTATTTTTGTAGGCTTCCGGTCTTCACATCTCTGTTAGGATAGGTAACTACACAATTTTGTGCCTATGCATATATAAATGGAATACAAACTGAGGATACCTCATTTTGTTATTACATTCTTTGTAGTATAATAATCTGTCTATTGCAAAAAAAAATTGATCATCCATCGCGTCCAAGCTTTCGATTAAAACAATTGTTCAAATTTTTGAATTATTCATTCCATGATATGTAATTAACATGTTCAATAACCACAGTGAGCACATTTCAAAGCACTGGTTGTATTTATAAGGATATAAAATGCCGCGAGTCAAGAACCAAATAAACGTGATTGTTTGTCTGTAAGATGGATCCAGCTCCAACCTTATTTATATGTACCATAAGTTTTAACAAAAGGAAAACATTCATTTTACTTCCCGAACAATCTACTATGTCCAAATGAAATCCCGAATAAAATCTTGACTCGTTTTACTCTCTCAAACAATTTAAGTTGGCTCAATTTACTCCTTATGCAATTTCTCGTTTTTGTTTCTCTTTGTACGATTTGAATTTGAACCTCAACTTTTACATGATGATAGATAGTACAGTTTTCTATATAAAAGAAAATATTTTATACTTTTTTTTAAATATTATATACACTATATAATTAAGATGATATATGATGCTATTAAACTATAAAAAATATGTTTAATATATATATATATATATATTATAATTTTTTAAATGTAAGGTTCAATGAAAACTATCGTTGTGCAGAATCTGAACACTAGACTCAACTCGTATAAAGAGAAATTATATAAGGGAGTAATTGTACCAGCTTAAATTTTTCGAATGAGTAAAGTGAGTCAAGACTTTGTTCAGACTGTAATTTGGACATAGTGAATTGTTCGAGGGAGTAAAATGGATTTTTGTCCTTTTACAAAACTTGGTTACAAATATGTACAAACGCATGCATACTAAGCTGAATACCCTTCTATATTTTTGTCCATAACATACGCATGCATACCCTTCTATATGATGAATGCCTCCAAAATACTAAGCTGACTGGTCTTGATGTTCACAAAGTAATCACAGACATCTCGTTGTAAAGGGGATCTCGTTTCTTACTAAAACAATATTCACTAAAATATTAACATTGTGTTAAATTTGAAATTTAAATCCGGATTAGTTGGTTCTAGGATAAAAGAACCTAACTAATTAAACCATACTCGATTTGCTCGCACATACACAATTAGCTAGTACAGTATATCCTAACAACACTTTCATTGATTCCTTCATTTTTTTGTTAGCCTTTACTAACTCCCACATTGTTGCTTTACTTGCGTGCGTATCTGCTTGTGTCTACCAATTGAATAATAGTAGTATTATTTACTTTGCCTTCGTATGTTGTTTGGTTAGAGTTACGTCCTCTATTAGGCTCTTTAATACTGTCCGAGATCATGCAACAGTGTGGTGTGGGTGTTTTTTAGTCAAGAACGCCCTCCTTAATACTCCCTCCATCCATTTTTAGAACGCATATTTGGCTGTGGTGTTGTAACCAAAGAGAATTTTATTGAATGTGAATTGGCATGAGAGAAGGTGCTGCATGCATAGGAAAAGAAGAAAAGTTACATGCAAAACATGCAAATAGGCTGCATGTGAATGTGAGTGGAAGGCTATTCTGCTAACAGCAATGCTCCATTCATGCGTGCACAAATCCAAGAGACACTAGCATTTAACCATGGGGGAGAGAAATACCCCTTATAATTCTGAAAAAAACCATTGAGCTAATATGCCTTATAAAAGTGGATGAAGGGAGTATTAAGGATCCAACAGAATCGGGATCAGAATATCCTAGACAAATGATGGAAGGGGGTCAAGCCAAACAAGCAGCTCATCCGGGTCCTACTCACACTGGAGCGCGCTAGCTCGTGTGCCACAACATTGCACAATCTATTGCAACAACATATAGTCTGAACTTCGAAGTCTACTAAAAGCAAATGTCTAGCTTCACAGCATAACCAGCCAACAGGACTCAGGTGGAATATCTCACTCGTCAGTGCACTCTGAAGATTCTTTGCATCACTTTCCAGCACAATGCGTGATATACCCAACGCACACTACTACAAAATAAGCCAGCAATATCATAGGTCTTTTTTCAGTAGTAGCGGGCACCTAAAAAATGCTATTACAGGGTTAAATTGCTGACGTCATCAAGGGCAACGCTATTGTAGGGTTCACTGCAATAGCGGGCACCGATGACATCAGCGAGGTTATCGATACTAAAAATAGAGGTTTTCTAATAGTATCGGGCGTTGCTGACGTCATCGTGGGCCGATATTAAAGAAAAATCTTTAATATCGGTCCAATAACGTCACCTGTCCGATACTAAATATCCGGCTCGTAAAGCCCACCAATCTTATCCCTAAAGCTCCTATAAAAGCCGGTCTCTCCAACAAACCCTAGGCTCAAATTCTCTCCCTCGGACGCCCGCCGACCGCAGCCGTTCCTCCACGCCACTCCCTGCTGCCCTGCGACGCGCTGCGCCCGAGCTTGGCTTGCTTTGCCCCACCCGTCGTGCTCCGGCACCAACCCCGGTGTGCTATGCCCGACCCCGCCGTGCTGCGCCGCGCTCCACCCTCGACCTCGGCGTGCTGCGCCCGACCCTATCGTGCTGCGCCGCGCTCCGACCACAACTCCGGCAAGCCGCGCCCCCACCCAACTAGGTTGTGTTGCGCTCGGGCGGCGGATCCGGCGAGGAGGCGCCCGGATCCGCCCCTTCACCGACGCACCGCGCCCGAGTACCACCTCTACCCCGTGCGGCGCCGTGCTCCAATGGCGGATCCGGCGAGGAGATGTCCGGATCCGCCCCGTTCCCTCCGCGCTCCGTCACGTTCCTCCCTTCCCCACTTCGCGTCGTGCTCCGGCCCCGTCCCATCCCCTTCTTCGGCGAGGCGACGCACGGGCTGGCGATGGGCGGATGCGGCCTCGGCGACGCATGGGCCGGCGATGGGCGGATGGGCTCCGGCGGCGCACGGGCTGGCGGCGGGTCGGGCTTTGCTCGGGCCTCGTCGCAACGTGTACTTTTTTTATTGTTTTTACTCACCTGTAGTATCAGGCGTTTTGAGCGCTACTATAAAGTCATGTCTTATAATAACGTGGACGTAGTATCGGTCGGATTGATCGATACTACGATCCTTTTGCCCGATAGTGTAGGCATGTTTTCCGATGAGTGGCACTCGCCTGCCTTAGAGCAACTTCGGTGGGGGTCTCTAAATGGCCCTCCACTCTAAAATTTAGGGGCTTGTCCCCAAAACACAACTCCGCCGGGCCCTCTAAACGGGCCTCGCATTTTTTATACCCCTCTAAATCTCACCTCCAAGCCTCTATTCTTAGAGGCCCTCCGACCCACCCTCCAAAATGTGAGACCCACCACTTTTCTTTATTTTCTTTTTATCCCATCTCTCTCTTCTCTCAAAATCTTGCCGCCCGCACGCCGCGAGCGCCCTCTCCGACCGTTGGCTTGTGCGCACAAGCCTCCTCGTCCGGCAGCTGTCTCGCGTGCATGCGCCTCCTCCGGTCGCCGTCCCGCGCGAACGCGCCTCCTCTACCCGCCCGCCCGCACACGCCTCCTCCACGCCGACCGCCCGCACGCATCTCCCGTAGCCGTCGGCCGGCGCGCGCCTCCTCCGGCCACCGGCCAATGCATTGCTCGTCCGACCGCACCCACATGGATGGGGCCACATCTAGCCGCCGGCCGGCGTGCCGCTCGTCCGGTCGCACCCACGCGGGCACGGCCACATTCGACCGCCGGCGTGTGGCCCTCGAGCGAGCCCTCGACCATGTACTCGAGCAAGATCCGGAGCTTGCCGGCGTTCTCGTACATGTCGTGGCAGCGCACCATAGAGGGGTGCTCGGTCGTGGATGACGACGCGAAAAATCGGGGGGGAGGGGAGCGCCACGGCGAGGGAGGTCAGGTCATCTGTTGGTTTGCTAAGCGACGAGGTAAGGGCTCACTTAGCACCAAACACAAGTAACTAAATATGTGAGGTGTAAAGAAACAGGTGGTGAGATAACAACTCTTGTATAAGCGAAGTTAACTCAAAGGTTACATGTGTCTTTACAAGTGATTCATGGTCTTCTTTTATAGTCATAGGGGACTATGACTTTACATGACCATCTTACCTTAGTCGAATGCCCTCGGAACTACCGAGAGGCGGTAACTTTCGAGGGCATTACGGACAATCTTCTTGACGCGCGTGAATGGCGGCTTGACCGATGCCGGGCTAGAGAGCTCCGCAGGGCAATGCTTCACTCGGGCTCTTGCCCTTCGCCTTTCTTCACGTCGCATGGTCGACTCTTGTGCTTCGCACCTTCGCCCGACCTTAGCTCCGTCGGGTTACCTGCACATTCACTTAGCTAATTGGTGTTAGTGCTTAAGGGGAGGCAAGAGATTTAGGCCCTTCAAATGAGGCGGAGGACAACGAGGCGGGCGCGTGCTCCGCGCGAAGCGAACTCCGCGCTAGATCCCCAACGGTTGCCCCTCGAGGGATGAGCTCACTTCGCGTTCGATTTGAGCGAGGTCGCTCAAAACTTCGCTCCGGTGCGTCCGAGCTAGCGGGGGAAACGCCGCTCCCCGTGTTCGACGCCCGGCTCGCTTGCTTTGTCCAGCTGCAAATCTCTATATTACGTGCCGGCTTGGTCCTTGGTTTCTTGTACCGGGTGCCTTGTATTGGCCCACCTTGGGCTTCGCATTGCGGTGTTGGCGGCGGCGCTGTTGGTTGCTCTCCACGCTGTTTAGGTTTCACCACTCGCCTATAAAAGGCCCCGACCGTGAAATTTTTTTCCACCCCTTTACAAAAGTTTGCTCTTGACCTGGCTTTGTCACGAGCTCTTCTCGCCTTGAGCTTTCGCCGCTTCGCTCGGCTTTCTACTTTTCTTTCCTTCCGAGTCCTCGGGTTATCTATGCTACTTCTTTACTTTCACTTCACATTTTTCATGGGCTGTTTTTCATTCGTCAGCACCTCGTACTTTTCATCATTTCGATGGCCCGCATCAAGATGACTGCTCGACCCATTATTGATTACGTTCTTGCGCAGCCGACAACAGATTCTAGCATTCGGGGCTAGATTCACGTTTCGATTTGCTCGCGCATGCTATTCGGATCGAGAACCACTCCGCTGATCTAGTGGGTGTCGGCGAAGTTGATGTCTTGACCGATGACTTCGGGTCTCTAGAAGCTCGAGAGGAAGGTGGCTGCGACGACGAGTATATTGACATTGAGGGCTCGGGTGAAGAATCTGTTGCCGGAGTGACTAGTGTCGAGTTGAGGGGGCTGGTTCTCACTCCGTAGCTGACCATCCGCACGACTCGAGGAACACCCACGGGCAGCCCGAAACGATGAAGGCGTTGAATCCGCGTACCTTCGCCATCAAGTCCTCAACCATGACCGAAGAGGATGCGGAGGTGTTGGTCGGGTGGAAGCTCATCCCGGAATACCGGCTGCTCGGCGGGGACACATAATTTATTTCCGACGCGGATGGAACCGTTGGCTTTCTTGACCGCTTCGTAGCAAGCCTCGTGATCCCCGCCACGACTTCGTCCACGCTGTCAATGAGTGCTATCGGGTTCAACCGCATGAACTCACTCCGACCACGTTCGCTCACCTCGAGCAAGTTTGTTTGGGCTATGGATAGCTACGGGGGCTCTCCCGACATCGAGGTTTTTGCCGTCACTTCGTATTGCACTATCGGCCGCGACGCGCGAAGTCAAATGACGTCGATCGGGATCGCAACTATGGTCTACGTACCTTCAAACCGTGTCGTGGTGAGAACTACAACATTATACACCGCAACAAGGGCAAGTGGAGTCTTGGGTGGGTTGAGAACTGGATTTACTACAAGGTTCTCGGTGTCGATGTGACAACGAACGGCAAGTCGAAGACGGTTTACCCTCCGGCTTCGCGGCTTGTTGACCCGAACCCGATTACTCACCTAGACTTCAGCATGCGAGGCGAGTAAAGTGAACGAGAAGATCTATTGTGATGCCTATTTCTACTCAACCGGTCGTGATCTCGTTGAGGAATTATGTGCGGTCGGCATCGTCAAAGAGCTTCGTGATCCCATGAAGCAAGCTGCTTAACATTACCTTTGACGTTGAAGGGATCTCGGGTCCAATTCTCTTCCCTTCCGTGGACTTGGCGAGTCGGAAAGAAAAGGAGGAGGAAGGTCGAGTAGTCCATCCGCCGCATCAAAGATTATGGCGATTATTGTTGCGGTAGCTACTCCTCTGCCGAGCATAAGCAGATTCGGACAGCTACGCGCGACCGCTTTAACCGTATCTTCCACCATTCCGGAATTCCTTATCCTCGGTGCGAAGTTGGCGGGGAGGCCGAAGCTTCGGGCAGAAAATGAAATTGCTCGTCGTCCCGCGAGGGTGGCGCGACCGAGCGCTCGACGAGGAAAGCTACCACGCGAGCTGGCCGCGAGGGCCCGTCGAAGCACGAAGTGGTCGGGTGTGGTCCACTCCCGACCACCGGTGCGAGGTTATCTTCCATGTTTATGACGGACGCCCTTGATGAGTCCTTCGCGCCTACGCAGGACGCCGTGCGGAAATCTCGTTTGGGGGCGAATGCCGGGGGCTATAGCTCTACTCGGAACTGTTACTGATTTAGGTAAAGCGCTTTGTTTCTTTTTACTCCACTCCTTTTCTTCGACTCGCCGTGCTTGGCACTTCGGCTTAATTTACGTTTTGTGCGATCGCAGTTCTATACTCTGCATCTACCGTTGCAGTGGGGAAACGCGTCGCTTCGCCCACCCGTCCACGCGAAATTGCTCTCTCGGACTTGTCGGATGGCGTGCTTGTGGCCGAGTTGCAGCTTTGCCTCCGGCGGGGTGAGGATGCGGTTGGCGACCGAGCTTGCCGGAGACCTTGCCGCTCTTGAGAGGGCAAATACCCGTCTCCGGGGCGACGTGAGGTGCCTCATGGACTCCGCAGCGGAATACAAGAAGGCCGCCGAGGCTTCTCGAGAGGAGCTTACCACTGCGAAGGAGGAGCTGAAGGCTCGAGAGCAGAAAACCAGGGCCTGCTCGCGTCCTTGAAAGAACGACGCAAATTCTTCTAGCGGAGGGGCAACCGGAAGTTGTTTTTCTAGACTGGTTGGAGGTGCAGCATCTAGCAGTTCCCAAAGTTATAGAGAAAAGCTGCAAATACGCTTTCCTTTACTCCGCGGAGGCTGTTCTTAGTTTGCTGGAGTGCGAAGACTGCTCTCATGTTGAGGAGTTGGTCGATTTAGAGAAGATCACAATTGATCGCCACTGCCGTGACGGCTCGAGCGACGCGTGTTGGTCGTGAGACGAGTTGCGTCGAAGTAGTAGGTTTTCTATGGGTACGAAGACGCCCGAGTTCAGGCTTGTGGTGCTCTTGCAAAGGTATGCCGCGTATTTTTGGTTTTTTTCTTTCTAGGCGTCTTATTTTTGCTTCTTTCCTGATTTTTCTAAGACTACAGAAGAATGAAGCGAAGCCTCCGGCGAGGGCTCGTGACCAGATTAGGTAGGGAAGTTGATTCCGGGTGCGAAGACTCTATGCGGAGCGGTGGCTCGACTTCGTCTTCGGACTCCGACTCGGTAGGCTTTAGCTTTTCCTTTCTTTTTGATGCTGGACTTTTTCCTTGTCGGATGCTTGTACTTTTGCTAAATATTGGTTGATTGTGCACTGTTGCCCTAGTGGCTTTTTTGTGTCACAGTTGTATATACCACTGCGACTTGACTGTTTTGGATAAGAATTGCCCGACATATTGCAGTCCTTGTGTATGTTTCATGCGCTGTCCTGTGTCCTCGTGACTTTTTCCTTGTTGCGAAGCCATCGACTTTTTGTATATAAGTCGGCCAGCACCCGCTGGATTCACTCACTCTTTCTCCACTCTAGCTTTTACTTCCTACGAATGAATTGTGCTTGTGCACTACGCGTCGCCTTTGTCCTCGCGGGGTTGTTCCTTTCTGCGGAGTTGGTTCCTCTTTTTTGAGGTACCAAACGCGCTTTGCCAATTGACTTCAATGAGTCCGTCGCACGCTTCGCCAAGTGAGTTCACCTCCTTGGGAAACACAAGCTGCAGTCGCCCCTATCTCCTGGTCGTGACGGCTTGGTGGAGCAGGGTCGGTTGGCTTCACACTAGTGGGTCTTCCTGGAGTGTGCAATCTCGCCGTGTTCGGCACTTCTTCGTGCGGCTCATGGCCGGGCGACATTGCCTCGCTGGTGACATGTGCCTTGCCTGCTCTTGTTTTGCGTGTTGACATGCGAGTGGCGAGACATTGTGCATGATCCCTGTAATTTCGTTTCTGCTTTCTAGGGAGCGTCCTTCAGTCCTTGTGTTATTCGATTATTTTTGTGCTTCTGTTCGTGGTGCTCTCGCCGTTGTTGGGCCAAGTTTAGGCACATATCTTGGGCGCTCATGACTTTTGACCGCTCCTAATACGGAATGAATGTACCCGACGAAGTAACGTACACGTCGCTGTGTTCGAAGTAAACGCCGTTCCCTTTGCTTGGTCGTCGGGGGCGTGGTAAAAATGCTTGGGACGAAAGACACGAGCCCCGTTGCGACTTATCATTTCTTTTTGCTTAGAGAAAATGCCTTTTTCGCCTCTTAATCACTGGGGCAAAGTAAAAATGTTTCACATGAAAAGCACGAGCCCCTTTGCGACTTAACGCTTTGTTTTGTTTAAAGAAAATGTTACTCCCCCTTTCGGTCGTTAGGGAGAAGTGAGAACGCATCGGACGAAGAACGCGAGCCCCTTTTCGATCGTGTCGAGTCTTAAACTCGGCACTAGTACTACCCGGTCCCTCACGAGCGTGGAATTCGATGGTGCAACACACGAAACACACAACAACACATGATTTTAGACAGGTTCAGGCCTCTCGAAGGAAAGTAAGCGTGTGTTTGGATGGGTGAATCAGGCGGGACGGGACGGGTCGGTCCCTCGTTTCACAGCGTTTGGTTCCGGGTTCTTCATAGGACGGATCCATCCCCGAAACGAATATTCGTGGAGATGCGGGACGCGACGCTTCTCTCGAAACGGCCGAACCAATCCGTCCCAGCTGCGCGGGTCACCGCTCATCTCCCGTGACTTCTCTCACCTCCATCGTATCGAGAAAAAAAAACAGAAGAGCAGGAGAGGCGAGCCGAGGAGCGACGCCCGGATCCGCCGGCGGCGATTGCGCCGACGCGGCACCGGCGACCCCTCCGCACTTCTCCCTCGCCTGGCTGCTCTTCCCCTCCGTCTCCCTTGCACGTCGATGTTCGTCTCCGCCTCCGGCCGCCGGCGCCTCTGCTGCAACTCCGGCAGCTCTGTGCCTCCACTCCACGTCCGCCTCCGCCTCAACTCCGGCGATCGAACCGCCTCTGCTGCAACTCCGGCAGCCTTGGACGGCACATCTACGGCCTGCGCAAGTCGGGATCTACAGTCCCAAGGTATTGCACCCTAGTCCATCTCCTCCCAAAATTTCTGGATCCGTAGGTTGCATGAAACCTCATGTTTTGTTTTCGTTTTTGCATGGGATCCGAGTACATGTAGTTTACTAGTCATCTTTAATCATGTGAGATTCAATGGTTTAACACTTCTCACCAATCTAGCACTATGTGTAGCTCTGATCAATAATTATTCTGCGCTAGACTTGTGCGTGTTGGCTATCTGATTATCTCCTTCTCACCAATCTAACACACGTTTTCTGCTATGGATGGATATTTTATTCAATCGGTCATGCCGGGCCAAAAAAATTTAACAATAGTTTGGAGCAGAGTAACAAATGTTTTGCTTGTGCAATATTCTTACATAAACTGATCTCGGAAAATTTCTAATGTGGCGCCTGGCATGAAAAATTGATAGCTTGCTGTACCATTTTGCATTGTAGATGGAACAAAAGCTGAAGGCTGTAATTTTTGCTGCTGCGGCACATATGTTGCTGTCTATGATGGCTACGATTATTCAGTCTAGAAAAAGGAAGAGGGGTGAAATGAGAGAACCAATTACCTATGGTCCAATGGAAGAAAGAGATGGGATTAGAATCGAGTACTTAAACACAAGAGTTTGGAAGAATGATACAACTTGTCCGAACATGCTTAGACTTAACAGAGCACGGTTCTTTTGTTTCTGTATGGTATTTAGGGATCATGGCTTGCTTGAAGATACAATCCATATGTGTGTTGAACAACAAGTGGCTATGTTCCTAAACACAGTAGGTCATAATCTTAGAAATAGATTAGTTGGCACTAATTATGATAGATCCGGAGAAACAGTTAGTCGGTATTTTAACAAAGTACTTCATGCTATTGGTGAGCTGCGAGCTGAACTAATTAGACCACCATCATTGGAGACTCCAACCAAAATAGCAGGGAGCCATAGGTGGGATCCTTACTTTAAGGTGTGAGCCTCAGCCCTATCTCCTCTCAAATTTATAGTTGTATAACCCCATATGATTCCTAAATCATTTATTGTAAAATATAGGATTGTGTTGGAGCAATTGATGGAACACATGTAAGAGCATCCGTTCCTAAGGCGATGGAACATTCCTTTCGTGGTAGGAAGTCTTATTGCACTCAAAATGTGATGGCAGCTGTCGATTTTGACCTTCGCTTCACTTATGTGTTGGCTGGTTGGGAGGGGACAGCACACGACGCTCTAGTTTTACGTGACGCTTTAGAGCGTGAAAATGGCTTCCGTGTGCCACAAGGTAATAGATAATTTTGTAGCTTAAATTTTCAATGATATTTGGTCATATGCAACTGAATGACATATTTCAACTTAATTTGTTAGGCAAATTTTATCTAGTTGATGCGGGGTATGGAGCGAAACCTGGTTTTTTGCCCCCTTTTCGTGCTGTCCGGTATCACTTGAATGAATGGGGGAAGTAATCCAGTGCAAAATGAGAAGGAATTATTCAACCTTAGGCATTCATCTCTTCGTGTGACTATAGAGCGTGCATTCGGTTCGCTCAAAAGGAGGTTCAAAATTCTTGATGATGCCACACCATTCTTCCCATTCAAGACTCAAGTAGATATTGTTATAGTTTGCTGCATTATTCACAATTGGGTCATACAAGATGGTAGTGATGAGTTCATAATAGACGAGGCTAATTGGCCAATTCAGCACCACTCTACATCCTCGGCTGGCCAAGCAGCCGAACATGCTTTCATGGTCAACTTCAGGCAACAAAATGCTGATCAGATGTGGGAAGATTATCAAAACCATGAATGATATTTTATATGTATTTCAAAAAATATTTGTAACTTTCTGAGTTGTACTTGTATGGACAAATATTCCTGAATTGTACTTGTTGAGTTGTACTTGTATGGACACATATCTTTTATCTGATTCCTGAATTGTATCGTTGGTCAAATATCAATGTCTCGGTTGAATTTGCAATCAATATATCCATGTTTTCACTGCTCATTTGTTGTCTCACTATTGTTTTATATATGTATTGACAGGACATGGATGCTGATGGAAGAGCGGAACGAGCTGAGGGAAGTGGACCTGCTACTTGGACAGCATCAATGTCCGCTTTTATGTTGTCTCAGCTCACAGATATAGTGACAAGTGGTGCTAAGACCTCAAGTGGCTTCAAGATGGTACATTACAATGCTTGTGCTAGGGCTATCAATGAAAAATTCAATACCAACAGAAGTGGTGATCAGATTAAGAATCATTTGAAGTACTCGGCAAAAAGGTATGCAAAGATATGCAAGCTTAAGAAAGGTTGGGATGAAGACAATTGCATTATCACACTTGATGCTGATCACTACAATGATTACATTAAGGTAGATATGCAACATTTATTTGCCTTCTATGTTGCTGTCTTCACATACTTGTTTCCTCTCACAATCTTCTCTTCGCATAATAACCTTTACTTGCTATCATCATTTCTAGGATCACAAATCTGATGCTGATTTTTTCAACAAACCTCTTGAGAACTATGTTCAAATGGCTACAATCTTTGGCAATAGCATGGCTACAGGAAAGTTTGCAAAAGACTCTAGTTGCACTCTAGGCATCGAAGAAATTGAACATGGAAATGAAGGCGCTACCGAGGCAACAACTCCCGACAATAATGGGGCAACATCATCGACAACTAGACCAAACAAGAGAGCAAGGGTTACTGAAATCAATTCAGACAATGAGGGGCTGATTAGTGCATTGACAAACAGTGGTGAGAGGCTTGCACAAGCTATAGAGAAGCGTGCTGCAGGAAACATGGATTTGCCTTCCGACTTGATTCACATGGTGCAAGATCTTCCAGGTTTTGATGAGACACACAAGTCATATTACTATGCTCATCTGGTTGAAAACCCACATGTTGGTAGGGCTTTCTACACCGCGCCATTTGAGTACAAGCTGAACTTCATGGCCAAGTGGATTAGTGAGAAATTTCCTAGTTAACTAATGATGACTTGTATGGTTGATTCTAAAGTGATGTAACCTCGTAAACAATGCACTTTGGGTTCTCACTGTCATTTTGCTTGTACCACTTAAACTTTGAAAAGTGGCTTAATTATGTGTAAGGTTTAGGTTTGGACATGCTATATGTGTATGAACCAGATTATGGTGATAACCATGTCATCTCCTTGCATATTAAGTTCTACCTGTGCAAGTATCTCGTTGTCTTTGATTAAGTTCTGCCTGTGCAAGATGCATGCATGTGTGCTCAAGTTTGGTTATTATCGGCACCAATAGCCAATTGATGTATAAATTATGGTTGACCTGCACCGTTAAAAAAAATGATGTTCGGATGGGTAACCTAACCACGTGAATGAGAAGGTAACTCTATTCATCGGTCCCAGTCCTGTCCCCCAATCAAACAAGAAATGGAACCATTCCATCCCCTCCTATCCTCCCAATCAAACAAAAAATAGGAACCGTTTCATTCCTCTAACCAAACAAAAAGTAGGACGGTTCCATCCCGGTTTTCGGGATGGTTCCATCCCGTCCCACTTAGTCCCACAACCAAACACAAGCTAATACCCTACGTCCCGTGTGTTATGTATTGCCTTTAGCAGATTGCTAATTGCGAATTGTCCGAGAGTTTTCGGGGTCCCTGCTCCGCCTTATATATCCCGGGGAGCTAGGGTTACATGCAGAATCCTAATCGATTACATGGATTATATTCGGAAGCTCTATCTATAAGCTTTCCTTATTGTTTCGGAGTCATAACAGATTACAAACTGCTCTTTTACTTGTTGCTCAAGTCATCATATGTCGGTCCCGACGCCCGCCTTATTTTCATACCGGTATATGGAATCTTCTCGTTATTCCATATCGGTCGTGGACCACTCGTGGGCCCTCTACACCGATCTTATCTTCATTGATTCGTCATCGTATCTCTAATTATCCATTCCTTTATCATCTGTATACCCGTAAGGTAAGTATACGACAAGCAACTCCCGAGTAATTTTTGATTTGATCTTGAATAAAACTGACCAGTCTTCTATATATTGGTTTGATTCCATGGTAAAATTAAAAAAACTCCAATCTTCTGCAATACTTCTTATCTGTTCCGGATGACTTCAAAAAAGCCAAAAAATTTAGCATTTTTTCTTCCATACTACTCTCTTAAAACCGCTCTTAAAAATTTTTGTATACTTCCTGCGATTTTTGCAAACCGCTCTTAAAAAGGAGGTGCACCAATTTGGTGCACCCAATTAGGTATAGCCCCGACTCTTGAATCATTTGAACTCCTTTCAAATAATGCAAGAGTCTACTAGATGATTCTTCATTATTTTCTTCAATATTCGGTCTCTTCAATTTACTTGTTTTTTTCTCGCTCTCCGCGATCCCTACGGACCACTCTTGAACATGGTGCACCATTCAGGTGCACCCAATTGAGTATAGTCCCCGACTCTTGAATCATTTGAACTTCTTTCAAATAATACAAGAGTCTTTTTTTGAGAGGCTATGCTACATTATTTTCCATCAAATTATATTCCTCTCTACAATTTCTGCCAAGAACATATTTTCAGATCGGTCATACCAGTCATAGCTTTATATCTTTTTGAAGATTCATACCAATATTAACATAACAGATCGCTTAAATCGGTCTTAACCCATAATCTGCTTAGTTAATTTTAACTAAGAACCAAAATTCTGGTTGATCGGACCAGTTTTTTCCCTATATTCTCACATCGACTCAAGTCTCCAAGGCCTATAATCAGCCGGATGATTAACACCCATAGCCTAAGTCATCCATTATTAAAATTGAGTTAGGAAAGAACCAAATCATCTTCGATCTAACTCTTTCATACCGCCCAATAATTAAATTCGGCACTATATTTATCCAAGTATCCGAAAATTGCACATTTCGGACCGCTTTTATTCACGAAAAGCCCCCATGATTATAATAATGACGTCGACTTATCCTTATGACCGTTCGGTCATAATTGCACAATCAAGTCATAAATCATCAACGCTAAATTTACTCGAGCTGTAAAAAACGGCCCAATAACTTTTTAGCCTCGAGCCCAACTCGGGTACCTATAAAAGAAACGAAGGGTCGACCTAGGTCAAACTCATTCCCGAAATTTCACACGCGTCCACCACATCTCCTTGTTCTTTGGACATTGCGATCGTACTCCTTCCTTCCTGCATAAACTAATCTCCAACTTCCTTTTTCCGTCCTTCAACATGGGCAAGAAGAAATCCGCCACCAATCCTTCTTCCTCATCAACCGTTCCTCGCAATCGACTTCCCTTCGGCATTCAGGATTTGGGTAACAGCAAGATCATTGAATCATCTCTCAAGGAGAAGGTTCGTGACGGGTACCTCCCCCCACAACCCATTCTAAACCGTAGTGCTCCTACTCCCGGCCAAATTCCATGGGGAATAGATGATTCCCAACAGTTAGTGTTCAAATCTTTCTTCCTTCGCGGCCTCGATCTTCCTTGTTGTTCTTTTTTAGAGGATTGCTTTTCTTCTATGGGTGGGAGTTGGTAAACCTAAATCCAAATTCCATCCTCCAGATTGCTTTTTACATTCATCTATGTGAAGCTTTCCTTGGAATCCGTCCCCATTTTAAGCTTTTCCAAGTACCTATTTCAAATCCGCCCGCTCCCCACATCAGCCAACCGCACTACAGTAGGTGGAGTGGGAATACAATGTCGGAGTTCGACGAGTACTTCTCCTTGCCCTTGAACAAAAGCTTGGCTCACTCGGAAAAATAGGTGGTTTTTCCGTGATAACCCCCAACCCGCTCTTCCCCTTTCGGAGCCAAAGTAGCCAAAGATTTGCCTTCCAAAGACATGAAGGACGAACTTAAAGAAGATGAAGAAGTTCTTGCTCTCCTGGCAAGTATCAAATATCTCGAAGGAAATCAAAGGCATCATCGCCGAGATGGTTCTTTGGAGTTTCATCGTACGAGGAGTTTAGCCACTCAAGAGGCAAGAGCATCCCGCGTGGTCTTTCAAGGAGGACAGCTCTAATCCATCCGATGGAACACCTCTTCCCGATGTAGATCGGCTAGAGAAGCGTCTAAAGAAGATGCTCCAGCTCGGGCACGATACAACAGGATGCTAGAGGGTGGGTTTGGCATTCATCACGTCAAATCCTCGGGACTCCGTAAGTATTCTCTTTCTTCTTGAATACCGACATTTTGATCATGATACCGTTATTCATATAATTTTATTGAATCTAGAGAATGGATAACTATAGAAGTCATCCCCCACTTCCTCCCAATGACACCCGGGGAGAAGATTATGAAACCAACACCGCTCCTCTTGTCTGTCCAGGCCGGTCCGCCTCCCCCCACTCGATTCAAGAGGCTTCGGACCGGTCATCTCTTCTACCGACCGGGCCAACTCCAAAAATTTCCACGTCCGGAAAGGTTGTCCAAGCCCCCAAGACAAGAAAACGCACCGCATCACTTAACAGAGGCAAGTCGACAAGCAATCCCCGCTTCCGTATCAAGGGACACTCGTACGTAAGCGCAGAAACTTTAAGACCGGCGCAAAGAGCAAGAGGCCATCGAGAAGGATCGTCGGGCCGCTCTAGCCGCCTTTGAAGTCGTCGCTCGCTGGAGGATCCCGGGGAACCTCCAAATTAACGGATTCTCTCGCCAACATCCCCAAGAAGTCTCGGTATGGCACTCGGACCGATTCTTCAGGGAGTGCATCGAGGGTATCCATTCCGCGCGACAAGGAATGCGAGAAGGTTCGAGTGGGGAGACTCAAGGTCCCCCAAAAAGAGTAAAACCTCCTCTCGGCTTCAAAAAAGCCACCTCGTAAGTCTTCTCCTCGCAGTTCCAAAATCTTCTTTGCTTTATTCTAGTCTTTCAATTTATTTAATTTTTCTGCAGAATTCCTTCCAATCTTCAAGCCGAGTATAGCTAGCTTGTTGAGAAACAAACCCTCTATCCCCGCCACGATCGGTGGCATATCTTCGACTTCCACTCCTTCAGATCCCCGATACTCGTAAAAGTCTTTGAAGTCAATAGTGCAGCAAACACAAAGGAAATCCCTGCTGCCTCATCTAAAGAACAATCCTCCAAAGAGATCGAAGAGCAGGTCGTCATTGATGTCGACGACACAACCATAAGTGACTTCCCGCCACAAGCTACTTTGTTCCATGCCGCGCCCGAACTCCCACTAGGACCGGTCCGGATCGAGGAAATTCCCGCCGGGCTAGGACTACTCGTAAGGCTTCGGGGCGCCTAGACATGCCAAGATGGTTGTAGGTGATGTGGAAGTTGATAGCTCGAGCGGAGCCGGAAAATTCACGACCACGACTCAATGGGATTCTCTTCAAGAAGAAGAGGCCTTAAAGAACTTTTCCGAGTCCGACCGTGTACGCCTTCATGCCTCTCCTAGTCTTTTCCTAATTTCTTCACATTATAATCTGACTCTTTGTTTCTCCTATCCTCTAGGTTCTTCTCAAAAATTCTGAGGTCAAGAGTATGATCATCGCTCGTTTTGAGGAAGAACTTCATCGAATCAAGAGCGGTTCATTGAACTTGAGTCTCGGACCATCGGTCTGAAGTCTAAAGAAGCCGATTTGCTAAGGAGGGAAGCAAATCTGCTAAATACTCATCGAATGATGGAGGATCGTCGGCAGGAAATCATCAAACTTTGGAAGGAAATCCAAAGTAAGCTTTTTAATTTTAACCTTAATTTTCTTAATTAACTTATAACTCTTCCGACCGGTCTTATCCGCTTTAGCACTTGAAAGTGTTGTCGTTGCCCATAAAAAGGTTGAGGAAACCCTCTCCGAAAAACGGCTCCTCAAGAACAAGCTCTTCGAGAAGGCTCTTTGATCGAAGAACAAGCAAGTAACTCGAATTGGAGAACCGGAAGGCGAGCTCACCGTCAAGAATAACATTCTCGGCACAAACACTACGCTCCAACAAGATGCTAGAAATCGACAATGCTCGCTTGAAAGCCGAGTTAGTCGAAGCACTGGAAGCTATCAAGACAACACAAGCGGAGAAAGAAAGTTCTTTGAGGACCGCGCACGAGTCCGCTTCAACTTGCTCTCAAAGCAAAAGAACATGAAATCCAGCGCTCGTCGAAGAGCAAAGCCAGGCTGAGAGCTTCAACTGTCAACATCAAGGGCAAGTTCGGAGCCGCAGACATTAGGCACAAAGCGTAAGTTCCTTCTTCCTATTCTTGCTTTGGAAACACTTTCTAATACCGGTCAGCACTTATAACCTTTCCCATACTTTTTCGTTTTCCTCGGAACTTGCAGCAGGCAGTATGCGAACACTTGAATATCTAAACGGGGGTCAACCCATTCAGCAAGATGAGCTGGATCTTGAAACCGCTATCCGGGATGTTTCCCGAAGGATAAGAGAGCACTCCTAGATGATCGCCGCGTCAGGAGGAGGGCACATTGCTGCTATAATCCAGTCTTGGACTCCGGTTGAAGACTGCGATTTCAACTTCATCGAGAAGGTGCCCACCCGGAGACTACCGAAGACCGGTTCAATGAGTTGAAAAATTCACTTATCGGTATCGTTTCTGAATTAATTAAAGATGTTCCTCTCGGATGCGACCGGCATCCCGCTAAATGAAGCTGCAGCACTCCCCGCTCCGGGTCAAGCCGCTCAAGATGCTGCTGCCTTTAGACAAATAGTGGAAGATGAGTATGAAGATCTTGATGCAGATTTATTACTCTCTTTCTCCGACTCGAAGACACGTTTGATGATAGATCGCGAGAGGGCCCCAAGACCAAAGATAGTGGCGATTCCAAGTGGACCCGCCCGATAGTTGTCTTTTGTAGTATCAGTCTTTTGTTTTGCTGAACAAATAATTTTATCACAAGTACTTTTGTAATTTAACTGTTATCCTTTTAACTATGCTGAAGTTTTAGTGTTCGACTTCTTCTATTTCTTATACTCGGTAAACAAGAATTCACCATCTTATTCCCACAGGTCAAATTCTATATCTAAGCAATGATGGTTATTTCGACTTAAACTTACCATGATTGAATACTGGCTCTAATTAGCGCAGATCACAATGCATAGCAGTAGCTTACTTTAACAAAATCATGCTATATAGAAAAAATAACCAGTCTTTAAGGTTTAAGATCACATAATATCACTGATCGCTATTTAAAATAGCAGCCTACGGACCAAGTACTTCAAAAGAGATGCTTGAAATTTCATTTCCTAAACAAACCAGTCGAGGCTAAAAACACAAGTGAACAATCTTCCAGATCGCTCTTAATCATAGCAGCCCCCGGCTTGAGTAAACGACTGGTATTAATTATTTAGGAATTTCATAATTTCACAGATCGCTCTTAACACAAGAGCTCCCGAATCGATAAGTTAATTCAAAATTAAAATATCGATACACAAAAAACACAAACATATTCACACCCGAAATCAAGGATGCTTTATTATATTCCTAGGAAAAATTACAAGAAAATCTTTAAGTATAAAAACGACGAAGCTGATCAATATTCCAAGAATTCGGAGTTTCCTCTTCCTCCCGAGTCATAAGCCTATAAGCCCCTGGTCCTGGAAACTTATTTAACCACAAAAGGTCCTTCCCGGACCGGTGACAACTTAGGGTGTGTTCGTTTCCAGGTATATAATTTTTAGAGGGGTCAAATCAAAGAGAATTTTATCATTTTGGAGTACTAAATAAAGTCTAATCTCGAAACTAATTGCAGACTCCCTATCTAATTCACGAGACGAATCCAACGAGGGTAATTATGATGTTATTAGAAGATGTTTACTGTAGCATCACCGTAGCAAAACATAGATTAATTAGGATTATTAGATTCATCTCGCAAATTAGAGGGGGGTCGTGACATAGGTTTTGTCATTAAATTAATAAAAGTACTACTAAATAGTAAGATTCTCTTTGATGTGATGGGTATAATTTTTAGAGGACATGAAACGAACGGGGCCTTATGCCTATTCTTGTTGGGTTGGATCTTCCGAAGCACCAAATCTCCCACTCAAAATTCCCGTGTACGCACATTGCGATCATGATATCGACGCAGCCCCCGATGATACTTGGTTGCTTGAATCAAAGCTTGATCTCTTAATTCTTCCACGGCGATCAACTCAATCCGACGTTGGTCTTCATACTTCTCTTCATCATAATACCGCAATCCGGTCGACACCATATTCACTTTTGTGGGCAACATGGCTTCAGATCCATAAACCGGAGAAAAAGGAGACTAACATGTAGCCCGACTAACGTTGGTACGTAATCCCCAAAGTACCCAGGGCAATTCCTTAACCCACTTTCCAAGCATACGGCTTTAAGCGGTAAAACATTCTAGGTTTAAGACCGGTTAAAATCATACCATTAGCTCGCTCCACTTATCCATTACTCCGGGCATACCGTATCTTGACTCCTAGACTTTCAACGATAATCCTTGAAGAATTCTGAAGTGAACCGAGGCCCATTATCGGTAATTATACTATGCGAGACACCAAAACGTACAAAGATATTTTGTAAAAACTTAATTGCTCGAGCAGTGGTTGTACTGGTGACAACTTTTGCTTCAATCCACTTAGAAAATTTATCTACTGCCACAAAAATATGTGTAAACCCTCCTGGCGCTTTCTTGAATGGTCCAACAATATCCAGTCCCCAAGTCGAAAAAGGCCAAGTCATCGGAATTATATGCAACTCATGAGCTAGAGTATGACGTTGTAGAGCAAAAAACTAACATCCTTGGCAATTTTTAACTACCGTATGCGCATCATCGTAGTCGTGGGCCAATAAAAACCCTGTCCGAACACTTTCCTAACTAAAGTCTTCGATGAAGCATGATTGCCACAAATCCCCGTATGAATGTCTTCAAGCAATTGAACGCCATCGGAGACAGATACGCATTTCATCAAGATATTAACTCCACGTCGGTAAAGTTCTCCTTCAAGAATCAAGTAACTTCGTGCCCGAACCTCCGATCTTTGCTTCTCAACCTTGTCTTCCGGAGTTTTACCAGATTGCAAGTACTCGAGATACGGGGTACGCCAATCGGTATCAACAATCATAACCTCGGATAATCGCTCGGTTTCTTCTATCCGTAATTCGCCCCGAGCCCCTTGCCCAAGCTTATGCTCGTAAGACCGCCTCCTCGGCCTTTGCTTCTAAGATCGCTTCCGTAGTCTCTATCTCTTTAATAGTAGCCTTGTGATCCATCTTAATGGACGGTTTATTTAATACCTGAAGAAAAACACCGAGCGAAACCGCTTGTCTTGAGGATCCTAATCGACTAACGCATCCGCAGTAGAATTATTTCTGCGCAGTACATGAGAAAACCGCAGGCCATCAAACTTGACTTCAAGCTTCCTTACCTCTTGGCGGTAAGCTATCATATGATCATCATGAGCATCCCATACTTTGTTAACCTGACTGATTACAAGCATCGAATCTCTGTATATATCTAATCGCTTGACTCCTAGCGAAATAGCTACTCGAAGTCCATGAAGCAAGGCCTCGTACTCCGCGGTATTGTTTGAAGCACTGAAATGCATTTGCAATACATATCTCAATGGCTCTTTCTATGGGGTAAGAAGTACAACCCCAGCCCCGCACCTGAAAGCTACAGGGACCCATCGAAAAACATCTCCCAATACCCCAAATTCTGAATTGCTTCGGTAGTTGCGTCTCTAGCCATTCGGTAATGAAGTCAGCCAAAGCTTGTCCCTTAATAGCCGTACGTGAAGAAAAAGTAATTTCATATTGTCCAAGTACTATAGCCCATTTGGCAACTTGGCCAATTGCCTCTCGATTACGCATGATATCCCCAATGGCAAACTCTGTCTTGACCTCGATGGGATGTGCTTGAAAATAATGCTTCAACTTCCGAGAGGTTATCACTAAAGCATATATCAATTTCTGTAATCGGAGATATCGCATCCGAGACTCGGTTAAGACCTCATTTACAAAGTATACCGGATGCTTGAACCAATTGCGGATGTCCTTCCTCCTTCCGGTCAATCTGCTAATACTGTGCTCACAACATGAGTAGTTGCAGATATGTACAATTGAATAGTCTCGTCTCGGTTCCGGTGGTATTAAAACCGGCGGATTACTCGAGATATCCCTTGAGTTGGTCACACGCGGCCTGCGGCTCATCCGTCCACTCAAACTTATCCCGCTTCTTGAGCGAGTGTCGGTGTTTGAACCACCGGTAGAATTTGTTCCGGGGATCGCGCGTTTTGGGCCGGATGGTACGCAAGGGAAGACACGAAGAATTTAGGCTGGTTCGGGAAAGCTCCCTACGTCCGGCGGGGGTGGGGGGTGGGGTGTCGCGGCGTCGTGTTCCTTGCGTCAAAATGGAAAGCCGAGTACAGGAGAGATGGGAGAGGAGCGTGCTCCAAGTCCCGTGCGAGATTTTGCGTGTGGGGCGTGTGTGTGTGGCTGATGCGTCCTTGCGGTGTCTTTGTTGTCCCGTGTCTGCGCGTGAGAGAGGCTCGAACCCCTTTATAGTTGCGGGGTGGAGCTTGAGTTACCGGAGAGAGAGAGAGAGAGAGATAGAGAGAGAGAGAGAGAGAGAGAGAGAGAGAGAGAGAGAGAGAGAGAGAGAGAGATGCCTAGTCGTGAGGTTAGTCGAGCTTCGGTGCTGTCCCATCGGCCTTCTTCCCGTACGTACTGGCAAGGTTGACCGGGTGGTCGCGTCGTTCCTCGTAGCCGGGAGTACCGGGGTGGAGTGCCCCGCGTTTGGAGGAGCCGCGGATGGCGTCGTCGCAGAGTAGTTGGAAGGGACGAGGCCATACCCGTCCTTCTTTGTCGGGCGCAATGATGGTTCCGGCATGGTCGAGACAGGGGAGCAGCTCGCCCCGTGGCTCGAGCTTGCGGACGAAGTGTCGTATACTTGCCTTATGGGTATACGGATGATGAAAGAATGGATACACAGAGACATGGTAGCAAATTAAGGAAGATAAAGACGATGGCGATAAGCAACAGATCGGTCCTCGACCGATGCGGGATAACGAAGATCCCGAATACCGGTATGGAAACAAGGCGGATACTAAGACCGGTATACAATGACTTGAAGAGCAAGATATTGAACAATCTGTAGTCCGATTAGGACTCCGAATCAATAAATAAAGTTAGAGATAGAATTCCATGTATGTAATTCATGTGATCGATTAGGACTTTGCTTGTAACCCTAGCTCCCCGGACATATAAGGCGGAGCAGGGACCCTCCGAAAACTCTCTCGACATCCGGCAATTAGCAAATCGCTAAAGGCAATACATAACATACAGGATGTAGGGTATTACTCTCGATTCGAGGGGCCCGAACCTGTCTAAAATCGCGTGTTCCTGTGTGTTCCGTGTGTTCCACCATCGAATTCCACGCTCGTGAGGGACCGGGTATTACTAGTGCCGAGTTTAAGACTCGACATTTGGCGCGCCGGTAGGGGTCCCGGCGAGTTCCTAGCGAGTTCGATGGCCACTTCGTTCGTCGTCGACTTCGAGCCCGGCTTCAAGATTCGCTTCGGGTCCCTCGACTTTGAAGCCGACTCGGCCGGAAAATTGCTTTTGATGAATCCGACTCGTTGCCAGGCCGCTACTTCTAAAGCGCGATCACCTGCCACGGTTGGTACCTCCGATTCGGGGCTCGGCGGATCCGACGCAGCTTTAGCGCGAAACATCGGACTCCCTGCGCTCGCGCCCAAGACCGGTGCTCGGGCTGCGGCGATAAGCCGCTCTACCGAGCTGGGTAATGACTTCGAGGAAGACGCTCAAGTCTTCTTCCAAGTATTCATGACAGGACCGGTGATTCGCCAACTCACTTCGAGGAAGCTGCCGAAGAAGAAGCAAGGATGGCGAGAGTTGAAGCTGAACGCGAGTCGTCGTGAAGCGTAAGAAGCAAATGGAGATGAACAACCTCCACCACCTTCAGCTGCGGATCCACGCACAAGTGTCGCTGGCCCGGCCGGAGGAAGCGCTCCTGCGACCGCTCCCCAGCCCACGGGCCCGCTGCTGCGACCGGTCCGGAGACCCGGACGATTCTCCAGGATACAACAATCGACGTGGATGTCGCAGCGGGAGACGCCATCGATCTTCCAACGAGCTTTGGATTTAAGTTCCATGGAAGTAGAGATGAATGGCGCTCGAGTCTTCACGTCGCTCGTCCACAATATTGTAGGAGTGAAGCAAATTCTTGAGACAATACCGGAAGAAGTCCTCAATGCTACGCCAGGATTGTGGCGCGCGCTGAATCTGGTTGACGCGGCGGCTCTACAAACAAATCAGCTCGTCCATGATCGAGCGGAATCTTTTGATCGCTCGCGTTCCCATTCGAAACGACCGGCAAGGGCCCGGTCTCGAAGGAGCTTCCTCCGGTGGAAGGCTTGGACCCCGGCACACCCCGATTGCGGATGCACATGAACAAGCTCCGGACCAAGATTTGCGTGTACCGCTCAATGGGAACCGTGATGCTCGGAACGTGCTGATTGATCGCCATGCGAGAGAGGGCGGAGGAGCGAACAAGACATGAGGAAGATGAGAGGCGACGGACCGGTCATGTCGATGATCGTCCACGGGATCTTGCCCCGCCACGGTCGCGTTTGAACAATTCTCCGCGTCACGGGCCGGCTGCTTCGGCGCCGCCCCCAACGCAAATTATCCGCGCAACGATCATCGAGGGCATAGTAATAGGCATGCTCATCGGGATGAACGACCCGGAAGGGATGATCGCCGTGACACTAGAGACCGAAGAGGGCGAGACAACCGGGACAGAGACGTTGAACCCCGACACACGAACAACGATCGCCAAGCTGCACCTCCGCCTCCGTCTCCATCGCAACATGAGGAACCAACGAACAATGATCGTCAAGCGGCGCCTCCACCTCCGCCTCCGCCTCCTTCACGGCACGCGGAGCCGGTGAATAATGATGGACAGGGCGGCTCGGGAGATAGATACCAGGATGACCGTTATTACGACTATTCCGACGATGACAGGGATCGTAATTATCGGCATCGCCCTAGTCGTCGATCTCCGTCACCGGTCCGGACCGGTTTGGAAGATGATGAATACTCCGTAATTCCCGCTTTCACGCGAGATTTACGCATCCGCAAATACCCCGGGGATTTAAGCCTGGGGCCATTGACAAGTATGATGGCAAGGCACCTCCAGCTGAGTGGCTTCGTATGTACACCACTCGCTATCCGGTCAGCAGGAGGAGACACGTTCGTACTAGCTAATTATCTACCGATGTGCATGGAGCAGGCTGGACGCTTATGGTTGCAATCCCTGCCGGAGAGATCCATCTCCTCTTGGGGAGACCTTACCAAAAAGTTCGTAGAAAACTTCCGGGCGACTTGTGAGAAGCCAGGGAGTTACTTCGACCTCAATAGGTCGAAGCGAAGCCCGACGAGACCCTCACCGATTTCATCGAGCGATTCTGCAATAAGAAGGCCTTAATCCCCAATGTTCCCGATCAGCAAGTAATTGCTGCATTTCAAGCTAGCGTCCGAAGTGAAGCATTGGTTCACAAGATTGGGAGACGAAATCGAAACCTCACCCTGACGGCGTCGAGTGCTTCAAGATAGCGGACGATTACGCTGCTGGAGAATCGAATGTAGTCAATTTGCGCGGGAACAAAGGGAAGGAACCGAAGCATGACCAAGGCAACCGGTCTGGATCCAGGAACGACAAGAAGCGCAAGTCCGATCACCTTGTTGCAGCTATCGACCGGTCTCATGGAGGAGATCGGCCGGCACCTCCTAAGAGAGGTCCAAGAGAACGATTGTCGTTTGAAACACTTCTGGATGGCCCTTGTATGATTCATAACGGGAATCATAAAGCTAAGGAGTGCTTCCTGCTAAGGCCGTTTGCTCGGCTTGCCTTGAAGGTTGCACCCCGGTCCGCCTATAGGAATCGGAAGGACGACAAGGGCAAGGATAAGGATCGTGAAGACAATGAGGATGACGAAGGCTTTCAAGAACCAGCCCGAGAGGTGAACATGATTTATGGAGGCCCGGACGCATATGAGTCGAAGCGGAAGCAAAAATTGGCGTTCCGGGAGGTTAATGCTGTTGCTCCCGCTACTCCCGAGTATCTCCGGTGGTCCGAGGTCCCCATTACATTTAGCAGGGCAGATCATCCGGAGGTACTACCAAAGGCTGGAAAATATCCACTCATCCTGGCCCCCATTGTTCGGAAGGTGCGATCGAAGAGAACTTTCATTGATGGAGGAAGCTGCTTGGATATCTTGTTTGCTAAGACTCGCCCGAGCTTGGCCTCGACCGTGGCTGATTTAGAGCGCAGTGTTTCTCCGTTCCATGGTATAATACCCGGGCGGGATAGTTACCCCTTGGGGTAGATCTCTCTGCCGGTGACTTTTGGGACGAAGGAAAACTACGGAAGGGAGAATATCATCTTTCGGGTGGCTGACATAGACTCGGCGTATCATGCTATCCTCGGAAGACCGGCTCCGGCAAAATTTATGGCCATCCCAAATTATCAGTATTTAATGTTGAAGATGCCCGGGCCAAATGGGGTCCTGTCATTCCGGGGTGATATCAAGACCGCTTATGCTTGTGAGGTACATAGCACGAGTTGGCCTCTCAGGCCAATTCGGAAGTTGAACGTCGAGAGATCCGGGAAGCAGTGAAGCTTTGGAAATTCAGGCAAGATTAGAGGATGAAGTTCCGGTCAAGAAGATTGCAAAGGAGAAATTAAAGGCCGATGCGGTGGTTTTCAAGACTCGTCCAGCCTTGATGAGTCGGACCCCTCCAAGGTCACCCATATAGGGGCTGACTTGGGGGATAAATAGGAAAGCGCGCTCATTCTTTTCCTCCAGGAAAATAGGGATATCTTCGCATGGCAGCCTTCCGACATGCCGGGTGTTCCTAGGGAGAAGATTGAGCACGCACTATTGGTGCGTCCCGATGCGAAACCGGTGAAACAGAAGCTCCGGAGGTTTGCTCAAGACCGCAAGGAGGCTATCAAGAAAGAGATAACTAGGTTGTTAGCAGCTAAGTTCATTAGGGAGGTGTATCATCCAGATTGGCTTGCCAATCCGAGTGCTTGTACCAAAAAAGAATACTAAAGAATTAAGAATGTGCGTTGATTATACTGATCTCAACAAAGCTTGCCCCAAAGACCCTTTCGCGCTGCCTCGAATCGACCAAGTTGTTGATTCGACCGCGGGCTGCGAGCGTCTTAGTTTCCTTGATGCTTACTCGGGGTATCATCAAATACCGCCGAGGGTTGAGGATCGGATAAAGACCGCGTTTATCACCCCCTTCGGAGCATACTGCTACACAACTATGCCATTTGGATTGAAGAACGCCGGAGCTACATATCGGCGCGGCATACAGCGTTGCTTGGATTCGCAATTGGGAAGAAACGCAGAAGCTTATGTTGACGATATAGTGGTCAAATCTCGAAAAACCGAAGATCTTCTCTCGACTCGGCGAGAGACCTTCGATAATCTGCGGAATTTTTCCATGAAGTTAAACCCTGGAAAGTGTGTATTTGGAGTTCGTTCGGGAAGTTATTGGGTTATTTGGTGTCATGGAGAGGTATTGAAGCCAATCCAGAAAAAATTCGGACGATTATTAACATGCAACACCCGAGTTGCTTGAAGGATGTCCGGAAGTTGACGGGCGATATGGCGGCTCTTAGCCGTTTCATTTCAAGACTAGGAGTACGAGGACTTCCGTTCTTCAAGTTACTCAAAAAACAAGATAAGTTTGAGTGGACTAGTGAAGCACAAGCTGCGCTTGATCAACTTAAAGAGTATCTCGAGTAACCCACCGGTATTAGTCCCGCCGAAGCTCGACGAGGTTATTCAGTTGTATATTTCTGCAACAACCCACGTGGTGAGCACGGTTACGGCGGTTGACCGGAAGGAAGAAGGACATCTGCAATTGGTGCAACATCCGGTCTATTTTGTAAGTGAAGTTCTTACTCGAATCAAAGATACGATATCTCCAATTGCAGAAGTTAATATATGTCTGTAGTGATAACTTCTCGGAAGTCGAAGCATTATTTCTAAGCGCATCCTATTGAGGTTAAGACTGGGTTTGCCATCGGAGATATTGTTCGCAACCGAGAAGCGATTGGTCAAGTTGCTAAGTGGGCTATAGAACTTGGCCAGTATGAAATTACGTTTTCTTCGCGAACGGCTATTAAGGGACAAGCATTAGCTGATTTCATAACGAGAATGGCTGGAGACACAAGTGCCGCGAGAGATTCAAGCATTGGAGTATTGGGAAATGTTCTTTGATGGGTCCCTGCAGCTTTCGGGCGCGGGGTCGGGGTGGTACTTCTCACCCCGCAAAAGGAACCGCTCATATATGTGTTACAAATGCACTTTCGAGCCTCCAACAATACGGCGGAGTATGAAGCTTTGCTTCATGGGCTCGTAGTAGCCGTTTCGCTAGGCGTCCGAAGATTGGATATCTATGGTGATTCGATGTTGGTGATAAGCCAAGTTAATAAGGTGTGGGATGCTCATGATGATCATATGATCGCTTACCGTCAAGAGGTTCGGAAGCTTGAAGATAAATTTGATGGTTTACGATTTTCTCATATACTCGCGCGGAAATAACTCTGTCTGCGGATGAGTTGGCCGGACCGGGGTCTTCGCGACAAGCTGTTCCTCCCGGCGTTTTTCTTCAAGTGTTGGATAAACCATCTATAAAGATGGAGCCCAAGGTTACTATTACAGAAATCGCGGACGAGGTGGTCTCAAAAAGTCGGGAGGAAAAAGCGGTCTTGAAGGACCGAGCTCGATAATGCGGTATTACCAGGGAAAGATAGTAGGCGAGTCCAATGTCGATGATATTCAGCCATTGGATGTTATGATTATTGATTCCGATTGGCGTACTCCGTATCTTGACTATTTGCAATCCGGTAAAACTCCGGAAGACAAGGTGGAGAAGCAAAGATTGGAAGTTCGAGCCCGCAGCTTATTTAATTCTCGAAGGAGAATTATATAAGCGTGGAGTTAATATCTTGATGAAATGTGTATCGGTTTCCGATGGCATTCGGTTACTTGAAGACGTACACAAGGGAATTTGCGGAAATCATGCTTCTTCAAAGACATTGGTTGGGAAGATATTCGGACAAGGGTTTTATTGGCCTACGACGACGGATGATGCGCATAGAGTGGTTAAGAATTGTCAAGGATGCCGGTTTTTTGCAAGACAGACCTCATACTCCGGCTCAAGAGTTGCAATTGATTCCAATGACTTGGCCTTTCTCTACTTGGGGGCTGGACATAGTTGGACCTTTTAAGCGGGCACCGGGAGGATTCACGCATATTTTTGTGGCAGTAGACAAGTTTTCCAAGTGGATCGAGGTCGAAGCGAGTTACTAGTATGACTACAGCTCGCGCAATCAAGTTTTTGCAGAACATCTTCGTGCGTTTTGGGGTTCCATACAGTATTATTACTGATAATGGGCCTCAATTCACTTCGGAGCTCTTCCAAGATTATGCTTGAGAGTTTAGGGATCAAAGTGCAATATGCGTCGGTAGCACACCCGCAGAGCAATGGACAAGTGGAGCGAGCTAATGGAATGATTTTGACCGGTCTTAAACCAAGAATTTTTGACCGATTGAAGCCATATGCAGGAAAATGGGTTAAGGAATTGCCCTGGGTGCTTTGGGGGTTGCGCACTAATGTTAGCAGAGCTACAGGACGGTCTCCTTTTTCTTTGGTATATGGATCCGAAGCCATATTACCTGCTGAAGTGAATATGGTGTCAGCTCGGGTTCGGTATTAGGATGAAGAAAAGTATGATGACCAACGTCAAGTTGAATTGGTTGCTGCAGAAGAATTGAGAGATCAAGCTCCGATTCAAGCTGCCAAATATCAACAAGGCTTGCGTCGCTATCATGATCGTAATGTTCGCATACGGGAGTTCCAAATAGGAGATTTGGTTTTGCGGAAGATTCGATCTAACAAGAACAGGCATAAGTTGTCACCGGTCCGGGAAGGACCGTTTTTGGTTAAATCGGTATCCGGACCGGGGCTTATAGGCTTATGACCTTGGAGGAAGAAGAGATTCCAAATTCTTGGAATATTGATCAGCTTCATCGTTTTTATACTTAAAGAGTATTTATTGTAAAGTTTTTCTTATTATAATATAGTAATTTTATCTAATGATGATGTGTTTACTTTTTGTGTCTCCATATTTTAATTGTGGATTAAATTATTGAGCCAGGGGGCTGCTATGATAAGAGCGATCTGTGATATTTTGCTATTCTCGCTATGATAAGGGCGATCAGTGATATTTTGCTATTCTCGCTATGATAAGGGCGATCAGTGATATTTTGCTATTCTGCTATGATAAGGGCAATATGTGATATGTTGCTATTCTGCTATGATAAGGGCGATCAGTGATATTTTGCTATTCCTGAATAATAAGACCAATCGTTTAGCTGATGGATTGCTGTGATAAGAGTAGTCTACCTAAATTATAAGTTTGTGTTCAAGACTGGTATATTCAGGAAAGGATATTGTATAGCATTCTTTCTTATGAATACTCGATTGGTAAGTCTGTTGTGTTAAGGACAGTTTGAGAAATCTTGAAATCTTACAAATTAACTTTTTTGCTCATGTTACATGATCTTGTTAAAGTAAGCTATAATTATGAATTGTGATCTGTGCTGATTAAGAGCCAGAATTTGATCATAATTATCTAGTTGAAATAACCATCATATCTTGAGTAAATAAGTTAGTACGTATGATGGTGAAACCAGTATTCATATAAAAAGAAAAGTGACTGGCATTTAAAAAGTAAACAATGTAATGATCAAAATGTTCGATTACAAAATGGCCCTATTACAAAGATTTCTAAGCAGGACCGCTAGAAGTACCGGTGTCACCGGTCTTGGGATTTCCTTCGAGCCTATCATCCAGCGTTTCTTCGAATCGAAGAAGTTACTAGTAAATCTCTGTCAAGATCTTCGAAGGCATCTTCTATCGTCCGTCCGGCGGCAGTTGCAGCATTTTGAGCATCTTGATCCAGGGCGAAAGTTGCTGGTGCTATGTTTAGAGGGATGCCCGTCGGATCAACAGAACATCTTCCACCAACTCGGAAACGGTACCAATGAGTGAGTTCCTCAGCTCATTGAACCGGTCTTCGGTGCATGTTTTTACTATTTCCTTCGCGTTTTTTTACCATCGTGGGCCAGTAGAACCCTTGCCTTATTTCTTTTCCTGCCAGGACCATGGCTCCAATGTGCGAACCACAAGTGTCGGAGTGGATTTCTACGAAGAGATCTTTACCCCGAACTTCGCCTAGACATTTCAGCAGCAGGGCTGATATTCCATACTTGTACAACTCTCCTTGTAATATCCGGTAGATTCGTGCCCGCTGCTGCATTCTTGTTTTTCCTTATTTTGAGTCCGGTTGGTAAAACCCGATGAGGACATCACACCCTCGGATATAACCAACACTCCTCCAATGCACATACATAATTCAAGGAAGAAAACTAGAGCACAACAATTGAAATTTACGGGTGAGCATGTTTGAGAATATATTACTATCCAAATTCCTCCGGAGTCGGCAGAAATTGCCGAAATAAGAAGACGTCCGTAAACCGTCCCGGTGTTGCACCACCGTCTTTTGGCCTTTGGGTTGTGTATCTTGTTGAGCCCACTTAGGGCTGCGTCTAGGGGGGATGGACGACCCTAGGGACCCCATAAGCAGCCGCCGCCCCTTCCTTAGGGTTTGGGTTTTGCTTAGATTATTCTCGTCATGAACAGTTTCGCCGTTTTGTCGGTTTGTGAGACCCCAACTCGTGAAGTTTAATCATATATTTGCAATTTGGTTGCTTCTATCTTGTTCTTTCTTGTGTTCTACGATTCGCGAGCAAGGATTAGCCTTCTTGGCGAGGTCAATCGTGCTTGCACCGTTGATAACCGAGAGGAGACGTGGTGCTGCGGTTGCGGGGCTCGGGACGTGTTGTTTGAAAGCCGGATCGATTTGTGTCAAGCCTCCGCCAAATCGTTGTTTATCGGAACCTTTCGGAAGATCGGGACCCCGTACACACCAAGTGGTAATCGGAGCTTCGGGTGCACCGTTAGGTTCCTCCTTATCATTGTTATTTGTTTCATCCCAAGTTCCAGAAAATTGCCCCACAAAAATATTTGTTCTAGTTGTTTCCGATATCCTATATCCCCTTTGTGCCTTGAAATCTTTTTGTTCAGTTTGTGTTTCTGAATTTTAGTCCCTCATGGTGTCGTTTTGTTGTTGATCTAGATTAGTTTGTGATTTTATTTCCTAGGAAGTTCATATAGTGTTTGTGTTTCCTCAACGCAATACACGAGTTGCCATATAATATCTTTTCGTTGATACTAGTTGTGTCGTCTGTTGTGTCTATAAAAAAAGAGAAAGAAGCAAAGAGTGCCAAAAGAAAGAAACAAGAAAAAGGCAAAGACGTGCTGAAAAAAAAAAGAGAAAGAGCAAATAAAGAAAAATAAGAAAAAAAGGATGGAAAAAGAAATCATAATTGCTTGCATCACCTTGAGTCCCTCGTGTTGAGTTGTATTATTGCTTGCTTGAACTAGGTGCGAGATACGTTTAGACCAGTGACATTGACATACTTGGGACTATTATTCGGTTTTGCAATTCTGAATTGAAAATTTGCAATTCCTTGCTAGTATATTTTGCCTATCCGAACTCCACATATATCCTTCGAACAATCACAAGTTTTGACCCTCGCAATTGTTGGCTCACACTCTCCGGTATCCTTTGCTTTGCTGATAGTAAGAACCTTGTAAGAGCTTGGTTAGATGCTTCCATTTGCATATTGAGAGTTTTCACTATTCATACAAAGTAGTGATAGGAAAATATACTTCGTGTGTTTTCTTGTTTGCTGCTAACAATGACAGGTGATGATATGAGTATTCTAGCACAACGAGTGCTGAGTTCTCAAACGGAGAAGAGGAGCAAAATCAAGACAATAATTTATTTAGAACTTTCTTTGTTGTGATGAATCGACGTTGCCGTGTCGTAATTGATGGTGAAAGTAGCCGCAACATTGCAAGTGCCGAGTTGGTCGAGAAGCTTGGCTTGACCACACAACCGCACCCACATCCATACTATATTCGATGAGTAAGTTGTTGTGAGAAGATAAAGGTAACAGAAATTGCACGAATCAATTTTTTTACTGGTACTTATAAGGATAGTGCAGATTTTGATATACTGCCTATGCAAGCATGTCATTTGTTGCTTGCTAAACCTTGGAATCATCCAAATAATGTTTTGCACAATACAATCACCAATAGTTATACATTTAAATACAATAAAAGAAAAATTATTTTTGAACCTTTGAGTGCTATTGAAATTTTAGAAGCTAATCTGGAAAGATTAGAGAGAAGAAAGATTGAACCTTTTAGAAAAGAATGGGCTGTTCCAAATGTTGCAACACTTTCATTTAAACCTGAATTGACAAAAGAGCAACAAAGTTTCTTGCCTATTGTTCCAGCTAATACGTTTCAGGATATACAAAAGGATGAGGATGAAGTGGAAGAAAATGAGGTGTTCACAAGCCCATGTGAAAGTTGAAAACCATCATTTAATCTTGAACCCATTACTTCTACTAAAATTGAGAGTAAAGATAATGCTCATAATGCTACACTCACGGAGGGTGAGAAATTTTTTGATGTGCTAAATTTTTCTACCAATCCTGCTTAGGGTTGGGCGTTCGGTTTATGTGGTTATTACGGTTCGGTTATTTCGGTCTTATGAAAATTCTGTTTTAACAAAATTGAAAACCAAAATTCTTTATAGAAAATTCAAAACCGAACCTAATTTAACCGAAATATTTCGGTTCGGTTTTCGGTTTTAACCTAAATTTGAAAAATAACACTATTTCATATAAAACTTTTAAGATATTAATTAGAAAAAAATACAAATATGATAGTAGCAAATCAAATAAGTCATAAATACTAATATATGTGATGTTGAGTGGTAATTAAATCTTCGTAGACCAATCCTTCTTCTAGATAATTGGCAATTACGCACGTAGCAAAATAAACAAATAGTTTCTAAAGAAAGATATAAAAGAAGTTCGGTTATTTTGGTTAATTCGGGTTTGCAATATTAAAAACCTAAATAATTTCGGTTAACCTAATTAGTCAAATTTAGTATCCAAAATATATTTCGGTTAACCGAATAAAGTAAAATATCGGTTATATCGGTTCGGTTTCGGTTTTGGTGTCCGGGTTTCGGATTTTTTGCCCGGTCCTAATGCTATTGTAGAGTAACATATGGTAGAACCATTTATGGATTTACCTTTGTCACAAGTTGATTTGCTTGATTTGCCTTGTGATAAAGAGAAGTTGTGTGCTGATGCTTCACATATACCTTTGCAACAACTAATAAATGAGAATGCTTGTGCTAATAATATAACTTTGCTTCCAATTGCTACTGAAATTGATGAGTTGAAATTGTTATCTTCTTTAAGTACTTTAGTTTACATTGAATTTGATACTCTATGTGATCTAATTAGTTTGGAGAAGAAATTTTTATGTGTTGAATTGCGTTGGTTGCCTAGACATACCTATCACTATATAGGAAACTATAATTGTCAAGGACAATATATGGTGAATCGAGTTTATATTTGTTCAAAACAGAGATCTTCTTTGTTTGGGCAACAATATGATGAATTAGAGGGCTAAAAGAACACTAATCATGTAAATTCCAGTTGCTCTAGTTTTGTTTTCAAGAAACAGGCTATCTTCTAAGAAGGGAAGCATTGGGGGTTTTCACCTACGATATCTTCTACAAGTATGGTCAAACCGAGGATAGATTGCTTTCAAGGAGAGGAGAGTGATAAGGAAATGATATCATTCGAAATGATCATTCAAGCACCAACGACACCGAGGACGGCTTTTCATCAAGAAGGGGAGGATGATGAGGACATCACACACTCGGATATAACCAACACTCCTCCAATACACATACATAATTCAAGGACAAAAACCACAGACACGATAATTGAATTTACGGGTGAGCATGTTTCTAATGATCTCTTTATTTATATTTGAGAATATATTACTACCTAATGAGTTAATTATTGTTAGGAACCATGGAGATGATTATAATATGGTCAAGGAGGAGGTTGGAAGCGTGGAGGGCTAGCAAGGGCGTCCATGTCAAGTTGGAGGCCCAAACAAAGTCGACTTCGAGTCGGTTTCGGAGTCCAGAAACAGCCTGCACTAAAACGGACGCCCTGGTCGCATACGAAGTCCGTTTGGGACGTTCTTTATATGGATGAAAAGAAAATTTCACAAACTTTCCATTGGCGCTGGTATCATATCCAAATTCCTCCCGAGTCGGCAGGAATTACCGAAATAAGAAGACGTCTAGAAACTGTCCCGGTGTTGCACCACCGTCTTTTGGCCTTTGGGCCGTGTATTTTGTTGAGCCGACTTAGGGCTGCGTCTAGGGGGGGGGGATAGACGACCCTAGGGACCTCATAAACAGCCGCCGCCCTTCCTTTGGGTTTGGGTTTTGCTTAGATTATTTTGTCAAGAACAGTTTTGCCGTTTTGTCGGTTTGTGAGACCCCAACTCGTGAGATTAATCATATATTTGCAATTTGGTTGCTTCTATCTTGTTCTTGCTTGTGTTCTTCGATTCGCCGCAGGCAAGGATTAGCCTTCTTGGCGAGGTCAATCGTGCTTGCACGGATGATAAGCGAGAGGAGACGTGGTGCTGTGATTGCGGGGTTCGGGACGTGTTGTTCGGAAGCCGGATCGATTTGTATCAAGCCTCCGCAAATCGTTGTTTATCGGAACCTTTCGGAAGATTGGGACCCCGTACACATCAAAACCTGTTGATGAATGCCATCGGTGGAGCTCTCCAATCTTCCGAGGGTATGGATTGTATGAGCTTTGGTTCGCTTAGCATGCTTCGATTGATGGTCGTGTTATTACTTCGTAGAAGACGTCCGGTGGTAGAGGCTGCTTTTCTGCTACAGCTTTGACCAATGCATCTGCTTCCTCATTGTTCTTCCTTTTGACAGATTCGATGTCGAGACCCTTGAAATGTTTGTCCATGCTTCGACTTCGAGCAGGTACTTCACGAGAACCGGCTCTCTTGTTTCACGGTCTTTGTCCACATGGCCTGCCACTACTCTTGAATTTGTTTTTACCTTGCAGCTTTTAACTCCCAGTGCCCTTATTTTTCTTTGGCCCAACAAGACTGCTTTGTACTCTACAATGTTGTTGGTGCATCTGTCTTCTTCATTACGGAACTCTAGTTTTGCTCCATATCTTAGCTTTATTCCCGATGGCGAAGTGATTATGGATGCCACGGTGGCTCCTGCATAACCACATGCACCATCGCACCGTATTATCCAAAATGCTTCTACGACCGGGCCTTCGCCGAAGTACCCCGGTGCTGTCCAATCTACAATGAAATCGACCAGTACTTGTGACTTCGCCGCGCTTCGTCTCTCGAAATCAATTACGTGCTCGACAACTCCATGCCCATTTTTCCTACTCCGCTTGACGCCTCCCTATTTTCGAAGATATTGTTCGGAGGCTGATTTGTGAGCACTCTTAGCTTATGAGCTTCGCAGTAATGCTTGAGTTTCCTTGCCGCCATCACTACTCGCATAGCAAATTTTTCCAATTCTGAATAGGTAGTCTTTGAGCCCGCGAGAGCTTCGCTTACGAAGTAAATTGGGTTCTACTGGAAGAGCTCTTTGTCTTTTCCGTTTTTGTCGATGATGCTTCGAGCTGTCTTTTCTTGTAGTAGAGTTGCACTGGCTTCAAAGTGATTAGAAGAAATTTAAAGGAGGAGTACTTCGCCTTGTTCGGGCTTGCCAAACTTATCGACGTGGAGAGGTGTTCTTTCAGTTCTTCGAATGCTTTCTGCTGCTCATCACCACATTCGAAGTTTCCTGATCCCTTGAGTATCTTGAAGAGGGGTAGGCTTTTCTTCGCCGATTTAGATATGAATTTGTTGACTGCTGCCATCCTTCCTGCTAGCTTCTGTACTTCCTTTTTCCTTCGAAGTGGCTACATGTTCATTATTGTGTTCACCTTGTCCGGGTTTGCTTCGATGCCCTTTGAATTCACTAAGCACCCTAATACTTTTCCTTTTTGCACGCCAAAAATGCATTTTTCTGGGTTTAGCTTTAGCTTGACTACTATGAGGTTGTCGAAGGTTTCTGCGAGGTCATCTCGTATGTTCTTACATACGCATGGACATTTTTTGCCGATTTGTGACTCAAATACCCTTCTAGAAATTTTACTGAGAATGTTGGTCCAGCGTTCTTGAGTCCTCCCGGCATTCTTACGAAGCGGTATGTTCCGAACGGTGTGATAAAACTTGTTTTTTCTTCGTCCTCCTTCTTGACCCGGACATGGTGGTACCTAGAAAAGCAATCAAGAAGCGATAGTATTTCACTTCCAGTCGCTAGCGTCCGTGACACCCCTACCTTACAAAACAAGAGGGATTGTCGAACAGGATCGTATCGGGAGACATTCGACGAAGCAAACGTACATTGCACATACATTAACGATACATTCACCATTTAGATAACAATATTAGGTGCGTGAGTAGCAACATTTGCATTTGATAAAGTAGTTATTACAATCCATAACTTTAAATTCGGATTACAATACCATAGAGTGTGAATTCAAGTTTACATTATTAAATGAACATTTTGCGGAAGCGTGAACATCTCGACGATACATATATACAACTTGGATAGGAGAACCACACCAGCCCATATGGCGTGGCCTCACTCTTGATTCGGTGAAGCGGGAATCCACTCCACGGTCCACTCCCGAGGTTCCTCACCTTGACACACAAACTTCCTGCAACAATGACAGTAATCGGGCTGCGGGATTCCTGCAATGAATTTAAACGCAAACCCTGAGTATCTAATATACTCCGCAAGGCTTACCCGTCAAAAATGGTTCTAGGAACCGACACTAGTATGCAGGGGGCTTGACCTGGGTTGCTGAAATTTGCGAAAACAGCAACTATATAATTTAAACCTATCATGTTTTAGCCAATTTAAAAGGGTGGAAACATGAACATAAATTTAGTGAGCAATTCTAACAAACATGGTTGCAATACATAATTTATTTCTATAAAAACAGCAAGCTTCATTTTTCATCTTCTCTTTGTTACTACGAAGCAATCTGCTCAAGACAAGTGGTACTCATCACCGCGAGGGATGGCGATATATATCGATTTACACCCTGCAGGGAAACCCAAATGCACGACATACACATCATTTCACAAGATTATCATAGATATGAGCCGGGTCCGCCCTCCGAGTGTGCATTCCACATGCAACCACAGTAGCGTCGGGTCTAAGGGTAATAACACACCCTCTATGTACTCACAAACCCGTGCATCCACCGTGACCAACACTTTGGACAAAGGGTGTAGTGAACGTCCAACACTACGACTCTCAAGTTACATCAGTTTACCAACTCCCATACGAAGGTATGCGTTTGGTACACAACTCAATACTTGCTCGCGGAGTCACAACGAACGGTCCTTGACCGACACGTACGGGGTTATGGCGCACAACGTCCAACCTACACATGCACTTCCCCGTACGATCTCCAATTTATTCATGTGAGAGTGATCAAAATTCATCCCTAGACCGGGTGAACTCCAAATCACTCGGTATTGCTACCGATGAATTTATTAAGCATAGCATCTAACGATCGGGATTATACCTATCCCAAAAACCACGAAACAGGGATCTAATGCAACTAGGTTCCGATCAACTCCTGAACGTAAATGCACAGTACATAACATAGACTTAAGTGAAATTTAAGAACATAGGATTATGCTCCGGGGCTTGCCTTGATTGGTTTCGCAGTTAGCACACTCGAAGTCGCTCAATTCCCGTTGGTTCCCTCCTTGATCTTCGGTTTCGGTCGGGGTTCCTATATGAATGCAATGCGATGCGTGAGCATGAGCGGATTCATAATTACTTAGCTCATGGAACTTTCTCAATAACGAAATTCGATGAAATGTTCCCATAAAATAAACATGCTCATGGGAGGGGATGATTTGTCATGATGATGAAATATGTGGGTTATGTCATGGGGACAACCTTCTAATTGGAAGAAATATACATTATGTAGTATAAATGCACATGTTCAATTGGTGATCAAGAAGGTAGGGCAGAATTGATTATTGACATGAGTGCGGTGAAATAACCATATGACTAGGTGCTTCCATGTTATAATATATAGCATTTGTGCACATGCATTTTACATTTATACGACACCATCTTGGAATAAATTCATTTACATGCACTTCTTGGTGTACACCAGCACTAAACCTTTTCACTATTAATCATTATGCAAGAGGTTGACACAACAGTTTCTTAAGAGGAGTTTCATCATTTTTATACATTGAGCACCATAAGCAAATAACATTTTATGTGGAGTTTTCCACGATTAAACTTACAAGGCATATGACTGTACTTACCCAAAAATGCAAAAATTATTATGACATGCTCAAATGTACCAGCAATATGATTAATCATGCCAAATGAAAGAGGATATTGAAATTTGCATTTAGTTTGTTTTACAAATTTTTCCTTGATTAAGTCATGTTGAACCTTAACGTGAGGCCTTCTTGAGGAGCTCAAAATTCAAATTTTTGCTATAGAACTTGGGTGAACCAAGAAGGGTCATGTAAGGTACGTTCTCCAAGGATTCTAACGAATGTTCATTTGCATCATTTAGATTTGTATATCAAAAGTTATTGAATTTTTAAAATGCAAAGTTGTCACGGGCCCTTAACGGATTAGCACTTTAATGTACTTGGATCTTTTATTTTTCCCACAGAAAGTACTTGGATTATGCTACCATGGCATAGTACACATTATCTACTTTACAACAAGTGCTTGGTTAGGTACTTTGGATCTATGATATGAAAGTGACGCAATTTTCAAATGCAATCCTGTTAAGCTGTGTGGCCGTGATAGCAACTTAAGGTTGCTCAAACTTTTATTTTTGTCATATAAACATATATGTTCATTTGATTCATGTTAAATTACAAGTTTCAAACTTTCCAGAACATCTTGGATCGTTCAAATCCGAGCTGTATAAATAAAGTTGTGCAATTTTTAAAATGCTTGAAGTTCACGGATTTTTTCACGTACCAGCGCGGTTCGAAATTTTTCCGTGTTGGGCGCGTAGGGGGGGGTCGTCGGAGACGGCGGCGGTGCTCGCCGGCGACGTGCTAGAGGGCGACGCGGGGCCCGGCTTGGCCGCCTCGTGCATGGTTTCATCTCGCGAGTTGAATGGAGGGGCGAGGGGTGGCGGACGATGGCCGGAGACTAGCTCGCGGTGGCGGAGGCGGACGGGGGAAGTTCGGCGCGGTGGCTCGTGCTCACCACCGCACGGAAAGATGAGAGGCCAAGGCGGAGAGCATCACCTGCGTGCCCGGATGAGCGGCGTGGAGTGCGCGTTGGTGGAGAGGTTCCGGAGGCGGTTGGTGTCGACGGGGTGGCGCCGCGGCAGGTGCCGGTGGCGGGGAAGAAGAGGAATTACGCCACCACTTGTGCTTGGCTGGACCCGGGAAGAGCAGGGGAGGTTAGAAAGGACCACTTGCTTCTCCTGGAGGGCTTGCTAGCTTGAGAGCTCACCCGAGTGTGGCCAATCGAGCTCGACGGCGTCGATGGCGTAACCGGGAGCTTGGTTTCAATTTTTGCGAAATGGAAGACTTTGAGGAGGAGGCAGGGCGAAAGAGGAGAGCTGGAGCTGCGCAAGAACTTCGCGAAGCACGTGTGCATGAAATGGGAGGGGCTGCGAGTGGAGAGGGGCGGCGCACGGGGAAGACCTAGGGGCGGCGGCCATGGCAAAAAATGGTCTTCACCATCGTCGACCGTGGGTGCTGGCTTCCAAGCGAAGGGAGACGGCGATGGACGACGCGTGGGGCTGCACAGGCACGCGAGGACGGGCGGTGCCTAACCGGCATGGGCGCCGACGGCGAGCGCCTCCGGACGGTGGCCCCGGCCACTCTGCCGTTGCTATTCAAAGAAGTTCCCACTTATTTACAACTTTCCATCGAGTACTGATTCTGATTTTTGCCCATAAAATTTAATCCGCTTGGTATTTTTGCAAACCAAAATTGTGGGGGTTCAGTGCATTATGATGAGCAACTTTTGTTATAGGCAAAAGTTCAAATTTTGCTCGTAAAAATTTACAAAAAATTATGAACAGATGCTGTTTTTAAACCTAGTTTGAATTTCCTAGGGAATTGTGCCACACCAAAAATTCTGGAAAAATGTCCTAAAATCATGGATTGACGTGTTCTACCAGAATATGCAAAAATATGTGGATACTATCATGGAAAATTTTTGGAGATCTCAATAGCTAGGGTTTTGGTCATTAAAAACACTAATAAAACCCTAAGGTGTTATTTCATGTGAAATTTTCCTAGATTAATATTTTGCACATGCTAATTTCCCATTAGTACAGTGTGATTACTTATTTGTGACACGGGGTGTGACAGCCCTTCCCCCTTAAAGAAATCTCGTCCCGAGATTAAGATCGGTAAATTAGCGATTTAGGGGTGTGCGGCGTTACCTCGATTGTGAAGCAAGGAACTCAAGAAAATGAGTGTTCAGAAATTCCTCTTGTTCCCAAGTGGCTTCATCCTCTGTGTGATTACTCCATTGCACTTTATAGAAGGTGATAGTGCGGTTGCGAGTAACACGATCCTTTTGACCGAGAATCCGGACGGGAGTTTCGGGATAAGAAAGATCCTCTTGCAATTGCTCGGTGTCGGAGATGATGACATCGACGGGTGGTTTTAGACATTTCTTGAGTTGAGATACATGAAACACAATGTGCACACGTTCTAAGTTTTCCGGCAATTGCAAACGGTATGCCACGGGGCTAAACTTCTCCACAATCGGATAAGGTCCAATATAACGTGGAGCAAGTTTTCCTTTTATTCCAAAACGTGACACAGCCTTATTTGGAGAGACACGAAGGTAGACATGATCATTGACCTCAAATTCCAGCGGGCGTCTCCTTTTATTTGCATAACTTATTTTGCGGGATTGAGCAGCTTTCATATTAGCTTGTATTTCCCTCACCTTTTCCTTGGCTTCAACAATATCCGGACCAAATATTGTTCTTTCGCCCGACTCGGACCAATTTAACGGCGTACGACAAGAATGTTCGTATAACGCCTCAAAAGGAGTAACTCCAGAGCTTTCTTGATAACTATTGTTGTAGAAAAATTCAATGAATGGTAACTGATCATCCCAATTTCTCTTTTGTGTTAAAGCACACGCTCTCAACATATCTTCCAAATATTGGATTAACCTTTCCGATTGTCCATCGGTTTGAGGGTGATATGCATAGCTCCGGATTAAGGTAGTACCAAGACTAGCATGCAATTGTTCCCAAAATCAAGAGACAAATTGCGGGCCTCGATCTGAAATAATAGTCTTTGGCACACCGTGCAAACATAGCACACGGGCAATATACATTTCAGCATACTTCTTAGTACTCGTAGGTGGTATGTACCGGAATAAAGTGTGCTGATTTCGTCGATCTATCGACGATTACCCATATGAAATCATGTTTCTTGGATGTGAAAGGTAATCCAACAACAAAATCCATAGCTATGTCTTCCCATTTCCAAGCGGGAATTTTTAACGGATGCAGTAGGCATGCTTTCTTCAGACGATCAGCCTTGACTCGTTGGCAAGTGTCACACTCGGCAACATAACGAGGCAGTTCTCGCTTCATGCGAGTCCACCAAAATTTTTCTCTCAACCCACGGTACATTTTGTTATTACCGGGGTGTATGGAATATTTATCCAAATGTGCTTCGTCAAGAATTTTCTTTCAGAGTTCTATCCTTCGGAACAACGAGACGGTTGTTAAACCATAAAACTCCATTGTCATCTTGACGAAAACATTTAGCCTTTTCTGTACCCAAGTTTTGTCGGATGTGTTCCATACCCTCATCCTTTTTCTGGGTTTCAATAATTTCTTCTCGGAGAGTAGGAACAAGAGCCAAATGGTGCAATGCACCATAAGGAATGATATGAAGGCAGGGATTAATTTTTATTTTCAGATTTGCTGACATTTTCCATAGAGCAAATTTCAATTTGGTTGCATTGGTGCTTGCGGCTTAATGCATTGGCAACCACATTAGTCTTTCCGGGATGGTAATGAATTTCCAATTCATAATCTTTTATTAATTCCAGCCATCTTCGTTGCCTCATATTTAATTCTTGCTGCGTGAAAATATATTTGAGACTTTTATGATCGGTGTAGAGATGCACAAGATTTCCTAGGAGATAATGCCTCTAAGTTTTGAGAGAAAGAACTACCGATGCCAATTCAAGATCATTAGTAGGATAATGCTTTTCATGTTTGCGGAGCTGACATGATGCATAAGCAATAACTCGGCCTTCTTGCATGAGCACACAACCCAATCCTATGCCGGACGCATCAGAATATACGTGGAATGGCTTGGTGATGTCGGGTTGAGCTAGAATCGGAGCGGTGGTCAAATGCTTCTTCAAAGTTTGGAAAGCATTTTCACACTCAGGACTCCATTTAAAGGTAGAATCCTTCTCCAATAATTTTGTCATGGGCTTGGAGATGATAGAAAAAATTGGAATGAATTTCCGATAATATCCGGCAAGTCCGAGAAAACTACGGATGTGCTTGACGGCTCTAGGAGTCTTCCAATTCAGCACTTCACCAACCTTACTAGGGTCAACTGAAATTCCATCTGCTGAAATAATATGACCCAAGAATGGAACTCGATCCAACCAAAATTCACACTTGCTGAATTTTGCATAAAGTTGATGATCTCGTAGTCGTTGAAGCACAATGCGGAGGTGTTCGAGCATGTTCTTCCTCCGACTTGGAAATAAATGAGGATATCATCGATGAATACCACCACGAACTTGTCCAACTCCGGCATGAATACCGAGTTCATGAGGTACATGAAATAGGTCGGGGCATTTGTCGATCCGAAAGACATTACGAGATATTCAAAAAGCCCATCTCTCGTAGAGAAAGCGGTTTTAGGAATATCTTCTGGTCGAATTTTAATTTGGTGATAGCCGGAGCGAAGATCAATTTTGGAGAATACCCTCGCACCAACTAATTGATCGAACAACATATCAATGCGTGGGAGGGGGTATTTATTTTTGATGGTTACCGCATTGAGGGGTCGATACTCGACACACAACCTTAATGATTTATCCTTCTTTTTCACAAAAAGAGCGGGGCATCACCAAGGTGAAGCACGTGGGCGAATGTACCCCTTGTCCAAGTAGGTCGTTGAGTTGTTCTTTAAGTTCGGCTAATTCATTTGGAGCCATTTTATAGGGTCTTCTCGATATCGGTGCGGTACCAGGTTGAAGTTCACTTTTAAATTCCACTTCCCGATCAGGTGGCATGCCCGGCAAATCATCCGGGAGTACATCGGGAAACTCACATACTACCGGTATGTCCTCTAATTTCTTTGCTTCTAGGTGCTGAATTTGAGTTCTAGAAATTTTTGGACATGGCAATGAGAGGATCGATGGGCCATGTAGAGGTGAATTTAGATGCACTTCTCGGGTATCTATGTGTAGGACAGCTTTATGCCGTTTCATCCACCTCATTCCTAGTATCACATCTATTCCCTGACCATTTAAAATAATTAGCCTAGAAGGATAGATTTTTCCGGCTAATTCAAGAGAGACGTTTCTCGCTTCACGGTTTGTGCGAATGATGCCACTGGGGGATGTGATAGTGTATGGATTTGGCAAGATGGTAGATGACATATGCAATTTATCCACACATGCTGGACTAATGAAATCATGTGTGGCGCCAGAATAAAAAGAACGAAAGTGGGATGTTCGGTGATGGAAAACATACCCGAGAGGACTGGTTCTCCGACTTGCACATCTTCGACCGTAGTAAAATTCACACGGCCATTCTTGGTGGGGGTTTTGTTGTGGCTGTTGTTGTTGTTGCCGCTGTTATTATTATTGCCATTGTTACCGCGGTTGTGCTGATTTTGATTATTCCCACCATTGTTGCCGCTGTTGCGGCGAGGATGTGGGCATTCCCTAATGAAGTGACCAACACCGCCGCAATTAAAGCACGGCTGCTGCGGGGATGGTCTGGCACTCTGGTTGTGCTGCTGCGAGGAATGCTGGTGACCACGGTGCTGATAGGAATTGTGGGGCGCACGATAAGGCTGCTGAAAGGTAGTGCGTTGCCCACCCATTGGAGGCACCGGGACACGAAGTTTCTGACCAGTGGGGCTGGTCACTGCAAGCTTGAACTTGTGAGATGGCGCACCGGATGAACTTTCGGCGGTGCGCTTCCTCTTCTTGTCATCCTGATTAACGCGGATAGCGTCATCTTGGACAATGGCGGCACCGACCAGTTCATTGAAGGAGCCATTCAGGAGAGCAAGACGGTCTTGTAGCTTCGGATTCAGGCCCTTCCGAAAGCACTCACGCTTCATCTCATCGGTATCAGCGTGGTAAGAAGCATACTGAGCAAGATAGTTGAACTTCTGGGCGTACTCTTGCACAGTGCTGGAGCCTTGCTTCAGGTCAACAAATTCCTGAAGCTTCCTTCTCATGACACCGTCGGGGATGTGGTGTGCATGGAAGGCTACCGAGAATTCCGGCCAAAGCACCTGGTGATTCGCGGGAAGTGCAGCGGTGTAATTTGCCCACCACGCACTAGCCGACCCACGGAGCTGCTATGCTGCAAACAGAGTCTTCCGGTGCTCCGTGCAGTTCAAGAGAGCAAACTTGGACTCCACAATACGCAAAAATTATCTGCTTCCAGGAGGACCTTTGCTTCAGAGAATGATGGCGGTTGGGTCGCCCAGAAATCCCCATAGGAAGTGGGACGGGGCTGCGGTGGAGGAGCTACTGCCCGGGCATTGTTATTCTGGCTTGCCAAGAACAATCGAAACATCTCGTTCTGATTATGAACGAGCTGCTCCACAGCAGTCAACGGTGGTGGATTAGGTGACTGTGACGAAGCACCCTCTCCGGAAGGATCCACCGTGCGACGAGTGTTCACCATCTGTCACACAATTTAATCATATCATTAGTCTCAGCATTTCGGAGCCATAGACAATGATAATAATTAAAGGACGTAATATGAACATGAAACTTCAGAATGCATCCATAGAGGGAAAATTTCATTAGGAGCTGAAAATGACGGGATAAAAGCGTAGGTTTATTAAACATAAACTTAGTGGTTCATATATTTCGATTGCAACAAATTTGTACACAAAAGCGCGCGATATTAACACTTTCTAGCGCGCGGTTTACACATCCAGATTTTTCCATTACTAGCTATTTAACCGTACCTCCTAGGCTGTCATATCTACACAAAACACATCGACCACGACGTTCTTACGTACGTACAAGCCACTAGTTTTAGTTCTTAGTACACTACCATTAATTTTTACAAGTTCTTCCTAGAGTTATCCATCAGTCTAGGCGTCACTATCGGCATCCGAATCCACATCCGGATTGTTGACGTCGGAAGCATCGCTAGCGGCGTCATCTCCGTTGTTCGCCGGTGGTGGTGGCTGCAGCAGGTTCTAGTGGGCTGCCAGCAACGCCTGGTGGTGCTGCTGTAACTCTGCCAACTGGTGCTGGAGATTTCCTATCTCCGTGACCAGCTGATTCATATTAGTCTGCGCGGTCTCGAGCTGTCCGTGGAGGAACTGCATAGTCGCCTGCGGGGAGTGAATGGTCTCGTCCTTCTGAGCAATAGCCGTTTTAGCTGCATTCAACTCGTTCAGCGCTTCGATCCGTTCCTCATCACAGAAAGTGGCCATCTGCTCATGTTCCACTTTCTCCTGCTCAGCTCGGTCCTTTGCTCGGTCCGCGACAACACGCAAGTTATCGCTGAAAAGGAGGTCATCCTGCACTTCCTTGAGACGTGCAGTCAGAGCAGCGTTCTCCTTCTCCAGCTCAGCGATACGGGCAGTCAGCTGTTTGTTTTCATCTTTGGCTAAGTAGTAGTCATCGGAGACGTCCGTGAGCCGATCAGTGAGATCTTCCACCTCGGACCTCAACTGGTTCCTTTCGGCCATGAGCTGTCTCGCATCCATCTATAGACCATGATTAGAAACACATTTTAAGTAGCAAGGTTATTAACATTAAAGTGTTAAAAGAGCCAATATAATGTATTTAAGCAAAACGGTGAAATAACAGAAACTAAAACATTTCCAATGTAAACCGGTTCTCAAAACTGCCTCTGGTATCAGCCATTTTCGCCTCTATTTGAACTGTAAAATTTACCAAAACTTCAACCAGATGCTAGAGAATTACCTAAGCTTTCCAATGCATCCTAAAACACGTAAAAAGCTTAAGCGGATCAAAAGTTACGGCGATTTCCGGCTCTACCGTTTTTCTACCAGGGTTTCTGGAAATGCCGGGAACTCAAACTAGCTCTCTGTTTTTGCATATTTTACCACATTAACGAATTTGTCTGACCAACTTGATACTATATAAATTGTGGGGCATATTACGAGCTTTCCAGAATTGGGTAGATCACTCCATTTGGACAAGTAACACAAAAGTTATGGAGATTTTTGTGAGGCACCCGAATCTGCCAACCCGGCGATTCGGCAAAAATCTGGCAACCTTTTGCCAGGGTTTCGGGTAGGACACTTTTAATTTATTTCCACTCCACTTTTATTCTGATTTTTATAACTGTGTGATGGCACATATCATAAGCTTTCCGGATTGTGTTTGATCGTTTCGTTCGGATTAACGGTTTAAAAGTTACGACTGTTTTCGTGAAATTAACAATCAGTTAGGGTTTTCAGTGCCGATCGGGTGAATTTTCTGCCCGATTTCAGATTGTTTGCACGTGTCATGTCGAAATTTTTGCGAGTTGTTCATGATCACATTTTTATTTTTTCGACCAAGTGTATGATGCAAATGTCATGCGTGGCATGAATGATGACATAAAATGTCGTTTGACCTACGTTCTTTCCAAAACAAAAGAGCGCGATCGGTATATATAACCGACAACTCGTTTTTGTGGCAGCACACACACGATCTCCACACGAAAACTACACGATCTATGGTTCGTGATTAGCGTACCTGCAGAAGATCATTCCAGAAACATTACATCAAATTCAAAAGAAACTATGAAAAAAAATTTCACAAGTACTACAAATCTTCACATAGTAACGGTTCATAGAAAGAACCGCCCTGTGGATTGCCACGAGCCAACATTGTCCCGTATTATTACTTCCGCAGGCACGGAGCGCTAATTTAAATTGCAAACATACCTGGGCTGGTTCGTAGTTGCAAAATTTAAACAAGCATAACCCAGGGTTAGGTTGCCACAACTAATTCTATTATAGGCCTTAATTGGGCTTTCTAGGTCGTACCTCACCGTATAAACATGTTGGTGATTTTTAGAACAATTTTTAGTGTACTACATATCCCGATATCGCTCTCGATACCAGCTGTGACACCCCTACCTTGCAAAGCAAGAGGGATTGTTGAACAGGATCGTATCGGGAGACATTCGACGAAGCAAACGTACATTGCACATATATTAACGATACATTCACCATTTACATAACAATATTAGGTGCGCGAGTAGCAACTTTTGCATTTGATAAAGTAGTTATTACAATCCATAACTTTAAATTCAGATTACAATATCATAGAGTGCGAATTCAAGTTTACATTATTAAATGAACATTTTGCGGAAGCGTGAACATCTCGACGATATATATATACAACTTAGATATGAGAACCACACCAGCCCATATGGCGTGGCGTCACTCTTGATTCGGTGAAGCGGGAATCCACTCCACGGTCCACTCCTAAAGGTTCCTCACCTTGACACACAAACTTCCCGCAACAATCACGAGTAATCGGGCTGCGGGATTCCTGAAATGAATTTAAACGCAAACCCCGAGTATCTAATATACTCTGCAAGGCTTACCCGTCAAAAATGGTTCTAGGAACCGACACTAGTATGCAGGGGGCTTGACCTGGCTTGCTGAAATTTGCGAAAATATATGTAAACCCTCCTGGCGCTTTCTTGAATGGTCCAACAATATCCAGTCCCCAAGTCGAAAAAGGCCAAGTCATCGGAATTATCCGCAACTCATGAGCTGGAGTATGAGGTTGTCGAGCAAAAAACCGACATCCTTGGCAATTGTTTACTACCGTATGCGCATCATCGGTAGTTGTGGGCCAATAAAAACCCTGTCCGAACACTTTCCCAACTAAAGTCTTCGATGAAGCATGATTGCCACAGATCCCCTTATGAATGTCTTCAAGCAATTGAGCGCCATCGGAGACAGTACACATTTCATCAAGATATTGACTCCACGTCGGTAAAGTTCTCCTTCAAGAATCAAGTAATATCGTGCCCGAACCTCTAGTCTTTGCTTCTCAACTTTATCTTCCGAAGTTTTACCAGATTGCAAATATTCAAGATACGGGGTACGCCAATCAGAATCAACAATCATAACCTCGGATAAGCTGCTCCGTTTCTTCTATCGTAATTCGCCCCGAGCCCCTTGTCCAAGCTTATGTCTGTAAGACCGCCTCCTCGGCCTTTGCTTCTAAGACCGCATCTGTAGTCTCTATTTCTTTAATAGTGGCCTTGCGATCCATCTTAATGGATGGCTTATTTAAAACCTGAAGAAAAACACCGAGCGGCACTTGCTTGTCTTGAGTATCCTAATTTGGCTAACTCATCCGCAGCAGAATTATTTCCGTGCAGTATATGAGAAAACCGCAGGCCATCAAACTTGTCTTCAAGCTTCCTTATCTCTTGGCGGTAAGCTGTCATATGATCATAATGAGCATTCCATACTTTGTTAACCTGACTGATTACAACCATCGTATCTCCGTATATATCTAATCGCTTGACTCCTAGCGAAATAGCTACCGCAGATCCATGAAGCAAGGCCTCGTACTCCACGGTATTGTTTGAAGCACTCGAAATGCATTTGCAATACATAACTCAATGGCTCTTTTTGTAGAGTAAGAAGTACAACCCCAGCCCCGCGCCTGAAAGCTGCAGGGATCCATCAAAAAACATCTCCCAATACTCTAAATTCTGAATTGCTTGCGGCACTTGCGTCTCTAGCCATTCGAGTAATAAAGTCGATCAAAGCTTGTCCTTTAATAGCCGTACGTGAAGAAAAAGTAATTTCATATTGTCCAAGTTCTATAGCCCATTTGGCAACTTGGCCAACAGACCTCTCGATTATGCATGATATCCCCAATGGCGTACCCAGTCTTGACCTCGATGGGATGTGCATGAAAATAATGCTTCAACTTCCGAGAGGTTATCACTACAGCATATATTAATTTCTATAATTGGAGATATCGCATCCGAGACTCGGTTAGGACCTCACTTACAAAGTATAGCGGATGCTCGAACCAATTGCGAGATGTCCTTCCTCCTTCCGGTCAACCGCTAATACCGTGCTCACAACATGAGTAGTTGCAGATATGTACAATTGAATGGTCTCATCATGTTCCGGTGGTATTATAACTGGTGGATTATCGAGATATCCCTTGAGTTGGTCAAACGCGGCTTGCGCCTCATCTCGTCCACTCAAACTTATCCCGCTTCTTGAGCAGTTTAAAGAACGGAAGGCCCCCGACCCCCGGTCTTGAAATGAAACGGCTAAGTGCAGCCATACATCCAGATCAACTTCGTACATCCTTCAAACAACTTGGAGGTTTCATGTTAAAAATTGTCCGAATCTTTTCTCGGATTAGCCTCAATACCTCGCCACGATACCAAATATCCCAGTAATTTTCCGGAACGAACTCCAAACACACACTTACCGGGATTGAGTTCCATAGAAAAACTCCTCGGATTATCGAAGGTCTCTACCAGGTCATAGAGAAGATCTTCATCTTTCCAGGATTTCACCACTATGTCATCAACATAAGCTTCTACATTCCTCCCAAGTTGCGAGTCCAAACAACGTTGCATGCCCCGCCGATAAGTGGCGCCAACATTTTTTAAACCGAACGACATTGTTGTATAGCAATATGCTCCAAAGGGGGTGATAAACGCGGTCTTAATCTGATATTCAATCTTCAAGGGAATCCGATGGTATCCAGAATACGCATCAAGGAAGCTGAGACGCTCACAGCCGATAGTCGAATCAACAACTTGGTCAATCCGAGGCAGCGCGAAAGGGTCTTTAGGGCAAGCCTTGTTAAGATCAGTATAACCAACGCACATTCTTAACTCTTTAGTATTTTTTTTGGTACAAGGACTGGGTTGGCAAGCCAATCAGGATGGTACACCTCCCTAATAAACTTAGCTGCTAGCAATCTAGTTAATTTTTTGTTTATCGCTTCCTTGCGGTCTTGAGCGAACCTCCGGAGCATCCGCTTGATCGGCTTCGCATCCGGACACACCAACGATGCGTGCTCAATCTTCTCCCTAAAAACAACCGACATGTCGGAAGGCTGCCATGCAAAGATATCCCTATTTTCCTAGAGGAAAAGAATGAGCGTGCTTTCCTATTTGTCCCCCAAGTCAGCCCCAATATGGGTGACCTTGGAGGGGTCTGTCTCCTCAAGCTGAATAGTCTTGGAAGCAACTCGCATCGGTCTTCACTTTGTCCTTAGCGATCTTCTTGGATGGGACTTCTTGTTCCAGCTGCACTTACGCCTCAATGGCATCCGCCGCCTCTCCGATTTCTCGACGATCTTCCTCCGAATTGACTCGAGTGTCGAACTCAATGCTGTGTACTTCACAAGCATACGTAGTCTTGATATCGGACCGGAACGATAAGATCCCGTTGGGTCCCGACATCTTCAACATCAAATACCGGTAGTTGCGAATAGCCATAAACTTTACCGGGGCCGGTCTTCCCGAGTATAGCGTGATATGCTGAATCAATGTCAGCTACCTAGAAAAAAATGTTCTCCCAATGGATAACTATTTCGACCGGGTATTATACCATGAAACGGTGACACGCTACGATCCAAGTCCGCCATAGAGAGGCAAAGCTCCGGTAGGGTTTTAGCAAAGAGAATATCCAAGCAGCTTCCTCCATCGATGAAAGTTCTCTTCAAGCGTACCTTATGGACAATAGGCGCTAGGATGAGTGGATATCTCGCCGGCTTTAGGAACGACCTCCGGATGATCGGCTCTACCGAATGTGATCGGTACCTCGACCATCGCAAGTACTCGGGAGTAGTAGGGGCAATAGAATTGACCTCCCTGAATGCCAACTTTTGCTTCCGCTTTGACTCATAGGCATCCGATCCTCCATGGATAAAGTTCACTTCTCTTGCTGGCTCCTCAAAACCTCCTTCATCTTCATCATCTTTGTGCTTCTTATCTTTGCCTTTATCATCTCGCCGGTTTCGATGTCCAGACCGAGGTGCCACCTTTAACGCAAATGAAGCGAATGGTCTTAATAGGAAACATTCTTTGTTCTTATGATTCCCATTGTGAATCATGCAAGGCCCCTCCGGAAGTTCTTCAAACGACGGTTGTTCTCTCGGGCCCCTCCATGAGATTGGTCTACAGCTGCAACAAGGTTATCAGCCTTGCGCTTGTTGTTCTTGGATCCAGACTCGGTTGCCTTGGTTGTGCTTCGGTTCCTTCCCTTTGTTCCCGCGCAAATTGACCATATTTGATTCACCAGCAGCATAATCATCTCGCTATTTTGAAACACTCTGACGCCGTCGTGGTGAGGTTCCGGTTGCGCCTACCAATGTTGTGCACCAATGCTTCACTTCGGACCGCCCGAAAGTTGCCCTCTACCGTACGCGCCAACATCTCCTCCACGGCCACGGCCTCTCGCGCCACGGCCTCGCCCAGCCACGCCCTGGTCTCATCGGGGCCACGGCACGACCTCGGCCACGACCACGACCATGACCTCGAGGGGCCCGGTCCTCCTCCATAGCAGCGGCCTCGAACTGCACGTTCGAGACGGTTACCCCTCCTTGGTGGCATCTCGTTTGCACGACACAAATCCAAAGGTCGAACGGGTTATCCAATATTATCTTCAAATAATGAAAATCTTCATTAGGCAAAAGTGAAATGGTTGACATGGATGAATGAATAAATTCAAACAAACATAGCAAACATCATCCATTCAGACCTATCTTGAGTTGATGTAACACCCCGATTTTTGGCCAAATTAAAACTAATTAAATAAATCATTCTATTTTTTTAGGAAAATATTTCTAAAAATTAACTAGGAATTAAAAACTTAATTACACATATAGGAAAATAACACATAGAATTTTTAAATAAAATCCTAATACTTCCAAACTTGGTTGTTTCTATTTTATTTGCCTTACTTTTATTTTTTCTTCACCTTATTTTAGTTTATTTAAATTTATTTGGTCTTTGTTGATTTTATTTTGACTCATGGAGTGAAAAGAGGAAATAGAAAAAGAAAAAGGGAATTAACTCCCTATCGAGGCCGCCCGGACCCAATTCCTTTCCCCGGCCCGAGCCCTTCTTCCCCTACCGGCCTAGCCCACCTAACCCCCCCCCCTTCTTCTTCCTCGTCGCGCCGCGAGCACGACGCGCGTCATGCGCGCGCACATCGGCCCGGCATCCCCACCCCCGCTACCGCCACCCTCCCTACGTCTCCCGCGCACGCCGCCAACCAACGCCATGCCAAGGCCTCGCTTCCCCCTCTCCTTAGACGGACGTGCCGACCCGACGGCCGCCGCGCATACCCGCCCTTCGCATCATCTCCACCACCGGCCAGCCGCACCGCACGCTCGTCGGATGTGCCGACCTAACATCCTTGCACCTTGCGCCGCTCCCTCCGCCTCCGCCCGTACCCCCCCCCCTCCTTTCGCCGCGCGCCTCGTGCGGGCCGCCACGCCATGGCCGCCGCCGTCGTCGCCATTCCCCCTCCTCCCCACTATAAAAACCTCCCCTTCCCCCTTGCCTCCAAGCCACCGCCCCCGGCGAGCTCGCGAGGCAAGTGCCGCGCCACCATCTCCCCTCTCCCTCCTCCCTCTCGCCTCCATCACCGGCCGCCGGCCCTCCCCCTCTCTTCCCCTTAGCCGCAGCACCACCCCCCTTCCCCTATGCATGAGCCATTGAGCCGCGTAGACTCGCCATGCACCCGCGCAGTTCCCTAGGCCCTCTCCCATCCCCATCCTCCCCTTCCCGAGCCGCTCCGTCGAGCGCCGCCGCCACATCCCCTCCGGCATGGCCGCACGTGCTCGCCTCTCACCGGCACGCTTGCGCAACCCCACAGCCCGCTCCACCGTGGCCTAGTGGCCACCGGCGTGCCCTCGCCCTCCCGTTCAGCCAACCCGAGCTGTCGGAATCCCCGATTCCTCGCGAGCCCCGGCCCCACGCCGCCATCCGGTCCACCATGGACCCGTGGACCGGCTCACCTAGCCCGTGGAGCCTTCCTCTTCACTCCATTTTATTTGGTTTTTCCTTGTTATTACTTTTTGTCTTCATTATTTTATGTGACATAGCTTACGTACTCTAACGTCGTTCGTAGACGAGGAGAACCGGGAGCGGGAGCCGGAAGACCCCAACTACGAGGAAGACTTCGAGGACGCGTTAGGATGCAAGCTCTATCAATTCCTTGATCATAATTGATCCTATTACTCTTCTAATTCTCGCATCTATATAGGAAGCTATTCTTAATATGCATTATCCTTGCAAATATTTTACTAGAGCCCAATTGTTGTATGATAATGTTTAGATCACTATAGATATTGATATGAAACTCGTGGGGTTTATTCTCGATCTTTCGATGAGAGTAGAAGATAGTTCGATTGATGATGAAGTCGACGTTCACGGCCCGACTACAACAGCCCAAGGACGTTGCGCCTTAGCAACCGATACACCGCCTCCAATGGTCGTCGTGATCTTGTGGTGCACGACAACCCGGCCACGAGGGCACTCGTCCTGCAAGCAATCGAGAACAAGTTGTGGAAAATAAAAGCTTAGTCCCCAATTTAGCCCACAAAGTTCTCCAAAAATGGCTAAGAAATTTAGTGTCCCTATCAGAAACTATGGTATTGGGCACACCATGCAATCGAACAATTTCTCGAAAGAACAAATCAGCAATATGTGAAGCATCATCGGTTTTATGACATGGTATGAAATGTGCCATCTTAGAAAATCTATCCACCACAACAAAGATGCTATCACGTCCCTTCCTAGTCCTAGGCAATCCCAACACAAAATCCATTGATATATCTTCCCAAGGCACACTAGGAACAGGAAGAGGCATATACAAACCACGTGGATTTAATCGTGACTTAGCCTTTTGACATGTAGCGCAGCGAGCAACAAATCTTCCAACATCTTTTCTCATATGTGGCCAAAAGAAATGATCAGCAAGTATGTCATGTGTCTTTTTTGCCCCAAAATGTCCCATCAAACCACCTCCATGCGCTTTCTCGTAACAACAACAAACGAACGAGCTAGCTGGAATGCATAGCTTGTTAGCTCTAAAAACAAAACCATCGTGGAGGATGAATTTATTCCATGTTTTTCCACCCTCACAATGCAGCAACACATCTTTAAAATCAGAATCATGCACATATTGGTCTTTAATTGTTTCTAATCCAAAAATTTTATAGTCAAGTTGTGTCAACAAAGTATATCGTCTAGACAAAGCATCAGCAATGATATTCTCCTTCCCTTTCTTGTGTTTAATGATATAAGGAAAAGATTAAATAAATTCTACCCACTTTGCATGTCTACGGTTTAGTTTTCCTTGACTACGAATATGCTTTAAAGATTCATGATCAGAATGTATAACAAATTCTTTGGGCCATAAATAATGCTGCCAAGTTTCTAAAGTACGCACAAGAGGATATAATTCCTAGACCCACTCAATTTCTCACTAAAATATGCAACAGGTTTGCCCTCTTGTAACAAAACACCACCTAATCCAATCCTACTTGCATCACATTCAAGCTCAAAAGTCTTATTAAAATCAGGCAGTTGGAGAAGAGGTGCATGTGTCAACTTATCTTTTAACATGTTAAAGGCATTCTCTTGTGCTGGGCCCCAAGAGAAAGATACTCCCTTCTTTGTAAGCTCATTCAAAGGTGCAGCAATGGTGCTGAAATCACGCACAAAACAGCGATAGAATCCAGCTAGACCAAAAAACTCCGCACCTGTGTGAGAGTCTTTGGAACAGAGCCACCCTTGTATCGCATCCACCTTGGCTTGATCAACTTCAATTCCCTGTGGAGTAACAACATAGCCAAGAAAAGAAACTCGATCCGTGCAAAAGGTGCACTTGTCAAGGTTACCAAATAAACGTGCATTACGTAAAGCATCAAAAACAGCACGTAAATGATCAAGATGTTCATCCAAAGACTTGCTGTAAATCTATATGTCATCAAAATAGACCACCACAAATTTTCCAATAAAAGCACGCAAAACTTCATTCATCAACCTCATGAAAGTACTAGGTGCATTAGTTAATCAAAAGGCATCACTAACCACTCATATACACCGAACATAGTTTTGAAAGTTGTTTTCCATTCATCTCCCAATTTCATGCGAATCTGGTGGTACCCACTACGCAAATCAACCTTAGAAAACACAATAGCACCACTCAATTCATCAAGCATATCATCTAGACGTGGGATAGGGTGACGATATCGAATGGTGATATTATTAATGGCTCTACAATCCACACACATACGCCATGTTCCATCTTTCTTATGTACTAAAATTACCGGAACAACACAAGGACTAAGAGACTCACGTACATAACCTTTATCAAGTAATTCTTGCACTTGTCGCTGAATCTCCTTTGTTTCTTCAGGGTTGGTTCTATATGGTGCACGATTGGGCAATGAAGCACCGGGAATGAGGTCAATTTGGTGCTCAATTCCTCGCAAAGGGGGTAGCCCCGGTGGTATTTCACTAGGAAACACATCAGAATACTCCTGCAAAATGTTAGACACAACAGGAGGCAAAGAATGCTGCCTATCATGAAGTGAAAACAACGCATCTTTGCATACCAAAGCATATGACACAGAAGTGGAGGCAATCAATTTGTGAATAGAACATTTGGTAGCAAGCATGCAACCTCCCTTCAAAGTTATTTCATTTTTGTTTTTGAAATCAGATTTAGTAGCATTGTGATTTTCACTTTTAGTTTGGTCCTGTGATTTCAGTTTTCTAGCTCTAGCAACATCATCATGCGCAATAACCTCAAAAGACATAGGATGCAGTACTATTTTCCTATCATGGTATATAAATGAATACTGATTTGATCTACCATGATGCATTGAATCTCTATCATATTGCCATGGTCTACCTAGCAGAATATTACATGCTTGCATTGGTACTACATCACATTCAACAACGTCATGATATGATCCAATAGTGAAATTAATTCGCACCAATTTTGTTACCTTTGCCTTACCACTATTGTTCAGCCATTGGATGTAATATGGATGTGGATGGGGCTTGGTCGTAAGGGAAAGCTTCTCCACCATCTCACTGCTCGCCAAGTTGTTGCAGCTACCACCATCAATGATCATGCGACAGAACGCTCTTTAATTACACACTTTGTTTGAAACAATGTGTGCCGCTGATTTTGCTCCGCTTTCACCATTTGTGCACTCAACACACGTTGCACAATAATGCTATCATAGTGTGCTGCTTCCTCGGCGCCAATATGCTCCTCTATCTGCCCCTCATTACCTGCATTGTCAGCTGCAAGCAAAGCAAGTGTATCTTCATCGAAATCACTAGCAGAACTATACTCACCATCATCCTTGACAACCAAAACTCGTTTGCTTGGACAGTCTCGAATCACGTGTCCAAAGCCCTTGCACCTATGACATTGAACTTCCCGAGTTCTACCTGTAGATGCAACCGAAGAAGCACCGTCGGCGAGGCTTGGCGGAAGCCTTCGTTGCTGTAATGGAGGGAGGAGGACGTGGCTTGTTGGCTGCTGAAGGTGTTGTCCGAGCTGAGGAGGAGGGTGGAGGTGGTGCACGTGCACTCGGGGACGTATTGGTGCGTGGCTGCCACAAAATATTCTTCCCTACGGAAATGTTAGTCTTGAAACTTGTCTATCGTCCCTGCACTTCCCTTTCAGCTTTACAAGCAATATGAAACAAACATGTCAGGTCGAGTATAATCTTTATATTGCACAATATCATAAATCTCTCTATTTAACCCACCCACAAATCTAGCCATAGCAAATTCGTCACCCTCCTGCAAATTACAACGAAGCATGCCCATTTGCATTTCCTGGTAATATTCTTCTACACTTTTAGTTCCTTGTCTCAAAACTTGCAACCTATTTAACGAGATCATGTGACATACCATGTCACGATTAGTGTTAAGCATGCAATTAAAACCCTAATGACATCACTAATGGAGCACTAATGCTAATCACCCAAAAAGAAATTAAGGAAAAGAAAAGAGAAAAGGAAAAACCTGGATTAAACCCTAATCCTAACCTAGTCCTAAGAGAAGTGCAAAAATTATAAAAGCACCACCCACATATTTTTGCACCACTACATTGCTCATGTAAAAAGGTGAATTTACAGCATTTTTACAAAATTTTTGAGCAAAGTTTTGAATTCCCAAAAATTTAAATTCAAATCTGAAATGCCCCTGTTTATGAATTTTATATGAATTTTTGGAAACAAATTTAGAACTTCAAACTTTAAGTTCAAAATTAAAGCACATCACGTTGGAGCTCCACATATTTTTGTTTTTATTTTTGGAGCACCAGAACTATGAATTTCACCCAAAGTTTCAAACCACAGATTCGAATTTCAAAAATTCACACTCCGCATCTGTTGCCCACCGGGCAATGGCCCTCCTGCAAGCCCCAACTGTATTTGTACCCGCCGTCCAACCCCGGCCGGCCGGAATTGAAGGCCCCCGCTCCGGCCGCCGCCTCCCCGTCCGGACGCTCCCTAAAAAACGGCACGGAGGCCAAATTCCCACCCCGCTCTTCACCACAATCATTGCCTAGCTTCCTCCCCTTCTCTCCGCACCGCCGCCCTACTCTCTCCCTCACCGCAGCTCGCGCAAGAGGTGAAATCGGCGTCGCCACCCGCCATGGCCGCCCCGTGCCCCTCCGCGTCGCACGCCGTCTAGGTAGGTCGTCTCTCCCTTCCTTCTTCGCCATCTCGTGCGCAAGGTCGTGCTCGACCCCCGGCTAACGCGCTGCCCCCTCCCTGCTCCGGGTCTCCGAGAATTGCAGAGAGATTCTGCCGCCGTCGCCGCCTCCTCGCCACCTCCCCGACGAGACCCACGTTCGGCCCGCCCCTCCACCGCGCGACCCCACGCCGCCCTCCTCCGTGCGCAGGTGAAGCTTCCCGGCCAACCCCCTCACTCTCTCTCCCTCTGCGCCGGACACGCGCCGCCGCCGGAGTTTCCGCGGACGCCGCCGCTCGCCGCGGCCCATCTCCGATCGTCGCGGGCCCCGTAGACCCCACCGTCATGTTCCCCGCGTCGCGCCCTCCGTTTCCACCAAAAGGCAGAGCTTGCGCTGCCCTAGAGCGCCGCCGTGCCCGAGCTCGTCGGTGCCGGCCGCCGCTCGCCGGCGCGCGGGTCCAGCCCCTTTTAAATTTGCCCTAGTGGCAATCTCGTAAATAGACTCGAACTTCGTTTGAGTTTGAAAAATTCATATCTCCCGTTTGAAAGATCCAAAAATTACGAAGTAAAATGTTTTGGAAACTACAAAACCTGTACTCTCATAAAAGTAACATGAGCTGGAAAGATCTGGACAATTTCTTTAATTTTACAAAAATATTAAAAGTCAACCCCTGAAAAATCATCTAGCTCATAACTTTAAAACTATAGATCCAAAAATAATGTCACTTGGCCAGAACCTTCACCTAAGCATACTTGAATTATTGGCACTGGAAGATCTGCATTTCATTTCATATTTTTCAAGTTATTGCATTTCTTGCATTCTCTGTATTTAATTTTTAATTAAATCTATATACAGTATTTTTGCATGAAACTTGGTTATTAATTTCCCCTGGTACCGTGCATGTGTAGAAAATCCCATGTTAATTTTTGAGCATGTTAAATAATTATTTGTGCCAACCCTAGATCTAATTCCGTAAAAGATTAATTTCAGCACATGTGTAAATGGTTTATGCCCCTAAAAACTATGTTTTTACATGTTTATGTAATTTTCACCTTCCACAATGTCAGCATGGCACTTCATGAAAGGAGTAGTAATAAGTTTTCGTTCAAATCATGTATGTGTTAATTGTGTTATCTAGTTCTCGATTTAGGTGGCATCGTCATCGCATGTGGCAATAAAACAACCAAAAAGTTCCCATTTGAATTGCATTAAACTTTACTAATTCTTTTCCTAAATTCTGAACCTATGTGTTAATCACAGCATTCCTGTCAAGTATTAAATCTTTGCTCATGTATTAGGGTTAGACTTGTTAAAGTAAGTAACTCCATTAAAGGAGAGCAAGTATGTATGGTGCATACTAGAAATTGCATGAAGCTAAATGTTACTAACCTTATCCATGTGCACCCTTACCAAAAAACAGCATACATGCATTACTCTCATCATCGACTTTGTGTTCATGTTATTTATGCGTTGCATTTCATTTCTTAGGTGGCGACGCCGAATTGATCCCGCCGGAAGAGACGATTGCAACACTCAACGCTTGTGAGGCTAGTGCTAACTTCGATCAATCTCAAGGCAAGCCCGGTGCATTCTTATTATTTTTAAATGTCTTTCTTTTATCACTATATTAAGGATGATGAATGTGCATGAAAGTTCTAGGAGTTGATTGGAAATCCACGTGCATAAAATCCCTATATGTCCTATGTTGCTCATGTGTCATGTCCTCGTTAGAAATGCTATGCTATACTTATGGAGTCAACGATAGAATGGGAACCTCACTTATGGCTTATGATTAAATTTGAATATGATGAATTTGGTTAAAATTGAGAACACCCCATTGTGGCTCCGCGAACAAGTTTGAGTTGTGTACCACTTGCATACCTTTCTTATGGGGATTGGTAAACCTATGTAGCTTGTAAGTTGTAAAGTGAGCCGGATATCTCACCGACCCGGAGGTGATGTGTATGGCATGGTGGTTGCACGGGTTGAGGACCGTTGGAGAGTACACGGGTTAAGCCTTGGGCGCGTTGTTGAACGGTCGCAAGGGGACGTGTACTCGGGGTCGGTGGCCCCGTGTTTTGCTTTATGATGAACTCACGAAAGGTAGCCATATGCGTTCTTAAATGATGCGTATGTCGTGCATTTGGGTCTTTCCTGCAGGATTATTAACTCGATAATTATCGCCGTTTCCTCTCGGTTAATGAGTACTACTTGATTCGAGCAGTTCGCAACGTGTAGTAATGGAAAGAGGATGAATAGCTTGCTGTTTTATATTGATACAAAATTGTATTGCAAATTCTTGTATTGCTAGTATGCTCACTAAAGTTTCCCTTATGCAACAACCCCATTAATTTTGGCTAAGTGATAAAAGTGCCAACCTAATTAGCATAGGTGCCGTTTTATGCAAAAAATGCCAAGTTAAACCGGTCAAGCCCCATGCATCTAGGTGTCGGTCTTAGAAGGCCAATTTGACGGGTAAGACTTGCGGAGTATGCTAGATACTCGGGCTTTGCCGCTACATGTGTATTTACGAGGATTCCCGCAAGCCGGGTTTTGCGATTGTTGTGGTAAGGTTGTGTGGGATGGAGAAGATCCCAAAGAATGGACCATTGAATGGGTTCCTAGCTCTCCGACCCATGATGAGTGAGCCGTGGCCTAGGCCGGCACGGTTCGCATAAGTTATCTATGTATCGTCGTGTTATGTAATCGCTTCCGCACTTCATTTCGAACCAAGATCATGGTTACGTAAACTTAAATTTGAACCTAATGTATCTTTTATTCGGAACTCTATATTGTAATCGAGACTTAACTATGTAAACTTGCAAATCGTGTATGTTTGTTAATGTGATGCTATGTATGGTTGCTTCGTCAATCATCTCCCAAGGCGATCCGTACCACATTTAACTATCTTTTGGGATAGGGGTGTGACACGTGGTACCAGAGCCGACTTGGGATTGGCGTCACGTTAACACTCATTCTAAAAATCTTAAACCCGTGTTTGTGTCACGGTGAGGTACGAGTCTAGATAGAAAGGCCAACATAAGGACTATATAGAATGGTGGCAAAACTAACCCCGTGTTATGATTGTTTAAATATTTTGCAACTACGGCTTTGGCAAAGGTATGAAATTGAGTGTGTTCAATTTTGCATAATATTAACTGGTGTGACTCGAATACACTCTTATTCGAGAGCTCCCCATGTGAGGCGAGGTGACATGGATTATTTTTGGCTTGTTCCTTTTGAATTTGATGTAATGTTTCTGGAATCCATCTCTTACAGGTACATAACAACGCTTTAGTTCGTGTAGTATCGTGTGAGAGGTGTGTGTGCCACCGATGCGCTTGTCCGATATTCGTATCGGCGGGCGCGGTCTTTTAACTTTGTGAGGACGTACGAAACGACATATTGAGCATCCATCATACTCGCATATCATTTCATCATGTCAAGCATATGCATGTGAACTTATCTAAATAATTTAATCATAAAAATTTGGTCAGATAGCTTCATTCCCCCAAAAGTTTAAAAACCGGAAACAAAAACGGGGCAGATTTGTTAGGTTTCACGAAAACGAGCATAACTCCCAAATTACTTATCCAAATAAGGCAAATAAGGACTTTCTGGAAAGCTTGTGTTATGCCCTTCAACAAAACTCTAGTCTCAGATCTTGAAAAAATCTGGAACGTAACTGGAATTGCCCATTACAGAGAGCTGTTCTGGATTTCCAGAATGTGCTCCGGTTCTGTCCCTGTCGTAGACCGGTCATAACTTTCAAACGACAAGTCGGATTGAGCTGTTCTAGGAGGCGTTGAAAAGCTTAAGAAATTGTATAAAACTTTTGTAACAAACTAAAAATTTAATTCTGCCCAGAAACAGGAGTAATGATCAAGTTTCCGTAACAGGTCAAATCTGTCCAGAAAGCTGAACCGTGCTAGGTCTTGTGCGAAAATATTTGTCACGTTCTTTTGCAAGCTTGTGCCATTCATGCTTTCCTTAGTAGCATGTTTTGTTGTTGGATATTGAGTTTTGACTTGTGCTTCAAAATTCTCCGACAGATGGCCCCCGGCAAGCTCATGTTGGACCGCGAGAACCTCGCGCGGCGTGTGCACGAGTTGGAGCAGGAGCGTACTGCCCTGCAGGCCACCCTCACCACCCGCGACGCTGAGCTTACTGCTCGCACCGCCGAGCTTGCTGTCCGCACCGCCGAGCTCGCCGAGCGCACTACCGAGGTGGACACCCTCCGTACGCAGCTCGAGTATAGCGAGGCGGAGCGTTGGAGTTTCTTTGAGCTGCTCCATGACGCCAACCTTGCCCTTGAGGGCAATGGAGCCGCCGCTCTGCAGGCCACGCTTAATGAGCGTGAGGCACAGCTTACCGCCGCGAATGAGGAGAACTACATCCTCTCCGGCCAGGTGGACGCCCTTCTCGAGGAGAAGGATGAGTTAGAGGTTACTCTCTTGGAGACCCAGGGCACTAGGGATGCTTTGGAGGGAGACCTCCAGAACGCCTGGGCGACTATTGCGCAGAACAATGCTACCATAGAGCATCTCCGGGCCGCCAACAACGCCCTGCATGCCATCCTTAATGGCGGACCTCCCGAGCCACTTGAGATCATCCCACCCGAGGATGACGTGGAGATGAGTGATGATGAGGATGCTTTCGACGTCGAGGACGGAGCACCACCCTGTCCCATGAGGGGTGACGACGACTACTACGGCGATGACGACGAGTAGTTGTCACGACCCGTCGTCGTAGCTCTATGTGTTGTAGGAAATTGCAATCTCGTGAGGCATGTAACCGTGTATGGGAAAACGATCCGCGTGTTGTTAATTAAGCTCTCCGAGATTTGTGTTTGTTTATGGGTCACATGTGATGTAACCTAAGACCGTGTTGTATCGGATTTGTGGTTTCCCGTGTATCAAAAATTTCTATCATGTTGCTACTATGTTGGAATCTATGGAACATGTGTGTTGCCAATGCATTATGCTTGTTTCCGCAATATTTCTTTCATACATGCAATCTGAAATTTTGATCCCGCATGTCCAATATTGTATTTTCTTGCTATCTTAGCTCTTGATCTAATGAGCTAACGTGAGAAAATTTTTCATATGTGACAGATGGTGAATACCCGCCGTGGTGAAGCTTCCGGCAGTGGTCATGGTGGGAGGGATGAGCAACTCCCTAACCCTCCACCTCTCACGCCGTTGGAGCAACTCGTGTCCAACCAAAACGAGATGTTCCGCTTGTTCTTTGCAAGCCAAACCAATCAAGGACAAGGCCAAGGACCGCCACCCCAAGGGCCGAGGAATTCCACCTATGCCGACTTTTGGGCGACTCAACCGCCAAAGTTTGGCGAAGCTACTACCGATCCTTTGGAGGCGGATAATTTCCTCCGCATCATTGAGTCGAAGTTTGCTCTCCTCAATTGCACATCGGAGCAAAAGGTTCTCTTTGCGGCTCAACAACTCCGTGGCTCCGCTAGTGCATGGTGGGCAAGTTTCACCGCCGCTCTTCCCGCCGGTACACAAGTGAATTGGCCGGACTTCTGCATCGCATTTCGCGCGCATCACATTCCCTCCGGTCTCCTGAAGCGCAAGTTGCAACAATTCCTCAATTTGAAGCAAGGTACCGGAACCGTGCAAGAGTATGCGCGGAAGTTCAACTACTTGGCTCAATATGCATCCTATCATGCCGACACGGATGACAAGAAGAAGGATTGTTTTCGTTCGGGGCTAAGCCCGAAGCTGCAAGATCGCATGGCTCAAGTCACTACCGGCACGTTCAATGATTTGATGAGTGCCGCAATTGTGCAGGAAGATGCTATCCGTACTCACCAAGAGGACAAGAAAAGGAAGCGTGCCGTAGGAAATCCATCGGCTCCGCTCCGCCCAAGTACAATTTGGACATCACTTCCCCGTCCGGACAGAAGTTTCGGGCCGCATTGCCGCCGACGGGGGATCTCGGCAATTTGTGCAACTCATGATTTCATTAGTCAAGCATGTGCAAAAACTTTATAACTCACTCCTATCGTTTTGGATATTCCCTACATCATCACATCACCCGGTGGGAAGATAAAAACAAACCTAGAGTTGAGGCAAGTACCACTAAACCTAGAGAGAAAAATATACCCCTCCTCTCTCATAATTTTAGGTGGGCAAGGAATAGACATAATCCTAGGTATGAGATGGATGAAGCACCATAAAGCCGTTTTGCACATCGATTCCCGAGAAGTTCACCTAAACTCACCACTCCATGGTTCATCTATTCTCCGATTACCCCAACCGAAGTTTTCCACCTCAAAAATCCACCATCTTGAGGGAAAAAGGATTGGGGATATTCCCGTAGTATGTGAGTTTCCCGATGTGTTTCCGGATGACTTACCGGGCATGCCACCCGATCGGGATGTCGAGTTTAAAATTGAGCTCCAACCCGGTACGGCACCAATTTCCCGTAGGCCGTACAAAATGGCTCCCAATGAGCTAGCCATCTTGAAGCAGCAATTGGGTGAGCTTATGGACAAAGGATATATTCACCCTAGTTCATCTCCGTGGGGATGCCCCGCTCTCTTGGTGAAGAAGAAAGACAAGACGCTACGTCTATGTGTGGATTATCGCCATCTCAATGCGGTAACTATCAAGAATAAATACCGACTCCCTCGGATTGATATTCTCTTTGATCAATTAGTTGGTGCTACGGTCTTCTCCAAAATTGATCTCCGATCCGGTTACCATCAAATCAAGATCCGCGCTGAAGATATCCCAAAAACCGCATTTTCTACGCAGTATGGCCTCTTTGAATATCTCGTCATGTCTTTTGGGCTTACGAATGCCCCGGCTCATTTCATGTACTTGATGAATTCGGTCTTCGTGCCCGAGTTGGATAAGTTTGTCGTGGTCTTTATTCACGACATTCTTATTTATTCGATGTTCGAAGAAGAGCATGCCAAACACCTTCGCATTGTTCTCCAACGGCTTCGTGATCATCAATTGTATGCCAGGTTTAGCAAATGTGAATTTTGGTTGAAGCAAGTTCCTTTCTTGGGTCATATCATATCCGCGGAAGGTGTTGCCGTTGACCCGAGTAAGGTTGAAGAAGTGCTTACTTGGAAATCCCCAAGATCGGTGAGACAAATCCGAAGTTTTCTTGGTCTTGCCGGTTATTATCGGAAATTCATTCCCAACTTTTCAAGCATAGCCAAGCCTATGACAAAATTATTGGAGAAAGATGCCAAGTTTAAATGGAGCCGTGAATGTGAAGAAGCTTTCCAAACTCTCAAGAAGCATTTGACATCCACTCCGGTGTTAGCCCAAGCCGACATCACCAAACCGTTTGACGTGTATTGTGATGCGTCCGGCACCGGTCTAGGGTGTGTGCTAATGCAAGAAGGTCGTGTCATTGCTTATGCTTCTCGTCAACTCCGCAAGCATGAACAACACTACCCTACCCATGATTTGGATCTAGCCTCGGTTGTCCTTGCTTTGAAAACTTGGAGGCATTATCTACTTGGAAATCTTGTCAATCTCTACACCGATCATAAGAGCCTCAAGTATATCTTCACCCAACAAGAATTGAATATGAGGCAACATCGATGGTTGGAATTAATCAAGGATTATGAGTTGGAAATTCATTATCATCCGGGTAAAGCTAATGTCATTGCCGACGCTTTGAGTCGCAAGGATCAATGCAACCATATTACCGGTCTGTACTACGAAAAATTCGGAAATTTCAGATTCTAGTGAACCAAGCTTTCGAGTTATTCCCTATGGCTCATTATACAATGTAGCTCTCATTCCTACCCTTCGTGAGGAAATTATTGAGGCACAAAAGAAGGATGAAGGAATGGAATTTATTCGGCAAAAGATAGAAAAAGATGCCGCTACATGTTTCCGACAAGATGCCGATGGTGTATTATGGTTCAACCAACGTCTCGTTGTTCCGAAGAATATGGAATTACGGAATTGAAGGCCCCCGCTCCGGCCGTCGCCTCCCCGTCCGGCCGCTCCCTAAAAACGGCACGGAGGCCAAATTCCCACCCCGCTCTTCGTCACAATCATTGCCTAGCTTCCTCCCCTTCTCTCCGCACCGCCGCCCTACTCTCTCCCTCACCGCAGCTCGCGCAAGAGGTGAAATCGGCGTCGCACGCCGCCTAGGTGGGCCGTCTCTCCCTTCCTTCTTCGCCATCTCGTGCGCAAGGTCGTGCTCGACCCCCTGCCGACGCGCTGCCCCCTCCCTGCTCCAGGTCTCCGGGAATTGCAGAGAGATTCCGCCGCCGTCGCCGCCTCCTCGCCACCTCCCCGACGAGACCCACGTTCGGCCGGCCCCTCCACCGCGCGACCCCACGCCGCCCTCCTCCGTGCGCAGGTGAAGCTTCCCGGCCAACCCCGTCACTCTCTATCCCTCTGCGCCGGAGCGCGCCGCCGCCGGAGTTTCCACGAACGCCGCCGCTCGCCGCGGCCCATCTCCCGATCGTCGCGGGCCCCCGTAGACCCCACCGTCACGTTCCCCGCGCCGCGCCCTCCGTTTCCACCAAAAGGCATAGCTTGCGCTGCCCCGGAGCGCCGCCGCGGCCGATCTCGTCGGCGCCGGCCGCCGCTCGCCGGCGCGCGGGCCCAGCCCCTTTTAAATTTGCCCTAGTGGCAATCTCAGTAAATAGATCAAACTTCGTTTGAGTTTGAAAAATTCATATCTCCCGTTTGAAAGATCCAAAAATTACGAACTAAACTGTATTGGAAACTACAAAACCTGTACTTTCATAAATGTAACATGAGCTAGCCAGATCTGGACGTTTTCTTAATTTTACAAAAATGTTAAAAGTCAACCCCTGAAAACTCATCTAGCTCATAACTTTAAAACTATAGATCCAAAAATAATGCCACTTGGCCAGAACCTTCACCTAAGCATACTTGAATTATTGGCACTGGAAGATCTGCATTTCATTACATATTTTTCAAGTTATTGCATTTCTTGCATTCTCTATATTTAATTTTTAATTAAATCTATATACAGTATTTTTGCATGAAACTTGGTAATTAATTTCCCTGGTACTGTGAATGTGTAGAAAATCCCATGTTAATTTTTGAGCATGTTAAATAATTATTTGTGCCAACCCTAGATCTAATTCCGTAAAAGATTAATTTCAGCACATGTGTAAATGGTTTATGCCCCCTAGTGGCAATCTAGAAATTGCATGAAGCTAAATGTTACTAACCTTATCCATGTGCACCCTTACCAAAAAAACAGCATACATGCATTACTCTCATCATCGACCTTGTGTTCATGTTATTTATGCATTGCATTTCATTTCTTAGGTGGCGACGCCGAATTGATCCCGCCGGAAGAGACGATTGCAACACTCAACGCTTGTGAGGCTAGTGCTAACTTCGATCAATCTCAAGGCATGCCCCGGTGCATTCCTATTATTTTTAAATGTCTTTCTTTTATCACTATATTAAGGATGATGAATGTGCATGAAAGTTCTAGGAGTTGATTGGAAATCCACGCGCATAAAATCCCTATATGTCCTATGTTGCTCATGTGTCATGTCCTCGTTAGAAATGCTATGCTATACTTATGGAGTCAACGATAGAATGGGAACCTCACTTATGGCTTATGATTAAATTTGAATATGATGAATTTGGTTAAAATTGAGAACACCCCATTGTGGCTCCGCGAACAAGTTTGAGTTGTGTACCACTTGCATACCTTTCTTATGGGGATTGGTAAACCTATGTAGCTTGTAAGTTGTAAAGTGAGCCGGATATCTCACCGACCCGGAGGTGATGTGTATGGTATGGTGGTTGCACGGGTTGAGGACCGTTGGAGAGTACACGGGTTAAGCCTTGGGCGTGTTGTTGAACGGTCGTAAGGGGACGTGTACTCGGGGTCGATGGCCCCGTGTTTTGCTTTATGATGAACTCGCGAAAGGTAGCCATATGCGTTCTTAAATGATGGGTATGTCGTGCATTTGGGTCTTTCCTGCAGGATTATTAACTCGATAATTATCGCCGTTTCCTCTCGGTTAATGAGTACTACTTGATTCGAGCAGTTCGCAATGTGTAGTAATGGAAAGAGGATGAATAGCTTGCTGTTTTATATTGATACAAAATTGTATTGCAAATTCTTGTATTGCTAGTATGCTCACTAAAGTTTCCCTTATGCAACAACCCTATTAATTTTGGCTAAGTGATAAAAGTGCCAACCTAATTAGCATAGGTGCCGTTTTATGCAAAAAATGACAAGTTAAACCGGTCAAGCCCCATGCATCTAGGTGTCGGTCTTAGAAGGCCAATTTGACGGGTAAGACTTGCGGAGTATGCTAGATACTCGAGGCTTTGCCACTACATGTGTATTTACAGGATTCCCGCAAGCCGGGTTTTGCGATTGTTGTGGTAAGGTTGTGTGGGATGCAGAAGAGCCCAAAGAATGGACCATTGAATGGGTTCCTAGCTCTCCAACCCATGATGAGTGAGCCGTGGCCTAGGCCGGCACGGTTCGCATAAGTTATCTATGTATCGTCGTGTTATGTAATCGCTTCCGCACTTCATTTCGAACCAAGATCATGGTTACGTAAACTTAAATTTGAACCTAATGTATCTTTTATTCGGAACTCTATATTGTAATCGAGACTTAACTATGCAAACTTGCAAATCGTGTATGTTTGTTAATGTGATGCTATGTATGGTTGCTTCGTCAATCATCTCCCAAGGCGATCCGTACCACACGTAACTATCTTTCGGGATATGGGTGTGACAGATCTCGTGTATAGTATGAAGGTACAAATCTACCCCGCATGACCCGTTTCAAAGCTTCCCAAGTCTCGTGGTATGTTATTAGGATTTTTCTTGCCATGTTCTATCCACCAAACAGAAGCAAAATCGGTGAATTCACTAGTAGCAGCCCTAACTCTAGCATTCTCAGGAAATTCATGACAAGCAAACTTTTGATCAACAACTATCTCCCAAGTAATGTATGCATCAGGATCATATTTACCATCAAAAGGAGGTATCTTAAATTTGATCTTAGAAAACGCATCATCGTTACGTACCTCACGACGACGGTGACCACCCATACCTCAACGATTACGATGTAGTCGACGGCGAGCATGAGCGTCGGGATCATTGAGCTCGAGTATCGGCAACATAGTTTTCACCCCAGCTTGTCCTCAACTTCTGCCTCGTCGTCTTCACGCCTCTTATCCTCTTGTCGCTGATTGCTGCCCTTAGCCATGAAGTCGTCGAAACGCCTCAATACAGCAGCAAGGCTTGCATCCATACGAGTAATGGATGACTCCATGGTCCCAAGCTTGGTGTTGGTGCTGATCGGAGAAGTCTCTAACTGCCCAAGCTTCTCATTTGTCACCTGCAAATCTCCATCCAATCCTTCCGTGTGCATCTTCACCTTGCGCTCAAAGTACCCTATGATGCCCTTGGTGCATGGAGAATGTCCATCCAGGACTTGTTCATTAGACCTCGACATGGTTAGGTGCACAAGAACAAACAAATAGAGAGCAAGTGAAGAAACAAAAAAAAAAAAAACGAGCCCCTATACTACTAGAATGTAGCTAATGCAAGGCTCTCACTCTCAAGCTGAACCACAAGCTCATACCAATTCTCACCTTGCTCAACAGGAGGGGACGGCAACCAACAAGTCGAGTATCCGAAGTCTGTAGGTGGGCTGGAAGTAATGCACAAGGAAGTACTAGTACCACGTTAGTTATAAAAAGCAAGCTGAATAATCGTTCAACGGTGGTACCTTGTCTGGTCCTAAGCTAGACCGTGTTAGAGACACGAGCCTAGACACAAAGGAAAGCCACAAAGTACCAGCGAACTAAGAACAAGCAGCAAAGAGCACCGCTTTTTTTTTCCTTTTGTTTATTATTATTATTATTATTTGAATTCTTTTTCTCTTTTTTCTTAACTCACAAACAGATTATATGAACAAACGACTTCAAATGATCAAGTCTCCACACAAACTTTTTTATTGTGGAGAGAGGCGAGGGTAAATCGGTAATTAAAAGAGAGAGAGAGTAAGGCCCAACTCGAATATGTAGGATATGTGTGTGCTAAATGCGGGGAGTGGAGTGGCCGAGCACAAATAACAAGCCGCGTACCAGCAGGTATTAGACCCGGATAGAGAAAAAAAAATTTGACTCGATTACTGGATCGTATTCAACTCGAGTTGTCACAGAAACCTTATTCACGTGTTCTCCACTCGGATTCAACACAACTATAGGACTGACTTTAGCAACAGATTTTCAGACTTGATTCCAAATAGGATATTGGGTTGGACTTGATGAAGACCGGCGAAACGAGGAATAAGAGTGGCAAATTGTGTTACGAACTCGAAACTCTAAACGACTAAACTTATGACCAGCAAATCGACGCAACCGCTGCAACGGAAAACTCAAGACCTAACTAAGAAGTACTAGTAATGGCTCAAAGAGTCTATGGGATTGTAGGAACTAATCTCCTATATATGTATGTATTTTTTTGGGCTTTTGTGGGGTGATAGGAAATAAAAAACAAAGGAGAAGAGGGGATCTCTCACCGATAAACCTTGCTCCGATTACCAACCGATATGAAACCCGTGAGGTTTATTCCCGATCTTTCTATGAGAGTAGAAGATAGTTCAATTGATGATGAAGTCGACGTTCACGGCCCGACTACAACAGCCCAAGGACGTTGCGCCTTAGCAACCGATACACCGCCTCCAATGGTCGTCGTGATCTTGTGGTGCACGACAACCCGGCCACGAGGGCACTCGTCCTGCAAGCAATCGAGAACAAGCAAGAACAAGTGGAAACAAGCACTGAATTGCTAGATTAAATTAAAGGTTCACAACTGAAAACACAATATGGTGGGGTTCCGAAGATGAATGGCAGGCAGAAAACGCGCGCTGCAGCAAGTAGCAATAGCTAACTCTAATCAACAAAACCCAAGTGTTCTTGGCGGCGGCCAAGGGGTATAAAAACGTGAAGGGACGACCATAGGGGTGCCGGAGTCGTCCTCCAACCCTAGGACGCGTCCTTAGTGGACTCAACTTGACACGGCCCGTTGGGCCAAAACTGGACAGTTCTGATATCTTTGCACTTAAATGAAGATTGCGGTCGACTCGGAGCAGATATAGACTTGATCTCGGATCCGTTGGAAAGTAGACTCCGTGATCTTTCCATGCTGTGCTTGAACACCCAAAACGGAGTCCGTACAAAGTCGTGGCAGCTATCAAAAGTCAGCCTTTTTCTGGAGTCCGAATCCAGCCAGCGCGAGTCCGTTTCCCTTTAGCTCCTGTCCATCGTTCCTAAGCAAAACAAGAGTGCAAACGTTTCCATGGTCTAAACAGGATTGAAAAGAGCCTAAGAACGAACTCACTTGATTGTTCAATTGTCGAGCACGAGCACGCGTAATTGGTCCAAGTAATAGGGTCCTGTGTAGGTATGGACGTATCGATGGTGTTGATGTCCTCATCGGATATAAACATTATACCCTTGATTGCCATTAGAACACTAGAATCAACCTAGATGTATTGTTAACTATGTTAACGATATAATAGTATCATACTTAGGAACTGTTACTATCTATCATCATACACCTTGTCTATGAAAATGGGTGAAAATGTGTTTGGTGGTGTGTGTTGATGGGTGGGTGATTAGACCAACTGTGTTAAGGTGAAGTTGGGTGGAAAAATTGATACCGGTCGTGGGCGAAACTCCTAGTACTAGTGTAGAGTACTTGAGATTTAGGTGTTGTCCATTTGCGATGGACAAGTGTTTGCCCTGCCATATAAGGACCGGTTCTTCGGACCCCAAATTGGTGATTTAGTGTACAACCACATAACCTGTTATGGGCAGGACTCGTTAGCAACACACGAAACACACAAGAACACATGATTTTAGATAGGTTCGGGCCTCTCGAAGGAGAGTAATACCCTACGTCCTGTGTGTTATGTATTGCCTTTAGCAGATTGCTAATTGCGAGTTGTCTGGAGAGTTTTCGAGGGTCCGTGCTCCGCCTTATATATACGGAGGAGCTAGGGTTACATGTAGAGTCCTAGTCGATTATATGAATTACATATTCGGAAGCTTTCCTTATAGATTCAGAGTCCTAATAGACTACAAATCGCTCCTTTACTTGTTGTTCAAGTCGTCATGCGTCGGTCTTGACGCCCGCCTTATTTCCATACCGGTATATGGAAACTTGTATTATTCCATACCGGTCGGGGACCACTCTATGGGCCCGCTCCGCCAATCTTATCTTCATAGATTTGTCACTGTATCTCCAATTATCCATTCCTTTATCATTTGTATACCCGTAAGGTAAGTATACTCGTCGAGTCTTAAACTCGGCACTAGTACTACCCGGTCCCTCACGAGCGTGAAATTCGATGGTGCAATACACGAAACACACAAGAACACGCGATTTTAGACAGGTTCGAGCCTCTCGATTGAGAGTAATACCCTACGTCCTGTATGTTATGTATTGCCTTTAGCAGATTGCTAATTGCGAGATGTCGGAGAGTTTTCGGGAGGTCCCCGCTCCGCCTTATATATCCGGAGGAGCTAGGGTTACATGCGAGTCCTAGTCGATTACATGGATTACATATTCAAAAGCTCTATCTCTAAACTTTCCTTGTTAATTCGAGTCGTAACAGATTACAAACTATTCTTTTACTTGTTGCTCAAGTCATCATACGTCGGTCTTGACGCCGATCATATTTCCATACCGGTATATGGATCTTCTATTATTCCATACTGGTCAAGAACCATGTGGGCCCTCTCCACCAATCCAATCTTCATTAATTTGTCACCGTATCTCTACTTATCCATTTCATTATCATCTCGTATACCCGTAAGGTAAGTATACGACAAGCAGCCCCGAGTAATTTTTGATTTGACCTTGAATAAGACCGACCAGTCTTCCGCATGTTGGTTTGATTCCATGGCAAGATTAAAAAGAACTCCAATCTTCTGCAATACTTCTTCTTTCTTCAAGACACTTCAAAAAGCCAAAAAATTGGTATTTTATGCTCCCTACCACCTAATTACGTAAGCAAAAACAAAAGTATTTTCATTCTAGTGCACCGGTTAGGTGCACCCAATTGGGTATAGCCCCCGACTCTTGGATCATTTGAACTCCTTTTAAATAATGCAAGAGTCCACTAGTTGATTCTTCATTATTTCCTTCAATATGCAATTTCTACAGACCGCTCCTTTCAATTTCTATTATTTTCCACTTCCCGAGATCTCTGCAGATCGCGCTTGAACATGGTGCACCGGTCGAGTGCACCTAATTAGGTATAGCCCCGACTCTTGTATCATTTGAGGATCGCAAATAAAGCAAGAGTCTTTTTTGAGAGACTATGCTTGATTATTTTCCATCAAATCACATTCCTATCAGCAATTTCGGCCAAGAACATATTTTTCGGACCGGTCGAACCAGTCATGCCGCATATCCTTTAAATATTCATACCCAGATTGATGTAACAGACCGTTCAAATCAGTCTTAACTTTAATGTACTTAGTTAATTTTAACTAAGGAGCAAAATCCTGGTTGACCGGACCAGTTTGTTCCCTATATTCTCACATCGTCTCGAGTCTCCAAGGCCTATAATCAGTCGGATGATTAACACCCATAGCCTAAGGCATCCATTAAAATTGAGTTAGGCAAGATCCAAATCATCTTCGATCTAACTCTTTCATACCGCCAAATAATTTAATTCGGCACTATATTAATCCAATGATCCGAAAATTTCATATTTCAGACCGCTTTTTTATTCACAAAAAATCTCTCATGATTGTAATAATCATGTTAACTTATTCTTATGACCGTTAGGTCATAATTGCATAGTCAAACCATAAATCTTTAATGCTAAATTTATTGGGCTGTAAATAACGGCCCAATAACTTTCCGACTCCGAGCCCGACTCGGGTACCTATAAAAGAAAACGAAGGGTCGACCTAGGTCAAACTCATTCCCGAAACTCCATACGCGCCCATCATTCATCCTTGTTCTTCGGACATTACGATCATATCTCTTCCTTTCCGCATAAACCGGTCTCCGATTTCCTTTATCCGTCCTTCAAGATGGGCAAGACGAAATCTGCCTCCAATCCTTCTTCCTCATCCGCTGTTCCTCGCAATCAACTTCCTTTTAGCATACATGATTTGGGTAATAGCAAGATTACCGAAGCATCTCTCAATGAAGCGGTTCCGGATGGGTATCTTCCCTCGCAACCCATTCCGAACCGGAGTGCCCCCACTCCTAGCCAAATTCCATGGGGAATAGAGGATTCCCAACAGCTTAGTTTTCAAATCATTCTTCCTTCGCGGCCTCGATCTTCCTTGTTGCTCCTTGTTTAGAGGATTGCTCTTTTTCTACGGATGGGAGTTAGTAAATCTAAATCCGAATTCCATCCTTCGGATCGCGTTTTTCATTCATCCGTGTGAAGCTTTTCTTGGAATCCGTCCCCATTTTAAGCTTTTCCAAGTACCTTTTTCAAATCCGTCCGCTTCCCTCATCGGATCACCAAGCTGCAGTAGGTGGGGTAGGAATACAATGCTCGGAGCACCGACGAGTACTTCTCCCTGTCATTGAATAAAAGCTTGTCTCACTCGGAAAAATGGGTGGTTTTTCCGTGACAACCCCCAACCCGCTCTTCCCCCTTTCGGAGCCAAAGTAGCCAAAGATTTGCCTTTCAAAGACATCAAGGACAAACTTAAAGGAGATGAAGAGGTCCTTGGTCTCCTGGCAAGCATCAAACATCCGAAGGAAGTCATAGGCATCACCGCCGAGACGGTCCTTTGGAGTTTCATTGTTCGAGGAGTTTAGCCATTGAAAAGGAAAGAGCATCCAGCATGGTCTTTCAATGAGGATATCGCTAATCCATTGGATCGGAACACCTCTTCCCGATGTAGATCGGTTAGAGAAGCGTATAAAGAAGATGCTCCAGCCTGGGCAGGATTTAACATGATGCTAGAGGGTGGGTCCGGCATTCGAGTATGTCAAAGCCTCAAGACCTCGTAAGTATTCTCCTTCTTCTTGAGTTCCCGTATTTTTTATCATCATACCATTATTCATATATTGTTATTGAATGTAGAGAATGGACAACTATAGAAGTCATCCCCCACTTTCCCCCAATGACACCTGGAGAGAAGATTACGAGACCAACACCGCTCCTCTTGCTGTTCAAGCCGGTTTGCCTCCCCCACTCGACTCAAGGGACTTCGGACCGGTCATTTCTTCCGTCGATTGGGGTAACTCCAAAAATCTCCAGTTCCGGAAAGGTTATTGTCGAGGGAAAAGATTAACGCTGCCGCGTGGCAGCATCCGGTCCCACCTAGCACAGGATTAACACGAGCCACGTCATCACAAGAGGCCGGCCCGCACCCGAACAATCCAGCCGGAGAACGACCTTGGTGCCTTACTCAAGGACGTCCGCTCGCACGACCATGACCGCCTTGGTCGAGGGGTTCCGTCCCGCACGACCTTGGTCGCTCGACCTTCGTACTCGAGTTCCATACTCGAGCTGCGGGCTCGACCTCGTGACTCGACCGCCAACCGCATTAATTCCCAACTGCCCCGGCGCCCACGTGGGCGTTACTCGGAAATCATTGGCGGGAGGCCCGAGCCCATCCCTGCTGCCACCACCTGCTCCCGTCGAGGCACGCCGACGGGACATGCCGTTCCTGTTGCCCGACAGGAGTTGGCGTGGACCGAAGGCTCCGGGAGAAGTCATCGTTTGTCGACGTACGGACGTACGACCTCCCGTCACGCCCATCGAACAGGTGTAAGTCGAGGTCGAACTCGAGTTACGCTCCGTCTCGCACGACCTACACCTACAAGCTCGAGTCACGGGAAAACCACTCCCCGCCTCGACCACGTCCGAATCATCATTGCGCTCGACAAGAAGGACGGTATGGCCTGTCCCGTCCAACGACTCTACAACGACGCCATCCACGGCTCCTCCAATCACGGAACACTCCATCCCGGTACTCGCAGCTACAGGAACGACGCGACCACCCGGTCAACCCTTCCGTAACGTACGAGAAGAGGGCTGATGGGACAACACCGAAGCTTGACTAACTCTCTCTCTCTCTCTCTCTCTCTCTCTCTCTCTCTCTCTCCTCGTAACTCGGGCTCCACCCCGTGACAATAAAGGGGTGCGAGCCCTCCCCACGCGCACGAAACACGCACACACGAGATAACGAATAACACCGAAGAACACAACACGCCACACACGCTACTTTTCGCAAGGGACTTGGAGCACGCTGCTCTCCCACCTCTCCTGTACTCGCATTTCCATTTTGGCGCAAGGAACACGACGCCGTGACACCCCCGCCCCCCCGCCGGACGTAGGGAGCTTTCCCGAACCAGCCTAAACCCTTCGTGTCTTCCCTTGTGCACCATCCGGCCTAAAACGCGTGATCCCCGGGATAAATTCTACCGCCGGTGGTTCGAACACCGACAGTTGGCGCGCCAGGAAGGGACCGTTGCGCGTTTTCGCTAGCTTTCTCTCTTCCCTCATGGCACGGATGGCTGATTCCGAGCTTTCGTTTTGGGCTCCCGGCACCGTCGTGCGCTTCGAAAGCCTCGACTTTCTTGCCACTCCCGAGCGGACGCAGTACGCGTCGAGCCGTCGGCGCCGCGGGCCCCGTGGCCACCCCCGTCGCCGCGAACGCGACTCGACTCAACGCTCTCCCGGGGACGGCCGACCCCACGGAGGGAGAATTCGTTGGAATGGTTCTCCATCCCTCCGAATCCCTCTTCGACCTCCTCGACGCCGGGAGGACGAGGACTCCGATCGGGGCAGCAGCGACGACGCCCATGGCCAATCCCGCGAGTGCAATGTAGTGCATGTCGCGAGAGCGGGTGCCCGGAGCGCCGTGGGAGCCGGCCGCACGCGACGAGCTCGGCGCTCCCGGGACCCCGGCGGCCCAACGTGCGCACACCGCACCTCCGGGCGACGACGATCTACGAGGCTCGCCTCCGGGCTAGGCGTCCGGAGCTGGAGGAGGCCCGCCGTGGTCTCGAGGAGGAGACCGCGGCGGTGGAGCGGGAGTTACAGCAGCAACGCCAGCACGCGGAGTGCAACGCGCGTCAAAGGGCTCGCCACGTCCACCGGCAGATCGCCGACGATGTCGGGGCGAAACCCAAGCACTTTCCTCGCGCCGGGCAAAACGTGGCTGCGGCAGCCGCGTTGCTGAAAACCCTCCCCGTACAGCCGACTCCCGAGGCACAACGAGTGCGAGAGGGAGATGGTCGCGCTCCTCGCTAAGGCGACGGAGCACCACGTGGAGAGCTCGCAGCGGCGCGCTATGTCTGTCGAACCGGCGCGCCAGCACCGGGCGGCGCTACTCCCAAGCGGGGGTTCGGCGCACGCTTCGTACGGCAGCCCGCGCAGCCGGGCCAGCCCGAGCCTAGGCAATCGGTAAATTCCCGCATCGGAGCTGCTCGCGACGCGCGCTCGACCCTTGATGCGCGCCGCCGCGCTCAGGACGACAGGAGCCCGTGCCTCGTCCGTAACCCCCGCCGCGGAGGCCGGGCGACGTCGAGCACGACCGGAGCCGGAGCCCGGACCCCGGGTCCCGGGGTCTTCGGCTCCGCGATTAGGGGAGCGACCTTCCCCCGCGCTTCCGTCCCCGACGACGGTCGCCAAATATGCGGGGAGTCGAACTCCTCCCTCCGGCTAGAGGAATATCGCCTTGCATGCCAGGCCGGTGGCGCGAGCGACGATCTCGCCATCATCCGGAACCTACCCTCGTACCTCGCCGACTCCGCGAGAACGTGGCTCGAGCGCCTGCCCGCGGATCAAATACGGTCATGGGCCGACCTTCGAGAGGTTTTCGTGGGCAACTTCCGGGCCACGTGCGCCCGCCGGGTAAACCCCGGGAATTGAAGAACCGTCGGCGGAAGCCGAACGAGCCGCTCCGGGATTACATTCGGCGTTTCTCCCGACGCTGCAACGAGCTACCCCACGTCGTCGACGCGGACGTCATCGGGGCCTTCCTCTCGAGAACGAACTGCGAGGCTCTAGTTCACTAGCCGGGTCGAAGTTGCCCGCGAACGGCTCGAGAGCTTCTTGACATCGCCACGAGTCACGCTTCGGCGAGGAGGCGGTCGGTGCTCTCCTTCACCGCGACACCCCGAGAAGGGGAAGGGCAAGCGGACCGACGGCAACGCCGGAGGAGGACCCTCCGGCTCCAAGCCCAACAAGAAGAATAAGTCGCAGTCGAGTGATGGTCCCATGGTGGCCGCGACCGAGAAGAAGGGCACGAAGCAGCCCAACAAAACCCTCCCGACCACTTCGAGAAGAAGTGGAACGGGCCGTACCCTAACCACGAGTTCCCCGTCAAGCACTTGATGCGGGACCGCTCGTTGATGAAGAAGTTCATCACGCAGCATGGGCGGAAGGGGCGCCCCCAGCGAGACCAGGAGGAGAACGTCGGAGTCGAGGGCGACGTCGGCAAAGAGAACGACGAAGGCTTCCCTCGAGCGGAGGGTTGTTTGATGATCTTCGCGAGCTCCGACGCTCGCCCGGTCGACGCTCCGTCAAGCTCGAGCGTCGCGAGGTCTTCGCTGCGGAGCCTGCGACCCCGCCTACCTCAAGTGGTCGGAACTCCCGATCACGTTTGATCGCGCCGATCATCCGGCGCGAGTTCCGCGGCCGGGCCGATACCCGCTCGTGGTCGACCCCATCATCGCCAAGACACGCCTCTCTAAGGTGTTGATGGACGGAGGCAGCGGCCTCAACATTCTATACGCCGATGTCCCGGATGCCGTGGGCATCGAGCGCTCGCGCATCCGCCCGAACGGTTCGCCGTTCCATGGCGTCGTTCCTGGAACGCAGGCCGTTCCCATCGGGCGGATCGACCTACCCGTCACATTCGGGACTCCTTCGAACTTCCGAACGGAGACCCTCACGTTCGAGGTGGTTGGATTCCCAAGAGTCTACCACGCCATCCTCGGGCGGCCGTGCTACGCGAAGTTCATGGCCGTCCCGAACTATGTCTACCCGAAGCTCAAGATGCCCGGGCCGAAGGGAGTCATCACCGTGGGCGCGTCTTTTCAGCACGCCTACCGGTGCGACGTCGACAACTGCGACCTGGCCTCGCGCGCACTTGGCCTCCACCACCGAGCCGGCGGTCATCGTGGAGCAGGTAGTCGAGGACCCCCGCAGGCGAGCCGCAAGACGGCCTCTTTTGAGCCGGCGGAGGGAACCAAAGAGGTCGTCCTCGACCTCGAGGGAGACGAGAAGAAGACGGTGCGTATCGACACCTCCCTCTCCCCCAAATAGGAAAGCGTGCTCGTCGATTTCCTCCACGCGAACGCCGACGTCTTCGCGTGGAAGCCTTCGGACATGCCGGGAATTCCGAGGGAAGTCGCCGAGCACTCCTTGCATATCGGGCCGGGTTCCAAGCCGGTGAAGCAACGCTCGTGGCGCTTCGACGAGGAGAAGCGCAAGGCCATCGGGGAGGAGATCGCGAAGCTTTTGGCGGCCGGGTTCATCAAGGAGGTGTATCACCCCGAGTGGTTGGCTAACCCCGTTCTTGTACGAAAAAGAATGGGAAATGGAGAATGTGTGTTGATTATACTAGCCCGAATAAGGCCTCGTCCCAAGGATCCTTTTCCTTTACCACGCATTGACGAAATAGTCGACTCGACCTCCGGGTGCGAAACCCTCTCGCTTTCTAGACGCGTACTCCGGGTACCACCAAATAGCGCTCGACGAATCCGACCAACTCGCAACCTCCTTCATCACGCCCTTCGGCTCGTATCGCTATACGACGATGCCGTTCGGGCTCAAAAACGCCGGTGCCACGTACCGCAGGTTTATCCAGAAATGCTTCGACTATCTCATCGGAGATATCGTCGAAGCCTACGTGGACGACATCGTCGTCAAATTGTAACAACTCTCGGAAAATAATGCATTTCATGTCATCATGAGCATGTCATTCACATGATTGCATTTCTAAGGATATCAAATTTTGTGTTAGTAATAAACACATAAAATAACAAAATAGATAAAGAAGAAAGGAAGTGTTAAAAAGAAATAAAATAAGCAGAAAATTCATGTTTAATATTTTCCATGGCTCAAACATTATAAATAAAGATTTATGAAAATGTCCTGAAAGTATTTTGTTTTGTAAAAAATATTTACAAGAAATAACCAAAGCTTCTTTTATTAATTTAAGCTATGAATTTTAATCCGAAAATGATTTGGAATTTTTACCTGGACTTAATAGGAAAAATGCCTAAAATACTTTCATTAACGCCCCTGGAAATTTTGGGAATTTTTAGAGCTCCGGAAGGTTGCTTTTTAATTTCGCGAAAGGCTAAGGGCGTTTTTGCAAAATGACCGGGCCGGCCTACGAGCCGCCTCTCTTCTTCCTCTCTCCCTCACCGCGTCTCGGCGCCGACCGCGGGAACCGCCTTCCGGCGGCGTCGCCACGCAGCTGCCTCGCCTCGTCGCCCGCACCGCCTCCCGGACAAGCTAAAAGCTCGCCCGGCCTTATCTTCCCTCTCCTCTCGCTCATTTGCTCCTAACCCTACCGCCATTGCTTCCCCTCCGTCGTCGCCGGCGCCGGCCCGCTCTCGGTGACTCCCCGTCCACACCCCCACCGCCGGAGGCTCCGCCGGGACCTCGTGAAGCTTCCCCACCCGTTCAATCAACTTGAGCATCCCCGCTCCGTCATGGCGAGCTAGTTTCCCTCCACGGCCCTTCACCGTCGTTCTTCTGCCGCCTCCACAATTCGATGAGCCATGGTGAGCTGTTGTTGCTATTTTCTCTTCATAGCGATGCGCAACTAGATGCTTGAGGTTCCCAGTAGCTCACCCTTGCTTTTATTCCACGAGAGCCGGGCAATCGCCGTTCTTCCGCAAGTCCGGTCGCCGCCGTCTCCGCCCTCCCGGTGAGCACCCCTTTCCACGCGTGCTCATGTTCCTATCTCTTCGAGACGGGCTTGCGCATGCTCCGTAGGAGCTCCCCAACTTGTTTTCCCTAATTTTCATCCGAGTGGAGCGAGCTCGCGCCATGGCCGGAGCTTCCGCCGTGGTCGCCTCTCGCCGTTGCATAGTCTCCGGTCAAGCTCGTGTGCGCGCGTCCCCACCGAGAGGGTTCGCCTAGTCGTGTAGAGTCCGTAGGTGCCTTCGCGGCGAGCATTGAGCCAAGCCCGGCCAACCCCGGCCGTCGCGCCGCCGCTGGTCCCCCGCCGCGGTGGTGCCACACCGCGGGCCATACGCGGGTGGGATCGCGTGTGGCCACGTGGAGATTTCGTGCGCCAACCCCGTGGTCTTCCGTGTGGCACAGAATCAAATTTAATTTTAAAAAATTCGTAGAAAATTCATTAAAAATCGGAAAAATGCCAAACCAAGTTTGTTAAACTCGAGAAAAATAAGATCTATTTGTTTATGAAATAAAATATCTATTTTGAGTAATTTTATTTCATAAATAGTATTTAATCACTTTCTTGGTTTAAAGAAAGCTATTATTTTATGCTAATTAAATGTTTAATTAAGGAAAATAATTTAATTAGATGAAGGAGATACTTGCAGACGAAATTAATTATGAAATTTACTTTTCCAAAATTAAACTTAAACTCTATTATTTTATGTGATCACAATCTAATAACCTTTTATCACTTAAAGTAATGAGTTATTTATTGCTTAATAAACAAGAATAATTTATTAATTATTAACCTAAGTAATTAAGAGACAGAACTAATTAATAAATAATGACCTTGAGTAAACAATTGTTAATCAGCATAATTACTTATTAATTATTGCTTAATGAACATGCTTATCCTTAATTTATCAATTAACTAAGGTGATTAAGCATTAATCATTAATTGTTACTTATTGGACTTAATTAATGAATCCTTGCATAATTTCATCATGAGCATTCATGCATACATGTTTGTAATTCGCAACGCATTGCTGGTCGACTAGGTTCGAAGTGATCGAGGTTCCACCCGAGGTCGAGTCGAGAGCCAAGAATCTCGAAGTCGACCCGACCGCCGAGGAAGCTAACTCCGAGCAAGTATCAAGGCAAGCCCCGATGCATCCTACCTATGTTTTTAAATATTTTTTTTATTTATCACATGGCTCGATTATGTTTGTGCATTAGGTGTTCAGGAATGTTTGATACCCTAGTTGCATTATGGTAGGTTTCCGTTTGTTTATATTATACTGGTACAGGTAGCTCAATAGAGGCTAAGCTTAATTCATAGTGGCAACGGTAGATGTTTTAGGGAATCTTAAAGCATGGAGGCTTTAAGGGTTTTTGTGATGACACTAAGATGATGAGAGTGTTAATAAAGTTGAGACCGGACGGGCCCCGTAGGAGAAAGAGAAAAGACGGAGATGAGGTCTTGCAAGGTGGTAGCCCCGTCCGTGTCTGGTCAAGGACCGTACCGTTGTCGGCTTAGTTGAACAAGTTTGAACGTACCGTACTACATGCTCGGTATCATGGGCCCAGCAAGCTGATGTACCCTATCGCCCCGGAGATGTAGCGTAGCCGCCTCTCTTTTGCCGGCTGTCGGTGAGAGGATAGTCTCACGGGAGGGAGATGGGTCGACCACGAGGGAAGTCGTGGCGTCGCCATACTTCCGGGGAGTTGGAAATGGCTAGTCTGCTGTCAGTGCTAGCGGGAAAGGTTGTCGTATATGATCGGTGTGATGCGTATACGTCGTGTAGTCGGGTTTTGCCATCCGGTATAAATCGATTCGAATCGCTGTCCCTCGCAGTAATGAAGTACCACTTGTTTAGCTCGTCACATCGTAGTAAATACTGGAAGATGAAGATGAGGGATGAAAGGATAAATGATCTATATTATCTTGTCTTGAAAACTTGATTGAAATAGTGATAGGTTGCAAATAGCAAGGCTAATGAACTAAATACCGAGCTAAAATACTCGAAAGTAAGGACCCACCCTTTTAATGCTGTTTTCGCAAAGGAGTAAACCCCACAGACCGTAAAGCGTTTGCATACTAGGCGTCGGCCTCGGCGTGCCATGTTGACGGGTCAGTCTTGCCGAGTATTAGAATACTCGGGGTTTGTTCGTTACCTTTCGGGGAACGAGTCGTACTACCACGACTTGTATGGCAGCTTCCCCGAAGAGGAGCAATGTCCGGAGGGAGGTTCCCTTCGGTGGGAACGTATCCCCACACCATGAAGAGGGAGGACCGCGATGTACGAAGGGCTCGGTGCATCGCGTTGATCGTTTAAGTCTTTTGGAGTTGTATGATAGAACAAGTTTCCGCTGAGTACTCGTAGAATGTTAAACTTCAATAATGTATATTTCCGCTGCACGATCGTTTGTATTTTGAAAACCTGGTTGTATTATACCATGATGTATATATTCGGCTTGTATGAGATGATGTTTCGTTGTAACTCGCCTCGTCGAGTGTCCCTCTCGTTTCGATCCCCGGGTGTCCCGGAGGGGATGTCACACAAATCCAAAAAGGTCGATCAACTCGTGGTCGACCTCGAACGCGTGTTCGCCAAGCTGCGCGAGAACGGCGCTAAGCTCAACCCCGAGAAATGCGTCTTTGGGGTCCCGCGAGGGATGTTGTTGGGATTCGTCGTTTCGGAGCGTGGCATCGAGGCAAACCCGGAGAAGATCATCGCCATCGAGCGCATGGGTCCCATCCAAAACATCAAGGGGTGCAGCAACCACAAAGGAAATCCCTGCTACCTTTTCCGAAGAACAGTCCTCCAAAGCGGTCGAAGAGCGGGTCGTCATTGATGTCGAAGACCCACCACAAGCTACTCTGTTCCGGGCCACGCCGTAACTCCCACCGGGACCGGTTTGGATCGAGAAAATTCCCCGCCGGGCTAGGACTACTCGTAAGGCTCCGGGGGGACCTAGACTTGCCAAGATGGTCGTAGGAGACGTAGAAGATGATAGTTCGAGCGAAGCAAGGAAATTCACAGCTACGGCTCAATGGGATTCTCTTCAAGAAGAAGAGGCTTTAAAAAACTTCTCCGAATCCGGCCGGTATGCCCGCTTGCCTCTTCTAGTCCCTTCTTAATTTCTTCTCATTATAGTCCGACTCTTTGTTTCTTCTTCTAGGTTCTTCTCAAAAACTCGAGGCCAAGAGTGCGATCATCGCTCGTCCCGAGGAAGAACTTCATGAAAATCAAGAGTGGTTGGTTGAACTCGAGTCTCTGCATCGCCGGTCTCGAAGTCCAAAGAAGCCGATCTCGCTAAAGAGGGAAACAAATCTGCTGAATACTCATCAAATGATGGAGGATCGCCGGCAAGAGATCATTAAACTCCGAAAAGAAATACAAAGTAAGCTTTCAATTTTAACGTCAAATTCTTTAACTTTTTATCCTTCCGACTCAGTCTTGTCCGCTCCAAGCACTTGAAAATCTTGTTGCCACTCATAAAAAGGCGAAAGAAATTCTTTCACGTAAAGCAGCTGCTCAAGAACAAGCTCTTTAGGAAGGTTCTCGGATTGAAGAACACAAGGCAGCTCAAATTGCAGAACCGGAAGGCAAGCTTATCGCCAAAGATAACATTCTCGGCATAGACTACGTGCTCCAACAAGATGCTTGAAGCCGACAATCCCGCTTGAAAGCCGAGCTAGCTGAAGCACTAGAGGCAGTCAAAACGGCACAGTACGAAGAAAGAAAGCGCTCCGAGGACCGCACACGAGTCCGCCAGCCTTGCTCTCAAAGCAAAAGAGCATGAGATTCAACGTCTACTTAAGATCGAGACCAAACTTAGGGAGTCTAATGTAACGTCAAAGGCAAGTTTAGGGCTGCGGACATCGGACACAAACGTAAGTTGCTTCTTTCCTATTTTCATTTAAGAAACTCCTTTTTAATACCAATCCGCACCGATAACCTTTCCTTATACTTTTTCGTCTTCTTCGGAGCTTGCTGCGAGCGGTATGCGGATGCTCGAGTATCCGAACGGAGGTCAACCCATTGACCAAAATGAGTTGGATCTTGAAACAGCTATCCGGGCCGACCCCGGGAGGATCGGAGAGCACTCTAAGGGTGTGTTTGGTTGGAGGGATGAACAGGGATGGGACGGTGTCATCCAGGGATATCCCTCTTTTGTCGGTGTTTGCTTCAGCGTCAAGGAGGGATAGTGTCATCCCTCGGAGGAATATTTCCTCAATATGTTGGATGAAGTCATCCCTCAAAATTTGTGGGATGAAGCCATCCACCTTTGTCGATGACGCTTATTAGTAAAAGATTAGTGAGATTTAATGTGTTAAATGAATAGTTAGTATATAATACTAAATAATTAGCATTTATAAGTGCAAAAATGTTAGTTGGTGAGTAGTTTATTAACTAATCTAAGTATGATTAGTGTTAATTAGAAATTGTTATAATTGATTAGAGACGATAATGATTAGATAATATTAATATGTGATATTATATATTATTTTATATTATTACTAATAAATTAAGAATATAACTAGATAATGATCGTTGTCCCCCTCGTCCTCGTCCCTTCAACCAAACAAAAAATAGGGATGACTCTATCCATCGAAACAAACACCATGATGGATGAGCTCATCAAGGATATCATGGATCACTCTGTCCCATCCCTCGTTGACGCTCAACCAAACGCACCCTAAGATGGTTGCCGCATCGGGAGGAGGGCACATCGTCTGTAATAATCCGGCCTTGGACTCCGGTCGAAGACTCGTGATTTCAACTTCATCGGAGAAGGTGCTCACCCGGATACAACCGAAGACCGGTTTAATGAGTTGAAAAATTCACTCATTGGTACGGTTTCTGAACCGATCGAAGATGTTCCTCCGGATCCAACGGGTGTCCCACTAAATGAAGCCGCGGCAGTCCCCGCTCTAGATCAAGATGCTCAAGATGCCGCTGCCGCCTCTAGACAAACAATAGAAGATGAGTACGAAGATCTTGATGCAGATTTATTACTCTCGTCCTCCGATTCCGAAGACACGCTTGATGATCAGCTGGTAGAAGGCCCCAAGACCAAAGATACCGGTGATTCCAAGTGGACTCGCCCGATAGCTATCTTTCGTAGTAGCAGTCTTCTTATTTGTTAAACGAGACAATGCTATCATAGTACGTTGTAATATAAATTTTTATCCTTATGTTGAAATTCTTAATGTCTTCTCTTTTCTTTTAATACTGGTTATAAAAAATTCTCCATCTCATTCCTACTAGTGAAATTCTATACCTAAGAAACTATGGCTATTTCAGCTCGGTGACTATGATTGAATACTAGTTCTAATCAACACATATCACAATGCATAGCAGTAGCTTACTTTAACACAATCTTGCTATATAGAAAAAACAACCAGTCTTTAAGGTTTGAGATCGCATAACATCACAGATCGCTCTTAAAATAGCAGCCTATAGACCAAGTATTCGAAAGAGATGCTTAAAATTTCCCTTCCTAAATATACCAATGAAGCTGAAAACAACAACAATCAATCTCATAGACTGCTCTTAATGCAGCAGCCCTTTGACTAAATGACTGGTTCTAATATTTTGGAATATCATAAAATCACAGATCTGCTCTTAATACAAGCAGCCCTCGACTTGATAAGTTAATTCAAAATTAAAATATCGAGACACAAAAAACACGAACACATTCATATCGGACATAAAGAATACTTTATTATATTATGTAGGAAATTACAAGAAAATCTTTAAGTATAAAAACGACGAAGTTGATCAATATTCCAAGAATTTGGAATTTCCTCTTCCTCTAGGGTCATAAGCCTATAAGCCCTGGTCCGGAAACCGATTTAACCACAAAAGGCCCTTCCTGCACCGGCGACAACTTATGTCCTGTTCTTGTTGGATCGAATCTTCCGAAGCACCAAATCTTCTACTTTAAATTCCCGCGTGCGCACATTGCGATAATGATATCGACGCAGCCCCCGATGATACTTAGCTGCTTGAATCAAAGTTTGATCTCGTAATTCTTCCACGGCAATCAACTCGACCGTGCGCTGATCTTCATACTTCTCTTCATCATAATACCTCACTCTAGCTAACACCATATTCACTTCGTAGGCAACATGGCTTCGGATCCATAGACCAGAGAAAAAGGAGACTGTCCCGTGGCCCGGCTAACGTTGGTACGTAATCCCCAAAGCACCCAGGGCAATTCCTTAACCCACTTTCCCGCATACGGCTTAAAGCGGTCAAAGATTCTAGGTTTAAGATCGGTTAAAATCATTCCATTGGCTGGCTCCACTTGTCCATTACTCGCGGATGTGAAACCGAAGCATACTCGTATCTTAACTCCTAGACTTTCAAGCATAATCCTTGAAAAATTCTGAAGTGAATTGAGGCCCATTGTCGGTAATGATACTATGCGGGACACCAAAACATACGAAGATATTCCGTAAAAACTTGATCGCCCGAGCAGTGGTCGTACCGGTGACAGCTTTCGCTTCAATCCACTTGGAGAATTTATCAACCGCCACAAAAATGTGTGTAAACCCTCCTGGCGCTTTTTTGACTGGTCCAACAATATCTAGTCCCCAAGTTGAAAAAGGCCAAGTCATCGGAATAATCCGTGACTCATGAGCCGGAGTATGAGGTCTGTCGAGCAAAGAATTGACATCCTTGGCAATTTTTAACTACCGTATGCGCATCATTAGTAGTCGTGGGCCAATAAAAACCCTGTCCGAACACCATCCCGACTAGCGTCTTCGAAGAAGCATGATTGCCATAAATCCCCTTATGAATATCTTCAAGCAACTCGAACACCATCAAAGACCGATATGCTTCATCAAAATATTAACTCCACGTCGGTAAAGTTCTCCTTCAAGAATCAAGTAACTTCGTGCCCGGACTTCTAGTCTTTGCTTCTCAACCTTGTCTTTCGGAGTTTTACCGGATCGCAAGTACTCGAGATACGGGGTACGCCAATCAGAATCAATGATCATAACCTCGAGTAATCGAGCCCCTTGTTGTAAGATCGCCTCCTCGATCATTGCTTCTAAGACCGCTTCCTCGGCCTTGGCTTTCAAGATCGCTTCCTCAGCCTCTATCTCTTAATGATGGCATATTCAATACCTCAAGAAAAACACCAGGCGGAACTCGCCTGTCTCGAGGATCCCAATCGGCTAACTCATTCGCAGCAGAATTATTTCTGCGCAGTATATGAGAAAACAGCAGGCCATCAAACTTGTCTTCGAGCTTTCTTACCTCTTGACGGTAAGCCCTCATATGATCATCATGAGCATCCCATACTTTGTTAACTTGACTGATTACAAGCATCGAATCACCGTACATATCTAATCACCCGACTCCTAACGAAATAGCCACCCAAAGTCCATAAAGCAAAGCCTCGTACTCCGCAGTGTTATTTGAAACGCCAAAATGCATTTGCAATACATATCTCGGTGGCTCTTTCGTGGGGTAAGAAGTACCACCCCAGCCCCAACGCACGAAAGCTGCAGGGACCCATCAAAAAACATCTCCCAATACTCCAAAGTCTGAATCGCCTCGCGGACTTGCGTCTCTAGCCATTCGAGTAATAAAATCAGCCAAAGCTTGTCCTTTAATAGCTGTTCGTGAAGAAAAAGTAATCTCATATTGTCCAAGTCCTATAGCCCATTTGACAACTTGGCCAACAACCTCTCGATTATGTACGATATCTCCAATGGCAAACCCAGTCTTGACCTCGATGGGATGCGCTTGAAAATAATGCTTTAACTTCCGAGAGGTTATCACTACAGACATATATCAATTTCTATGAATCGGAGATATCGCATTCGAGACTCGGTAAGGACCTCACTTACAAAGTATACCGGATGCTTGCACCAATTGCAGATGTCCTTCCTCCTTCCGGTCAACTCCTAATACCGTGCTCACAACATGAGTAGTTGCAGATATATATAATTGAATGGTTTCATCAGGTTCCGGAGGTACTAAAACCGGCAGATTATCGAGGTATCCCTTGAGTTGGTCAAACGCGGCTTGCGCCTCATCGGTCCACTCAAACTTATCCCGCTTCTTGAGCAGTTTAAAGAACGGAAGGCCCCCGATTGCCGGTCTTGAAATGAATCGGCTAAGTGCAGCCATACATCCGATCAACTTCCGTACATCCATCAAACAGCTTGGAGGTTTCATGTTAACAATCGTCCGAATCTTTTCTCGGATTAGGTTCAATACCTCGCCACGATACCGGATATCCCGTAAAATTTTCGTAACGAACTCCAAACACACATTTTCCAGGATTGAGTTTCTTGGAAAAACTCCGCAGATTACTAAAGGCCTCTGCCAGGTCGAGAGAAGATCCTCGGTTTCTCGGGATTTCACCACTATGTCATCGACATAAGCTTCGCGTTCCTTCCAAGTTGCGAATCCAGACAGCGTTGCATGCCATGCTGGTATGTGGCGCCTGCGTTCTTTAATCCGAACGGCATCGTTGTGTAGCAAGTAGGCTCCAAAGGGGGTGATAAACACGGTCTTTATCCGATCCTCAACCTTCGGGGAATCGATGGTATCCCGAATAAGCATCAAGGAAGCAAGGACGCTCACAGCTAGCCGTCGAATCAACAACTTGGTCAATCCGAGACAGCGCGAAAGGGTCTTTGTGGCAAGCTTTGTTGAGATCAGTATAATCAACACACATTCTTAATTCTTTAGTATTCTTTTTTGGTGAAGGACTGGATTGGCAAGCCAATCTGGATGGTACACCTCACTAATGAATTTAGCTGCTAACAATCTAGTTAATTCCTTCTTAATCGCCTCCTTGCGATCTTGAGCAAACCTCCGGAGCTTCGCTTAATCGGCTTTGCATCGGAACGCACCAACGATGCGTGCTCAATCTTCTCCCTAGGGACACCGGCATGTCGAAGGCTACCATGCAAAGATATCCCTATTTTCCTGGAGGAAAAGAATGAGCGCACTTTCCTATTTGTCCCCCAAGCCAGCCCCTATATGGGTGACCTTGGAGGGGTCCGACTCGTCAAGCTGAATAATCTTGGAAGCAACTACATCGGTCTTCACTTTCTCCTTAGCAATCCTCTTGGTCGGAACTTCTTCTTCCAGCCGCGCTCGAGCTTCTAGGATATCAGCCGCTTCTCGATTTCTCAACGTTCTTCCTCCGAATTGACCCAAGTAGCCAACTCGGTGTTATGCACTTCGCAAGCGTATGCGGTCTTGATGTCGGACCAGAATGATAAGACCCCATTTGGTCCCGGCATCTTCAACATCAAATACGGTAGTTGGGGATGGCCATAAACTTCGCTAGAGCCGATCTCCCTAGTATAGCATGATATGCTCGAATCGATGTCGACTACCCGGAAGATAATGTTCTCCCTTATGTAATTCTCGTTCGTCCCAAAAGTCACCGGAAGAGAATTCTGCCCCAAAGGATAACTATTTCGACCGGGTATTATACCATGAAATGGTGAAACGCTGCGATCCAAGTCCGCCACGAGAAGGCCAAGCTCCGGCTGGGTTTTAGCAAAAAGGATATCCAAGCAACTTCCCCCATCAATGAAAGTTCTCTTCAAACTTTACCTTCCGGACAATGGGAGCTAGAATGAGCGGATATCTACCGGCTTTAGGGAGGACCTCCGGATGATCGGCCTCGCTGAATGTGATTGGTACCTCCGACCATCGTAGATATTCAGGAGTAGCGAGAGCAATGGCGTTAACCTCTCTCGAGCTCCAACTTTTGCTTTCGCTTTGACTCATATGCGTCCGGCCCTCCATGGATGAAGTTCACCTCTCTTGTCGGCTCCTGAAAGCCTCCGTCATCTTCATTATCATCGTGCTCCTCATCTTTGCCCTTATCATCTCGCTGGTTCCGATGTCCGGACCGGGTGCCACCTTTAAAGCGAACCGAGCGAACGGTCTTAACAGGAAGCATTCCTTAGCCTTACGATTCATTATGAATCATGCAAGGACCTTCCAGTAGTGCTTCAAACAAAAGTCGTTCTTTCGGGCCCCTCTTAGGAGGCGCCGGCCGATCCCCTCCATGAGATCGGTCGACAGCCGCAACCAGGTTATCGGCCTTGCGATTATTGTTCTTGGATCCAGATCGGTTGCCTTGGTCGTGCTTCGGCTCCTTCCCTTTGTTCACGCACAAATTGACCACGTTTGATTCTCCAGCGAAGCATAGTCATCTGCTATCTTGAAGCACTCGACGCCGTCATGGTAAGGTTTCGATTACGCCTTCCAATCTTGTGGACCAATGCTTCACTTCGGACGCCGACTTGAAACACCGCAATTATCTGCCGATCGGGAACATTGGGGATTAAGGCCTTCTTGTTGCGAAACGCCCGAGGAACTCCGTAAGCGTCTCATCGAGCTTCTTCTTTAGCCTCGTTGAGGTCGAAGTAGTTTCCGGCTTCTCACAAGTTGCTCGAAAATTCTCAACAAACTTTTTGGTGAGGTCGCCCCAAGAAGAAATAGATCTCTCGGGTAGATATTGTAACCACAGGAGTCCAGCCTGCTCCATGCACATGGGGAGATAATTCGCTAACACAAAAGTATCTCTTCCCGCTGATCGGATGGCGGTAGTATACATACGAAGCCACTTAGCAGGAGGTGCTTTACCATCATATTTGTCAATGGCCCCGGGCTTAAACCCTCCGGGGTATTTGCAAATGCGCAGGTCCCATGTAAAAGCTGGAATTACGGAGTACTCATCGTCTTCCGGACCGGTCCATACCGGTGACGGCGAGCGTCGACCGGGGTAATGTCGGTAGTTGCGGTCCCTCGTCATCATCCGAGTAGTCATAGTAGCGATCGTCCCGATTTCTGGTCCCCGAACCATCATGACGATCATTGTTGCCTTGCTCCGTGGGCTGTGGAGGAGGAGGTGGAGGAGGCGGTGGCGCCGCCCGACGGTCATTATTATTTTGTCGGGGCTCCCCGTCTCTATCTCTCGTTATCTCGTCCTCGTCGATCTCGGTTATCTCGTCGATCGTCTCTTCTTGATCGGTCATCACGATGAGCGGAGCGATTGCCGTGCCCTCGATGATCATCGCGTGGAAGATTTCCGCCTAGGGGCGACGCCGAAGCGCCGGCCCATGCCTAGTCGAACTAGTTATGCGTGGGTGGGGTGGGGCAGGATCCCGCAGACAATCATCCACATGACCGTTCCGTCATTTCTCATCTTCTTCCGGTCTCCTGCGTTCCTCCGCTCTCTATGCACGAGGTCGATAAACACATTACGAGCGTCACGATTGCCATTGATCGGTATGCGTAAGTCTTGATCTAGAGCGCGTTCGTGCTCGTCCGCGATTGGGGTATGTCGAGGTCCAATTCTTCCTCCGGAAGAGGCTCCTTCGGATCGGGATCTTGCGGGCTGCTCCGAGTGAGAACGCGACCGATCGGAAGATTCAGCTCTATCATGGACAAGCTGGTTAGTTTGTAAAGCAACCGCGTCCACCACGCTCAAAGCGCGTTGTAGCACCGGTGTTGAGTTGAACACCTCCTCCGGGATTGTCTCAAGAATCTGCTTTACCCCCACAATGTTGTGAACTAGTGACGTGAAGACTCGGGCGCCGTTTAATTCGACCTCCATGGAGCCCAAATTCAATGCCCCGCTAGAAGAACGATGGTGCCTACCACCGCGGCATCCGCGTCGGCTATTATAGCCCGACGATGTTTCCGCCGGGTCTCCGGACCGCTCCAGTAGTGGTCCGAGAGCGGGCAGGGCTGTAGCGCGAGTGCCATCTCCATCTTGGCTGGTACCCCCGATGATTGCGCGAGGATTCGTGGTCGAAGCACGTGGAGGCGGATCCTCCGTGCCTGTTCCGTCTAATTCACGCCTGCGGCGATTTGCTTCTTCTCTTGCCAACCTAGCTTCTTCGCGGCAGCTTCTTTGGGGGTGAGTTCTTCAAGGATTGGTCCAGCCATATAGACTTCGAAAAGGACTCGGATACCCTTCCTCGAAGTCGCTATCAAGCTCGACGGAGTCATTCATGATCACAGCACCGGTACCGGTCCGAAGCGTGAGCGGTCCGATGAGACGCGCTAAAGCTACGTCGGTGCCGCTGGATTCCATGCTTATGGTTTCGACCGTGTCCGGTGATCACGCTTCAAAAGCTGCGGCCAAGGCACGGATCGGGTTCATCAAGTGTAGATTCCCGGAGGAATCGGCTCGAAGTCGAGTGATCCAAAGCGGATTTTGAAGCCGGGTGCGAAGTCGACGTTGAACGAAGTAGCCATTGAACTCGCCGAGAACTCGTCGGGACCCCTACCGGCGCGCCAAATGTCGAGTCTTAAACTCGGCACTAGTACTACCCGATCCCTCACGAGCGTGGAATTCGATGGTGTAACACACGAAACACACAAGAACACACGATTTTAGACAGGTTCGAGCCTCTCGATTGAGAGTAATACCCTACGTCCCGTATGTTATGTATTGCCTTTAGCAGATTGCTAATTGCGAGATGTCGAGAGTTTTCGGGAGGTCCCCGCTCCGCCTTATATATCCGGGGAGCTAGGGTTACATGCAGAGTCCTAGTCGATTACATGATTACATATTCAAAAGCTCTATCTCTAAACTTTCCTTGTTAATTCGAGTCGTAACATATTACAAACTGTTCTTTTACTTGTTGCTCAAGTCATCATACGTCGGTCTTGACGCCCGCCTTATTTCCATACCGATGTATGGAATCTTCTATTATTCCATACTGGTCAAGAACCACTCGTGGGCCCTCTCCGCCGATCCAATCTTCATTGATTTGTCACCATATCTCTACTTATCCATTCCCTTATCATCTCGTATACCCGTAAGGTAAGTATACGACATATACGACAATGAGTCGCGGAGTAATTTTTTATTTGACCTTGAATAAGACCGACCAGTCTTTCGCATGTTGGTCTAATTCCATGGTGAAATTAAAAAGAACTCCAATCTTCTATAATACTTCTTTTCTGTTCAAGATGACTTCAAAAAAGGTAAAAAAAATTAACATTTTCCTTCCATCCCACCCAATTGGGTATACAAAAATTTCTGTATACTTCCTGCGATTTTTGCAAACCGCTCTTAAAAAATGAGGTGCACCAATTAGGTGCACCCAATTGGGTATAGCCCCCGACTCTTGAATCATTTGAACTCCTTTCAAATAATGCAAGAGTCTACTTGGATGATTCTTCATTATTTTCTTTAATATTCGGTCTATTCAATTTACTCGTTTTATTTTCTCCTCTCCGTGATCCCTACGGACCACTCTTGAACACGGTGCACCATTCAGTGCACCCAATTGGGTATAGCCCCGACTCTTGAATCATTTGAACTTCTTTCAAATAATGCAAGAGTCTTTTTTGAGAAACTATGCTACATTATTTTCTATCAAATTACATTCCTCTCTGCAATTTCTGCTAAGAACATATTTTTCAGACCGGTCATACTGTCATAGCCTTATATCTTTTTGAAGATTCTTACCTATATTAACATAATGCACCGCTTAAATAGGTCTTAACTCATAATCTACTTTGTTATTTTTAACTAAGAACCAAAATCATGGTTGATCCGACAAGTGTTTTCCTTATATTCTCACATCGACTCGACCAAAGAATTGCCTTCCAAAGACATCAAAGAAGAGTTTAAAGAAGATGAAGAAGTTCTTGCCCTCCGTGCAAGTATCAAATATCTGAAGGAAATCAAAGGCGTCATAGCCGAGACGGTTCTTTGGAGTTTCATTGTACGAGGAGTTCAGCCACTCAAGAGGCAAGAGCATTTAGCGTGGACTTTCAACGAGGAACACCTCTTCCCGATGTAGAGCGGTCGGGGAAGCGTCTAAAGAAGATGCTTTAGCCCGGGCACGATACAACAGGGTGCCGGAGGGTGAGACAGACCGACCCACGGATCGAAGATCCGGAGGTGCTGTTTAAGCGGACACAAGATAATACAACAACCGACGGAGTTCAAATATGACATAGCGGAAATTAACATCATTTTACACCGAGTTTAGTGCAGCGGAAATTAAACAAGTTCAGTTCTAAAAATGCGGAAGCGGAAGCGATAATTAACGTCTAACAAATATACATCTCGACGATACATGCGGTGGTGATTAATCCGAGCCCATACGGATAATCACGTAGCCAAACACAAGCAGCGGCAAGGCTAGACTTCCCGGTGAGAAGACCAGCCCTCCGGGATCCGCAAGTCCCGTGGGCAGTACACCAACGAGCAAATCATATGCTTCATCTCGTATTACCTGAAAAACAACATAGGCACAAAGCCCGAGCAACTAAAGCTCAACAAGATCGACCCGTCAAATGGTTCACAAAACCGACTCCTAGACATGCAAGGCTCGGAGGAGTGTACTGATTTTTAGGATATAAAACAGCGACTAAGCAGTGGATCCTTACTTTCAATATTATCGCCAAGTTTTTAATATTAGATAGATAAATTCAGTGATCATGCAAGAGAAACATAAATACAAGTGTAGCATAAATATATCAAAGTAACCTCATCAACAACAATAACCGAGCAAGTACCATTACCATTTAGAATTTAAATTCAAGTTATTTCTACGATGTGACTCGGTGAACAAGCGGGTACTCATTACTGCGAGGGACGATGATACGTATCAATTTTACACCAGCTGGGAAAACCCGAAGCACACGACATACGCATCATTTAAGAACACGTATCTCAACCTTTCACAAAGGTGTCATTCAAGCGGGAAGGGTACCGGATCTCCAAAGTGGCCAGCAACTCATCGGTAACGTCGTGAGCCTACTACCCACTCCTTGCGCGGGCACAACGACCGAAGACCAGGGTTATCTTCCATAGTACAACATCCAGTGCTACATAAGCTTACTAGTCCCCAATAAAACTAGCATGTACTCAGTACAATTCAAAACTTGTCCGAAGGGGCTAACAACGATACGGTCCTCAACCGACACGAGACGGGGCTACGACCTTGCAAACCATGCCCTCGCAAGGCACATGTGCTTGCCCTTTCCTCTATCGGCCCGTCCACGTCTCAACTTTTAGTTGTTTACACGAACGGTCCGCCACCTTGCGAGACAAGCCCTATCCAGGCCCTTGCCTTCGCTCTTTCCAAAACAGACTCGTTCGGTTCCATTTACTTAAGCATGTGATTAACAACTTGTTCTACTAACATTTGAGTAATTGACCTTGTGTACCGTCGATCCTAGAATTAAGCATAGCAAATATTCTAGTAGGCTAACCGTACCAAGTATAACATCTACATAGGATTCATCCGGGGACAATGCAAGTGGATTTTCAGCCAAATACCTAGACTTAATGCACAATACATTCTAGACAGTCTAGCAATTGTGGTACTGAAAATAAAAACTTTAAAACTGGGAGGATGCACCGGGGCTTGCCTGGAGCTACTACAACGGAATTAGGGTCTTCGAGTGCCGGGTCTTGATTGAGAGAGATATCCTTCGAATATCCTCAACCGGCACTTCAACGTTTCCTAAATTAACGAGATGTCAACATCGATGAATGCAAAGACATGCAAACAATATGGATGACGTCGATGTATGAATGATACATTCAAAAACAGAATTGATATGTTACGTAAGATGGTTCTTGAAGACATATGCTTAAATATAAATTTATTTTAAAGTATCCCTTCATTATCACATGTAATAATGAAGTACTTAAACATAATAATTAAAGGCATTTAAATGACATGATCACATTTGCAAAGTTTCTGTACCAATGCATTATGCAGGTGATACATGCATGAGATAACAAACTAATAAACAAGTTTCATCATTTTATGTCGAGAGGATTTACTTTAAAAATAAAAGCAACGGTATCTACTAACAAAAATTCCCTAGGAAATTATTGGTTGCAGATATGAACACATCCTAAAACATGGTGATACTACCTGCTATTAGTGACATTTTTGCTTTGGTAGAATATTTATTTGATGCATAAATTAATTATTAGAAAATAAACATGCTAAACAAAGAATTAAGCATACAATGGTATACATGCACAGACGTGATGAATATGATGCACCATACTAAAGAGCATGTCCAGAGGATTCCAAAACATTTTAGTTTGCATCATTTGCATTTCTAGATAAAACGATATTAATTAAATAGGATTTACAAACTTATAATTATTCTGGAAACATTATGCACCAAAAATGCATTTTATCAGTACCAATAAATAGTACTTGTTGTAAGGAATCCAACAAAAGTGGTCTCACTCGATTTGGAGGTGTAAATCTTAAGTTATGATTTTTCTAAATTTATTCAATTTTCGGAGCACAATTGGATAATTACGAAATTGCCATCATCGTCTTCGAGCACTCGCAGATCGCATCCATGGTGGCTCCGATGGCCGGAGACGGCGGAGGAAATGGCCGGGGATGGGCCAAGGGGCCAGGGAAAAGTGCGAAAGCGCAGCACACGAGCAAGAGGAACCCTCGGGCCGGCCCACGCGGACGGAGGCTCACCCGAGATAGCTCATCCGCGGGCAACGACGGACGGGCGACGTTCGGCAGCGGCGTGAGCTCGAACGGATGGACGGATCGACGTGATTCTTGGCCGTGGAGCTTCACCGGAGCGAGGAGAACACCGTCACGGGGTTCATCGTCGAGGACAACGGCACGAGGTAGCTTCTCACCGTGCGGGTAACGGTGGCCGGCGAACGTGGTTGGAAACAAATTGATTTCTAGCCTGCGCAGAGGGGAAACAAAGGGGAAATGCGTCGGATAGGTGCAGGAGGTCGATGCGCACGCTAGAGACCAAGCTCAAGCAAAACGGCTCACCGAGCTTCACGAATTTGGCGACGAGGTCGGAGGTGCCGTCAATGGTGACGCCGGGAAAAGCTTCGATTGCTCACCGCTTCGGTTGACGGTTTCGGATGAGGTTCGGTCCTAAAGCTTCAGCAGGTTCGTGCGCATCGGTCCGTGGGCTTGGTTGGAGCCGGGGCGCAGCAAGGACGCTCGGGCGGCGCGAGCTCGGGAGGTGCGGCAATGGTGAGCTCGGCTCTCGCTGTGCCGCTGCGCTTGGAGAGGGAGAGGGTAGAGAGAAGTGAGTGGGGGAGGAGCAGGAGGGGTGAGGCCGGGCTTGTGGTGCACCGGGTGGTAGGGCGGGCTCGGAGAAAAACAGCCACGTATAGGCGCAGGTGGCATCGGACCTCTGCCATGGTCTACCGGTGAGAGAAACAGGGAGAAAAGAGAGAGATACGTAAGGTTGCTAGTGGGACCCACAAGCATATTCCAGGGATTTTTTCTATTTTCCAATCTGTGGCTTTCTAGCAAAAGTAGAAGCTTAAATAAACTAGTTCTGGTGCTCGATAAATCCATCCAAAAATACCAGTGGGTAGAGCATCACTTGGAAGAGACATGCACGAAAAGTTTGAATCCAAACTCCCTCTGGTTTAATTTTAATAATTCATCAAAAAGGGGTAAAAGTTAATCTTCTCGAATTGTTATAGGGAGTTCTACAGATCCAAAAGACATGGGACTTGTTCCCAGATTTTTCTTGTCACTTTCTCTACAACATATATTTTTGCCAGGTGTAATTGTTATAGGAAAATTTTGACTTGTAGTTCAACCCAATATTAATTTATTTGAGTTTGCAATTCAAATCACTATGCATGTGACCAAAATGTTTATATTGGGGTTCTACAGAGTCATTAGGTAATTGTAGAATTTTTAGTTAGGACGTTCGTGACACCGGGGTGTCACGAGAGGGTGGGTTTGGCATTCGGCGCGTCAAATCCTCGGGACTCGTAAGTATTCTCCTTCTTATTGAATACCGGTATTTTGATTATCATATCGTTATTCATATATTTTTATTGAATGTAGAAAATGGATAACTATAGAAGTCATCCCCCACTTCCTCCCAATGACACCGAGGAGAAGATTATGAAACCAACACCGCTCCTCCTCGCTGTCCGGGACGGTCCGCCTCCCCCACTCGATTCAAGGGACTACGGACCGGTCATCTCTTCTCGCCGATCGGGCCAACTCCGAAAATTTCTAGGTTTGGAAAGGTTGTCCAAGCCCGTAGCACAAGAAAACGCACCGCATCACTTAACATAGGCAAGTCAACAGCAATCCCCGCTTCCGTATCAAGGGACACTCGTACGGAAGCGCAGAAACTTGAAGACCCGCGCAAAGAGCAAGAGGCCATTGAGAATGATCATCGAGCCGCTCTAGCCGCATTCGAAGCTGCCACCGCTGCAGGATCCCGTGGAGTCTCCCAATTAACATATTCTCTTGCCAACATCCCCAAGAAGTCTCGGTATGGCACTCGGACCGATTCTTCGAGGAGTGCTTCAGGGGGATCCATTCTCGCGCCGCAAGTCCAAACAGCGGCGAAAAGGTGTGCAGAAAGTTCGAGTGGGTAGACTCAAGGTCCCCCAAAAAGAGTAAATCCTCCTTCGGCTTCAAAAAAGTCACTTCGTAAGTCTTCTACAACACTCCCGAGTTCCAAAATCTTCTTTGTTTTATTCTAGTCTTTCAATTTATTTATTTTTTCGCATAATTCTTCCAATCTTCAAGCCAGTATAGCTAGCTTGTTGAGAAACAAGCCCCCTATCCCTCGTCACGGTGGCACATCTCCAGTTTCCACTCCTTCGACCCCTAATACCGTAAAAGTTTCGAAGTCAAGAGTGCAACCAACACAAAGGAAATCCTGCTGCCCCATCCGAAGAACAATCTTCCAAGGAGGTCAAAGAGCGGGTCGTCATTGAAATCGACGACTCAACCATAAGTGACTTCCCGCCACAAGCTACTCTGTTCCGGGCCGCGCCCGAACTCCCACCGGGACCGGTCCGGATCGAGGAAATCCCCGCCGGGCTAGGACTACTCGTAAAGCTTTAGGGGCACCTAGACTTGCCAAGATGGTTGTAGGTGATGTGGAAGTTGATAGCTCGAGTGGAGCCGGAAAATTCACAGCCTATCGCTCAATGGGATTCTCTTCAAGTTTGGCCGGGTATGCCTCCATGCCTCACCTAGTCTTTTCCTAATTTCTTCATATTATAATCTAACTCTTTGTTTCTCCTATCCTCTAGGTTCTTCTCAAAAACTATGAGGCCAAGAGTACAATCATCGCTCGTCTTGAGGAAGAACTTCATCGAATCAAGGCGGTTGGTTGAACTTGAGTCTCGGATCGCCGGTCCGAAGTCCAAAGAAGCTGATTTGCTAAGGAGGGAAGCAAATCTGCTGAATACTCATCGAATGATGGAGGATCATCGGGAGGAAATCATCAAACTCCGGAAGGAAATCCAAAGTAAGCTTTTTAATTTTAGCTTTAATTTCCTTAATTAACTTATAACTCTTCCGATCGGTCTTATCCGCTTCAGCACTCAAAAATCTTGTCGCTGCTCATAAAAAGGTCGAGGAAACCCTCTTCGAAAAAGCAGCTGCTCAAGAACAAGCTCTTCAGGAGGGCTCCTTGATCGAAGAACAAGCAAGCGGCTCGAATTGGAGATCCGGAAGGCGAGCTCACCGCCAAGGATAACATTCTAGCACGGACTCGCGCTCTAATAAAATGCTTGAACCTAACAATGCTCTCTTGAAGGCTGAACTAGTCGAAGCATTGGAAGCTATCAAAACTGCACAAATGGAGAAAGAAACCGCTTTGAGGACCGCGCACGAGTCCGCTCGCCTTGCTCTCAAAGCAAAAGCACGTGAAATACATCGCTCGCTCGAAGTGCGAAGCCAGCTGAAAGCTTCAAATGTCAATATCAAGGGCAAGTTCGGAGCCGTGGACATTAGGCACAGGCGTAAGTTCGTTCTTCCTATTCTTGCTTAAGAAACACTTTCTAATATCGGCCAGCACTTATAACCTTTTCCATACTTTTTCATTTTCCTTAGAACTTGCAGCGAGCAGTATGCGAACGCTTGAATATCTAAACGGGGGTCAACCCATTCAACAAGAGGAGCTGGATCTTGAAACCGCTATCCGGGATGTTCCCCGAAGGATCGAAAGCACTCCAAGATGATCGCCGCGGTAGGAGGAGGGCATATTGCTGCCATAATCCGGTCTTGGACTCCGGTTGAAGACTGCGATTTCAACTTCATCGGAGAGGGTGCCCACCCGGAGGCTACCGAAGACCGGTTCGGTGAGTTGAAAAATTCACTTATCGGTACCGTTTCGAACTAATTGAAGATGTTCCTCTAGATCCGACCGGCATCCCACTAAATGAAGCTGCAGCACTCCCCCTCCGGGTCAAGCTGCTCAAGATGCTGCTGCCTTTAGACAAACAATGAAAGAGCGAAGACGATGATCTTGATGAAGATTTATTACTCTCTTCCTCTCGACTCCGAAGACACGCTTCATGATAGATCGCGCAGAGGACCCCAAGACCAAAGATACCGGCGATTCCAGCGGACCTGCCCGATAGTTGTCTTTCGTAGGACCAGTCTTTTGTTTGCTGAATAGATAATTTTATCATAGTGCTTTGTAATTTAATCGTTATCCTTTTAAGTATGCTAAAATTTTAGTGTTGGACTCTTCTCTTTTTTTATACTGGGAACAAGGATTCACCATCTTATTCCTACTCGGTCAAATTCTATATCTAAGAAATGATGGTTATTTCAGCTTATACTTACTATGACTGAATACTGGCTCTAATCTGCACAGATCACAATGCATCGCAAGTAGCTTACTTTAACAAAATCATGCTATATAGAAAAATAACCACTCTTTAAGGTTTAAGATCACATAATATCACTGATCGCTCTTTAAAATAGCAGCTTACGGACCAATATTTCAAAAGATATGCTTAAAATTTCCTTTACTAAACAAACCAATCACGGAAAAAAACACAAGTAAACAATCTCACTGATCGCTCTTAATCACAAGCAGCTCCCGGCTTGAGTACATGACTGGTACTAGTATTAAGGAATTTCATAATTTCACTGATCGCTATTAACACAGTAGCCCTCTCGAATCGATAAGTTAATTCAATATTAAAATATCGATACACAAAAAACACAAACATATTCATACCCGAAATCAAGAATGCTTTATTATATTACTAGGAAAAATTACAAGAAAATCTTTAAGTATAAAAACGACGAAGTTGATCAATATTCCAAGAATTCGGAATTTCCTCTTCTTCCCGGGTCATAAGCCTATAAGCCCCGGTCCGGAAATTTGATTTAACCACAAAAGGTCCTTCCCAGCACCGGTGACAACTTATGCCTATTCTTGTTGGACTGGATCTTCCGAAGCACCAAATCTCCCACTTGAAATTCCCATGTACGCACAATGCGATCATGATATCAACGCAGCCCTCGATGATACTTGGCTGCTTGAATCAAAGCTTGATCTCTTAACTCTTCCGCGGTGATCAACTCAATCCGACGTTGGTCTTCATACTTCTCTTCATCATAATACCGCACTCTAGTCGACACCAGATTCACTTACGTGGGCAACATGGCTTTAGATCCATAGACCAGAGAAAAAGGAGATTGTCCTGTAGCTCGGCTAACATTGGTACGTAATCCCCATAGTACCCACGGCAATTCCTTAACCCACTTTCCAGCATACGGCTTTAAGCGATCATAATTCTAGGTTTAAGACCGGTTAAACTCATACCATTAGCTCGCTCCACTTGTCTATTACTCGTGGATGCGAAACCGAAGCATATTGTATCTTGACTCCCGGACTTTCAGACATAATCCTTGAAGAATTCTCAAGTGAACCGAGGCCTATTATCGATAATTATACTATGCGGGACACCAAAACGTACAAAGATATTCTGCAAAAACTTAATTGCTCGAGCGAGTGGTTGTACCGGTGACAGCTTACGCTTCGATCCATTTAGAAAATTTATTAACGGACACAAAAATATGTGTAAACCCTCCTGGCGCTTTCTTGAATGGTCCAACAATATCCAATCCCCAAGTCGAAAAAGGCCAAGTCATCGGAATTATCTACAACTCATGAGCTGGAGTATGAGGTTATCGAGCAAAAAACCGACATCCTTGGCAATTGTTTACTACCGTATGCGCATCATCGATAGTCGTGGGCCAATAAAAACCCTATCCGAACACTTTCCCAACTAAAGTCTTCGATGAAGCATGATTGCCACAGATCCCCTTATGAATGTCTTCAAGCAATTGAACGCCATGAGAGACAGATACACATTTCATCAAGATATTGACTCCACGTCGGTAAAGTTCTCCTTCAAGAATCAAGTAACTTCGTGCCCGAACCTCTAGTCTTTGCTTCTCAACTTTATCTTTCAAGGTTTTACCAGATTGCAAATATTCAAGATACGGAGTACGCCAATCGGAATCCACAATCATAACCTTAGATAAGCTGCTTTGTTTCTTCTATCGCATTCGCCCCGAGCCCCTTGTCCAAGCTTATGTCTGTAAGACCGCCTCCTCGGCCTTTGCTTCTAAGGCCGCATCCGTAGCCTCTATCTCTTTAATAGTAGCCTTGCGATCCATCTTAATGGATGGCTTATTTAAAACCCGAAGAAAAACACCAGACGGCACTCGCTTGTTTTGAGGATCCTAATCGGCTAACTCATCCGTAGCAGAATTATTTCCGCGCAGTATATGAGAAAACCGCAGGCCATTAAACTTGTCTTCAAGCTTCCTTACCTCTTGGTGGTAAGCTATCATATGATCATAATAAGCATCTCATACTTTGTTAACTCTGACTGATTACAAGCATCGAATCTCCGTCCATGAAGCAAGGCCTCGTACTCGCGTATTGTTTGAAGCACTCGAAATGCATTTGCAATACATATCTCAATGGCTCTTTACGTGGAGTAAGAAGTACAACCCCAGCACCGTCGCTCGAAAGCTGCAAGGATCCATCAAAAAACATCTCCCAATACTCTAAATTCTGAATTGCTTGCGGCACTTGCGTCTCTAGCCATTCAGTAATAAAGTCAGCCAAAGCTTGTCCTTTAATTGCCGTACATGAAGAAAAAGTAATTTCATATTGTCCAAGTTCTATAGCCCATTTGGCAACTTGGCCAACAGACCTCTGGATTCCGCACGATATCCCCAATGGCGAACCCAGTCTTGACCTCGATGGGATGTGCTTGAAAATAATGCTTCAACTTTCGAGAGGTTATCACTACAGCATATATTAATTTATGTAACTGAAGATATCGCATCCGAGACTCGGTTAGGACCTCACTTACAAAGTATACCGGATGCTTGAACCAATTGCGGATGTCCTTGCTCCTTCCGGTCCACTGCTAATACCGTGCTCACGACATGAGTAGTTGCGGATGTGTATAATTGAATGGTCTCATCGGGTTCCGGTGGTATTAAAACCGGCGGATTACGAGATATCCCTTGAGTTGGTCAAACGCGGCTTGCGCCTCATCCGTCCACTCAAACTTATCCTGCTTGTTGAGGAGTTTAAAGAACGGAAGGCCCCGGACCCCGAGTCTTGAAATGAAACGGCTAAGTGCAGCCATACATCCGAGTCAACTTACGTATATCCTTCAAACAGCTTAGAGGTTTCATGTTAAAAATTGTCCGAATCTTTTCTGGATTAGCCTCAATACCTCGCCACGATACCAAATATCCCGAGTAATTTTCCGAACGAACTCCAAACCCACACTTACCGGGATTGAGTTTCATGTAAAAACTCCTCAGATTGCGAAGGCCTCTGCCAGGTCATAGAAAAGATCTTCGACTTTCCTAGATTTCACCACTATGTCATCAACATAAGCTTCTGCATTCCTCCCAAGTTGCGAGTCTAGACAGCGTTGCATGCCCCGCTGATAAGTGGCGCCAGCATTTTCTAGACCGAACGACATTGTTGTATAGCAATATGCTCCAAAGGGGGTGATAAACGTGGTCTTAATCTGATCTTCAATCTTCAAGGGAATCGATGGTATCTAGAATACGCATCAAGGAAGCTAAGACGCTCCCGACCAGCGATCGAATCAACAACTTGGTCAATCCGAGGCAGCGCGAAATGGTCTTTGGGGCAAGCCTTGTTAAGATCAGTATAATCAACGCACATTCTTAACTTTTTAGTATTCTTTTTGGTACAAGGACTGGATTGGCAAGCCAATGAGGATGGTAGCAATCTAGTTAATTCTTTCTTTATCGCTTCCTTGCGGTCTTGAGCAAACCTCCGGAGCATCCGCTTGACGGCTTCGCATCCGGACGCACCAACGGTGCGTGCTCAATCTTCTCCCTAGGAACACCCGGCATGTCGGAAGGCTGCCATGCAAAGATATCCCTATTTTCCTAGAGGAAAAGAATGAGCACGCTTTCCTATTTGTCCCCCAAGTCAGCCCCAATATGGGTGACGTTGGAGGGGTCTCTCTCGTCAAGCTGAATAGTCTTGGAAGCAACCGCATCGGTCTTCACTTTCTCCTTAGCGATCTTCTTGGATGGGACTTCTTGTTCCAGCTGCACTTGCGCCTCAATGGCTTCCGCCGCCTCTCGATTTCTCGACGCTCTTCCTCTAAATTGACTCGAGTGTCGAACTCAATGCTGTGTACTTCACAAGAATACGCAGTCTTGATATCAGATCGGAACGATAAGACCCCGTTGGGTGCCGGCATCTTCTACAGCAAATGCTGGTTGTTGGGAATAGCCATAAACTTTGTCGAGGCCGGTCTTCCCGAGTATAGCGTGATATGCTGAATCAATGTCGACTACCTGGAAAAAAATGTTCTCCAAAGGATAAGCTGTTTCGACCGGGTATTATACCATGAAACGGTGAAACGCTACGATCCAAGTCCGCCACGAGCAAAGCTCTAGCGAGGGTTTCAGCAAAGAGAATATCCAAGCAGCTTCCTCCATCGATGAAAGTTCTCTTCAAGCGTACCTTATGGACAATAGGCGCCGGGATGAGTGGATATCCGGCAGCTTTAGGTAGGACCTCCGGATGATCGGCTCTACTCGAATGTGATCGGTACCTACGAGCAGCGCAGTACTCGGGAGTAGCGAGGGGCAATAGAATTGACCTCCCTGAATGCCAACTTTTGCTTCCGCTTTGACTCTTACGCATCCGGTCCTCCATAGATAAAGTTCACTTCTCTTGCTGGCTTCTCAAAACCTCCTTCATCTTCATCATCTTCGTGCTTCTTATCTTTGCCTTTATCATCTCGCTGGTTTCGATGTCCAAACCGAGGTGCCACCTTTAACGCAAATGAAGCAAATGGTCTTAACAGAAACATTCTTTGTTCTTATGATTCCCATTGTGAATCATGCAAGGCCCCTCCGAAGTGCTTCAAACGACGGTCGTTCTCTCGGCCCCTCCATGAGATTGGTCTACAGCTGCAACAAGTTTATCAGCCTTGCGCTTGTTGTTCTTGAATCCGGACTAGTTGCCTTGGTCGTGCTTCGGTTCCTTCCCTTTGTTCCCGCGCAAATTGACCATGTTTGATTCACCAGCAGCATAATCATCTGCTATTTTGAAACACCGACGCCGTCATGGTGAGGTTCCGGTTGCGCCTAGCAATCTTGTGCACCGATGCTTCACTTCGGACGCCTGACTTGAAACACCGCAATTATCTGCTGATCGGGAACATTGGGGATTAAGACCTTCTTGTTGCAAAAGCGCTCGAGGAACTCCGTAAGCGTCTCATCGGGCTTCTTCTTTAGCCTTGTTGAGATCGAAGTAGTTCCCGGCTTCTCGCAAGTCGCCTGAAAATTCTCAACGAACTTTTTTGTAAGGTCGCCCCAAGAAGAAATAGACCTCTCGGGAAGAGATTGTAACCACAAGCGTCCAGCCTGCTCCATGCACATAGGAAGATAGTTTGCTAACACAAAAGTATCTCCTCCTGCTGATCGGATGGCAGTAGTATACATTCGGAGCCACTCAGCGGGAGGGGCTTTACCATCATAATGGTCTATGGCCCCAGGATTAAATCCTCCGGGGTACTTGCAAATGCGCAGATCCCTTGTAAAGGCCGGGATTACTGAATACTCGTCATCTTCCGGACCAGCGATGGTGACCGCCGGCCGGGGTAATGCCGGTAGTTGCGGTCTCTGTCATCATCCGAATAGTCATAGTAACGATCATCTTGGTTTCTAGCCCCCAAGCCATCCCGGCGATCATTGTTGCCTTGCTCCGAAGGAGGCGGTGGCACCACCGACGATCATTATTATCTTGTCGAGGCTCCCCGTCTCTATCTCTGTTCTCCCGTCCTCGCCGGTCTCTCGGATCATGGCGATCATCGATCATCACGATGACGGAGCGATTGCCATACCCTCGATGATCGTTGCATGGAGGATTGCCAAGCGGGGCGGCGCCGAAGCGGCCGTCCCATGCCTAGTAGAATCGATCACTCGTGGGCGAGGTGGAGCGAGGATCCCGCGGACGATCATCTACATGACCAGTCCGTCGTCGCTCGTCTTCTTCTTGTCTCCTGCGTTCCTCCGTTCTCTGTGCATGACGGTCAATAAGCACATTACGAGCGTCACGATGGCCATTGATTAGCACACGTAGATCCTGATTGGGGGCGCGTTCGTGCTCGTCTGCGATCGGGGTGTGCCTAGGTCCAATTCTTCCCTCGGTAGTAGCTCCGTCGGATCGGGCTCTCGCTTGCCGCTCCGAATGCGAGCGTGAATGACTGGAAGATTCGGCTCTATCTCGGACAATCCGGTTGGTTTGCAAAGGGGCCGCATCGACCAAGCTCAAAGCCCGTTGTAATCCTAGTGTCGAGTTGAACACCTCCTTTGGAATAGTTTCAAGGATCTGTTTTGATATGAAACCCGTGGGGTTTATTCCCGATCTTTCGATGAGAGTAGAAGATAGTTCGATTGATGATGAAGTCCACGTTCACGGCCCAACTACAACAGCCCAAGGACGTTGCACCTTAGCAACCGATACACCGCCTCCAATGGTCGTCGTGATCTTGTGGTGCACGACAACCCGGCCACGAGGGCACTCGTCCTGCAAGCAATCGAGAACAAGCAAGAACAAGTGGAAACAAGCACTGCATTGCTAGATTAGATTAAAGGTTCACAACTAAAAACACAATATGGTGGGGTTCCGAAGATGAATGGCGAGGCGGAATACGCGCGCTGCAACAAGTAGCAATAGCTAACTCTAATCAACAAAACCCAAGTGTTCTTGGAGGCGGCCAAGGGGTATAAAAACGTGAAGGGACGACCACAGGGGTGCCGAGTCGTCCTCCAACCCTAGGACGCGTCCTTAGTGGACTCAACTTGATACACGGCCCTTTGGGCCAAAACTGGACAGTTCTGATATCCTTGCACTTAAATGAAGATTGCGGTTGACTCGGAGCAGATATAGACTTGATCACGGATCTGTTGGAAAGTAGACTCCATGATCTTTCCATGCTGTGCTTGAACGCCCAAAACGGAGTCCGGACGAAGTCGTGGCAGCCATCAAAAGTCAGCCTTTTTCTGGAGTCCGAATCCAGCCAGCGCGAGTCCGTTTCCCTTTAGCTCCTGTCCATCGTTCCTAAGCAAAACAAGAGTGCAAACGTTTCCATGGTCTAAACAGGATTGAAAAGAGCCTAAGAACGAACTCACTTGATTGTTCAATTGTCGAGCACGAGCACGCGTAATTGGTCCAATAATAGGGTCCTGTGTAGGTATGGACGTATCGATGGTGTTAATGTCCTCATCATCCTCCCCTTCTTGCATTTGAGTCGTACTCGACTCAAGCTCATCTTCTTCTCCCAAATAGGGCTTCAAATCTGCAGTGTTAAATGTGGAACTAACCCCGAAATCTGAAGGTAAATCAAGCTTATATGCATTCTCATTTATTTTCTCTAAATCTTTAAAAGCGGTTCGTAATGGATATCTTCCCCCTCAACCTATTCTGAATTGGAGTGTCCGTACCCTCGGGCAAATCCCATGGGGAATAGAAGACTCCCAGCAGTTAGTTTTCAAATCTTTTTTCCTTCGTGGTCTTGATCTTCCTTGCTGCTCCTTTTTTAGGGGGCTTCTCTTCTTTTATGGATGGGAGTTAGTAAATCTAAACCCAAATTCCATCCTTCAGATTGCTTTTTCATCCATCTTTGTGAGGCTTTCCTCGGAATCCGCCCTCATTTTAAGCTCTTCCAATATCTTTTTCAAATCCGCTCGCTTCCTTCATCCGACCGCCGAGGCTGCGGTTAGTGGAGTAGGAATTCAATGCTGGAGTACTTGAAGAATACTTCTCCCTATCGTTGAATAAAAGCCTGTCTTTCCGGAAAAATGGGTGGTTTTTCTGTGACAACCCTCGACCTGCTCTCCCCCTTTCAATGCCAAGGTAGCCAAAAATTTTCCTTCCCAAGATAGCAGGGAGAAGCTCAAAGAAGATGAAGAAATCCTCGCTCTCTTGGCAAGTATCAAACACACGAAGGAAGTCAAAGGCGTTACCGCTGAAACGGTCCTTTGGAGTTTCATTGTGCGAGGGTTCAGCCATTGAAAAGGCAGGAGCATCCGGCATGGTCCTTCAATGAAGATGTCGCCAATCCATTGGACGAAACGCCTCTTCCGGAGGTAGATCGATTAGAAATTCGCATCAAGAAGATGCTCCAGCCAAAGCCGGACTTGTCGGGATGCCAAAGAGTGGGTCCGGCATTCAGTATGTCAAATCCTCGAGACCCTGTAAGTATTCTTCTTCTTCTCAAATTCTAATATATTTAATCATTATTCCATTATTCACATATGATTGTCCAATGTAGAAACTGGATAACTACAGAAGTCATCCCCTATAATAACTCTCGAGAAAATAATGCATTTCATGTCATCATGAGCATGTCATCAAAGTGTTGCATTTTTGAAGATATCAAATTTTATGTTAATAGCAAACACATAAAATATCAAAATAGATAAAGAAGAAAGGAAGTGTTTAAAAAGAAATAAAATAAGCAGAAAATTCATGTTTAATATTTTCTATGGCTCAAATGTCATAAATAAAGATTTATGAAAGTCCCTGAAATTATTTTGCCTTGTAAAAAAATATTTACAAGAAATAAACAAAGCTTCTTTTATTAATTTAGCTATGAATTTTAATCTGAAAATGATTTGGAATTTCTACCTGGACTTAACAGGAAAAATGCCTAAAATACTTTCAATTACAACCCTGAATTTTTTTGTAAAATTTTTGGAGCTCGGCAAGGCTACTTTTTAATTTCGTGAAAGGGGAGGGTCTTTTTGCAAAGCGCCAAACCAGGCCCGGTCGTCACTCTCTTCTTCTCTCTCCCTCTCTCACCGCGTCTCACCACCGCCCGTGGGAACCGCCTCCCGCAGCGCAGCCGCAGCCTGCACAGGCCGACTCAAGGCCCGTCCGCCTTATCTTTCCCTTCTCTCTCTCTCATTTCCTTCTTCACCCTACCACCATAGCTTCCATTTGCTCATCGTCGGCGCCGGCCCGCTCCGGTGCTTCGCCATCCCAACCACCGCTACCCGAGCTCCGCCGGGACCACGCGAAGCTTTTCCACCCGAGCAAGTAGCTTGAACACCGCCGTTCCGTCCGATGAGGACACCAACTACAACACGAGTACATCTACACCAGCGAGAACCTTCTCCGGCGCTTCCGGATGATCCTCCACGCCGGGCGCCACCTTACGGAGAGACGCCGCTGCGCCATCTTCCGGACCAGCCCCGGTCCGAGCGCCACTCCTTCCACCGGGCCAATTACTCGGGCCCGTGCAAGAGAATTGAACTACATCATGCTACCGAAGAACGAAGGGCCGGAAGAATAGCGGTTGGCCCAACAGGAGGCCCAACCCTCACAACCCTAGGCGTGAACGGTACCCACGGGTGCCGTAGTGCGCCGCCCCTCCTGGCCGCCGGGGCTGCGTCCCCTATTTAGATAGACTCCTCTTTTATTTTCGGACTTGAGTTTTGTTTTACATCTAGCTTTAGCTATTCTCGAACACGCGCAAATACGCGCTGTCTTTGTGTGATTCGAACTCCACCTTCGAGTGATATTCAGATTGCTCGCTTCATATTCTTGTTTGTTCTTCGATTGCATAACAGGAATTGATCTTCGTGGTCGAGCTAATCTTGCACCGGCAAGGTTGGTAACCATCGGGAGTTGGTTCAGCGATTGCGTTGGCGCTTCGGGTTCTCTCGTCGTAGTCGGATCGTGAGGGTCTACTCCCACCAAATCGAAATTATCTCCACTCATCGAAAGATTGGGCACTTCGGTTCTATCACCGTCGAGGCAGGCCTATCGTCTTCCTCGGACCGCCGCTGTGTTCCTCCGCCGCGACCACAAAATTCGCACGGCCCGGTGAGCTAATCCGTCATCTCTTTGTGTCCCTTCGTGCGCAACTAGATGCTCTATGTTCCCAGCAGCTCATCCTTGGTTTTGCTCCACAGGAAGCAGGGCAATCGCCGTTCTTCGCAAGCTCCGATCGTCGCCGTCCGCGAGTCCCACGGTGAGCACCCGTTTCCGCGCTAGCTCATGTACCTAGGATCCCATGACGAGCTTGCGCATGCTCTGTAGAAGCCGCCCACCTGTTTTCCCCAAGTTTTGTTCGGTGGAGAGAGCTTGCGCCATGGCCGGAGTCTCCGCCGTGGTCGCCTCTCGCCGTTGCCTAGTCTCCGGTCGAGCTCATGTACGCGCGTCCCCACCGGAAGTTTCGCCGCATCGAGTAGAGTCTCTAGGTGTCTTCGCGGCGAGCTTTGGTCCAGGTCGGCCAACTCCGGTGGCCGCGCCGCTGCTGGCCTGCCGCCGCGGTGGTGCCACACCGCGGGCCACACGCACGTGGGATCGCGTGTGGCCACGTGGGGATCCCGTGCGGTTAACCACTGTGGCCCTCGTGTGGCACGAGAAAGGTTTTCAAATTTCAAAAATTCGTAGAAAATTCATTAAAAATCAAAAAAATGTCAAACCAAGTTTGTTAGGCTCAGAAAAATAAGATCTATTTATTTGTGAAATAAAATATTTATTTTGAGTAAATTTATTTTGTAAATAGTATTTAATCACTTTCTTTGTTTAAAGAAAGGTTATTATTTTATGCTAATTAAATGTTTAATAAAGAAAAATAATTTAATTAGAGGAAGGAGATACTACAGACGAAAGTTATTATGAAAATTATTTTCCAAAATTAAACTTAAACTCTATTATTTTATGTGATCCCAATTTATTAGCCTTTTATCACATGTCCCTTAAAATAATGATTTATTTATTGCTTAATAAACCAGAATAATTTGTTAAATGTTAAACCTAAGTAATTAGGAACATAACTAATTAATACTTAATGACCTTGATTAAACCGTTGTTAATCGAGCATAATCAATGGTTAATTATTGCTTAATGAACGTGCTTATCCCTAATTTATTAATTAACTAAGGTGATTAAGCTTTGATCTTTAATTATTAATTACTAAAATTAATTAATGAACTTTGCATAATTTTATCATGCGCATTCATGCATACATGTTTGTGATTCGCAACGCATTGCTGGTCGACTAGGTTCAAGTGATCGAGGTTCCACCCGAGGTCGAGTCGAGGCGGGAATCTCGAAGTCGACCCAGCCGCCGAGGAAGCTAACTCCGAACAGTATCAAGGCAAGCCCCGGTGCATCCTACCTATGTTTTTAAATATTTTACTTTATCACATAGTGCAGTTATGTTTGTGCATTAGGTGTTAGGGAATGATTGACACCCTAGTTGCATTATGGTAGGATTCCCTTTGTTTATTCTATACTTGGTACAGGTAGCTCAATAGAAGCTAGGCTTAATGCATAGTCGCAACGGTAGATGTTTTAGGGAATCTTAAAGCATGGAGGCTTTAAGGATTGTTGTGTTAACACTAAAGATGAAGAGAGTGTTAATGAAATTGAGACCGGACGGGGCCCGTAGGAGAAAGGGCAAGACGGAGTTGAGGTCTTGCAAGGTGATAGCCCCGTGCGGGTCGGTCAAGGACCGTACCGTTGTCGGCTTAGTTGAACAAGTTTGAACGTACCGCACTACATGCTGGTATCATGGGCCCAACAAGCTGATGTACCCTATCGCCCCGAGAGATGTAGCGTAGCCGGCTCTCTTTTGCCGATTGTTAGTGAGAGGTTAGGGAGATGGGTCGGCCACGAGGAAAGTCGTGGAGTCACCATACTCCCGGGGAGTTGGAAATGGCTAGTCTGCTGTCGAGTGCTAGCGGGAAAAGTTGTCGTATACGACCAGGTGAGGTGCGTATACGTCGTGTAGTCGGGTGTTGCCGACTGTTATAAAACCGATTCAAATCGCTGTCCCTCGCAGTAATGAGTACCGCTTGTTTAGCTCGTCACATCGTAGTAACTTATATGGAAGATGAAGATGAGAGATGAAAGGATTAATGATCTATTTTATCTTGTCTTGCAAACTTGATTGCAGTAGTGTTAGATTGCAAACACCAAGTGAAAGGACCTTGATGTCGCCTAGAGGGGGTGAATAGGCGAAACCTGAAATTAACACAACTTTTTCGCACAGAGTTAGTTCAACCCGGTCCGACCTCCTTGTCAACCCGGTCGGACCTCCTTGCACGAGCAGAGCTGGGTGCACCCTAGTTCAACCCGGTCCGACCTCCTTATCGAGGCGGTCGGACCGCCTTACACTGAGGCGAGAAACAGGTCAGCTCTACAAAATGAATTCTAGCTCAAACCAAAACTTGAGGTGATGCTCCAAAGGTTTTCCTTAGCACATACATGAAGTATCTGCACACAAATGAGCACACCAAAGTAGATCGAAGCGGAAGCACAAGTAAGCTAGAAAACAAAAAAAGCAAGGGAGACGGAGACACACGAGTTTGTTTACCGAAGTTCGGAATCACCTCAACGTGATCCCTACGTCTCCGTTTGAGGAAGCTTGAGCTGCTCACTAGCACGCTTCAAGCCGGGTCTCTTTCAACCACTTCCCTCAATCCACTATCTTGATCTTTTCCACACCGGAGGCAAGATCACAACCTTCACAAACTTTCCCAAGGCTCACCACAAGCTTGGGAGCTCTAGGGCGACGCTTAGCCGTCTAGGAGGGTTCACCTCCAAGAGTAACAAATGAATCACGAGTTGCTTGACGTAGCCCAAAGTGCTCAAGGCTTAGGATTTGCTCACTTTTGCTCACACACTCAAATCACTCAACCCAACTAGAAGATTTAGCTCAAATCACTTGGATCTCACAAAGAGAGGTTGGGGAGAGCTCAAATGGCCGTTGGAATGCTATAGAGTCGGGCAAGAACCAGCGAGCAACCAAAGGGAGAGGTGGAGGGCTATTTAAAGGCTGTTTCAAAAACTAGCCGTTGGAGCTGTCGAGGCTCGGGGCGGTCCGACCGCCTTGACGAGGCGGCTCTGACCGCCTTACACCGGCAGGCAACCAACCACTTGACGCGAAAACCTCCACAAACCACAAACTTGATTGCTCAACCCACTCATACTAACTAGAGAAAATTCCCTCCATGGCCTCAAAACTTATAACGCTTCCTTCTATGACCCTCAAAATTTCAAAGTTCCCTATTAGGCCCAAATTCGTTTTTTGGTTCCCTAGATGGCCTTTCCGTCAATTTTGTGACTTGACGGTGTTAAGTGAGGGGTAAAAAGACTGTTTTACCCCGACTTAAAAATAATTAATTTTTTCAAAAAAAAATATTACGACTTTAATAGTGTCTCGATGCATTTGTATATTTAATTTTTGCAGTTTGATTTCTTGCAAAAATGGTCGTAATAGTATTTTGCAAAAATTATTACGACCAGGACACTATTAAAGTCGTAATAATAGTTTTCTAAATTTTTTTGCTTATTTTAAAGTTCAGAGGTAAAATGGACTTTTTACCCCTCACTTAACACCGTCAAGTCACGTAATCAACGGAAAGGCCATCCGAGGAACCAAAAAACGAATTTGGGCCTGATAGGGAACTTTGAAATTTTAAGGGTCATAGAAGGAAGCGTTATAAGTTTCGAGGCTATGGAGGGAATTTTCTCTACTAACTATGCTTCACTTCTAAGGCCAAAAACTCGCTAATCCGAAGTTGACCCCGGAAAACTTAGTACAAGGCGGTCCGACCTCCTTGACGAGGCGGTCCGACCTCCTTGACCTACTAACCCAAAAACTCGGTTCAAGGCGGTCGACCTCCTTGACAGGGCGGTCCGACCTCCTTGACCCGACGGAACACACTTGCTTAGGGTTTAGGTCACTCGGATTGGTTTCTCTCTAGGATTTTGAGCACTTTGACATCGTCATTCAACACATGTTGCATTCCTCTTGATAGTACGGCATTCCTATACTCAAGAAATAGATAAAAGCTATTTTTCTTCCACTTGAGCTTGTGATAGAGACATATGCCGAAATTCTTCATATTTTGCTTCTTGAGGGTTGACAACAATTGTTTACTTGAGCATATCCACCTTGAGCTGATGACCATGGACTTTATCATCAAATAGACAAAACTCCATATTTTATCCATGTCACCTCTTCTTTCTAAATTGGAGCGTCCCTTCTCCTGGCCAAGTTCCATGGGGAATAGATGATTCTCAACAATTAGTTTTTAAAGATTTTTTCCTCCGTGGCTCTGGATCTCCCTTGCTGCTCCTTATTTAGGGGATTCTTTTCTTTTACGGATGGGAGTTAGTGAACCTCAATCCTAACTCCATCCTGCAAATTGCTTTTTATATCCACCTCTGCGAAGCCTTCCTTGGAGTTCTCCCCCACTTCAAGTTATTCCAATATCTGTTCCAAATCCGCCCTCTTCCTTCATCGAGACCGCCAAGCTGCAGTTGGCGGAGTAGGAATCTATTGCTGGAATATATATATGAATATTTTTCTATTTCTCCGAACAAAAGCATAGCCCATTGGAAAAATGGATGGTTCTTTTGTGATAATCCCCAGCCTGCACTTCCTCCCTTCGGTGCTAAGATAGCCAAAAATTTTCCTACCGCGGATACTAGGGAAAAACTTAAAGAGGACAGTGAAATTCTTTCACTCCTGGCTTGCATCGGATATTTAAAGGATGTCGAGGCGTCACCCCGAGACACTCCTTTGGAGCTTCATAGTGCGAGGAGTCCAACCTCTCAAAAGGCAAGAACACCCGAGCATGGTGTTTCGACGAAGACACTCGCCATGCCATTGGATGGAACCCTTCTTCCCGACAAAGAGCGGTTAGAAGTCCGCATCAAACAGATGCTCCAGCCAAAACCAGATCTATCCGGATGCACGAGAGTTGGTCCGGCCTTCAGCTCGTCCAACCCCGGGATCCTGTAAGTATCTCTTTCTTTTCCTTCAAATCTTGCTATTTTTATCCGTCATTCTCTTACGCAAACTCAACCACTCAATACAGAAAATGGACAACTACAGGAGTCACCCTCCTCTACCCCCCAATGACACATGGGGAGAAGATTATGCAAATAATACTGCTCCCCGGCTGTTCAAGCCGGTCCGACCAAAAGGCCGTCGGACCGGTCCTTTCCTCTCGCCTCCCGAGCATAGCACCAAAAATCTCCAAATCCGGGATCGTGGTTCAAGCACCTAGTACTAGAAAACGTACTACTTCCTTGACCATTGGCGGACCTCATCGCTTCTTCCGCTGCACTCGGCGATACTCGCTCGGAGGCGCAGAAACTCAAAGATCAACGAAAAGAAGAAGAAGCCGTCGAAAGGGATCGCTAAGCAGCTCTAGCCGTTCTCGAAGCTGCATTAGGAAAATCTCAAGGAACTTCTTCCTTGATCGACCCTTTATCCAATGTCCCCAAGAGGTCCCGGTATGGAAACCGGACCGATCCTAGTGATGCAGGAGAAACAGTCCCAACGCCGCAAGTCAATCCAGCGGAAAAAAGGACTCGTAGAAGGAAGTAGTGGGGATACCCAAGGTCCCCCCAAGAAGATCAAGACCTCCACCGGCTTCAAGAAAGCTTCCTCGTAAGTCTTCTATATCATTAGCTCTTTTCTAAATCGTCTCTACCCCGTCTTATTACACTTGTTCTTCCTCACAGGATCCCTTCTAATTCTCAAGCTAGCATAGCTAGTTTTTTAAGAAATAAAGCTTCCACCCCAACTTCAACCGGTAGTGCTTCTACTACCACTCTGCCGCGTCTCCGACCGGTAGTGCTTCGCTACCGCCCCGCCTCTTCAAGCATAGAAACTCAAAGTGCGGCATCCGCAAAGGAACCCCTGCCGCCTCAAGCATAGAAGCTGAAGAGCAAGTTACCAATGTTGAAAGCTCATCTTCCGGCAACCCTCCTCCCCAAGCTACTTTGTTTCAAATTCCTCCAGAGCTCTCACGGGACCGATCGGGTGGAAGAAATTCATCGCCGGCCCATGACAACACGCAAGTCTCCTGGAGAACCCGGACCGGCCAAAATGGTAGTCGGAGATGTGGAGGTGGACAGTTCTAGCGGAGCTAGAACATTTACCATGACAGCTCAATGGGACGCCCTCCAAGAAGAAGAGGCCCTAAAGAACTTCTCGGAATCCGGCCGGGTACATCCCTCTACTTTAATGGTTTCTCCAAGCAATTTCCTTTTAATTATTAAATCTCTCACTCTTCTTTTCTTTTTCTTTTAGGTTCTCTTGAAAAGCTCGAAGCTAAGACTGCTATAATCGCTCGCTCTGGAGGAAGAGCTATGCACCAATCAAGAGCGATCGGTCGAACTGGAATCTCGGACCGCCGATCTGAAATCCAGGGAAAACGACCTGCAGAGAAGGGAGGCCAATTTGCAAAATACCCATCGGTTGATGGAAGAACGCCGGCAAGAGATCATCAAGCTCCACCAAGTTGTCCGGAGTAATACCTTCAATTTTTTCCCTATATACTCCATATTTTTCCTTGTTGCCTCCTTTTCTAACCAATCCCACTCTTTATCTCGGCGCTCGAAAGCCTTGTTGCCGCTCACAAGAAGGTCGAAGAAGTCCTTTACGAGAAGGCAGCCGCTCAAGAACAAGCACTTGAAGAGGGCTCTCGTGTCGAAGAGCAGCAGGCAACCCGAATTGGAGAACTAGAAGGCGAGCTTACTGCCAAAGATAGTATCTTAGCTCAAGCACTTCGCTCCAACAAAATGCTAGAAACTGAAAATGCTCGCCTAAAGGCTGAACTAGCTGAAGCTTTAGAAGCAGCAAAAACAGCAGACAAAGAGAGCGCTCCGAGGACTGCCCATGAATCTGCTCAACTTGCTCTCAAAGCAAAAGAACGCGAGATCCAACGTCTGCTGAAGATTGAAAACAAGCTGAGAGAGTCCAATACTAACATCAAGGGCAGATTCAGAGCTGCAGAAATCAGGCATAGGCGTAAGTCCCTTCTTTATTGTTCATTCTTATGAAATCCTTTTAAAAATACCGGTCTGCAGCAATATCTTTCTCTTATATTTTTTGCTTTTTTCAGAACTTGCTGCAGGTACAGTACGCACTCGGAATATCTTAATGGTGGTCAAACTATTGATCCCAACGAGATAGATCTTGAGTCCGCCATCCGGGCTTTCCCTAGAAGAATTAGAGAACATTCAAAGATGGTTGCCGCTGCGGGAGGAGGACACATTGCTGCTATAATCCAATCTTGGACTCCGGTCGAGGATTGTGATTTCAATTTTATCAAGGATGGCGCCCACCCGGAGACTATCGAAGACCGGTTCAATGAGCTGAAGAATTCACTCATTGGTACCGTTTCAGAATTGATAGAAGATGTTCCTCTTGATCCAACAGGTGTCCCTCTAAACACCTGCGATCCAAGTCTGTCACGGAAATGCCAAGCTCGCGCAGGGTTTTGGCGAAGAGGATGTCCAAGCAGCTTCCCCCATCAATGAAGGTTCTCTTCAATCGTACATTCCGAACAATGGGAGACTAAATAAGCGGGTATCTACCAGCTTTAGGCGAGTACCTCCGAATGATCAGCCCTGTTGAATGTGATCGGCACCTCCGACCATCGTAGATATTCGGGGGTAGCTGGAGCAATGGTGTTAACTTCTCTAAGCGCCAACTTTTGCTTTCGCTTCATCTCGTATGCATCTAGACCTCCGTGGATGAAGTTCACCTCCCTTGCTGGCTCTTGAAAGCCTCCATCATCTTTATTGTCATCATGCTCCTTGTCTTTGCCCTTATCCTCCCACTGGTTCCGATGTCCAGATCGGGGTGCTACCTTTAGAGCGAATTGAGCGAACGGTCTTAAAAGGAAGCACTCCTTGGCTTTGTGATTCCCATTATGAATCATGCAAGGCCCTTCCGAGTAGTGTCTCAAACGAAAGTCGTTCTCTCGGACCTCTCTTAGGAGGTGCCGACCGATCTCCTCCAAGAGATTGGTCGACAGCTGCAACAAGGTGATCAGCCTTGCGCTTGTTGTTGTTCTTGGATCCGGACCGGTTGCCTTGGTCATGCTTCGGCTCCTTCCCTTTGTTGCCGCGCAAATTGACCATGTTTGATTCTCCAGCAGCATAGTCATCTCGCTATCTTGAAGCACTCTAACGCCGTCATGGTAAGGTTTCGATTACGCCTTCCAATATTGTGAACTAATGCTTCACTTCGGACGCCTGACTTGAAACGCTGCAATTATCTGCTGGTCGGGAACATTGGGGATTAAGGCCTTCTTGTTGCGAAACGCTCGATGAACTCCGTAAGGGTCTCACCGGGCTTCGCTCGACTGTTGAGGTCGAAGTAGTTTCCTGGCTTCTCACAAGTCGCCTGAAAATTCTCCACGAACTTTTTTGTGAGGTCGCCCCAAGAAGAGATAGATCTCTCGGGTAGAGATTGCAACCACAAGCGTCCAGCCTGCTCCATGCACATAGGGAGATAATTAGCTAGCACAAAAGTATCCCCTCCTCCTGAAGCAGCAACCATCTTGGAATGCTCTTTGATTCTTACGGGAAGGCCCGGATGGCGGACTCAAGATATCTCTCATTGGGATCAATATATTGACCGCCATCGAGATACTCCAGCGTTCGCACTGTACCTGCAGCAAATTCTGAAGAAAGCAAAAATATAAGAAAAGATTATCACTGCGGACCGGTATTTTAAAGGAATTTCATTAGAAGGAATAAGAAAGAAGTAACTTACGTCCGTGCTCGATTTCTGCAGCTCCGAATCTGCCTTTGATGTTAACATTGGATTCTCTCGGCTTGGTCTCAATCTTTAGCGGACGTCTGGATCTCGCGTTCTTTTGTTTTGAGAGCAAGCTGGGCAGATTCGTTGGCAGTCCTCGGAGCGCTTTCTTTGTCTGCTCGTGCTGATTTGATCGCTTCCGGGGCTTCGACTAACTCGGCCTTCGAAGCGAGCATTATCGGTTTCTAGCATCTTGTAGGAGCGTAGTGCTTGCGCCGAGGATGTTATCCTTGGCGGTAAGCTCGCCTTCCGGTTCTCCAATTCGAGTTGCCTGCTGTTCTTCAACTCAAAAGCCTTCCGGAAGAGCTTGCTCTTAAGCAATTGCCTTTTCGGAAAGGATTTCTTCTGCTTTCTTATGAGAGGCAACAAGATTTTCAAGTGCTTGAGATAAGGAGTAAGACCGGTCGGAGAGAGAGGCAAGAAGAAAAATATGGAATGTGCAGATAAGATTAAGAGTATTACTCCGGATTTCTTTGCGGAGCTTGATGATCTCTTGCCGGCGTTCCTTCATCAGCCGGTGGGTGTTCAACAGATTGGCTTCCCTTTTCGATAGATCGGTTTCCTTGGATTTCGATCGGCGGTCCGAGATTCAAGTTTAACCAATCGTTCTTGATTCATGCATAGCTCTTCCTCTAGACGAGCGATTATAGCATTTTTAGCTTCGGAGTTTTTCGGAAGAACCTAAAAGAAGGAAGAAGTAAGAGATTCAATTATTAAAAAGAAATTGCTTGAAGGAATCATTGAAGAAACAGGATGTACCGGCCGGACTCGGAGAAGTTCTTCGGGGCTTCCTCTTCCTGGAGGGCGTCCCACCGAGCTGTTGCGGTGAACTTTTTAGCTCCACTGGAGCTGTCCACTTCCACATCTCCGATTACCATTTTCGCCGATCTGGGCTCTCCCGGAGACTTACGTGTCGTCCTTGGCCGACGAGGAATTTCTTCCACCCAGACCGGTCCCGGTGAGAGCTCCGGAGGAATTTGAAATAAGGTTGCTTAGGGAGGAGGGTTGCCGGTGACGAGCTTCCAATATTGATGATTTGCTCTTCGGTTATTTGAGATGAAGCTTCTAAGCTGGAGGCGGCGGGGATTTCCTTTGCGGGTGCCGCACTACGGGCTTCGAAGGCTTGTCATCGGCCGGAGATGCAACGAAGCGGTAGTAGAAGCACTACCGGTTGGAGCTGGGGTAGAAGCTTTATTTCTTTAAAAGCTAGCTATAAGCTTGGAAATTAGAAGGGATTCTGCGAAGAAAGGCGAACGATATAAGACTGGGGTGAAAACGATTCAGAAAAAATTAGTGATGTAAAGGACTTACGAGGAGGCCTTCTTGAAGCTGGTGGTAGTCTTGATCTTCTTGGAAGGACCTTGAGTATCCTCACCTGGTTGCCTCTGCGAGTCCTTTTGCCGCTGGATTGACTTGCGGTGTTGGAACTAGTTCTCTGCGTCGCTCGGACCGGTCCGGCTGCCATACCGGGACCTCTTAGGGACATTGGATAGAAAATCTGTTAAAGAGGGAGCTCCTTGAGATTTTCCCGAAGCAGCTTCAAAAGCAGCCGGAGCGGCTTGGCGATCCCTTTCGACGGCTTCGCTTCTTCCCGCCGCTCTTCAAGTTTTTGCGCCTCTATGCGTGTATCGCTCGATGCGGCGAGAAGATGCGGTGGGTCTGCCGATGGTCAAGGAAGTAGTACGCTTTTTTGTACTAGGTGCTTGAACCGCTTTTCCGGATTTGGATATTTTTGGAGCTATGTCTGGGCGGTAGAGGAAGTGACCGGTCCGAAGTCCCTTGAGTAAGACCGGCTCGAATGGCAAGGGGAGCAGTATTGCCCGCGTAGTCCTCCCCCAAGTATCATTAGGAGGTAGAGGGGGTGGCTCTTGAAGTTGTCCATTTTCTGTATTGAACAATTGGATTCGAATAAGAGGATAAAGATTAAAATATATAAGATTAAAAGATAAATAGAGGGATACTTACAGGATCTCGCGGGTTTGAAGAGCTGAAGGCCGGACCCACTCTCGGGCATCCTGACAGATCTGGTTTCGGCTGAAGCTTTTGCTTGAGACGGATTTCTAACCGCTCTTTGTCGGGGAGAAGAGTTCCGTCCAACGGAATGGCAACATCTTCGTTAAACCACCAGGCTGGTCTGTTCTTGCTTCTTGAGCAGCTGGACTCCTCGCACTATGAAACTCCACGAACCTGTCTCGGCGGTGACGCCCTTGACTTCCTTCAAATATTTGATGCGAGGCCAAGAGCGCGAGGATTTCTTTATCTTCTTTGAGTTTTTCCCTACTATCCGGGGTAGGGAAGTTTTTGGCTACCTTAGCGCGGAAGGGAGGGAGTGCAGGCTGGGGATTATCACGGAAGAACCACCGATTTTTCCAATGGACTATGCTTTTATTTAAGGAAATATAAAAATATTCATCTGCACTCCAAGCATTGAATTCCTACTCCACCAACTGCAGCCTCGGCGGTCCGAAGAGGGAAGTGGGCGGATTTGGAAAAGATATTAGAATAACTTGAAGTGGGGGAGAACTCCAAGGAAGGCTTCGCAGAGATGGATGAAAAAAGCAATCTGCAGGACGGAGTTAGGATTGAGATTCACTAACTCCCATCCGTAAAAGAAAAGAAGACCCCTAAAGAAGGAGCAGCAAGGGAGATCAAGGCCACGGAGGAAAAAAGCTTTAAAAACTAATTGTTGAGAATCGCCTATTCCCCATAGGACTTGGCCGGGGGAAGGGACGCTCCGGTTTAGAATTGGTTGAGGAGGAAGGTATCCAACACGAACTGCATCATTGAGAGATGCTTTAGTGACCTTGCTGTTACCTAAATCCTGAATGCCAAACGGAAGCTGGTCGCGAGGAACGAGAGGAAGAAGACGTAGGGTTGGCGGAGGATTTCTTTTTGCCCATCTTGAGAAGATCAAAGAAGAAAACCTAAGATTGGATTGAGCGGAAGAGGAGAACGAAGAACAAGGGCAAATGGCGGGCACGTATGGACTTTCGGGAATGGGTTTGACCTAGGTCGACCTTTCGTTCCATTTTATAGGCACCTGAGATGGGCCCGGGGCTGAAAAGTTATCGGGCTATTTCACAAGGCCCGATAGATTTAGCATTAAAAGACTTATGTCGTGATCTGTGCAATTATGATCTAACGGCCATAAGGATATTAAAGATCTGTTATTTGCGCTAATTATGACCTAATGGTCATAAGGATAAGCCATCGTAATTAGCGCTATACTCGCGCTGATTTTTTGTGAATAAGAAAGCGGTCTGAAATATGAAATTTTCAGATTGGAAATTAAGGTAATGCTGAATTTTATGATTTAGCAGTATGAAAGAGTTAGGTTTTACCTAACTCAATATTAATGGATGCCTTAGGCTGTGGGTGTTAATGATCCAGCTGATCATAGGCCTTGGAGACTCGAGTCGATGTGGCCTTGGAGACTCGAGTCGATGTGAGAATATGGGGAATAAACTGATCCGATCAACAAGAATTTTTAGTTAAATGTGATATGACTGGTTAGACCGGTCCGACAAATGTGTTCTTGGCGGAAATTGCTAAGAGGTATACGATTTCATGAAAGATATTAAAGCATAGTCTCTCCGAGAAAGACTCTTGCATTATTTGCAATCCTCAAATGATACAAGAGTCGGGGCTATACCTAATTAGGTGCACCTGATCGGTGCACCGTATCTCGAGAGCGATCCGTAACGATCGCGGGAGGTTGAAAATAATGGAAAATTAAATGGAGCAGTTTCTAAAGATTGCATATTAAAGGAAATAATGAAGAATCAACTAGTGGACTCTTGCATTATTTGAAAGGAATTCAAATGATCCAAGAGTCGAGGGCTATACCCAATTGGGTGCACCTAATCGGTGCACCGAAAGAAGAATATGCAATGATTACCTAATTAGGTGATATGAAGGATAAAAACACTAATTTTTTGGGCTTTTTTAAAGCGCTTCGAAGAAAGAAGAACAATTGTAGCAGATTAGAGTTCTTTTTAATTTTACCATGGAATCAAGACCAACATACGTAAGACTGGTCGGTCTTATTCAAGGTTAAATCAAAAATTACTCGGGGACTCGTTGTCGTATACTTGCCTTATGGGTATACAGATGGTAAAGGAATGGATGCGCAGAGACATGGTAACAAATTAATGAAGATAAAGATGATGAAGTTAGTCAACGGACTGGTTCCTCATCGGTCCGGAATAACAGAAGATTCCGTATACCGGTATGGAGACGAGGCGGGTATTGAGACCGGCGTATAATGACTTGAGAAGCAAGTTAAGGAGTAATTTATAGTACTGTTAGGACTCTGAATTAATAAAGAAAGCTAGAGATAGAATTCCCATATATGTAATTCGTGTAATCGACTACGACTCGCATGTTACCCTAGCTCCCCCGAATATATAAGGCCGAGCAGAGACCCCCGAAAAAGCTCTAAGATCTTGCAATTAGCAAATCGCTAAAGGCAATACATAACATACGGGACGTAGGGTATTACTCTTGATTCGAGGGGCCCGAACTCGTCTAAAATCTCGTGTTCCCGTGTGTTTCGTGTGTTGCACCATCGAATTCCACGCTCGTGAGGGACCGGGTAGTACTAGTGCCGAGTTTAAGACTCGACACGGTGGGCATGTCGACCGCCATGCCCTCGGTGATCATTGTGCGGAGGATTCCCGCTCGGGGCGGCGCCGAAGCGGCCGACCCATGCCTAGGCGAACCGGTTGTGCGTGGGCGGGGTGGGGCAGGATCCCGCGGACGATCATCAACATGACCGGTCCGCCATCGCTCATCTTCTTCTCGTCTCCTGCGTTCTTCCTCCATTTCTGCATGACGATCGATAAGCACATTACGAGCATCACGATTACCATTAAGCGGGACACGTAACTCTTGGTCCGGAGTTCTTTCGTGCTCTTCTGCGATCGGAGTATGTCGAGATCCAAGTCTTCCTCCGGAAGATGCTCTTTCGGACCGGGCCCTTGCAGTCGTTCCGAGTGAGAACGCGAACGATCGGAAGATTCAGCTCCGTCGTCGACGAGCTGATTTGTTTGTAAAGCCGCCGCGTCCACCAAACTCAAAGCTCATTGTAGCCCCGGCGTTGAGTTGAAGACTTCCTCCGGTATTTTCTCGAGAATTTGTTTTACCCCCACAATGTTGTGGATCGGCGACGTGAAAACTCGGGCGCCATTTAATTCGACCTCCATGGAGCTCGGATCCAATGCCCTGCCCGAAGAGCGATGGCGTCTCCCACCGCGGCATCCACGACGGATGTTATATCCTCGGCGATGTTTCCGCCGGGTCTTCGGACTGCTCCGGCGAGTGGCCCGATAGCGGACGCAGCGGTTGCGGGAACACTTCCTCCCGCCCGACTAGTGCTAACGATGTTTGCGCGATGATTTGCGGCTGAAAGTTGCGGAGGTGAATCTTCCCCATCCGCTCTGTTTGTTTCGCGCCGGCAGCGATTTGCTTCGTCTCTCGCCATCCTAGCCTCTTCGGCGGCGGCTTCCTCGGGAGTGAGTTCTTGAAGAACTGGACCCGTCATGAATACTTGAAAGAAGGTTGGAGATCCTTCCTCGAAGTCATTATCAAGCTCAAAAGAGCTACTTGTCGTCGCCGACCGGTACCGGTCCGAGGCGTAGGCGGTCCGATTCGTGCTAAAGCTGCGTCGGTCCCGCTAGGTTTCAGGTGTGAAGTTTCGACCGTGTCAAGTGATCGCGCTTCAGGAGCTGCGGCCCGATCATGAGTCGAATTCATCAAGCATAGCTTTCCGGCGGAATCAGCTTCAAAGTCGAGGGACCCGAAGTGGATCTTGTTGCCGGGCGCGAAGTCGACGTCAAACAAAGAAGCCATCGAACTCGCTGGGAACTCGCCGGGACCCCTACCGGCGCGCCAAATGTCGAGTCTTAAACTCGGCACTAGTACTACCCAGTCCCTCACGAGCGTAGAATTCGATGGTGCAACACACGAAACACACAAGAACACGAGATTTTAGACAGGTTCGGGCCTCTCGATGGAGAGTAATACCCTACATCCTGTGTGTTATGTATTGGCTTTAGCAGATTGCTAATTGCAAGATCTCATAGAGTTTTCGGGGGTCCCTGCTCCGCTTTATATATCCAGGGGAACTAGGGTTATATGCGAGTCCTAGTCGATTACATGGATTACATAGGCAGAGACTCTATCTCTAACTTTTGTTATTAATTCGAGTCCTAACAGACTACAAATTGCTCCTTTACTTGTTTCTCAAGTCATCATACGCCGGTCTTGACACCCGCCTTATTTCCCTACCGGTATATGGAATCTTCTGTTATTCCATATTGGTCGGGGACCAGTCTGTGGGCTCTCTCTGCCGGCTTTATCTTCATTGATTTGTCACCGTGTCTCTAATTATTCATTCCTTTATCATCTCGTATACCCATAAGGCAAGTATACGACACCATGAGGATGAGGAGTAGGTCGCGTCCTTCGATCGATGTTGCTCGTGGAGTTTATGATGCTTTCCAATGTGTTTTCCTTTATGTGAGGTTGGCTTATCCACCTCTTTGAATGTAATCCAGACCATGTATTCCCTAGCTATTTCCCTTTGAGGAATCAAGAAAGGTTGTCGTATCGGATTTGTATCATGTACGTGTGTACCAACTACTGTTCCAGGGATTGGTACGTATACACGATGCAGTCCCGAGAACGGGGCGCCACGATTGACATCTTCAATCGACGACAAGGATTTCAAAGTTTGATGAATTGATATTTTGCTGATTAGAATTCTAGATTTGGTCCTTAAGGTTGCGTCCATTTTCTACGGGTCTCGTACCTACGATCAAGTATGGCTCGATACCAACTGTGATGGCCCTAATCACAAAGTGTGAAACCAAGCTCCATTGTACCTCTTTGCTACTCTCACGGGTGTGGCACGTACATCCATCATAACTTGGCATCAAAATAACCGTAAAGAATGAACAAATACAAGGAAAGACGTAGATCATCATCCATCATAATCTCAAATCTCAATAAAATTTCTCATGCATGAGTCCAAGAGCGTGGCTCGCAGGCCAACTATGAATCATGATAGAAATACTAGCGGAAGCGATGCGTCCGACATGCGGAAGCGACGATGACACCGTCGATCGGCTCGGTGGGTTCCTCTGTACCGGTGTTTGAAAAACAAAGTGGGAAAGCCGTGAGTACATAAAGTACTCAACAAGCCGCAACTACCTAGCAACAATGTATGCATGCTTGGATATTTCAAGGATAGGAAAGGGGCTAAGATCCTAGAGCCATTATTCCTAAAGTCTATGTGAGTCAAATTTTATTATTAAGTCAAATTTTATAAGTGGCCTTGCAGGAAACAACACAATCCTACAAGGGTCAAGTTTTAAGTCCAAGACACCTCCACTGGAACCACAGCTCGAAGCCGAAAGTAAAACACCTATCGAGGGGAGAAGTAGTAAATGCTAATCAATTGGATTTCTCTTGGTAGTGCCCTTATTCTTGGTCTAGGCTATACGTATAGATTATAATCTCTGCAGAGAGTAAGCACCCATGCCCACGTGAAGAGGTACTATAACTTAGGACTACCGTCATAGCCTAAGCACAAAAACACTCATAAGATCTATCAATAATGCATCGACTCGTGGCGCCTGTCCTCCGGGGTTGGGATCCCCCAACCACAACATAGAAAAAGGGTATTAAAGGTGTGAAAGGCCTACCACCGGCCAAGTGGGGTATCCTCTACTCATGGGTCGAGACAAAGCTCCAAAAACCCATTAACACTATCTCTACACCACGGCGGGCCAGCCGGTCCTCCGCAAAGCATCATGATCCAAGCACACGCCCATACGGGTCACGTGGTGTGCTAGTAAAGCCAAGAGAGACATACGCACAACAACCGGTCCTCAAGCTGCCGCGTTGAGTAACCAATCCCTCTCATCAAACAACGGTCTCAACAACAACAAGTATCACCACACAGGAACTCCATAGCCCAAAGTTCCTACACCACTATGCCCGCAACGAGCACTCTCGGAGATATGGTGGCACACTAATGAAGATAAGACTGGTTGAGAGGGCCCACGGAGTGGTGCCCGATCGGTATCGAATAATAGAAGGTTCCATATACCGGTATGAAAAGAAGGCACACATAAAGACCGACGTAATATGACTTGATTGACAAGTAAAGGAGCAATTGTAGTATGTTAGGACTCTATATCGATAAGGAAAGCCTAGAGATAGAGCTTCGAATATGTAATCCATGTAGTCGACTATGTCTCTACATGTAACCCTAGCTCTTCCGGATATATAAGGCGGAGCGGGGACCCCCGAAAGCTCTCTAGACAATTTGCAATTAGCAATCTGCTAAAGGCAATACATAACATACGGGACGTAGGGTATTACTCTTGATTCGAGGGGCCTTAACCTGTCTAAAATCTCGTGTTCCTGTGTGTTTCGTGTGTTGCACCATCGAATTCCACGCTCGTGAGGGACTAGGTAGTTCTAGTGCCGAGTTTAAGACTCGACATTTGGCGCGCCGAGTAGGGGTCCCGACGAGTTCATAGCGAGTTTGATGGCTTCTTCGTTAGACGTCGACTTCGCACCCGGCATCATGATCCGCTTTGGGTCTCTCGACTTCGAGCCTGATTCCGCTGGCAAGCTTCACTTGATGAATTCGATTCGTAATCCGGCCGCTGCTATCGAAGTGCGATCACCGGATGCGATCGTAAATCCTTCCGTGAAACCTAGCGGGGCTGGCGTAGCTTCAGCGCGATCAATCGGACCGTTTATGTTTCCGATCGGTCTAGCTGATCAGAGCCAAGATCATGATCGCTAACCGATCAGTAGCGATGATTAGCTTTCTTGAGCTCGAAAGCGACTTAGAGGAGGCCTATGATCAGCCGGATGATAAACACCCACGAGCCTAAGGCATCCATTAACATTGAGTTAGGTAAGATCTAACTCTTTCATATTGCTAAATCACGAGGTTTAGCATTACACTAATCCGGATCCAAAAAATTCATATTTCGGACCGCTTTCTTATTCACAGAAAAATTCCTAAGAATGTAGTAATCACTATGACTTATCCTTATGACCATTAGGTCATAATTAGCGCAAATTAATAACAAATCTTTAATATCCTTATGGCCGTTAGGTCATAATTGCACGATCACGACATAAGTCATTTAATGCCAAATTCATCGGGCCGTAGAAAATAGCCCAATAACTTTTCAGCCCCGGGCCCAGCTCGAGTGCCTATAAAAGAAACCGAAAGGTCGACCTAGGTCAAACCCATTCCCGAAACTCCATGCACGCCCGCCATACGCCCTTGTTCTTCGGACATCACGATCATCGTTCTTCCCTTCCGCACAAACCAATCTTAGATTTCCTTTTTTCATCTCCCAAGATGGGCAAAAAGAAATCCTCCGCCAACCCTGCGTCTTCCTCCTCTCGTTCCTCGCGACCAGCTCCCATTTGGTGTTCAAGATCTAGGTAGCAGCAAAGTCACCGAAGCATCTCTCAATGATGCGATTCAGTGATGAGATATCTTCCTCCTCAACCAATCTTGAACTGGAGCGTCCCTACCCCCGGCTAAGTCCCATGGGGAATAGACGACTCTTAGCAATTAGTTTTCAAAGCTTTTTTCCTCCGTGGCCTTGATCTCCCTTGCTGCTCCTTACTTAGGGGTCTTCTTTTCTTTTACGGATGAGAGTTAGTAAATCTCAATGCTAACTCCATCCTGCAGATCACTTTTTTCATCCACCTCTGCGAAGCTTTTCTTGAAGTTCTCCCCCACTTCAAGTTGTTTCAATATATTTTCCAAATCCGCCCACTTCCCTCATCGGACCGCCGAGCTGCGGTAGGCGGGGTAGGAATTCAATGTCTGGAGTGCGAGATGAATACTTTTCTATCTCCCTGAATAAAAGCATAGCCCATTGGAAAAATGGGTGGTTCTTCCGTGATAATCCCCGACCTGCACTCCCTCCTTTAAGCGCCAAGGTAGCCAAAAATTTCCCTACCCCGGATAGTAGGAAAAAACTCAAAGAAGATGAGGAAATCCTCGCTCTCTTGGCTTGTATCAAGTATCTAAAGGAAGTCAAAGGTGTCACCGCCGAGACAGTTCTTTGGAGCTTCATAGTGCGAGGAGTCTAGCCACTAAAGAAGCAAGAACATCCGAGCATGGTGTTTCAACGAAGATGTTGCCATTCCACTCGGACAGAACTCTTCTTCCCGATGTAGAGCGGTTAGAAATCCGCCTCAAGCAAATGCTCCAACCGAAGCCGGACCTATCATGATGTCTAAGAGTGGGTCCGGCCTTCGATACGTCAAACCCTCGAGATCCCGTAAGTATCCCTCTCCTTATTTTCGAATTTTGTTACATTTTAATCTTTATCCTCTTATTCAAATCCAATTGTACAATACAGAAAATGGACAACTTCAGGAGCCACCCCCTCTTCCTCCTAATGATACCCGGGGGAGGACTATGTAGGCAATACCGCTCCTCTTGCTCGTTCAAGCCGGTCTTACTCAAAGGACTTCGAGACCGGTCATATCCTCTGCCGCCCAAGCATAGCTCCGAAGATATCCAAATCTGGAAAGGTGGTCCAAGCACCTAGTACAAAGAAACGTACTACGTCCTTGACTATCGGCGGACCCATCACATCCTCTCGCTTCTGCACTCGGCGATACGCGCACGGAGGCGCAAAAGCTTGAAGACCGGCGGAAAGAAGCGAAGCGGTCGAGAGGGATCACCAAGCCGCACTGGCTGCTTTTGAAGCTGCTATCGGGAAACCTCAAGGAACCCCCTCACTAACAGATTCTCCGGCCAATGTTCCCAAGAGGTCCCGGTATGGCATTCGAGACCGGTCCTTCATCGGGTGACGCAGACGGAACCGGTCTCATCGCCGCAAGTCCATCCAGGTGGCAAAAAGGACTACGGAGGGCTCCAGTGAAGATACTCAAGGTCCCGCCAAGAAGATCAAGACTTCCACTGGCTTCAAGAAAGCCACTTTGTAAGTTTTCTCGCATCACTAGTCCTTTCTGAATCATTTTCATTCCAGTCTTATAGTGCTCGCCACTTTTTCGCAGAATCCCTTCCAATTTTCAAGCTAGCATAGCTAGCTTTTTAAGAAATAAAGCTTCTACTCCCGCTCCGACCGGTAGTGCTTCCACTACCCCTCTCGCTACATCTCTTGCCAGCACCAATCCTCCCGAAGCTCAAAGTGCGGCACCCACAAAGGAAATCCCTGCCGCCTCCAATGTAGAGTCCTCATCCCGAGCGATCGAAGTCATCAACGTCGAGGGTTCATCTACCAGCGACTTTCCTCCCCGAGCTACCCTGTTCCATGTTCCTCCAGAACTCCCATTGGGACCAGTCTAGGTGGAAGAAATTCCTCGTCGGCCTAGGACGACGCGCAAAGCTCCGGGAGAACCTAGATCGGCTAAAATGGTAGTCGGAGACGTTGAAGTGGACAGCTCAAGTGGAGCTAGAAAGTTCATCGCAACAGCTCGGTGGGATGCCCTTCAAGAAGAGGAAGCTCCGAAGAACTTCTCTCGAATCCGGCCAGGTACATCCTGTTACTTTTCTAATTCCTTCGAATAATATGTTTTTTTATAATCTAATCTTTTACTTCTTCCTCCTGTTAGGTTCTTCTAAAAATCTCCGAAGCCAAAAATGCAATAATTGCTCGTTTGGAGGAAGAACTGTACAACAATCAAGAGCGGTTGGTTGAACTTGAATCTCGGACCGCTAGTCCGAAATCCAAGGAAACCGATCTGTCGAAGAGGGAGGCCAACTTGATGAACACCCACCGGTTGATGGAGGAACGCCGGCAAGAGATCATCAAGCTCCGCAAAGAAATCAAAAGTAATGCTTTTAATCTTATCCGCACATTTTGTATTTTCCTTCTTCTCTCTCGACCGGTCTTGTTTTTCATCTCAACACTTGAAAATCTTGTTGCCGCCCATAAAAAGGCGAAAGAAATTCTTTTGGAGAAAGCAGCTGCCCAGGAACAAGCTCTCCTAGAAGGTTCGCAGATTGAAGAACAACGAGCAGCCCGGATCGAAGAGCTTGAAGGTGAACTCACCGCCAAGGATAATATCCTTGCGTAGGCTCTGCGTTCTAATAAGATGCTTGGAGGCTGACAATACTCGTCTGAAAGCTGAATTAGCTGAAGCTTTGGAAGCCATAAAGACAGCGCAGACGAGAGAAAGAGAGTGCTGTAAGGACAGCCCATGAATCTGCCCAGCTCGCACTCAAAGCTAAGGAAGCTGAAATTCAGCGTCTGCTGAAGATCGAAACCAAGCTGAGAGAGTCTAATGTCAACATTAAAGGCAGATTCGAGCCACTGAAATTAGACATAGACGTAAGCTTCCTCTTTTTCTTCTTTATTGAGTAAATTCTCTTTTTACATCGTTCTAGCCACCACTCTCACCCCATCACTCGCGGTCTTGAGTTCAACTCTCCTTTTGCACCGGTCTATACCGACAATTGTTCCTTTGTCCTTTTTCAGAACTTGCTGTAGGCACGATGCGAATACTTGAATATCCGAATGGCGGCCAGGCTATTAATCCAAATGAGGTAGATCTCGAGACTGCCATCTAGGCTTTCCCAAGAAGGATCGGAGAGCATTCCAAGATGGTTACCGCAGCAGGAGGAGGTCATATCGCCGCCATAATCCAATCTTGGACTCCGGTCGAGGATTGTGATTTCAACTTCATCAAGGATGGCGCCCACCCGAACACTACTGACGATCAATTAAATGAGCTAAAGAACTCACTCATTGGTACTTGTTTCGGAACCGATAGAGGATGTTCATCTTGATCCGACGGGTGTTCCTCTTAATGTAGCTCCAGCAGTCTTTGCTCTGGACCAGGACGCTCAAGATGCAGCAGCCGCCGCTAGGCGGACGGTGGAAGATGCTTTTGAAGATCTGGATGCTGATTTATTGTTATCTTCTTCTGATTCTGAAGAAACAATCGATGATAGATTAGCTGAAAATCCTAAGACCGGTGATACCGGCACTTCCAGCGGTCCTGCCCGATAGATTCTTGTCATAGGGCCAGCTTTCTTTTGTAATCAAACAATTTTATCATCATGCTATTATATTTTATTTTATTCTGATGATAACGAAGTTTTAATATCTTCTTCCTTTCCTTATGAATACTGGTTTCAAAATGTCGCCATCTTACATACTAACTTCTTTACCCAAGCCATGATGGTTATTTCAGCTCAAACTAACTATGAACAAATTCTGTCTCTAATCAGCACAGATCACAATTCATAGCTGTAGATTACTTTAACAGGATCATGTGACATAGAAAAAGAGCTAGGTTGTACGGTTTAAGATTCCACAGACTGCTCTTAACACAGCAGCCTACCAATCAGTATTCATAAAAACGCTAAAAAATTTCCTTTCCTAAATATACCAGTCTTAAGCTGAAAAACAGATCGCTCTCAACACAACGAGTCTACTGACTAAATGACCGGTCTTATTATTCAGGAATTGCACAATATCACGGACTGCTCTTAACACAGCAGCCCCTTGACTCGATAAGTTAATTCAAAATTAAAATATTGAGACACATGAAGCGAACACATTCACATTAGATATTAAAATTACTTTATTATAATATGAAGAAGTTTTACAAGAAGTACTTTTAAGTATTAAAACGACGAAGCTGTTCAATGTTCCAAGAATTTGGAATTTCTTCCTCCTCCAAGGTCATAAGCCTATAAGCCCCTGGTCCGGAGACCGACTTAACCAGAAAAGGTCCCTCCTAGACCGGTGACAACTTATGCATGTTCTTGTTGGACTGAATCTTCCGAAGAACCAAGTCTCCTACTTGGAATTCCCGTGTATGAACATTGCGATCATGATAGCGACGCAATCCTCGATGATATTTGGCCGCTTGAATCGGAGCTTGATCCCGCAATTCTTCCGCAGCAATCAGCTCAACCTCGGCGCTGATCTTCATACTTCTCTTCATCGTAGTATCGTACTTGAGCTGACACCATATTCACTTCTGTAGGTAACATAGCTTCGGATCCATACACTAGAGAAAAAGGAGATTGGCCCGTAGCCCTACTAACATTAGTGCATAGTCCGCAAAGCACCCAGGGCAATTCCTTAACCCACTTTCCTGCATACGGCTTCAAACGGTCAAAAATTCTAGGTTTAAGACCGGTCAAAATCATTCCATTAGCTCACTCCACTTGTCCATTGCTCGTGGATGTGACACCGACGCATATTGTATGTTAATTCCCAAACTATCAGCGTAATCCTTGAAAAACTCTGAAGTGAATTGAGGCCCATTATCGGTGATGATACCGTGCGGGACTCCAAAACGCACAAAAATATTCTGCAAAAACTTGATTGCTCGAGCAGTAGTCGTACTCGGTAACGACTTCAGCTTCAATCCACTTGGAGAACTTATCTACTACCACAAAAATGTGCATGAATCCTCCTGGCGCCCTTTTAAACGGTCCAACAATATCCAGCCCCCAAGTAGAAAAAGGCCAAATCATTGGAATTAACTGCAACTCATGAGCCGAAGCATGGGGTCGTCCGCGAAAAATTGACATCCCCGACAATTTTTAACCACTTTGTGCGCATCTTCCACCGCTGTGGGCCGGTAGAATCCTTGTCCGAACACTTTCCCGACTAGTGTCTTCGGAGAGGCATGATTGCCAAAAATTCCCTTGTGCACGTCTTCAAACAATTGAATGCCATCGAAACCGATACACATTTCATCAACATATTAACACCACGCATGTACAGCTCTCCTTCGAGAATTAGATAACTGCGTGCTCGGACCTCCAATCTTTGCTTCTCCACCTTGTCTTCTGGATTTTTACCGGACTATAACTACTCAAGGTATGGGGTACGCCAATCGGAGTCAATAATCATAACGTCAAGTGACCGAATATCTTCCGGGCTAGAAGGCAGGATTGTTTCCTCAGCGAGTCGGCGTTGATCACATTCTCGGTCTTGTCCGACAAGACTGTGATCAGGACATCGGCACCATCGATCCGTCCATACCTACAAAAGACCCTATTACTCGGACCAATTACCCGTGCTCGTGCTCGATAATTGAACAATCAAGTGAGTTCGTTCTTAGGATCTTTTCAATCCTGTTTGGACCATGAAAACATTTGCACTCTTGTTCTGGTTAGGAACGATGGACAGGAGCTAAAGGGAAACGGACTCGCGCTGGCTGGATTAGGACTCCGAAAAAGACGGATTTTTTATGGCTGCCACGACTTCGTCCGAACTCCATTTTGGGTGTTCAAGTACAGCATGGAAAGTGATATGAAACCCGTGGGGTTTATTCCCGATCTTTCGATGAGAGTAGAAGATAGTTCGATTGATGATGAAGTCGACGTTCACGGCCCGACTACAACAGCCCAAGGACGTTGCGCCTTAGCAACCGATACACCGCCTCCAATGGTCGTCGTGATCTTGTGGTGCACGACAACCCGACCACGAGGGCACTCGTCCTGCAAGCAATCGAGAACAAGCAAGAACAAGTGGAAACAAGCACTGAATTGCTGGATTAAATTAAAGGTTCACAACTGAAAACACAATATGGTGGGGTTCCGAAGATGAATGGCAGGCGGAAAACGCGCGCTGCAGCTAGTAGCAATAGCTAACTCTAATCAACAAAACCCAAGTGTTCTTGGCGGCGGCCAAGGGGTATAAAAACGTGAAGGGACGACCACAGGGGTGCCGGAGTCGTCCTCCAACCCTAGGACACGTCCTTAGTGGACTCAACTTGATACACGGCCCGTTGGGCCAAAACTGGACAGTTCTGATATCCTTGCACTTAAATGAAGATTGCGGTCCACTCGGAGCAGATATAGACTTGATCTCAGATCCGTTGGAAAGTAGACTCCGTGATCTTTCGATGCTGTGCTTGAACACCCAAAACGGAGTCCGAACGAAGTCGTGGCAGCCATCAAAAGTCAGCCTTTTTCTGGAGTCCGAATTCAGCCAGCGCGAGTCCGTTTCCCTTTAGCTCCTGTCCATCGTTCCTAAGCAAAACAAGAGTGCAAACGTTTCCATGGTCTAAACAGGATTGAAATGAGCCTAAGAACGAACTCACTTGACAGTTCAATTGTCGAGCACGAGCACGCGTAATTGGTCCAATAATAGGGTCCTGTGTAGGTATGGACGTATCGATGGTGTTGATGTCCTCATCATCCTCCCCTTCTTGCATTTGAGTCGTCCTCGACTCAAGCTCATCTTCTTCTCCCAAATAGGGCTTCAAATCTGCAATGTTAAATGTGGAACTAACCCCAAAATCTGAAGGTAAATCAAGCTTATATGCATTCTCATTTATTTTCTCTAAAACTTTAAAAGGACCGTCAGCTCTAGGCATTAATTTAGACTTTCGCAATTCAGGAAACCTTTCTTTTCTCAAATGCAACCAAACCATGTCCCATGGTTCAAAACTCAATTGTTTCCTACCTTTATCACTAGCAAGCTTATACTTTGCATTCATGAGCTCTATGTTTTCTTTAGTAGTTTCATGCAGTTTCAATATCAATTCAGCACGTTGCTTAGCATCAAAATTCAATTTTTCAGAAGATGGGATAGGCATTAAATCAATAGGAGCACGAGGTAAAAATCCATAGACAATCTCAAATGGGCACATCTTTGTAGTAGAATGCAGCGAACGATTATAAGCAAATTCAATATGAGGCAAGCCTTCTTCCCACATCTTAATATTCTTCTTTAAAATAGCCCGCAACATAGTAGATAAAGTCCTATTTACAACTTCTGTTTGGCCATTAGTTTGGGGATGACAAGTTGCGGAAAATAAAAGCTTAGTCCCCAATTTAGCCCACAAAGTTCTCCAAAAATGGCTAAGAAATTTAGTGTCCCTATCAGAAACTATGGTATTGGGCACACCATGCAATCGAACAATTTCTCGAAAGAACAAATCAGCAATATGTAAAGCATCATCAGTTTTATGACATGGTATGAAATGTGCCAGCTTAGAAAATCTATCCACCACAACAAAGAAGCTATCACATCCCTTCCTAGTCCTAGGCAATCCCAACACAAAATCCATTGATATATCTTTCCAAGGCACACTAGGAACAGGAAGAGGCATATACAAACCATGTGGATTTAATCGTGACTTAGCCTTTTGACATGTAGCGCAGCGAGCAACAAATCTCCCAACATCTTTTCTCATATGTGGCCAAAAGAAATGACCAGCAAGTATGTCATGTGTCTTTTTTGCCCCAAAATGTCCCATCAAACCACCTCCATGCGCTTCCTCAGCTCGGACAACACCTTCAGCAGCCAACAAGCCACGTCCTCCTCCCTCCATTACAGCAACGAAGGCTTCCGCCAAGCCTGCCGACAAGTGCTTCTTCAGTTGCATCTACAGGTAGAACTCGGGAAGTTCAATGTCATAGGTGCAAGGGCTTTGGACACGTGATTCGAGACTGTCCAAGCAAACGAGTTTTGGATGTCAAGGATGATGGTGAGTATAGTTCTGCTAGTGATTTCGATGAAGATACACTTGCTTTGCTTGCACCTGACAATGCAGGTAATGAGGGGCACATAGAGGAGCATATTGGCGCCGAGGAAGCAGCACACTATGATAGCCTTATTGTGCAACGTGTGTTGAGTGCACAAATGGAGAAAGCGGAGCAAAATCAGCGGCACACATTGTTTCAAACAAAGTGTGTAATTAAAGAGCGTTCCTGTTGCATAATCATTGATGGTGGTAGCTGCAACAACTTGGAGAAGCTTTCCTTACGACCAAGCCCCATCCACATCCATATTACATCCAATGGCTGAACAATAGTGGTAAGGCAAAGGTAACAAAATTGGTGCGAATTAATTTCACTATTGGATCATATCGTGACGTTGTTGAATGTGAGGTAGTACCAATGCAAGCATGTAATATTCTGCTAGGTAGACCATGGCAATATGATAGAGATTCAATGCATCATGGTAGATCAAATCAATATTCATTTATGTACCATGATAGGAAAATAGTACTGCATCCTATGTCTCCCGAGGTTATTGCGCATGATGATGTTGCTAGAGCTAGAAAACTGAAATCACAGGACTAAACTAAAAGTGAAAATCACAATGCTACTAAATCTGATTTCAAAAACAAAAATGAAATAACTTTGAAGGGAGGTTGCATGCTTGCTACCAAATGTTCTATTCACAAATTGATTGCCTCCACTTCTGTGTCATCTGCTTTGGTATGCAAAGATGAGTTGTTTTCACTTCATGATATGCAGCATTCTTTGCCTCCTGTTGTGTCTAACATTTTGCAGGAGTATTCTGATGTGTTTCCTAGTGAAATACCACCGGGGCTACCCCTTTGCGAGGAATTGAGCACCAAATTGACCTTATTCCCGGTGCTTCATTGCCCAATCGTGCACCATATAGAACCAACCCTGAAGAAACAAAGGAGATTCAGCGACAAGTGCAAGAATTACTTGATAAAGGTTATGTACGTGAGTCTCTTAGTCCTTGTGCTGTTCTGGTAATTTTAGTACCTAAGAAAGATGGAACATGGCGTATGTGTGTGGATTGTAGAGCTATTAACAATATCACCATTCGATATCGTCACCCTATCCCACGTCTAGATGATATGCTTGATGAATTGAGTGGTGCTGTTGTGTTTTCTAAGGTTGATTTGCGTAGTGGGTACCACCAGATTCGCATGAAATTGGGAGATGAATGGAAAACAGCTTTCAAAACTAAGTTCGGTTTATATGAGTGGTTAGTGATGCCTTTTGGATTAACTAATGCACCTAGTACTTTCATGAGGTTGATGAATGAAGTTTTGCGTGCTTTTATTGGAAAATTTGTGGTGGTCTATTTTGATGACATATTGATTTACAGCAAGTCTTTGGATGAACATCTTGATCATTTACGTGCTGTTTTTGATGCTTTACGTAATGCACGTTTATTTGGTAACCTTGACAAGTGCACCTTTTGAACGGATCGAGTTTCTTTTCTTGGCTATGTTGTTACTCCACAGGGAATTGAAGTTGATCAAGCCAAAGTGGAGGCGATACAAGGGTGGCCTGTTCCAAAGACTCTCACACAGGTGCGGAGTTTTTGGGTCTAGCTGGATTCTATCGCCGTTTTGTGCGTGATTTCAGCACCATTGCTGCACCTTTGAATGAGCTTACAAAGAAGGGAGTATCTTTCTCTTGGGGCCCAGCACAAGAGAATGCCTTTAACATGTTAAAAGATAAGTTGACACATGCACCTCTTCTCCAACTTCCTAATTTCAATAAGACTTTTGATCTTGAATGTGATGCAAGTGGGATTGGATTAGGTGGTGTTTTGTTACAAGAGGGCAAACCTGTTGCATATTTTAGTGAGAAATTGAGTGGGCCTGTTCTGAATTATTCCACTTATGATAAGGAATTATATGCTCTTGTGCGTACTTTAGAAACTTGACAGCATTATTTGTGGCCCAAAGAATTTGTTATACATTCTGATCATGAATCTTTAAAGCATATTCGTAGTCAAGGAAAACTAAACCGTAGACATGCAAAGTGGGTAGAATTTATTGAATTTTTTCTTTATGTCATTAAACACAAGAAAGGGAAGGAGAATATCATTGCTGATGCTTTGTCTAGACGATATACTTTGTTGACACAACTTGACCATAAAATTTTTTGGATTAGAAACAATTAAAGACCAATATGTGCATGATGCTGATTTTAAAGATGTGTTGCTGCATTGTGAGGGTGGAAAAACATGAAATAAATTCATCCTCCACGATGGTTTTGTTTTTAGAGCTAACAAGCTATGCATTCCAGCTAGCTCTGTTCGTTTGTTGTTGTTACAGGAAGCGCATGGAGGCGGTGTATCGGTTGCTAAGGCGCAACGTCCTTGGGCTGTTGTAGTCGGACCGTGAACGTCGACTTCATCATCAATCGAACTACCTTCTACTCTCATCGAAAGATCGGGAATAAACCCCACGGGTTTCATATCATTTGGTGGTGCACGTGCACTCGTGGACGTATTGGTGCGTGGTTGCCACGAAATATTCTTCCCTACGGAAATGTTAGTCTTGAAACTTGTCTGCCGTCCCTGCACTTCCCTTTCAGCTTTACAAGCAATATGAAACAAACTTGTCGAGTCAGTATAATCTTTATATTGCACAATATCATAAATCTCTCTATTTAACCCACCCACAAATCTAGCCATAGCAAATTCGTCACCCTCCTGCAAATTACAACGAAGCATGCCCATTTGCATTTCCTGGTAATATTCTTCTACACTTTTAGTTCCTTGTCTCAAAACTTGCAACCTATTTAACAGATCACGTGCATAGTATGAAGGTACAAATCTACCCCGCATGACCCGTTTCAAAGCTTTCCAAGTCCGTGGTATGTTATTAGGATTTTTCTTGCCATGTTCTATCCACCAAACAGAAGCAAAATCAGTGAATTCACTAGTAGCAGCCCTAACTCTAGCGTTCTCGGGAAATTCATGACAAGCGAACTTTTGATCAACAGCTATCTCCCAAGTAATGTATGCATCGGGATCATATTTACCATCAAAAGGAGGTATCTTAAATTTGATCTTAGAAAACGCATCATCGTTACGTACCTCACGACGACGGTGACCACCCATACCTCGACGATTATGATGTAGTCGACGGCGAGCATGAGCGTCGGGATGATTGAGCTCACTATCAGCAACATAGTTTTCACCCCAGCTTGTCCTCAACTTCTGCCTCGTCGTCTTCACGCCTCTTATCCTCTTGTCGCTGATTGCTGCCCTTAGCCATGAGGTCGTCGAAACGCCTCAATACAGCAGCAAGGCTTGCATCCATACGAGTAATGGATGACTCCATGGTCCCAAGCTTGGTGTTGGTGCTGATCGGAGAAGTCTCTAACTGCCCAAGCTTCTCATTTGTCACCTGCAAATCTCCATCCAATCCTTCCGTGTGCATCTTCACCTTGCGCTCAAAGTACCCTATGATGCCCTTGGTGCGTGGAGAATGTCCATCCAGGACTTGTTCATTAGACCACGACATGGTTAGGTGCACAAGAACAAACAAATAGAGAGCAAGTGAAGAAACAAAAAAAAACGAGCCCCTATACTACTAGAATGTAGCTAATGCAAGGCTCTCACTCTCAAGCTAAACCACAAGCTCTTACCAATTCTCACCTTGCTCAACAGGAGGGGACGACAACCAACAAGTCAGCAACCTAGGAGTAAGTGTATCGGTGCCGTGGCAACAAACCCTGTCAAGCTGTAGTCGAGTATCCGGAGCTGTAGGTGGGCTGAAAGTAATGCACAAGGAAGTACTAGTACCGCGTTAGTTATAAAAAGCAAGCTGAATAATCGTTAAATGGTGGTACCTTGCTGGTCCTAAGCTAGACTGTGTTAGAGACGCGAGCCTAGACACAAAGGAAAGCCACAAAGTACCAGCGAACTAAGAACAAGCAGCAAAGAGCACCGCTTTTTTTCTTTCTCTCTTTTTTTTTCCTTTTGTTTTTTTTTATTATTTTTTGAATTTTTTCTCTTTTTTTTAACTCACAAACAGATTATATGAACAAACGACTTCAAATGATCAAGTCTCTCTCTCTGTCTCTAGAGTAAGGCCCAACTCGAATATGTAGGATATGTGTATGCTAAATGCGGGGTGTAGAGTGGCCGAGCACAAATAACAAGCTGCGTACCAGCAGGTATTAGACCTGGATAGAGAAAAAATTTTGACTCGGTTACGGACTGTATTCAACTCGGGTTGTCACAGAAACCTTATTCACGTGTTCTCCACTCGGATTCAACACAACTATAGGACTGACTTTAGCAACAGATTTTCAGACTTGATTCCAAATAGGATATTGGGTTGGACTCGATGAAGACTGGCGAAATGAGGAATAAGAGTGGCAAAGTGTGTTACGAACTCGAAACTCTAAACGACTAAACTTATGACCAGCAAATCGACGCAACCGCTGCAACCAAAAACTCAACAAGCCCTAACTAAGAAGTACTAGTAATGGCTCAAAGAGTCTATGGGATTGTAGGAACTAATCTCCTATATATATGTATTTTTTTTGGCTTTTGTGGGGTGATAGGAAATAAAAAACAAAGGAGAAGAGGGGATCTCTCACCGATAAACCTTGCTCTGATTACCAACTGATATGAAACCCGTGGGGTTTATTCCCGATCTTTCGATGAGAGTAGAAGATAGTTCGATTGATGATGAAGTCGACGTTCACGGCCCGACTACAACAGCCCAAGGACGTTGCGCCTTAGCAACCGATACACCGCCTCCAATGGTCGTCGTGATCTTGTGGTGCACGACAACCCGGCCACGAGGGCACTCGTCCTGCAAGCAATCGAGAACAAGCAAGAACAAGTGGAAACAAGCACTGAATTGCTGGATTAAATTAAAGGTTCACAACTGAAAACACAATATGGTGGGGTTCCGAAGATGAATGGCAGGCGGAAAACGCGCGCTGCAGCAGGTAGCAATAGCTAACTCTAATCAACAAAACCCAAGTGTTCTTGGCGGTGGCCAAGGGGTATAAAAACGTGAAGGGACGACCACAGAGGTGCCGGAGTCGTCCTCCAACCCTAGGACGCGTCCTTAGTGGACTCAACTTGATACACGGCCCGTTGGGCCAAAACTGGACAGTTCTGATATCCTTGCACTTAAATGAAGATTGCGGTCGACTCGGAGCAGATATAGACTTGATCTCGGATCCGTTGGAAAGTAGACTCCGTGATCTTTCCATGATGTGCTTGAACACCCAAAACGGAGTCCGGACGAAGTCGTGGCAGCCATCAAAAGTCAGCCTTTTTCTGGAGTCCGAATCCAGCCAGCGCGAGTCCGTTTCCCTTTAGCTCCTGTCCATCGTTCCTAAGCAAAACAAGAGTGCAAACGTTTCCATGGTCTAAACAGGATTGAAAAGAGCCTAAGAACGAACTCACTTGATTGTTCAATTGTCGAGCACGAGCACGCGTAATTGGTCCAGTAATAGGGTCCTGTGTAGGTATGGACGTATCGATGGTGTTGATGTCCTCATCAGAAAGATCGCGGAGTCTACTTTCTAATGGATCCGAGATCACATCTATATCTGTTCCGAGTCGACTGCAATAGTGATTTAAGTACAGAGATATCAGAACTGTCCAGTTTTGGCCCAACGGGCCGTGTATCAAGTTGAGTCCACTAAGGACGCGTCCTAGGGTTGGAGGATGACTCCAGCACCCATGTGGTCGTCCTTCCACGTTTTTATACCCCTTGGCCGCCGCCAAGAACACTCGGGTTTTGTTTATTTTCAAGTTAGCTTAGCTACTTCATCGTACACGCGCACGTTGGCTAAACCGCCCGTATACTTGTATTCAGGACCCCACCATAGTTGAACTCAGTTTGAGAACTTCAATTCCATCTTGAAATTTCAGTTCTTGTTTACTTGTTCTTGCTAGTTCTTCGATTGCTTGCAGGATGAGTGCCCTCCTGGCCGGTGGTCGCACTTCCACAAGATTGCGACAACCATTGGAGGCAGTGTATCGGTTGCTTAGGCGCAGCATTTTCGGACGGTTGTAGTCGGGCCGTGAACGTCGTTTCCATCCACCAAATCGAGTTATCTTCATCTCTCATCGAAAGATCGGCACCAAAACCCTCGCGGGTTTCTATCGGACTCGCTTCCTCGGACCGGTCTTTCGAGACCGCTTTCTCCGCCTCGGTCGTTCAAGGCTCCTTCATCTACTATCTCTGTAATAGTAGCCTTGCGCTCCATCTTTATGGATGGCTTATCCAATACTTGAAGGAAAACACCGGGTGGAACCGCTTCGTCTTGACGACCCCAGTCCGGCTAACTCATCCGCAGCAGAATTGTTTCCGCGCAAGATATGAGAAAATCGAAGACCATCAAATTTGTCTTCAAGCTTCCCGACCTCTTGACGATAAGCGATCATATGATCATCATGAGCATCCCATACCTTGTTAACCCGACTTATTACCAGCATCGAATCACCATATACGTCTAGTCACCCGACTCCTAATGAAACAGCTACTCGGAGTCCATGAAGCAAAGCTTCATACTCCGTAGTATTATTTGAAGCTCGAAATGCATTTATAATACATATCCGAGTGGTTATTTATGCGGGGTGAGAAGTACGACCCCAGCCCCCACGCCCGAAAGCTGCAGGGATCCGTCGAAGAACATCTCCCAATAGTCCAACGTCCGAATCCCCTTCGGGATTTGTGTCTCCAACCATTCTGTTATGAAATCAGCTAAAGCCTGTCCTTTGATAGCTGTCCGCGAAGAAAACGTAATCTCATATTGCCCAAGTTCTATAGCCCACTTGACAACTTGGCCCATTGCCTCTCGATTTCGCACAATATCCCCAATGGCGAACCCAGTCTTAACTTGAATTGGATGCGCTTGGAAATAATGTTTCAGCTTTCGAGAGGTTATCACTACAAGCATATATTAACTTCATGAATCGGAGATACCGCATCCGTGATTCAGTAAGAACTTCACTTACACAATATACCGGATGTTGCACCAATTGCAGATGTCCCTCTTCCTTCCGGTCGACCGCCAATACCGTGCTCACCACATGGGTTGTTGCGGAAATATATAACTGAATGGTCTCATCCGGTTCGGAGGTACCAATACCGGAGGGTTGCTAAGGTATTCCTTGAGCTGATCAAACGCGACCTGTGCCTCGTCTATCCACTCAAACTTATCTTGCTTCTTAAGCAACTTGAAGAACGGAAGTCCACGGACTCCCGGTCTTGAGATGAAACAGCTAAGTGCAGCCATACCGCCCGTCAACTTCCGAACGTCCTTCAAGCAACTCGGGGTTTCATGTTGATAATCGTCCTGGATTTTTCCGGGTTAGCTTCGATGCCTCACCATGACACCGGATATCCCAGCAATTTCCGGAGCGAACTCAAAACACGCACTTTCCCGGATTAAGCTTCATGGAAAAATTCCGCAGATATCGAAGGTCTCTCGCCAGGTCGAGAGATCCTCGGTTTTCGAGATTTTACCACTATATCATCGACATAAGCTTCTACATTCCTTCCTAATAGTGAATCCAAGCAGCGTTGTATGCCGTGTTGATACGTAGCTCCGGCATTTTTTAATCCAAATGGCATGGTCGTATAGCGAGTATGCTCCGAAGGGGTGATAAACGCGGTCTTTATTTGATCTTCAACTTTCGGAGGTATTTGATGGTACCCTGAATCGGCATCGAGGAAGCAAAGACGCTCGCAGCTGGCGGTCGAATCAACGACTTGGTCAATCCGAGGCAGCGCGAAGGGGTCTTTGGGGCAAGCTTTGTTGAGATCAGTATAATCGACACACATTCTTAATACTTTAGTATTCTTTTTTGGTACAAGGACTGGATTGGCAAGCCAATCTGGATGATACACCTCCCTAATGAACTTAGCTGCTAACAACCTAGTTAACTCCTTCTTGATGGCCTCCTTGCGGTCTTGAGCAAACCTCCGGAGCTTCGTTTAATCGGCTTCGCATCGGGACGCACTAACGGTGCATGCTCAATCTTCTCCCTAGGAACACCGGGCATGTCGGAAGGCTGCCATGCAAAGATATCCCTATTTTCCTGGAGGAAAAGAATGAGCGCGTTTTCCTATTTATCCCCCAAGTCAGCCCCTATATGGGTGACCTTGGAGGGGTCCGACTCATCAAGCTGAATAGTCTTGGAAACAATCGCATCGGTCTTCAATTTCTCCTTTGAAAATTTTCTTGGTTGGAACTTCATCTTTCAACCTTGCTCGTACTTCTAGAGCTTCGGCCGCTTCTCCGATTTCTCGACGTTCATCCTCCGAATTGACCCGAGAGGCCGGTTCGATGCTATGTACTTCACGAGCGTAAGCGATCTTGATATCGAGACCGGAACGATACCATTTGGTCATGGCATCTTCAGACATCAAGTACCGATAGTTCGGTATGGCCATAAACTTTGCCGAGCCAGTCTTCCAAGTATCGCGTGATATGTCTGAATCAATGTCGGCTACCCGGAAGATAATATTCTCCTTCCTGTAGTTCCCCTTTGTCCCCAAAGTCACCGGCAGAGAAATCTGCCCCAAAGGATAGCTGTTTCGACCGGGTATTATACCATGAAACGGTGAAACGCTGCAATCCGGATCAGCTACGGAGAGGCCAAGCTCGCGCGAGTTTTAGCAAAAAGGATATCCAAGCAACTTCCCCCATCAATGAAAGTTCTCTTCAATCGCACCTTCGAACGATAGGAGCCGGAATGAGCGGATATCTACCAGCTTTCGGTAGTACCTCGGGATGATCAGCCCTACCGAACGTGATCGACACCTTAGACCATCGTAGATATTCGGGGGTGGCGAGAGCAATGGCGTTGACCTCTCGGAGCGCCAACTCGCTCGCTTCGACTCGTACGCATCGGGGCCTCCATGGATCATGTTCACCTCCCTCGCTGGTTCCGGAAAACCTTCGTCATCTTCATTATCATCGCGCTCTTTATCCTTGCCGTCGTCGTCTCTCTGGTTCCTATGACCAGATCAGGGCGCTACCTTTAAAGCGAATTGAGCGAACGGCCTTAACAGGAAGCACTCTTTAGCTTTATGATTCCCATTATGAATTATGCAAGGGCCCTCCGGAAGTGTTTCGAACGAAAGTCGTTCTCTCGGACCTCTCTTGGGAGGCGCCGGCCGATCTCCTCCATGAGACCGGTCGACAACTGCAACAAGGTGATCAGCCTTGCGCTTATTGTTATTCTTGGATCCAGATCGGTTGTCTTGGTCGTGCTTCGGATCCTTCCCTTTGTTCCCGCGCAAATTGACCACGTTTGACTCATCAGCAGCATAGTCATCTCGCTATCTTGAAGCACTTTGACACCGTCATGGTAAGGTTCCGATTACGCCTTCCAATCTTGTGAACTAATGCTTCACTCCGGACGCCAGCTTGAAACGCCGCAATTACCTGCTGATCGGGAACATTGGGGATTAAGGCCTTCTTGTTGCGAAACGTCCGATGAAGTCTGTAAGAGTCTCGTCGGGCTTCGCTCGACTCGTTGAGGTCGAAGTAGTTCCCTGGTTTCTCACAAGTCGCCTAAAAATTCTCCACGAACTTTTTGGTGAGATCCCCCAAGAAGAGATAGATCTCTCGGGTAAGGATTGCAACCACAAGCGTCCAGACTGTTCCATGCACATGGGGAGGTAATTGGCTAGCACAAAAGTATCTCCTCCTGCTGATCGGATGGCGGTATTATACATACGGAGCCACTCGAGCAGGAGGCGCTTTGCCGTCATACTTGTCAATGGCCCCGAGCTTAAATCCCCGGGGTATTTGCAAATGCGTAAATCTCGTGTGAAAGCAGGGATCATGTGACATCCCCTCCGGGACACCCAGGAATCGGTACAGTGGGACATTCGACGAAGCGAGTTACAACAGGAACATCATCTCATACAAGCCAGAATATATACATCATAGTATAATATAACCAGGTTTTCAAAATACAAACATTCGTGCAGCGGAAATATAACATTATTGAAGTTTAACATCCTACGAGTATTCAGCGGAAGCTTGTACTATTATACAACCCAAAGGACTTTAAATGATCAACGTGACGTATCGAGCCCTTCGTACATCACGGTCCTCCCTCTTCAAGGCGTGGGGATGCGTTCCCATTGCAGGGAACCTCCCTGCGGACATTGCTCCTCTTCCGGGAAGCTGCCATACAAGTCGTGGTAATACAACTCGTTCCCCGAAAGGTAACGAACAAACCCCGAGTATTCTAATACTTAGCAAGACCGACCCGTCAACATGGCACGCTAAGGCCGACGCCTAGTATGCAAAGGCTTTCTGGCTGTGGGGTTTACTCCTTTGCAAAAACAGCATTAAAAAGGGTGGATCCTTACTTTCAATATTTTAGCTCGAGTATTAAGTTCATTAGCCTTGACATTTGCAGCCTATCACTATTGCATTCAAGTTTGCAAGACAAGATAAAATAGATCATTACTCCTTTCATCTCTCAGCTTCATCTTCCATATAATTTACTACGATGTGACGAGCTAAACAAGCGGTACTCATTACTGCGAGGGACAGCGATTCGAATCGATTTATACCAGCTGGCAAAACCCGACTACACGACGTATACGCATCACACCGATCGTATACGACAACCTTTCCCGCTAGCACCTGACGGAAGACTAGCCATTTCCAACTCCCCGGGAGTATGGCGACTCCACGACTTCCCTCGTGGCCGACCCATCTCCCTCCCGTGAGACTAACCACTCACTAACAGCCGGCAAAAGAGAGCCGGCTACGCTACATCTCTCGGGGCGATAGGGTACATCAGCTTGCTGGGCCCATGATACCGGCGTGTAGTACGGTACATTCAAACTTGTTCAACTAAGCCGACAACGGTACGGTCCTTGACCGACACGAGACGGGGCTACCACCTTGCAAGACCTCAACCGTCTTGCCCTTTCTCCTACGGGGCCCGTCCGGTCTCAGCTTATTAACACTCTCATCATCTTAGTGTCACACGAAACCCTTAAAGCCTCCATGCTTTAAGATTCCCTAAACATCTTCCGTTGCGACTATGAATTAAGCTTAGCCTCTATTGAGCTACTCGTACCAAGTATAGAATAAACAAACGGAAACCTACCATAATGCAACTAGGGTGTCAACCATTCCCTAACACCTAATGCACAAACATAACTGTACTATGTGATAAAGTAAAATATTTGAAAACATAGGTAGGATGCACCGGGGCTTGCTCGGATACTGTTCGGAGTTAGCTTCCTCGGCGCGTGGGTCGACCTTGAGATTCCCGTCTCCGACTCGACCTCGGTGGAACCTCGATCACCTCGGAACCTAGGTCGACCAACAATGCGTTGCGAATCACAATCATGTATGCATGAATGCTCGGGATAAAATTATGAAAGGGTTTCATTAATTAAGTCCAATGATTAATAATTAATAATTAGTGCTTCATCACCTTGGTTAATTAATAAATCATGAATAAGCATATTCATTAAGCAATAATTAACAATTGATTATGCTAATTAACAAATGTTTAATCAAGGTTATTAATTATTAATTTGTCCTGTTCCTTAATTAATTAATTAAGTTCACTAATTACTTAGGTTTAATAATTAATCATTATTCGTGTTTATTAAGCAATAATTAAATCATTACTTTAAACGACATGTGATAATAGGCTAATAAATTGGAAACACATGGAATAATAAAGTTTAAGTTTAAATTTGGAAATATGATTTTCACAATTAATTTCGTCTGCAGATATCTCCTTCATCTAATTAAATTATTTTTCTTCATTAAACATTTAATTAGCATAAAATAATAGCTTTTCTTTAAACAAAGAAAAGGATTAATTACTATTTATGAAATAAAATTACTAAAAATACATATTTTATTTCATAAACAAATAACTCTTATTTTTCTAAGTCTAACAAAGTTGGTTTTGTATTTTTCCGATTTTTAATGAATTTTCTACGAATTTTTGAAAATCAAAAATGCCTTTGTGCCACGAGTCGGGCCACGAGGTTGACCGCACGAAATCTCGCGTAGCCACACGCGATCCAGCGCGCGTGTGGCCCGCGGTGCGGCACCACCGCGGCGGCGGAGACACGGCGGCGCGGTCACCGGACTTGGCCGCCGGTGCTCCAAAGCTCGCCGTGACGCTACCAACCTACCCTACTGCTCATGACGAACCCAACCGTGGTGACCAACTTGCATGAGCTCGCCTCCGAGCACGCCGGCGGCGAGGTCCGGACGCGGCGGAGCTTCGACCACGGCGTGAGCTCACCACGGTGAACAAAATTTGGGGAAAAACCTACCGACACGTACTACGGAGCATGAGCAAGAGCGGCAAGGGTTTGCACGGCTCGGAGACGGCCGGAGAATGGAGCTCACCGTGGGGTGCGGACGGCGGTGAACGGAGCTCCGGGAAGATGGGCGAATCCGTGGCACCCTTCATGAAACATGCTATTGTAAGTGCACCGAGGGGTAGAGGAGCCTCTTGCGTACCTATAGGAAGAGAAAGGAAGACCAATTGCTCACCGTTGCAGTTCAATTTGAAGGAGCGGCGGTAGAACGACGGTGAGGTCTCGATGAGGGAAACGGTCTCGCCTCGACGGAGCAAAGTGACTCAGCTCGATTGCAAGTGTTGAGAAGCTTCGTGAGGTGATTGCGGAGCTTGTGGTGGCGATGGCGTGGATGGGGAGGGACCGGAGCGGCTCGGCGGCGCTGCTCCGGAGGCGGCGGAGGAGCGGTGAGGCGCGGAGTGAAATGAGAGGAAGAAGAAGGGAAGGCGAGGCCGGGAGGGGCTTTTATCTTGCCCGGAGAGGTGGCAAGGGCGCCAGGCGAGCAGCTGCGCAAGCAGCTGCGTGCTCGCTGCGTGGCGACGCCGCCGAGAGGCGGTTCCCGCGGGTGGCGCCGAGAGCGCGGTGAGAGAGAGAGAGAGAAGAAGAGACCGGCGCTGGGGCCAGCTCCGGAAACTTTGCAAAAATGCCCCTCGGCTTTCGGAAAATTAAAAAGTGGCTTTCCGGTGCTCCTAAAATTCCACGAAAATTCAGGGGTGTAATTGAAAGTATTTTAGGCATTTTTCCTATTAAGTCCAGGGTAGGTTTCCAAATTATTTTTGAATTAAAATTCCATAACTAAATTAATAAAAGAAGCTTTGTTTATTTCTTGTAACTATTTTTACAAGGCAAAAACCATTTCAGGAGATTTTCATAAATCTTTATATAGATCATTAAGCCATAGAAAATGCTAAACCTATATTTTCCTCCTATTTAATTTCTTTTTAAGCACTTCCTTTCTTCTTTATCTATTTTTGATATTTTATGTGTATGTTATTAACACAAAATTTGATATCTTCCAAAATGCAACAATTTGATGCAATGCCCATGATGACATGAAATGCATTATTTTTCCGAGAGTTGTTACAGATCACGGAGTACTCATCATCTTCTAGACCGGTCCGTAACGGTGAAGGAGATCGTCGGCGAGAGAAATGCCGATAGTTACGATCCCTGTCATCATCGGAGTAGTCATAGTAGCGATCGTCTTGATATCTTTCCAGGATTGGAAACGGTCAAATGTATCGTGGTGCTAACTTGCCCTTGATTCCAAATCTTTGAACACCTTTGGTAGGAGATACTCGAAGATAGACTTGATCTCCAACCTGAAATACTAATTCTCGACGTCTTTTATCGGCATAGCTAATCTGTCGAGATTTAGCCCTCTTAAGGTTCTCGCTGAATGAGATGTACTTGTTCTTCTCGCATCCCTTACTAGATCCGGTCCGAAGATTACTCTTTCTCCACTTTCGGACCAATTCGAGGTGTGCGGCAACTACGTCCATATAGATCTTGGAACGGTGACATTCCTGCACTCTCTTGATAGTCTGTTATTGTATGAGAACTCGGCCAATGGTAAACATTTCTCCCAATCTTTACCATAGGTCAAGACACATGCTCGAAGCATATCCTCGAGATATTGATTGATCCTTTCTGTCTGTCCATCTGTTTGAGGATGATATGCCGAGCTTCGTATCAATCTTGTCCCCAATGATTCATGTAGTTCCTCCCAAAATCTGGAGACAAATTGCATTCCTCTATCCGATATAATGGTCTTCGGCACTCCATGTAAACAGAGAATATGAGTGATGTACAGCTCGGCATACTTCTCAGCGAGTGTACCGCGTATGTACCGGTATGAAGTGAGCAGACTTCGTCAATCTGTCCACAATAACCCGGATAGAGTCATGTTTTCGTGGGCTTAGTGGTAACCCAACGATGAAATCCATGCCGATGTCTTCCCACTTCCATTCAGGAATACTCAAAGGTTGTAAGGGTCCCGCTTGCTTCAAGTGCTCGGCTTTGACCCGCCGACGGACATCACACTCATTGACATACTTGGCTATTTCTCGCTTCATGCGTGTCCACCAAAATTTTTGCTTCGGATCTTGATACATCTTATTGGTTCCGGGATGAATAGAATATTTGGACATATGAGCTTCATCCATTATCCTCTTGCGAAGGGATAGATCTTTCGGTACTACCAATCGATTCTTGAACCAAATAACTCCTTCGTTATCTTCTCCGAAGCATTTGACTTCGCCTTTCTTGAGTCGTCTTCTTATATGTCCCATACCAACACTTTTCTCGTTGAGCTGCTATCTCTTCTTCACGAATGGTAGGGATAAGAGCCAGATTGGTCAATGCTCCATGCGGAACAAGCCGAAGATTTGCCTCATCACTTTCGGGTGGAGGTGCTTGAATCAAGAGTTGAGCCATGAGATTATTGCAACGAACCTTGCGACTTAAAGCATCGGCTACCACGTTCGCCTTGCCCGGATGATAGTGAATTTCCAACTCATAATCCTTTATTAACTCCAGCCATCTTCGTTGGCGCATGTTCGGATCTGCTTGGGTGAAAATGTACTTAAGACTTTTGTGGTCGGTGTATAAATGTACCAAATTACCCAAGAGATAGTGCCTCCAACCTTTTAATGCAAGTACCACTCGCTGCTAGTTCCAGATCATGTGTAGGATAATGTTCTTCATGACGCCTTAGTTGTCGAGATGCATAGGCAATCACTCGACCTTCCTGCATTGGAACGCATCCAAGTCTTGTTCCCGATGCATCGCAAGATACATCAAAAGGCTTTGTCGGATCCGGTTGAGCGAGTACTCGGAGCTGTGGTCAGCAATTTCCTTAATGTTCGAAAAGCTTCTTCACATTCTTTGCTCCATACATACTTCTTATCCTTTTCCAATTGTTTAGTCATTGGCTTGGCGATCTTCGAGAAGTTTGGAATAAATCTTCTATAGTAACCAGCCAATCCTAAGAAACTTCGGATTTGCGAAACCGACTTCGGCGGCTCCCAATCCAAGTACTTCTTGAACTTTGCTCGGGATCAACTGCCACTCCTTCAGCCGATATCACATGACCTAGGAACGGCACTTCCTTCAGCCAAAACTCACACTTGCTAAACTTAGCATATAGCTGATGACCCCTTAGTCGTTGCAACACCACTCGTAAGTGATTAGCATGTTCCTCTTCCGACTTAGAGTAGATCAAGATGTCGTCAATGAACACTACGACAAACTTGTCCAGCTCAGTGCATGAATACGGAATTCATGAGATACATGAAGTGTGCTGGTGCATTGGTCAATCCAAAAGACATTACCAGATACTCATAAAGTCCGTATCTTGTGGAGAATGCGGTCTTCGGTATATCTTCGGCTCTTATCTTAATCTGGTGATACCCCGAGCGAAGATCTATCTTGGAGAAGACTTTGGCTCCCATCGGTTGATCAAACAAGATGTCAATCCTCGGAAGAGGGTACTTGTTCTTGATGGTGACCGAATTTAGAGGTCTATAATCCACACATAGCCTCAATGTCTTATCTTTCTTCTTCACGAATAAAGTTGGGCATCCCCATGGCGATGAACTTAGATGTATGTATCCCTTGTCCAATAATTCCTTTAATTGTACCTTCAACTCTGCCAGCTCATTTGGCGGCATCCGATATGGTCTCCTTGATATTGGTGCTGTTCCAGGCTGTAATTCTATCTTAAACTCTACCGCTTTGTCTGGCGGCAGTCCCGGCAAGTCGTCCGGAAAGACATCCGGGTACTCACGGACTATAGGTATATCTTCCAGACTTTTACCTACAACCTTATTCACCATTGGCAGCATAGTTTGAGGAAGAGTTAAGAATAAGCAATCTCGACCATGAACAGGAGAGTTCGGATATACGGCTCGAGATGCTATATCCAATACTCGCCTTATGGAAATCCATCCATTGCATGCCAATAATGGCATCTAACCCTTGCCCATCCAATATGATCAATGAAGTGGAATAAACCTTGCTATCCAATTTTAATGGCATATTGGCAGCTTCTTCATTAGTAAGAATTTTACCCCCAGGTGTTGAAATGATATGAGCACATAGCAACTTGGATGGTATGATGCGATGCTTAGCAACATATGACTTGTCGATGAAATTATGCGTAGCTCCCAAATCAAATAAAACCATAGCAGGATGATCAGCGATAGAAAACATACCCGCTAAGATTTGTCCTCCTTCGGGTAGCTCCTCAGCCGTAGTAAAGTTGGCACGGCCGGTCTTCCCGGTGTATTCTTGGCTGGTGCCCTCGGCTGATTTTGCGGTTGTCCTTGAGGTCTAGGTGCATATGGTGCCTTCGAGGATATGGACAACTGCGGTAATAATGCCCTGGACGGCCACAATTGAAACATGGTGGTCCATTCCGTTGCGGTGCTTGATTTGCCGGCCCGGGATTCCGAGTATTCTGCTGCTGATAGGGCGGACGATATTGATTTGGCCGCTGTTGCTGAGGTTGTTGTGGTGGCTGAGACTGCCGGTAGTAATTTGGACGAGAATGCGTGTGCTGATAACGCTGACCCGAGGGTGCAGTGTAGACCAGCCTATATTTTGACGGTCCGCCACTTCCTTGTCCGGTAGCCGGCCTCTTCTTGTTCTTCTCCGTCCGATGAAGACGGATAGAATCTTCCAGCCGCGATAGCGTCGCTTACAAAGTCGGTGAAGCCATCGGTCTCGTTTAGCACCAGGCGTGACTGCAGCTTGGTACTCATTCCTTTCTTGAACAGATTCTTCTTCTTGGCATCCGTGTCCACATGTTCGGGAGCGTATCGAGCAAGACGGTTGAATACCTTGGAGTAGGTATGCACATTCATGTCGCCTTGCTTCAGGGATAAGAACTCCTTCCTCTTCCGATTCATTAAACCTTCCGGAATATGGTGCTCCCCGAAGGCTTTGGTGAACTCGGCCCATGAAATTTGATGACCTGGAGGAAACATTGCTTTGTAGTTGGCCCACCAAGCTCTAGCAAATCCTTGAAATTGCTGGGAAGCGAAGAGAGTCTTCCGATGATCCGTGCATGGAAACAGCTCCAGCTTTGACTCAATGGTGCGGAGCCAATGGTCGGCCTCCAATGGTTCTCCCGCATCCGAGAAAGTCGGAGGGCGAACCGACAAGAAGTCCGAAAAGGTCACCCTCTCTTCTGGTCCATTCCGGCCTTGATGACGTTCCTGCGGAGCAGTGTTGCGGACCAATTGCTCCAATAATTCTCGCTGCTCCGCGCGAGAATCCAAGTACAGCGGCGATGGCCTGCGCCAGTGTCGGGGGTGGTGGTGGTGTTTCCGCCCGCGTTGAGAACTTTCCGGCTCATCACGTCTCCTTGTTCCAACCATTCTGTCCAAGAAAATTTTACGTTAGACATCTTCATTCCAACATAATAATGGAAGAAACAGGAATACATGAATGAGGAATTCCAAATGAAACTTATGCAACAACCATCTTTATTAGAACAACCACCAAATCCATAAACACGTGCTCATACATCCATGTTACAACGATTCCTAAGATACACTCATGCGTGGCTACATCACGCTCGTTATTTAACTAGCGCCTAATTTACATACTAGTTTTCTCACTTGCTACTAGCTAGCACTCTACTCTTCTTCACGAAGCCCGGACGTCACTTCTCGGCTCATGGAACTGCTCGTCTCGGATTCCGCATCCTCCGAGTTGTGGAATCTCCGTGAAGTCTATGACGGAATCCACGTCCATTATCTCTTCAGGATCCTCCTCTTCTTCTTCGATTCAGCCTCCATAAGATTTTCCTGCACTCATCGGTTCATCCTCGGGAGGTTGCTGTCCTATTGCTGCATTCGAGTATTGCATTGTGTGCCTGCAGTAGATCTTGCTCTAACCGAGTGATCGGGGCATGTGCGTTTGCCAGCTGTTGATTCTTAAATTGAATCTGCTGCTCCTTGTTTAGCAACTGCGCCTCTCTAAGTGCTAACAACTCCTCCTTTTCCTGCAGCTGTCTCTCCAGCCTTGCTACACGAACATCCTCCCTTTGTCCTCTTACTTCACTCACACCGGTACTCGTGTCTGTCCATCTCTGTGGAGAAGTAAGAATATCGGATACAAGCAGAAACTATTCCTATTATTTCAGCAATTCTTTTATTCTAGCAACTGCATAGATATATATTACTACCACTTCTTTTTTCATTATTTATTGTTTGTACAACTCAAACCCACTTTTCATACACTCCCATCCGGCCAACACCTACTAGTACCCTATCTACATCTGACCTATGTCAGCAAAATGTGGCTATCCTCCTACATCGGTGAAGTCACAACACAACTAGGCCGACGGCGCGTGGCTGTCGGCGTCCGACTCGACGTCCTCTCGCCGGTGAGGCGGGTGGTGGCTCGTAGTCCATCCCGGAGACCTCCTCGGCGTCGTCCGGTGGACCCTCGCTGCTGCTGCTGCAACTGCTGGAACTGCTCAAGTAGGTCGTCGTGGTCGTGGATCGGGGTGTGGTGTGCGTCGGCTACCCCGTCAAACATCGCCTCAAGCTCAGCCATCCGGTCCCGCACCACGACCGGCGTCTCCACGGCGTGATTACGCTGCGCTGTCATCTCAGCCAACCGTAGCTCGTGCTCCTCGTCGGCCTCGCGCGCGGCGTCTCGCTCCTCGGTGACCGCGGTCAGCCGTGCGTCCAACGCTATAGCTGCCCCGCGAAACCCGTCACGGTCCTGGGCAACCTCCACTAGCTGCTCCTCCAGCTCGGCGATCCTGGCGTGGGATTTCGAACCTCATGGCAGTCCACACGACAGCGGTTCTTCCAAGCGCCAAGTCTGTCTGTCCCGACTCTGCGTCCGCAACTCCGGATCGTGGACCCGCTGCTCCAGCTCTGCGACGTGTGCAGCTCGTGTGTCCTCCTCCTCGCCGAGCGCGCTTCCTACCGCGAGTCATCGGCATCTGCAGGGAACATGTTTAAACAAGTTAAACACCTAGGAATCGGTACAGAGGGACACTCGACGAAGCGAGTTACAACAGGAACATCATCTCATACAAGACAGAATATATACATCATGGTATAATACAACCAGGTTTTCAAAATACAAACATTCGTGCAGCGGAAATATAACATTATTGAAGTTTAACATCCTACGAGTATTCAGCGGAAGCTTGTACTATTATACAACCCAAAGGACTTTAAACGATCAACGTGACGTATCGAGCCCTTCGTACATCACGGTCCTCCCTCTTCAAGGCGTGGGGATGCGTTCCCACTGCAGGGAACCTCCCTCCGGACATTGCTCCTCTTCCGGAAAGCTGCCATACAAGTCGTGGTAATACGACTCGTTCCCTGAAAGGTAACGAACAAACCCCGAGTATTCTAATACTCGGCAAGACCGACCCGTCAACATGGCATGCTAAGGCCGACGCCTAGTATGCAAAGGCTTTTTGGCTGTGGGGTTTACTCCTTTGCAAAAACAGCATTAAAAAGGGTGGATCCTTACTTTCAATATTTTAGCTCAGTATTAAGTTCATTAGCCTTGACATTTGCAGCCTATCACTATTGCATTCAAGTTTGCAAGACAAGATAAAATAGATCATTACTCCTTTCATCTCTCGACTTCATCTTCCATATAATTTACTACGATGTGACGAGCTAAACAAGCGGTACTCATTACTGCGAGGGACAGCGATTCGAATCGATTTATACCAGCTGGCAAAACCCGACTACACGACGTATACGCATCACACCGATCGTATACGACAACCTTTCCCGCTAGCACCTGACGGAAGACTAGCCATTTCCAACTCCCCGGGAGTATGGCGACTCCACGACTTCCCTCGTGGCCGACCCATCTCCCTCCCGTGAGACTAACCTCTCACTAACAGCCGGCAAAAGAGAGTCGGCTACGCTACATCTCTCGGGGCGATAGGGTACATCAGCTTGCTGGGCCCATGATACCAGCGTGTAGTACGGTACGTTCAAACTTGTTCAACTAAGCCGACAACGGTACGGTCCTTGACCAGACACGAGACGGGGCTACCACCTTGCAAGACCTCAACCGTCTTGCCCTTTCTCCTACGGGGCCCGTCCGGTCTCGGCTTATTAACACTCTCATCATCTTAGTGTCACACGAAACCCTTAAAGCCTCCATGCTTTAAGATTCCCTAAACATCTACCGTTGCGACTATGAATTAAGCTTAGCCTCTATTGAGCTACATGTACCGAGTATAGAATAAACAAACGGAAACCTACCATAATGCAACTTGGGTGTCAACCATTCCCTAACACCTAATGCACAAACATAAGCTGTACTATGTGATAAAGTAAAATATTTGAAAACATAGGTAGGATGCACCGGGGCTTGCCCGGATACTGTTCGGAGTTAGCTTCCTCGGCGCGTGGGTCGACCTCGAGATTCCCGTCTCCTGACTCGACCTGCGGTGGAACCTCGATCACCTCGGAACCTAGGTCGACCAACAATGCGTTGCGAATCACAATCATGTATGCATGAATGCTCGAGGATAAAATTATGCAAGGGTTTCATTCATTAAGTCCAATGATTAATAATTAATAATTAATGCTTCATCACCTTGGTTAATTAATAAATCATGAATAAGCATATTCATTAAGCAATAATTAACAATTGATTATGCTGATTAACAAATGTTTAATCAAGGTTATTAATTGTTAATTTGTCCTGTTCCTTAATTAATTAATTAAGTTCACTAATTACTTAGGTTTAATAATTAATCATTATTCGTGTTTATTAAGCAATAATTAAATCATTACTTTAAACGACATGTGATAATAGGCTAATAAATTGGAAACACATGGAATAATAAAGTTTAAGTTTAAATTTGGAAATATGATTTTCACAATTAATTTCGTCTGCAAGTATCTCCTTCATCTAATTAAATTATTTTTCTTCATTAAACATTTAATTAGCATAAAATAATAGCTTTTCTTTAAACAAAGAAAAGGATCAATTACTATTTATGAAATAAAATTACTAAAAATACATATTTTATTTCATAAACAAATAACTCTTATTTTTCTAAGTCTAACAAAGTTGGTTTTGTATTTTTCCGATTTTTAATGAATTTTCTACGAATTTTTGAAAATCAAAAATGCCTCTCGTGCCACGAGTCGGGCCACGGGGTTGACCGCACGAAATCTGCGTAGCCACACGCGATCCAGCGCGCGTGTGGCCCGCGGTGCGCCACCACCGCGGCGGCGGAGACACGGCGGCGCGGTCACCGGACTTGGCCGCCGGTGCTCCAAAGCTCGCCGTGACGCTACCAACCTACCCTACTGCTCATGACGAACCCAACCGTGGTGACCAACTTGCATGAGCTCGCCTCCAGGCACGCCGGCGGCGAGGTCCGGACGCGGCGGAGCTTCGACCACGGCGTGAGCTCACCACGGTGAACAAAATTTGGGGAAAAACCTACCGACACGTACTACAGAGCATGAGCAAGAGCGGCAAGGGTTTGCACGGCTCCGGAGACGGCCGGAGAATGGAGCTCACCGTGGGGTGCGGACGGCGGTGAACGGAGCTCCGGGAAGATGGGCGAATCCGTGGCACCCTGCATGAAACATGCTATTGTAAGTGCACCGAGGGGTAGAGGAGCCTCTTGCGTACCTATAGGAAGAGAAAGGAAGACCAATTGCTCACCGTCGCGAGTTCAATTTGAAGGAGCGGCGGTAGAACGACGGTGAGCTCCCGATGAGGGAAACGGTCTCGCCTCGACGGAGCAAAGTGACTCAGCTCGATTGCTAGTGTTGAGAAGCTTCGTGAGGTGATTGCGGAGCTTGTGGTGGCGATGGCGTGGATGGGGAGGGACCGGAGCGGCTCGGCGGCGCCGCTCCGGAGGCGGTGGAGGAGCGGTGAGGCGCGGAGTGAAATGAGAGGAAGAAGAAGGGAAGGCGAGGCCGGGAGGGGCTTTTATCCTGCCCGGAGAGGCGGCAAGGGCGCCAGACGGGCAGCTACGCAAGCAGCTGCGTGCACTGCTACGTGGCGACGCCGCCGGGAGTTGGTTCCCGCGAGCGGCGCCGAGAGCGCGGTGAGAGAGAGAGAGAGAGAGAAGAAGAGACGGCGCCGGGGCCAGCCACGGAAACTTTGCAAAAACGCCCTCGGCTTTCGGAAAATTAAAAAGTGGCTTTCCGGTGCTCCAAAAATTCCATGAAAATTTAGGGGTGTAATTGAAAGTATTTTAGGCATTTTTCCTATTAAGTCCAGGGTAGGTTTCCAAATTATTTTTGAATTAAAATTCCATAACTAAATTAATAAAAGAAGCTTTGTTTATTTCTTGTAATTATTTTTACAAGGCAAAAACCATTTCAGGAGATTTTCATAAATCTTTATTTAAGATCATTAAGCCATAGAAAATGCTAAACCTATATTTTCCTCCTATTTAATTTCTTTTTAAGCACTTCCTTTCTTCTTTATCTATTTTTGATATTTTATGTGTATGTTATTAACACAAAATTTGATATCTTCCAAAATGCAACAATTTGATGCAATGCCCATGATGACATGAAATGCATTATTTTTCCGAGAGTTGTTACGAGATCACGGAGTACTCATCATCTTCTAGACCGGTCCGGAACGGTGAAGGAGATCGTCGGCGAGAGAAATGCCGATAGTTACGATCCCTGTCATCATCGGAGTAGTCATAGTAGCGATCGTCTTGATATCTATCTCCCGAACCATCCCGGCGATCATTGTTCACTCGCTCCGCAGGCTGTGAAGGAGGAGGCGGAGGCGGAGGCGGAGGCGCCGGTTGACGATCATTATCACCTCGTCGGGGTTCTCCATCCCTGTCTCTCGTTGTCTCGTCCTCTTTGATCTCTCGGTGTCACGACGATCGTCGCTTCTTGGCCGATCATCTCGATGAGCATGTCGATTGCTATGCCCTCGATGATCATTGCGCGGATGATTTCCGCCGGCGGGCGGCGCCGAAGCAGCCGGTCCACGCCGTGGCGAGTTAGTTACATGTGGGCGAGGTGGGGCAAGATCCCGCGGACGATCATCAACATGACCGGTCCGTCGCCTTTCATCTTGTTCTTGTCTCCTCGCGCTCTTCTGTCCTCTCTACATGGCGATCGATGAGCATGTTACGAGCGTCACGATTGCCGTTGAGTGGTACGCGTAAATCTTGGTCCGGGGCTCATTCATGTTTGTCTGCGATCGGAGTGTGTCGAGGCCAAGCCTTCCGCCGAAGAAGCACCTTCGGACCAGGCACTTGCAGGCCGCTCCGAGCGAGAACGCGAGCGGCTGGAAGATTCCGCTCTGTCATGAACGAGTTGATTTGTTTGTAGAGCAGCTGCATCTACCAAATACAAGGCGCGTTGCAACCCTAGCGTTGCATTGAAGACTTCTTCCGGTATTGTCTCGAGAATTTGCTTCACTCCCACAATGTTGTGGATCGGTGATGTGAAGACCCGGGCGCCGTTTAATTCCACCTCCATAGAGCTCAAATCCAATGCTCTACTTGAAGAACGATGGCGCCTTCCATCGCATCCACAGTGCGTTATATCCCGGGGATGTTTCTTCCGAGTCTCTAGACTGCTCCGGCAACGGACCGGTGGCGGGGGGGAGCGGTCGCAGGAACGCTTCCTCCCGCCCGACTAGTGCCGGCGACGTTTGCGCGATGATTCGCGACCGAAGGTTGCGGAGGTTGTTCATCTCCGTCCGCCTCGTTTGTTTCGCGTTGGTGGCGGTTAGCTGGGTCTTCCGCCATCCTAGCTTCTTCGGTAGCAGCTTCCTCGGGAGTGAGTTCTTGAAGAACTGGACCCGGCATGAACACTTGGAAGAAGGCCGGAGACCCTTCCTCGAAGTCGCTACCGGAGCTCGCGAGAGCGGCTTATTGTCGCGACCGGGTGTCGGTCTCGAGACGCGAGCGGTCCGATGATTCGCGCCGAAGCTGCGTCGGATCCGCAAGGTTTCAAGCAGGAGGTGTCGACCGTGGCAGGTGATCGCGCTTCGGAAGCTGCGGCCTAGCTACGAGTCGGATTCGTCGGATGTAACTTTCCGGCGGAATCAGCTTTGAAGTCGAGGGACCCGAAGCGGATCTTGAAGCCGGGCGCGAAGTCGACGACGAGTGAAGAGGCCATCGAACTCATCGTAAACTCGCCGGGACCCCTTCCTGGCGTGCCAAAATGTCGAGTCTTAAACTTGGCACTAGAACTATCCGATCCCTTACGAGCGTGGAATTCGATGGTGCAACACACGGAACACACAAGAACACGTGATTTTAGACAGGTTCGGGCCTCTCGATGGAGAGTAATATCCTATATCTTGTGTGTTATGTATTGCCTTTAGCGGATTGCTAATTGCCGGATCTCGGAGAGTTTTCGGGGGTCCATGCTCCGCCTTATATATCCGGGGAGCTACGGTTACATGCATAGTCCTAATCGATTACACGGATTACATATATGGGAGTTCTATCTCTAGCTTTCCTTATTGATTCGAGTCCTAACGGACTACAAATTACTCCTTTACTTGTTTCTCAAGTTATCATACGTCGGTCTTGATACGCGCCTCATCTCCATACCGGTATATGGAATCCTCTGTTATTCCAAACCGGTTAGGAACCGATCCGTTGGCTATCTCTACCAACTTTATCTTCATTGATTTGTTACCGTGTCTTTGCGTATACATTCCTTTATCATCTATATACCCATAAGGCAAGTATACGACAGTCATCGCGATGATTCCGATGATGACAGGGATCGCAATTATAGGCACTACGACCGCCGCTCACTTTCACCGGTCTCGACCGGTCCTGGAGGATGAAGAGTTCTCAATAACCCCGGCATTCGCACGGGATCTACGAATATGCAAGTATCCTAGGGGATTCAAGCTTGGAGCTATTGACAAATATGATGGAAAAGCTCCCCACGCTGAATGGCTTCGCTCGTACACGACCGCCATCCGATCCGTAGGAGGCGACACTTTTGTTCCGGCAAATTATCTTCCCATGTGCATGGAACAGTCCGGACGCTTGTGGTTACAATCTCTGCTCAAGGAGTCTATTTCTTCTTGGGGTGATCCGACGAAAAAGTTCGTTGAGAATTTGCGAGCAACTTATGAAAAGCCAGGAAACTTCTTCGACCTCAACAGCTGAAGCGAAGCCTCACGAGATGCTCACGGACTTCATTAGGCGTTTGTGGAGCAAGAAAGCCATAATCCTCAATGTTCCCGATCAGCAAGTGATTGCTGCGTTACAAGATCGAACATCGGTGTGCTTCAAGATAATCTTTGGTACATAAGATCGGTCGGCGTAACCATAATCTTACCTTGACGGCGTCGAGTGCTTCAAGATAGCGAGATGACTATGCTTCGCTGGAGAATCGAACGTGGTCAATCTACGCGGGAACAAACAGAAGGAGCCGAAGCAAGATCACGACAACCGGTCCGGATCCAAAAGCAACAAACGCAAGGCCGATAACTTCGTCGCTGCGGCAGACCGGTCTCATGGAGGAGACCGCCTAGCACCGCCTATGAGGGGGCCGAGGGAACGAATTTTGTTTCAAACCTTGCTCGATGGGCCTTGCATGATTCACAATGGGAATCATAAGGATAAGGAATGTTTTTTTGCTAAGATCGTTTGGTTCATTTTCTTGGAATGTGGTCCCCCAGTCAAGGTTGTGCAATCAAAGGGATGACAAGGGCAAAGACAGGAAGCGCGATGAGGATGGAGATGACGATGAAGGCTTTGAGGAGCCGGTGAAGGAAGTGAACTTTATATGTGGAGGACATGATGCCTACGAATTTGTGACATCTCATGTCACAAATTGGCGATTGCACTATGCTAACTATCAATTTGCATGTGCAAAACCTCATGAGAGTTAATCCCCACATAAAGTATAAACTAGGGTTTAATTAGGGTTTCATTTGGCTCAAACCCTAGCTCTAAAAATCTTGATGATCTTCCATGGTAGTGCCTCCATGTTTTTACATATTCTGGTAGTACACATCAAAACAAGAATTTAGAACATTTTTCCCAAATTTTTAGGTTCGCACATTGTCCTAGAAAAATCATCTAAGATAAGAAAACAACATAAGTTCTTATTTTTTATAAATTTTTGCAAGCCAAAACAAAACTTTTGCCAATAACAAAAGTTGTTCCTTATAATTCTCGGATAATGTACAAAATTTGGCTTCCAAAAATACCCAGCAGAAGTAGGGTTTTGGATTAAGAACGAGTAGCAGCGTTGCGGTGGCAAAATGGTAAATAGAGGGAACCTCGGTTGAACAGACGAACACGGTAGCGGGGCCACCCGCCGGCGTCGTTCCCGGTGTTCGTGCCCATGCTGTCCGACGTCCGCCGTCCTGCCGCCACAGCAGCTCGCCCACATGTCGAGCATCACCATGGTCGCGTTGGATTCACGCGAGAACGAGAACCGTTGAGGGCCGCCATAAAAATCGGCTCCGATGGCCGCCGCCGCCCTCCTCTCTAGCCCACCTCACTCTCGCCCTAGCGCGTCGGGAGCTTGGCCCGGGAGCCTCCCATCTCCCACGAGCACGTGCCACCCTGCCCTGCAGGTGACCCGATCGGATTTCCCCTTTTCCCCATTTCCGTCACCGTCCGCCATTCGTTGTCGATTCTCCTCGCACGGTGAGCCTCTCCACAATTCCTTTCGCCGGCTACTTGGTTTTGCCCCTGCGAACACCTCACGAGCTTCGCGCCTCCTTTGGTGCAGCCTTTCGCCGGGAACACCACGGAGCCGCACCGCCGTCCGCTGTCGCCCTTCACATCCACGTCGACACGTCGCCACGGTGAGCCCTCTCGGCCATGGGGCCCTCCGGCGCATTGCTAGCACCCTGCTGGTGCTCATCGACCCGCGCGCTCCCTCTCTCCAACTTTCCGTCGCCGCCGGCAGCCGCACCATCACCCGCGCCCGGAGCGCGCCACGCACACCACGGCATGGCCGGTGCACGCCGCACGCTCCAACACTTAGTAAATTTTCGAAACCGCGGTGGCAATCTCGTAATTACGAGTGAGATATTAAGCAAATTAAAAATTAAATAACTTGTGGTAGAAACCTTGGATTTGGGCAAATAAGAACTTTTTGGAAACCTTGCAACATGTACTTTGCCTTAAGAGGTGCCATCACGTTAATAAGGCTTAACAAGATTGAATTTTGTAAAATGCGTAACTTTCTCTAGGGAGCTCGAAGTACTCGACTAGCTACTTGTTGGAAAGCTTGAGAAGTGTGCTTTGCCATGAATCCATTTGCCAAGTACTTTCTGTGGTAAAAATTAAAGTTTCAATTACTTTAAACTGCTATCACGTTAAGGGAGCTTAACAACATTGAAATTTTGAAATTGCATAACTTTCTTTACAAAGATCGAGAAAAGTGTAAATGAGCACTCTTTGGAATCCTTGGGAAGTGTACTTTACATGACCCTACTTGGTTTACTAAGGTTTTGTGGTGAAAAGTAGAGTTTTATGCAAGTTAAGAACGCATCACGTTAAGCACTGAAATGGCCATAAATAAAAGACTTGTAAATAAATCTTCACCAAATTTGGGCATTTCATTCCGACCGACATGTTTCATCAGATCATACATTATTCTGATGCATTTGGGCATGTTCATGTTATTTTGTACATTAATGTTTAAGTAAGCTACAATTTCCTTGTCTTGCATAAGAAGAAAACCTTCTATAAATTCATTTCGATATTTGCTTCCGGTGCTCAATCATAAAAGGGACAAGATTATCATGAGGATCTGGTTTAGTAGTGTTATTATGCTTAATGGTTATGCATAAAATAATGTAGTGAAGTGTGCATGTCAAAAATTACCATGTAATAATTTTGCTTAGCTCTTATCACCTTGGTTATCATTTCATGTATGTGTTTACCATAATTTCAAAACCATGGCAGCACACATTCTAAGATGATCATTTCATTTTTATTCATGTACATTGTTCACTTTGCCATGCTCTCTTGAACTACTAAATATACATGCATGTTTTATGTTACATAGTGTATGTTTCTTTTAATTAGAAGGTTATCCCCATGACATTATCTATATAAATCATCATCACAAGAAATCATCTCATACCACCTGAGTATGTTTATTTTATGCAAACATTGCATTAGATTTCATTATTGAGAAATTTCCATGAACTGAATATCTTTGTATTGGCTCATACTCACGCATCGCATTGCATTCATATAGGAACGCCGACCGAAGGCGAGAATCAAGAAGGGCAGCAAATTGAGTTGAACTCCTTTGAGTGTGCTAACTACGACCCGAACCAAGGCAAGCCCGGTGCATAATCCCAGCTTGTTTAGTTTTTGGTTTAAATTCACATATGCCTATGTTTATGTATTGTGCACTTATGTTTAGGAGTTTATCGCAACCCTAGTTGCATTATGTCCCCTAGTTCCTATGGTTTGGTTAGGTATAATCCGTTTCCGTTAGTATGCTATGCTTAATGGAGTCATCGGTAGCAACACCGAGTGGTTGGGAGACCACCCGGTCTAGGAATTCAATTATTGTTACCCTCACATGATTAAATTGGAGACTGTACGGGGAAGTGCATGTGTAGAAATGCGGTGACAAGGTTGGCCCTTGTGCGCCATAGCCTCGTGCGTGTCGATTGAGGACCGTTCGTTGTGACTCCGCGAGCAAGTATTTAGTTGTGTATCAAATGCATACCTTCGTATGGGAGTTGGTAAACCGATGTAACTTGAGAGTCGTAGTGTTGGACCGTCTCTCCACCCTTTGTGCAAAGTGTTGGTCATGGTGGATGCACGGGTTTGTGAGTAGACGGAGGGTGTGTTGTTTACCCTTGGAACCGACGCTACTATGGTTGCATGAGAAACACACACTTTGAGGGTGGACCCGGCTCACATCTATTGTAATCTTGTGAAAGGTGGCCATACATGTTCTTAAATGATGTGTATGTCGTGCATTTGGGTTTCTCCTGCAGGATGTAAATCGATATATATCGCCGTCCCTTGCGGTGATGAGTACAACTTGTCTCGAGCAGATTACATCGTAGTAACAAAATGAATATGATGAATAAGCTTGCTGTTTTTGAAGAATTACTTCATGTATTGCAACCATGTTTTGTTAGAAATGCTCACTAAATTTGTATTCATGTCCAACCCTCTTAATGTGGCTAAAACATGAAAAATTCAGAATCATATAGGTGTTGTTTTTGGCATTTTCAGCAAGCCCGGTCAGGCCCCCTGCATATTAAGTTCGGTTCTTAGAACCATTTTTGACGGGTAAGCCTTGCGGAGTATATTAGATACTCAGGGTTTGCATTTAAATTAATTTTAGGTGTCTCGCAGCCCGACTACTGTGATTGCTGCGGGAAGTTTGTGTGGCAAGGTGAGGGGCCCTAGGATTGGACCGAGGAGTGGGTTCCGTCATCACCAAACCAAGAGTGAGGCCATGTCGTATGGGCTGATATGGTCTCCTCATAAGTTGTATATATTTATCGTCGAGATGTTATGCTTCCATAGATTGTACATGAAAGTAATGTAAATCTGAATTTGAACTTCAAGTGGTATGGTAATTTGAATTCAGAACTCGTCGCTTGTAATAACTTGAATATCATATGTAAAATTGGCTACCTACGCACTTAATTATGTTATGTAAATTGTGAATGTATCATTAATGTATGTTCAATGTACATTCGCTTCGTCGAATGTCTCCCGATATGATCCTGTGCGACAATCCCTCTTGCTTTGCAAGGTAGGGGTGTCACGAGAATCAAAGCGCAAACAGAAATTGGCAATCGGGAAATCAATGTTTTTGCTCCTGCAACTCCTGAATATCTACGGCGGTCGAAGTACCAATTACATTCAGCAGGGACGATCATCCGGAGGTCTTGCCCAAAGCTGGTCGATATCCGCTCATTCCGGCACCTATTGTCCGGAAAGTGAGCTTGAAGAAAACCTTCATTGATGGAGGCGGTTGTTTGGACATACTCTTCGCTACGACTCTACCGGAGCTTGGACTCTCGATTGCGGACTTGGATCATAGCGTTTCGTTCTTTCATGGCATAGTGTCCGGTCGAAACAGTTATCCTTTGGGGCAGATTACTCTACCGGTTACTTTTGGGATGAAGGCGAATCATGGGAGAGAAAACATCATATTTCGGGTGGCTGACATTGATTCAAGCATATCATGCCATATATGGAAGTCCGGCCCTCGCCAATTTTATGGCAATCCCGAACTACCGATATCCGATGCTAAAAATGCCAGGGCACAATGGAGTTCTGTCGTTCCGATCCGACATCAAGACCGCGTATGCTTGTGAAGTACACAAGACCGAATTGGCGGCTCACATCAATTCGGAGGAAGAACGTCGAGAAATCGAGCGAGCAGCTGACATCCTTGAGACACAAGCGTCGCTTGAAGAAGAAGGACCATCTAAGAACATTGCCAAGGGCAAATTGAAGGCTGATGCGACTATTCAGACTTGACGAGACAGATCCCTCCAAGGTCACCCATATTGGGTCCGACCTTGGGGACAAATAGGAAAGCACGCTCATTCTTTTCCTCCAGGAAAATAGGTACATCTTTCCATGGCAACCTTCCGATATGTTGGGTGTCCCTAGGGAGAAGATTGAGCACGCACGTTGGTGCGTCCCGATGTGAAGCCGATCAAGCGAAGCTCCGGAGGTTTGCCCAAGACCGCAAGGAAGCAATCAAGAAAGAGATTACTAGATTGTTAGTAGATAAGGTCATTAGTGTGACATCCCCTCCGGGACACCCAGGACTCGGTACGGTGGAACACTCGACGAAGCGAGTTACAACAGTTCATCATCTCATACAAGCCGAATATATACCTCATGGTATAATACAACCAGGTTTTCGAAATACAAACATTGTTCAGCGGAAGCATAATACATTAATGGAGTTTAACAACCTACAAGTCTTGCAGCGGAAACTTGTACTTTATACACCAAAAATACTACGAAGCGTCATCGTGATGTACTCGAGCCCGTCGTACACCACGGTCCTATCCTTCACGGCGTCGGGATCCGTTCCCATTGGAGGGAACCTCCCTCGGGACAATGCTCCTCTTCCGGAAAGCTGCCGTACGAGTCGTGGAAGTACGACTCGGGTCCCGAAAACATAACGAGCAAACCTCGAGTATTCTAATACTCAGCAAGACTCGACCCGTCAACGAGCACGCTAAGGCGGACGCCTAGTATGCAAAGGCTTTCCGGCTGTGGGGTTGACTCTCTAGCGAAAACAACGCTAATAAAATATCCTTACTTTCAATGTTTTAGCTCAACATTAAGTTTATTAGAACCAATGTTTGCAGTCTACAACTATTGCAATCAAGTTTGCAAGAAAAGATCATTTCCGATCATCCGTTCTTTCATCTCTCATCCTCATCTTTCAGCTTGATTACTACGATGCGACGAGCTAAACAAGCGGTACTCTTTATCGCGAGGGACAGCGATTCGAATCGATTTATACCAGCTGGCAAAACCCGACTACACGACGTATACGCACCGCACCGGTCGTATACGACAACTTTTCCCGCTAGCACCTGACGTAAGACTAGCCATATCCAACTCCCCGGGAGTATGGCGACTCCACGACTTCCCTCGTGGCCGACCCATCTCCCTCCCGTGAGACTATCCTCTCACCGACAGTCGGCAAAAGAGAGCCGGCTACGCTACATCTCTCGGGGCGATAGGGTACATCAGCTTGTCTGGGCCCATGATACCAGCATGTAGTACGAGTACGTTCAAACTTGTTCAACTAAGCCAACAACGGTACGGTCCTTGACCGACACGGACGGGGCTACCACCTTGCAATACCTCATCTCCGTCTTGCCCTTTCTCCTACGGGGCCCGTCCGGTCTCAGCTTATTAACCTCTTTACTTGCACTCTCATCTTTCTCTTATCATTCCTTTTAGCATAAAAATTGAACCAGTCATTATCCTATCTCTCGCGAGTAGTGTATGACACCACCCGACATCTACCGATTCCCTATGACATAAGCTTAGCAGTTATCGAGCTCTATTGAGCTACCTGTACCGAGTATAACATAAACAAATGGAAACCTATCTCATGCGTCTAGGGTATCAAGCAACTCCTATAACCTAATGCACAATCACGACTCATTAACCGTGATAAAAGAAAAGACTTTAAAAGCATAGGTGGGATGCACCGGGGCTTGCCTTGATTTGAGTCGGGGTTAGTTCCTCGGTGTCTTGGTCGACTTCGATGTTCCCTTCTCCTGTCTCGACCTCGGACGGAACCTCGATCACGCCAAGACCTAGGTCGACCAACAATACGTCACGAATCACAACCATCCATGCATGAATGTACATGATATGATTATGCAAAGTTTTTATTAAACATGTTCATCTACTAACAATTAATGACTAATGATGGTCAGTAATTAACAATTCATAATTTATCATGTTTATTAATTAGAAATTTATAATTAATCATGTTTATCAATTCAATAATTAACCCTTGATTATGCTCATTACTTAATGCTTAATCATGGTCCTTAAGTAACAATTAATCTTGTTTATTAATTAACAAATACTCATGTTCATTAATCAACAATTAATCATGTTCGTTAATTAACAATTCATGATTAATCATTAATGAATGATATATAGAGTACTAAATTGGGATCGCATTAAATGACGGTGTTTATGTTGAATTTTGGAAAACAGTTTTCACAAACACTTTCGTCTGCAAGTATCTCTAATTTTTAATGAAATTCATTTCCCAAAATCAAATAATAATTAGCATAAAATAATAGGTTGTCTTAACTAAAGAAAGGTAATTAATTAAACTATGAAATTATAATTTCTCAAAATAGGCATTTGAATACATAACTAAATAGATAATAATTTTATGAATCTAATGAACTTTGTTTGGCATTTTTCCATATTTTTGTGGAATTTTCTATGAATTTTTGGAGTTTGAATAAAATCTGAAATCAAATAAATTCGAAAAACAGAGGAAACTCACTTGGGCCGAATCGAGCTGGCCCATGGGCGGGCGGCCCATGGCACGCGCGCGGCCCACTCGAGCTCGACTAGCCGACCATGGTGGCAGAGCGACGGAGCACGGCGGCGAGTCGCCGGAGTTTGGCCGGACGGTGACCAACTGCGACGGAATTTCTCCTACAGGGTAAACTCGACATGAGGAAGCGATTGGTGGGGTCAACTTCACCGGAAACCGGCCGAAAGTACGTCGGCGGCGAGAGGCGGGCGGAGGAGAGGTTCGGCGGCGTTGTGTGCTCACCGTGGTTGACCAAATGATGAACGGCCGGACGCTAGAGCTTCACACGCTCATGACGAAGACCGACATCGCGTTCTTGAAGCCGGGGTGGCGGAGCCGGTGCACCGCAATGGCAGAGGCGGCGGCGCACGAAACTAGGAAAGAACGGCGAAATTGATACGGGTCCGCAAGGGAAACTCGACGGTGAGTGCCCTGGACAAGAAGGTAGACCGTTGCGCACACCTGGAAAGAGAAAAAGGGCGAGATAGCTCACCGGTCGGGCCGAATTTGGAGGAGTTGGCCGTGACCACCGGTGGTGACCTCCGAGGAGCAAAATGCTTCGATCTCGGGTGCTAGGGCTGGAGAGCTTGATTGGATGGCATGGTGAGGTGCGGAACTCGGTTGTGGAACTTTTGAGTGTAGCGGCTCGCCGGGGACGGTCCGAGGCGGCCGGGCGGCGTGGGACGGAGGAGGGGCGGACGGCGAGTGTTCCGGTGCGAGCCGGGGAGGAAAAGGAAGAGTTGAGCTCGGGTCCTTTATTCCCATCATGCGAGAGGACCGAGGCGGTAGGGAAACTCCTGCGTGGCGGCCCGCGGAGCGAGGCACGCGGTCGGAGTTGCCAGAGCAGCGGGGTGAGAGGCGGTGCGGGAGTCGGTTCGGAGGGAGAGAGGAAGAAGAGATTGGCATCCGGCCTATTTTGCGATTTTTGCAAAAAGCCCCCTAAGTTTTTAATTAATTGAAAAGCATACTTCCGGAGCTCGGAAAAATCCCAAAAATTCTAGGGCTGTAAATGAAAACATTTCAAACATTTTTCCTTTTAGGTCCAAGTTCCAATTCCAAATATTTTTCAGATTAAAATTCATGTTTAAATTAAAAAGAGAAGCTTTCATTATTTCTTGTAACATTTTTACAAAATAAAATAATTTCGTATCAACTCCATCAATCTTTTATTATTACGTTTTACCAACAGAAAATATTAAACTCCATAATTACTTTTATTTAGTTTCTTCTTTTAAGAACCTACTTTTTAACTTAGGTTAACTTTATTATTTTATCTCGCATTTCTTAGCAAAATTAAATATTTTCCAAATGCACATGATGACATGATCATGAATGACATGAAATGCATGTCTATTTGTTAGGGTTGTTACAGACCTCTCCCCTTATAGGAATCTCGTCCCGAGATTCACGATTCAAGCGGTTAGACGGTGGTACTAAAGAATTTTAGTAATCGGGTCGAAGGAAATCTCCTTGTTCCCAAGTAGCTTCAGCTTCCGAGTGATTGCTCCAATAAATCTTGTAGAACTTGATGGTTCGATGTCGATTCACTCGATTCTTGGTGTCGAGAACTTTAATTGGGTGTTCGTCATATGTCAAGTCCGGTCTGTAATCGCTCCACATCTCGCGGTCGGTATATCTACCGATGGTTTCAGTACACTTCTTCGGTTGAGACACGTGAAACACATTATGGATTCCCGATAAATGTGCTGGCAATTCCCAACGATATGCAACCGATCCACCTCTTTCTCGGAATTAGAAAGGGTCCGATATATCGTGGAGCTAACTTGCCTTTGATTCCGGATCGCCGGACACCTCCGGCAGGAGATACTCAAAGATAGACTTGATCTTCAACCTCGAACACTAATTCTCGACGTCTTTTATCCGTATAACCGATCTCGTCGAGATTTGACTCTCTTGAGATTCTGTTGAATGAGGCGTATTTGCTCTTCGGCATCCTTTACTAGACCCGGTCCAAACACTATTCTCATCTCCAAGTTCTGACCAATTTTAACGGTGTAGCGACAGCTACGACCATATAGAGCTTGGAACAGTGACATTCCAGATATTTTCTTGATGGCTGTTATTGGATGAGAATTCTGCTAACGGTAGGCATTTTCCAAACTCTTTCTGTCCGTCCATTTGTTTGAGGGTGATACGCGGAGCTCCGAAGGAATCCCGTTCCTATTGACTCATGCAACTGTTCGTAGAATCCGGAGACAAACGGCGCTCCCCAATCCGAGATGATGGTCTTGGGTACTCCATGTAGACAGAGAATGCGGTGACGTATAGCTCGGCATATTTCTCGGCGGTGTACCGAGTATGTTCCGGTATGAAGTGAGCTGACCTTGGTCAACTCTGTCTACTATGACCCACATAGAGTCGTGCTTCCGTGGAGTTAAGGTTAAGCCGATAATGAAATCCATACTAATATTTTCCTGTTTCCATTCTGGAATACTCAAAGATGGAAGTGGACCTGTTTGCTTCCGATGATCCGCTTTCACTCGTCGACCAGGTGTTTCACTCACGGGCATGCCTTGCTATTTCTCGTTTCCTTCTTGTCCACCAGAATCTTTTCTTCATATCTTGATACATTTTGTTGGTTCCAGGATGAATGGAATACTTGGACGTATGGGCTTCATCCATTATCTTCTTACGAAGTTCCATGTTCTTAGCCACTACTAGCCTATTCTTGAACCGAGATAACACATTTATTATCTTCTCGACAACACTTCAGTTCACCCTTCTTAATTCGTCTTTTAATGTGACTCATACCAACGTCCTTCTTTTGAGCTGCTACCACTTCTTTGCGAATGGTAGGAATAAGAGCCAATTTATTCAGTACTCCATATGGAAAAATCCGAAGATTAGGCTCGCTAATTTTCTCTTCCAGTGCTTCATTTAATAGCCGAGTCGTGAGATTGTGGCAATGAGCTTTCCAACTCAAGGCATCTGCTACGACATTGGCTTTCTCGGGATGGTAATGGATCTCGATCTCATAATCCTTAATTAATTCTAACCATCTTTGTTGGCGCATATTCAGATCTGCTTGGGTGAAAATGTACTTGAGACTCTTCCGGTCGGTGTATAGATGCACCAAACCTTCCAAGAGATGGTGTCTTCAGCTCTTCAATGCTAAAACCACATCCGTTAATCCCGAGTCATGTGTCGGGTAGTGTTTCCTCTTGTCGCCTACGCCGTCGAGATGCATAGGTAATCACTCGACTCTCTTTTGCATTAGAGCACATCCAAGCCCGAGTGCTCGAGGCATCACTATACACCTTAAATGGCTTGGTCAATTCTGGCTGAGCTAACATTGGTGCTGTTATGAGTAACTTCTTCAATGTCCGAAAAGCTTCTTCACTATCTTGGCTCCATTCATACTTCTTATCTTTTTCCAACAATTTGGTCATTGGCCCGACAATCCTTGAAAAATTGGGAATAATTCTCTCATAATAACCAGCTAACCCCGAGAAGCTTCGGATCCGTATGACCGAATTAGGTGGCTTCCGATTTAACACCTCCTTATCTTTGCTTGGATCAACGGCCACTTTTTTTGCTGAGACCACGTGACCTAGGAATGGTACCTTCTTTAGCCAAACTCACACTTACTGAATTTGGCATCTAACTGGCGATCCCTTAGACGTTGGAGCATGGTCCTTTAATGTTCTCGCATGTTCCTTTTCCGACTTGGAGTAGAGCAGAATGTCGTCTATGAAAATCACGACAAACCTGTCCAGCTGGTGCATTGGTTAGACCAAAGGACATCACCAATTATTCATAAAGTCCATATCTAGTGGAAAATGTTGTTTTTGGTATATCTTCCGCTTTGGCCTTGATCTGTTGATATCCGGAGCGAAGATCTATCCGGATAAACACTTTTGCTTCCATACACCGATCAAACAGGAGGTCAATCCGAGGAAGTGGATACTTGTTCGTGATGGTCACTGCAGTCAAAGGTCGATAATCCACACATAACCTCAATGATCGAGCCTCCTTCTTGACAACAACGTTGGACAGCCCCAAGGCGATGCACTTGGGCGAATGTATCCCTTGTCCAAAATATCCTTCGCTTGTACCCTCAATTCCGCCAGCTCATCGGGTGGCATCCGATACTGATCTTCTTGATATCGGTGCGAGTCCCCGGTTCAAGCTCTATCTTGAATTCTACTGCCCGATCTGGTGGTAAACTTGGTAAGTCGGAAAAATAGTTTGGAAAGAAGTCAACTCGAAGACAATCTCGTCCATGAAGAGGAGAGTCCGAGTGAACTGCAAAAGCATCTATATCCAAGATCTGTCTTATAATACTTCATCCATCTCATGCCAAGAATCGCATCCAATCCTTGCCCGTTTAAGACTATAAAGGAGGTGGGATAATCCTTACGACCCAATTTCAATTGTAGCTCGTAGTACTTTGATCTGCAAGTATATTACCTCCAGGCGATGATATGAGGTGTGGGTAAGTCATCTTGCATGATGGCAGATTATATTTTTGGATATATCCTTTGCTCGATGAAGTTGTGGGTTGCTCCCGAGTCAAATAAAATAATGGCAGCATGATGGTTGATAGAGAACAAACCAGCCATGACTTGTGACCCTTTCGGAATCTCTTCGGCGGTGGTGAAGTTGACACGACCAGTCTTTATCTTACCATATTTCAATGTATTCTTCCGTCGACCAACTGCTTTCCTTTGAGGGCGCGTTGACAATTTCTGCTTTGTTGGTGCGACATAATCTTGAGCCAAGTGTTCAAGACAACCATCGTTATAGCATGGATGGTCAACCGATTGTGGAGTTTGGGATAAGGGGCATATACTCGATAGGTCCGATTGCTGGACCACCGAACGGGGAAACACCCGTTGCCGATGCCGAGATGGCCGGTGAGAAATGGGATCCGATGGCATAGGCTCAAACCTCCGATCTGCTGTAGAAGGGTGGACTAGACGATACTTGGAGGGTACCTTACTTCCTTGTTCATTGGTTGCTCTCTTCTTAGCCTTCTCTTCTTGATGAACACGAAGAGCATCCTCCATGAGTATAGCATCACTTACAAACTTATTGAAACTAACTCCTCGGTCCAAAACAAGCCGGGATTGTAACTTGGTAGTAAGCCCTTGCTTGAAGCATTCCTTCTTCTTGGCGTCGTTGTCCACATTGCGAGGAGCATATTGAGCCGGACGGTTGAACAACTTTGAATAGGAGTGTACGGTTATATCACCTTGCTTCAGCGCTAGAAACTCCTTACGCTTCGGTTCAGGATACCTTCGTAAATATGATGTTCACGAAAAGCCTTTGTGAATTCTTGCCATAGTACTTGGTGACCTTCGGGAATCATGGCCTTGTAATTAGCCCACCATGCTCCAGACAAATCCCTCTAGTTGCTCGAGCGGCAATGATAGTCTTCCGATACTCAGTGCATGGGAGGAGCTCCAGCTTTGACTCAATAGTACGTAGCCAATGATCCGCTTCCGGAGGATCTCCCTCATCGAAAAAATTGGGTGGACCAAGTAGCCATGAAATCCGAATATGTAACGTGAACTGGTGGAGCATGCTGATCTTGACCACCGGCCCGTGAGGCCGTATTCTGGACAAGCTACTCGAAGAAGTTCCCGTTGCTCTTCACGAGACTCCAATATAGTGGCAATAGCTTGTGCAAGGGTAGGTGGAGTTGATGCTGGCTCTCAAACATCTTGTCGGGAGCTTTCAGGATAGTTTCCTCTTCTAGTTTGTTCCATTCTGTTATAAAACTTGGTATTAGTGTTACTGATCCAAAATTAGAATATAAGGATACCAACGGTAGAACACGTTAAAGTTCCAAAACACAAGCAAGTGTATATAGAAGAGGTGCACTATTTCTCATTCCAACACCAGATTTACTTGTAGTACCCATTCGTACGAGCATTTTTAATCTATCCCTTTAAATCCGTAGCTCTCCTATGGGGTTCCTTAATGACTACACATGATCGTCCATCTCTTGGATTGCCTTTCATCACCTGTAGATGAAGATCTTAAATTCCCCATTCCATTGCCTCTCGTATGAGAGTTCTCGCTTGCCTTTTGTTTCACTAGCATAAACTTCTTCTGGAGCCGTCCCTAGGAAACTAACTCTACACTACGATACTAACTTGGTCTAATTCCCAAAACCTCATATTATAGCACTCAATATGATATGATGCATGCTCGGTAGACTAACTATACGTACTATAGTATATAAGACTATAACGAATAGTTAGCACTTCCCAAAACCCGAACGTCGAACAGCTTAGTAAAAAGTCTAACTATTCTACATCCTTATAGGGCTCCGTACTCTCTCGTATTTTAAACGCACTAAGCGTGTTAAGTTTTGGAAAACAAGCTTGTAATGATGGATCGTTGCCTCCGAACCGCTCCGATACCAGCTGTGACATCCCTCCGGGACACCTAGGACTCGGTACAGGGGAACACTCGGCGAAGCGAGTTACAACAGTTCATCATCTCATACAAGCCATAATATATACGTCATGGTATAATACAACCAGGTTTTCGAAATACAAACATTGTACAATGGAAGCATAATACATTAATGGAGTTTAACAACCTACGAGTCTTGCAGCGGAAACTTGTACTTTATACACCAAAAATACTACGAAGCGTCATCGTGATGTACCGAGCCCGTCGTACACCACGGTCCTATCCTTCACGGCGTCGGGATCCGTTCCCATTGGAGGGAACCTCCCTCGGGACAATGCTCCTCTTCCGGAAAGCTGCCGTACGAGTCGTGGAAGTACGACTCGGGTCCCGAAAACATAACGAGCAAACCCCGAGTATTCTAATACTCAGCAAGACCGACCCGTCAACGAGCACGCTAAGGCCGACGCCTAGTATGCAAAGGCTTTCTGGCTGTGGGGTTGACTCTCTTGCGAAAACAGCGCTAATAAAATATCCTTACTTTCAATGTTTTAGCTCAACATTAAGTTTATTAGAACCAATGTTTGCAGTCTACAACTATTGCAATCAAGTTTGCAAGAAAAGATCATTTCCGATCATCCGTTCTTTCATCTCTCATCCTCATCTTTCAGCTGATTACTACGATGCGACGAGCTAAACAAGCGGTACTCTTTATCTGCGAGGGACAGCGATTCGAATCGATTTATACCAGCTGGCAAAACCCGACTACACGACGTATACGCACCGCACCGGTCGTATACGACAACTTTTCCCGCTAGCACCTGACGGAAGACTAGCCATTTCCAACTCCCCGGGAGTATGGCGACTCCACGACTTCCCTCGTGGCCGACCCATCTCCCTCCCGTGAGACTATCCTCTCACCGACAGCCGGCAAAAGAGAGCCGGCTACGCTACATCTCCGGGGCGATAGGGTACATCAACTTGTCGGGCCCATGATACCAAGCATGTAGTACGGTACGTTCAAACTTGTTCAACTAAGCCGACAACGGTACGGTCCTTGACCGACACGGACGGGCTACCACCTTGCAAGACCTCATCTCCGTCTTACCCTTTCTCCTACGGGGCCCGTTCGGTCTCAGCTTATTAACCTCTTTACTTGCACTCTCATCTTTCTCTTATCATTCCTTTTAGCATAAAAATTGAACCAGCCATTATCCTATCTCTCGCGAGTAGTGTATGACACCACCCGACTTCTACCGATTCTCTATGACATAAGCTTAGCAGCTTATCGAGCTCTATTGAGCTACCCGTACTCAAGTATAACATAAACAAATGGAAACCTATCTCATGCATCTAGGGTATCAAGCAACTCCTATAACCTAATGCACAATCACGACTCATTAACTCGTGATAAAAGAAAAGACTTTAAAAGCATAGGTGGGATGCACCGGGCTTGCCTTGATTTGAGTCGGGGTTAGTTCCTCGGTGTCTGGTTGACTTCGATGTTCCCTCTCCTCTCTCGACCTCGGACCGAACCTCGATCATGCCGGGACCTAGGTCGACCAACAATACGTCGCGAATCACAACCATGCATGCATGAATGTACATGATATGATTATGCAAAGTTTTTATTAAACATGTTCATCTACTAACAATTAATGACTAATGATGGTCAGTAATTAACAATTCATAATTTATCATGTTTATTAATTAGAAATTTATAATTAATCATGTTTATCAATTCAATAATTAACCCTTGATTATGCTCATTACTTAATGCTTAATCATGGTCCTTAAGTAACAATTAATCTTGTTTATTAATTAACAAATACTCATGTTCATTAATCAACAATTAATCATGTTCGTTAATTAACAATTCATGATTAATCATTAATGAATGATATATAGAGTACTAAATTGGGATCGCATGAAATGACGGTGTTTATGTTGAATTTTGGAAAACATTTTTCACAAACACTTTCATCTGCAGTATCTCTAATTTTTAAAGAAATTCATTTCCCAAAATCAAATAATAATTAGCATAAAATAATAGGTTGTCTTAACTAAAGAAAGGTAATTAATTAAACTATGCAATTATAATTTCTCAAAATAGGCATTTGAATACATAACTAAATAGATAATAATTTTATGAATCTAATGAACTTTGTTTGGCATTTTTCATATTTTTGTGGAATTTTCTATGAATTTTTGAAGTTTGAATAAAATCTGAAATCGAATAAATTCGAAAAACAGAGGAAACTCACTTGGGCCGAAATCGAGCTGGCCCATGGGCGGGCGGCCCATGGCACGCGCGCGGCCCACTCGAGCTCGACTAGCCGACCATGGTGGCAAAGCGGCGGAGCACGGCGGTGGGTCGCCGGAGTTTGGTCGGACGGTGACCAACTCGCGACGGAATTTCTCCTACAGGGTAAACTCGACATGAGGAAGCAGTTGGTGGGGTCAACTTCACCGGAAACCGGCCGAAAGTACGTCGGCGGCGAGAGGCGGGCGGAGGAGAGGTTCGGCGGCGTCGTGTGCTCACCGTGGTTGACCAAATGATGAACGGCCGGACGCTAGAGCTTCACACGCTCATGACGAAGACCGGCATCGCGTTCTTGGAAGCCGGGGGTGGCCGGAGCCTGGTGCGCACCGCAATGGCGAGGCGGCGGCGCACGGAACTAGGAAAGAACGGCGAAATTGATACGGGTCCGCAAGGGAAACTCGACGGTGAGTTCCCTGGACAAGAAGGTAGACCGTTGCGCACACCTGGAAAGAGAAAAACGGCGAGATAGCTCATCGGTCGGGCCGAATTTGGAGGAGTTGGCCATGACCACCGGTGGTGACCTCCGAGGAGCAAAATGCTTCGATCTCGGGTGCTAGGGCTGGAGAGCTTGATTGGATGGCATGGTGAGGTGCGGAACTCGGTTGCGGAACTTTTGAGTGTAGTGGCTCGCCGGGGACGGTCCGAGGCGGCCAGGCGGCGTGGGACGGGGGGGCGGACGGCGGTGTTCCAGATGCGAGCCGGGGAGGAAAAGGAAGAGTTGAGCTCGGGTCCTTTATTCCCATCATGTAGAGGACTCGAGGCGGTAGGGAAACTCTCGCGTGGCGCCCGCGGAGCGAGGCACGCGGCCGGAGTTGCCGAGCAGCGGGGTGAGAGGCGGTGCGGGAGTCGGTTCGGAGGGAGAGAGGAAGAAGAGATTGGCATCCGGCCTATTTTGCGATTTTTGCAAAAAGCCCTCTATGTTTTTAATTAATTGAAAAGCATACTACCGGAGCTCGGAAAAATCCCAAAAATTCTAGGGTCTGTAAATGAAAACATTTCAAACATTTTTCTATTTAGGTTCAAGTTCCAATTCCAAATATTTTTCAGATTAAAATTCATGTTTAAAATAAAAAGAGAAGCTTTCATTATTTCTTGTAACATTTTTACAAAATAAAATAATTTCGTATCAACTCCATCAATCTTTTATTATTACGTTTTACCAACAGAAAATATTAAACTCCATAATTACTTTTATTTAGTTTCTTCTTTTAAGAACCTACTTTTTAACTTAGGTTAACTTTATTATTTTATGTGCATTTCTTAGCAAAATTAAATATTTTCCAAATGCACAAGATGACATGATCATGAATGACATGAAATGCATGTCTATTTGTTAGGGTTGTTACAATTAGACAGGTGTATCATCCAGATTGGCTTGCCAATCCAAATCCTTGTACCAAAGAAGAATACTAAAGAATTGAGAATGTGTGTTGATTATACTGATCTCAATACGGCTTGTCCCAAAGACTCATTCGCGCGGCCTCGAATTGACCAAGTTGTTGATTCGATCGCTGGTTGCGAGCGTCTTTGTTTTCTTGATGCTTATTCTGGATATCATCAAATCCCCCCGAAAGTTGAAGACCAGATTAAGATCGCGTTCATGACCCCCTTTGGAGCTTACTCGTTACACGACTATTCCGTTCGGTCTCGAAGAACGCCGGCGCGACCTACCAACGTGGTATGCAACGCTGCCTTGATTCTCAAATTGGAAGAAACACCGAAGCATATGTGGATTACATAGTGGTTCAATCTCGAAAGGTCGAAGATCTTCTCTCCGACTCGGCAGAGACCTTTAGCAATCTGCGGAACTTTTCCATGAAGCTTAACCCTAGCAAATGTGTGTTTGGAGTTCGATCCGGAAAGCTACTTGGGTATTTGGTATCGTGGCACGGTATTGAAGCTAATCTAGAAAAGATTCAAACAATCGTCGTATGAAACCCCTAGTTGTTTGAAGGATGTACGTAAATTGATCGGGTGCATGGCTGCTCCGAGCCGTTTCATTTCAAGATTGGGGATCAAAGGACTTCCTTTCTTTAAATTTCTTAAGAACCAAGATAAGTTAGAGTGGACAGAGGAGGCTCGAGCTGCATTTGAACAACTCAAGGGATATCTTAGTAACCCGCCGCTTGTAATACCGCCGGAACCCGATGAGACTGTTCAGTTATACATATCTGCGACGACCCATGTTGTTAGCACGGTCCTGGCGGTCGATTGGAAGGAAGAAGGACATCTGCAGTTGGTTCAACACCCGGTATATTTTGTAAGTGAAGTTTTAATAGAGTCAAAGGTGCGGTATCTTCGGATGCAAAAGTTGATATATGCTCGTAGTAATAACATCAAGGAAGTTAAAGCACTATTTCCAAGCACATCCAATCAAAGTCAAGACTGGGTTTGCCATTGGGGATGTAGTGCGTAACAGAGAGGCAATTGGTCAAGTTGCTAAGTGGGCTATAGAGCTTGGTCGAGTATGAAATTACGTTTTCCTCGTGAACAATAATCAAGGGCCGGGCATTAGCTGATTTCGTTACCGAGTGGCTTGAGACTCAAATACCACCTGCTATTCAGAACTTGGAATATTGGGAGATGTATTTTAATGGGTCCCTGCAGCTTTTAGGCGTGGGGACTGGAGTAGTAGTTTTTACTCCACAAAAGGATCAATTGAAGTACGTATTACAGATGCACTTCGAGCTTCAAATAATGCCGCGGAATATGAAGCTTTGCTTCATGGACTTCGGTAGTCTGTTTCGCTTGGTGTCAAGCGTTTGGACGTTTATGGTGACTCCATGATTGTGATTAGTCCGATTAACAAAGTGTGGGACGCCCATGACGATCATATGATGGCTTATACACAGGAGGTTCGGAAACTTGAGGATAAATTTGACGGTCTGCGTTTTCTAATATCTTGCACGGAAATAATTCTGTTGCAGATGAGTTAGCCGGACTCGGGTTCCTCAAGGCAAGCAGTACCGCCTGGAGTATCTCTTCAAGTTTTGAGCAAACCGTATATTAAGAAGGTTCGAAAGCTACAATTAACGGAAATAAAGACCGGTGATACGGTCTTGGAAGAAAGGACCGGTGGGGCGGTCTTGTCGCAGGAGACTGGTGAGGTAGTTCAAGATGGGGTACAGACGGAAGGAGTAGATCGGTTGGGTGAAGTTATGATGATTGATTCTGATTGGCGTACTCCATACACCGAATATTTGCGGTCCGGAAAATTGCCGGATGAAAAGGTAGAACGACAGAGGTTGGAAATCGGAGCGAGGAGTTATTTGCTTATTGACGATGAACTTTATTGGCGAGGGATTAATATTTTGATGAAGTGTGTATCTCGTTTCGATGGAGTTTAGATGTTAGAAGAAATTCATAAGAGGATATGTGAAAATCATGCTTCATCAAAGACTCGGTTGGAAAGGTGTTCGGACAAGGATTTTATTGGCCTACGGCGGTCGATGATGCATGACAACCTGTAAAACAACATAGGCACAAAGCCCGAGCAACTAAAGCTCAACAAGACTAAGCCGTCAAATGGTTCACGAAACCGACTCCTAGACATGCAAGGCTCGGAGGAGTGTACTGATTTTCAGGGTATAAAATAGCGATTAAGCAGTGGATCCTTACTTTCAAAATTATTGCCAAGTTCATTATTAGATAAATAAATACAGTGATCATGCAAGCTGAAACAAATACAAGTGTAGCAAAAATATATCAAAGTAATTTCAGCATCAACAACAATAATCACACAAGTATCATATTTAGAAACTAAATTCAAGTTATTAACTACGATGTGACGCAGATGAACAAGCGGGTACTCATTACTGCGAGGGACAAGTGATACATATCAATTTTACACCAGCTGAGAAAAACCGAAGCACACAATATACGCATCATTTAAGAACACTTATATCAACCTTTCACAAAGGTGTCATTCAAGCGGGAAGGGTACCGGATCTCCAAAGTGGTCAGTAGCTCATCGGTAACGTCGTGAGCCTACTACCCACTCGCTTGCGCGGGCACAACGACCGAAGACCAGGGTTATCTTCCATAGTACAACATTCAATGCTACATAAGTTTACTAGTCCCCGATAAAAGTAGCATGTACTCTGTACAGCTTAAAAACTTGTTTGAACAGGGCCAATAACGGTACGATCCTTAACCGACACGGACGGTGCTACAACCTTGCAAGACAAAGCCACTCCGGACCATTGTAACTTGCCCTTTCACCTACGGGGCCCGTCCGGTCTCCATTTATTTAATCATGTGATTAACAACATAGGGAACTTTACTAGCATTTGAGCAATTGACCGTATGTACCGTTGATCCTAGAATTAAGCATAGCAATTATTCTAGTAGGCTAATTGTACCAAAGATATAACATCTACATAGGATTCATCTAGGGACAATGCATGTGGATTTTCAGCCAAATACCTAGACTTAATGCACAATACATCCTAGACAGTCTAGCAATTGTGATACTGAAAATAAAAACTTTAAAACTGGGACAATGTACCGGGGCTTGCATGGGGCTACTACAGCAGAGTTAGTGTCTTCGAGTGTCGGGTCTTGATTAATAGAGATATCCTTGTGAAGATCCTCAACCGGCACTTCAACGTTTCCTAAATTAACGAGATGTCAATATCGATGAATGCAAAGATATGCAAGCAATATGTATGATGTCGATGTATGAAGGACATTTGTGCTCTGGTAGCACAATTATTTAATGCATAAATTAATTACAAGAATTTAAATGAGCTAAACCAAGAATCAAGCATACAATGATATACAAGCAGGAACGTTATGAAATTGATGCACCACATGAAAGAGTATGTTCAGAGGAGTCCAAAACATTTCAGTTTGCCTCATTTGCATTTCCAGATAAAAAGATATTATCCCTCCTCCCTAAATTCGTCAGTCCCTTCTCCCTCCTCTTCCTTCCCCTGTTGTCCGACTGAAGCAGGAAATGGCCGCCACCTTCCCCAAACGTGGCGCCCATCCTCTGCCTTGCCCCCACCACGACCCGTGCTCCTCACCCGACGGCCTCACCCTGCTCTTCCTTCTCAGGCGCTCACTCCTCTCTCCCTCTCTCTCTCACGCAGCACACAGACAGAGCGCCCAACAGCTTGAGCGCCATTTGCATTTCTTATGGTGGAGGAACTCGGCTAATGGGGTAATGTCCCAACCTTTATCTAGTCCATTTTGTCCATTACGAACTGACCACCGTGTGTTCCTTTTTCACTCTCATATGAGTTCTAGCAACCGGTTCATTGTTTCAGTGATTTTCTAGTGATAGATATGTTGATCTAGGTGTTATTTAGATTGTTCAGAAATATCTTATTTGATTATTGTAGCAAATCCTTTATTTGTGTTCTGTTTACCTAGGATTTTTATTACGTCTTGAGGTTGTACAATCGGCTGGATCAAACGAAGAAAGGAGAGGTACTCATCTTATGGTTGTGCACCTAAATAACAGTTAAATGTTTGTTTACTGATAAAACTGTTTTAATAGATAGCATGCGCAACTCCTGGTGAAGCTCGGAAATGGATTGAAGCATTCGAGCAAGCCAAACAACAGGTAAACTTTGGGATGCATCCTCCCTCGGAAATGATGAAAAATTTGCTGTTGCTGTTGCCGGTATTATTTAGGCGTTTTTTTAATTCTTCATTCAGGTCTCCAGGTGGAGCTGGCTCGGAAGTCACTGCCCCATCACGGCGGGCGAAGGAAGCTGCGCCAGGAAAAGTAGCCGTTAGCTTCGAGGCAGCGTCGCCGGTTTTCGATTTGGTCCTCGTGCTTTGTGTATTCAATCCAGAAGGCGGTCGGTTATAAACATAAGAAAATGGTATAGGAGTATTTTTGACCGTATCTTGAACTCCTGTCAAAGTTCTTTTTTTGCGACCATTGAACTCCTGTCATGTTGATTCGAACAGAGATTTGGAGCAGCGCACGCTGCAGCCGCTGAAACTTAGTTGAGTGAATAATTGAGATCAGGCTAGAGAGAGAAACAAAAAGAAAGGATTTGAAACAAATGTATTCTCCTATGTTTAGAAAAGGGTTGTAATGCAAGTTTATATGCTCCAAATAATAATTCCCTTCCAAATTAAAACAACCTCAAAAAGGCATGACTGGATCCTTCACCTAACCTTGCATCAACGTAGGCAAGTTAGGAATATATATATTTTTTAGAGCAGTTAGGAATGATATTTCGGTTTGCTGATTTGATTCTAGGTTGAAATGTGCCAACAACCATTCCTTTTTTTAGAAGAAGAAGAAGAAAAAACAACAGCCATTCCTTAGTTCTTCTTCTTAGCCACGAAGCTAACGAAACACGTGAACTTGCACGTGTAAATACCTGCAGCGCAAAAATGAGATTTGATTCCAAATTGCATCCTTGGGTGCTCACGCACGAGCTGGGGTCCTCTTTTGCAAGTTTTTCGTAATGTGCGAAGTGCAGCGAAAGTCGCCAAATGTTAGATTCCTAACTTTGCAGGCCATAAACGCAAACGTGTGCCGACACCAAAAGTGCATTTTACTCCTCCGTTACGACGTCTTGGACACTGTTTCCGAACAAGTGATCCGGTTGGACAGAGAGCCGGAGGCAGCCAAGTTGCCGGCATTTGTCCATTTGACAGCTGGGCACCTCTGCTCCTCGCATGTTCCGCTGGCCCCACTGGTGTGGCTTGAAGTTTCCATCCGTGACACGTCATCAGAACTGCACATTATCTAATCTCTGTGGCTCTCTCGATCTCAAGGTCACCAACCAGGCAGGCAGGGATCGGGATTCTCTGCCGTACTGCAGAGAAGCCCTTTTGGCATTACTTACAATCTCCACCCTTCAGTTAGATCCGATGCCTCTGGTCTTTTTTCCATATTACCAAATAAAAAAAGAATCGCCCAGCAGTGGTGGGCTTCGTCTCCGCATCTCCGCCGCAAGCCATTCACCTGTGCGCCGTTGTTTGCCCGTCTGTTCAGGTGCGGCCTTCTACGAATCGCAGGGTCCCGTCCACTCGGCTCCCAAGCTCCACCGGATCGGGCGTCGGCGGTGGGAGAGCGCAGTCGTGCGCGCGGCATCCATGGCGGAGAGGAGCGAGACCGGGAGGCTGCTGATGCGTTCTCGGCGTTGTCGTCGGCCGGACGAGGGCGCGAGGCGGGCCGCCACGGATACGGTGGATCCGGAATGGAGGCGTAGAGGAAAGCGAGCGCTGCCCGGCTTGTGCGGATGAGGCCGCTCCGACCTTCTTGCCGGTAAGTTTTTATCTAATAGCTATATTTTGTTGACGATCTAAAGTCAAGTAAATTGGAATTACATCTTAAAAAACAGAGTGCTTTCATCTGATTCAAAACAAAATATATAGAAATTGCATTGTAATCCTTAGCAAAGGCTGTTTGAAACCAACAAACAGCCTAACACATTACTAATTTCCACCTAAATGACTTGTTGCTGGTGTGACATTAGTGGTAGTAGAGCGTGCCTGCAATATGAAGGAAAATATTTAGTGTCAATGCATCAACGATTTTTACAAACATGAAGCACAATGGGGATGTTTACCATTAGCAACTCAGTAAAGCTTGAAAACATTCCAAACCCATCCAACATTTGGTCGTTATTCCAGAATTCTTGTTGCTGCTGCAGATGAAACACAATATATTGAGATGTCAATTAATGTTAAAAATAAAGAGATTTAAGAATATACCAAATTTGAGTGTTGTTGTTGCTGTGGCCTGTCATGGGGCATATTTTTTATTGTCCTCCTCTTCTTTTTCTTGTGCAACCTATCAGTCCATTTTTCAAACCTCCGTGAACTTCTATTTTTGACCACCCTTTTCTTTAGACCGGTGACATGAGAGAATTTTTCAGATAGTCTAAATGATGGTTCTGGTTCCACAGGTTGATGAGTAGACAGATTTTTTATCTTTTCTTCAACATCTTTGTCCAGAGTGCTAAGTACATCATCAACCGATGAATATATTTCATCATACTCAGCTGCTCGTGAGGCAATTGCAAGGAACTTGCGAGATAAATTCTGGTAGCGTCGTGTTGCATCAATTTTTGTATTTTCCAAAACTGTCTTTCCATGAATGTCTTGTACAGTCCCGCATCTTGCTTCACGTGTCCATCTTTTTAGAATATAGTGCTCAGGCAGCAGCTTAATATTCATCATGTCAAGAACTTTTAGAGCATGACTACATAATATCCCAATTCTTTCAAACTGCTTACAACTACATGAAACAGTTTCATTGGAAGGATCAGCCACAACCTTGTACTCTTCTTCCATTGTAGATTTTCCATCACGAGATAAGATCCCTACAATGTACTCATTAATTGTTTCAGTGGGTCTAGCATATGCTGCTGTGGATCTTTCATACTCAACCTGAAAAGCTTCAAAAATACATGCAGTGTACAGGTTGCTTGCTTGTACCAATATAGGATTGGTTAATTTGATCCGAGGCAATTTCTGCCTTGAGTTAAATTCTGAATCCACCTCTTTGGCTCGCTTGCTTGCAACAGCCCTGTCAAAATGCGTGAAAAACGAGCAATATCTAGATCACACTTTAGGAAGGTCTTGAGGTCTTTGTTGAAGCTTTCACTTAATCGTGTACTTCGCATTCCTAGTGTAAGAACATTTTTCATGAAGCATTCAGCCCATTTCTCCTTTTGTTCATAGATACCACACAACCAGGTATCACTTTGAACTGCACTTCTCAAGGCACTCGAAAGATTTTTCAAATGTTGTCTCATCCTCATGTTCAAACATACAGGCACTTAACACTTTTAAAGCACTAGATCCATCACAATCAAGACGAGCTAGGTGTGTGATAGCATTCTGCATAATGTGAAAAGTGCACAAACCATGCCAAGTTTCAGGAAATACTATAGATATCGCCTTTTTCATTGCCATATCTTGATCTGTGTAGATGGTCCTTGGATGTTTTTGACCATGTGCACTCAAAAATGCTTTGAAAAGCCACTCGAATGATTCAACTTGTCTCATCATACAATAGAGCAGCTCCAAATACTACTATTTGCCCGAAATGATTAAATCCAACAAATACACCAAGGGGTCCGACATCTTTGTTTGTTCCAAATGTGGTATCAAAACTAACAACATCACCAAATTGAGCATAGTCAATAAGCATTTTAGCATCTGCCCAAAACATATTGGTTATTTTTTCCTCACAATCCAGTTGTATGGCAGAATAAAATGATGGATTTTCTACACATTTGTCTCGCAAAATACTGTAATATGCCTCCAGCATCTCCAAACTCTAACCTTCGTTGTCTTTTTGTCCTCAAATAGTTCTTGAGGTCAGCCCGGGTGTAGCTAAGGTTACTTAGACCACCAGCCTGTCTACTAGCTAATTCATGTGCATCTTTTGGCCTAATTCTGATGCATCTGCCATTTCAATCTGTGCACCTTGCACATTAGAAATTGTCCGATGTGAAGCCATTAGATGGCAAGTTTCAGGTAGCTGAGGGATATGGTTATGCTCAAGAACTAGATCGTATAAGTCATAAGTTCCATTTACTCGGTTTAGTGTAATTCCCATTCTAACTTTACAATCAGTTCTAGTTTCTGCTCGAGGATTCTTTGTTAGATGATCCCTTTTATCCTTTACCCTATGACCAGCCTTTGCACATACAAATCTGCTAGAAGTGGACACTCCATCTATTTTGCTTTTATTGTCATACTGTTTTCTTACACCAAAGCATGTCATACGACCATAATTGACCCAGAAATTCCAAGCCTCATCCACAGTATTAAATTTCATACCTATGACTGGCATCCAACTTGGTGGGTTCTCCATCCTATAAACATAAAGAAAACCCAAAAAGTTAGAAATCTTATGTTTCATCTAACTTTGTACATTTTGTAAATTATTAGACTTGTCAAATAAAATACTTACTTATTTGACTCACAATCCATAGCACCTGTTTACTTTCGGGGAGTCTTCACATGGTGGACCAAGCAGCAGAGAGAGGATGAAAGTGGTGCTGGACCACAGCAAGAAGGATGAAAGTGGTGTTGGACCACACGAGAGGCAAGTAAAGAACCGAAGTAGTGCTGGACGCCTGGACCATAGCAGTGAGCGGCGAGAAGGAGAAGAAGAGGAAGACGCAGTGAGGGTGGCAGTGTTCGGCGCCAAAAATGTAGGTGTTGGCGCCTTTTTTTCACCCTGGTTGTAAAGCTGATAGGTGTTGTATTTACTGCAGTTGAAATCGAGAGACATTGATTGGCTTGAGTAGTTGAACTGCTCTGATGGATGGTTGAGATGAGGCCTAATGCCACCTCTGCATTGACTGAAGGAAAATGAATCAATGTAGAGAATCCGATCCCGTCGGGTGAGGAGCACGGGTCGTGGTGGGGGCAAGGCAGAGGATGGGCGCCACGTTTGGGGAAGGTGGCGGCCATTTCCTGCTTCAGTCGGACAACAGGGGAAGGAAGAGGGAGAAGGGACTGACGAGTGGGACACACGAAATATGCCAAGGGAATTTTCCAAATTTCGAATTGTGGCTTTTGTGCAAAAGTAGAGCCTTAAATAAAAGACTTCCCGTGCTCAAATTCCGAACAAAAATACTAGCCTGTAGTACTTCACTTGGATTAGACATGCACGAAAAGTTTGTGTCCAAACTCCCTCTGGTTTAATTTTGATAATTCATCAAAAAGTGGTAAAACTTAATATTCTCTAATTTTTATAGGGAGTTCTACTTATCCAAAAGAAATGGGACTTGTTCCTAGATTATTCCCTTGACTTCCTCTACAACATATATTTTTGCCAGGGCAACTGTTATAAGAAAATTTTGACTTGTAGTTCAACCCAATATTAATTTGTTTGAATTTGCAATTCAAATCACTATGCATGTGATCAAAAATTTTATATTGGGGCTCTACAAGATCTGTAGATAATTCTAGAATTTTGAGTTGAGACGCTCGTGACACCGGGGCTCTCACACGCTTAATGGAATTCAGTTGATATGAGTTATGATTTTGCAGAATTAAATGTACCATAATTCTCTAAAAGGACTCGTTGCATTATTTGCGATATCCAAATGATACAAGACTCGAGGGTATACCTAATTAGGTGCATCCGATCGGTGCACCATATTTTGAGAACGGTCTCGTAAAGATCGCAAGAAATATATAGGAATATTCGTATACCTAATTAGGTGGTATAGAGGATAAAATACCAATTTTTGACTTTTTTGAAGTCATCTTGAAGGGACCGAAGTATTATAGAAGATTGGAGTTCTTTTTAATTTCACACTCGGAATCGGACCAACATGCGTAAAACCAGTCGGTCTTATTCAAGCCTCCATATTCACTTCGTAGGCAACATGGCTTCGGATCCATAGACCGAGAGAAAAAGGAGATTGTCCCGTAGCTCGATTAACATTTGTACGCAATCCCTATAGTACCCAAGGTAATTCCTTAACCCACTTTCCAGCATATGGTCCGGGTTTAAGACCGGTTAAAATCATACCGTTGGCACGCTCAACTTGTCCATTGCTCGCGTGAGGCGAAACCGAAGCATATTGTATCTTGACTCCCGGACTTCAAGCATAATCCTTGAAGAATTCTGAAGTGAACCGAGGCCCGTTATCGGTAATTATACTATGCGGGACACCAAAACGGACAAAGATGTTCTGTAAGAACTTGATTGCTCGAGCAGATGGCCGTGCTAGTGACAGCTTCAGCTTCAATCCATTTAGAGAATTTATCAACTGCCACAAAATATGAGTAAACCCTCTTGGGGCTTTCTTGAATGGTCCGACAATATTCAGCCCGTAAGTTGAAAAAGGCCAAGTCATTGGGATTATCCGCAACTCATGAGCTGGAGTATGAGGTTGTTGAACGAAGAACCGACATCCCCGATAATTTTTAACCACCGTATGCGCATCATCGGTAGTTGTAGGCCAATAAAAACCTTGTTGGAACACTTTCCCAACCAAAGTCTTTGATGAAGCGTGATTACCACAAATCCCCTTGTGAATTTCTTCAAGCAATTGAATTCCATCGTAAACGGATACACACTTCATCAAGATGTTGACTCCACGTCGATAAAGAGCTCCTTCGGTAATCAAGTAACTCCTTGCCATAACCTCCAGTCTTTGCCGCTCGACTTTGTCTTCCGGAGTTTTACCGGATCGCAAATATTCAAGATACGGATTACGCCAATCGAATCCTCGGTAATCGCTCCGCTTCTTGTGCCTCGTAATCCGCTTTGAGCCCCTTGGCCAACCTCATGCCGTAAGATCGCCTCCCGGTCTGCGCTTCCAGGACCGCATCTCGTAGTCTCTATCTCTTTAATAGTAGCCTTGTGATCCATCTTAATGGATGGTTTACTTAAAACCCGAAGAAAGACACCAGGCGATATCGCTTGTCTCGAAGATCCTAATCTGGCTAACTCATCCGCAGCAGAATTATTTCCGCGCGAGTATATGAGAGAACCGCAGCCATCAAATTTGTCTTCAATCTTCCTTAGCTCTTGGCGGTAAGCTATCATATGGTCATCATGAGCGTCCCATACTTTGTTAACCTGACCGATCACAAGCATCGAATCTCCATATATATCCAATCGAGTAACTCCTAGCGAAGTAGCTACCCGAAGTCCATAAAGCAAGGCCTCATACTCTACGAGTATTGTTTGAAGCACGAAAATGCATTTGTAATACATATCTCAATGGTTCTTCCTACGAAGTGAGAAGCACAACTCCAGCCCCGCGCACGAAAGCTGCAGGGATCCATCAAAATACATCTCCCAATACTCCAAATTCTGAATTGCCGCGGCACTTGCGTTTCAAGCCACTCAGTAATAAAATCAGCCAACGCCTTTCCTTTAATAGCCGTGCGTGAAGAAAAAGTGATCTCATACCGACCAAGTTCTATAGCCCACTTGACAACTCTGTCCAATAGCAAACCCAGTCTTGACTTCGATCCGGTGTGCTTGAAAACAATGTTTCAACTTCCGAGAAGTTATCACTACAAGCATATATCAATTTTTGTAACTCGGAGATATCGCATCCGAGACTCAATTAAGACTTCACTTACAAAGTATATCGGATGTTGAACCAGCTGCAGATGTCCTTCCACCTTCCGGTCAACCTCCAATATCGTACTCACGACGTGAGTGGTTGTGGATATGTACAATTGAATGGTCTCATCAGGTTCCAGCGGTATTAAGACCGGCGGATTGCTCGAGATATCCCTTGAGTTGATCAAATGCAGCTTGCGCTTCATCTCGTCCACTCAAACTTATCCCGCTTCTTAAGCGCTTTAAAGAACGGAAGGCCTCCGACCCCCGCCTTGAAATAAAACAACTAAGCGCGGCCATACAGCCGATCAACTTTTGTACATCCTTCAAACAGCTTGGAGGCTACATATTAACAATAATCTGGATCTTCTCTAGATTAGCGTCAATGCCTTGCCACGACACCAAATAACCCAAGAACTTCCCGTAACGAACTCCAAATACACACTTACCAGGATTGAGCTTCATAGAAAAGTTCCGCAGATCATCGAAGGTCTCTACTAGGTCGAGAGAAGATCTTCAGCTTTCCGGGATTTCACCTTTATGTCATCAATATAAGCTTCTGCGTTCCTTCCAAGTTGCGAATCCAGACAGCTGTTGCATGCCACGCCGATAAGTGGCACCTGCATTTTTAAACCGAATGGCATTGTTGTGTAGCAATATGCTCCAAAGGGGGGTGATAAACGCGGTCTTAATCTGGTCCTCAACCTTCAGGGGAATCCGATGGTATCCGGAATAAGCATCAAGAAAGCAAAGACGCTCGCAGCCAGCGAGTCGAATCAACAACTTGGTCAATCCCGAGCAGCACGAAAGGGTCTTTGGGGCAAGCCTTGTTAAGATCAGTATAATCAACGCACATTCTTAACTCTTTAGTATTCTTTTTGGTATAAGGACTAGATTGGCAATCCAATCTGGATGATACACCTCCCTAATGAACTTAGCTACTAACAATCTAGTTAACTCCTTCTCGAATCGCCTCCTTGCGGTCTTGAGCAAACCTCCGGAGTTTCTTCTTAATTGGCTTCGCATCGGGACGCACCAACGGTGCGTGCTCAATCTTATCCCTAGAAACACATGGCATGTCGAAGGCTGCCATGCAAAGATATCCTAATTTTCCTAGAGGAAAAGAGTGAGCGCGCTTTCCTATTTGTCCCCAGTGTCAGCCCCAATATGGGTGACCTTGGAGGGGTATGTCTCATCAAGCTGAATAATCTTGGAAGCAACTCGCATCGGTCTTTACTTTCTCCTTAGCAATCTTCTTGGATGGAACTTCTTCTTCTAGCGGCACTGTGCTTCAATGGCGTCCGCCGCTTTCTCGATTTCTCGACGTTCTTCCTCTAAATTGACTCGAGTGGCCAACTTAGTGCTATGTACTTCACAAGCATATGCGGTCTTGATATCGGATAAGAACGATAAGACCCCGTTGGGTCCTGGCATCTTCAACATCAAGTACTCGGTAGATGGGGATGGCCATAAACTTTGCTAGAGCCGGTCTTCCCGAGTATAGCGTGATATGTTGAATCAATATCAGCTACCCGGAAGATAATATTCTCCCTTCCGTAATTCTCCTTTGTCCCAAAAGTCACCGGCAGAGAAATCTGCCCCAAAGGATAACTCGTTTCGACCGGGTATTATACCATGAAACGGTGAAACACTATGATCCAAGTCCGCCACGAAAGGCCGAGCTCTAGCAGAGTTTTAGCAAAGAGGATATCTAAGCAACTTCCCCCATCGATGAAAGTTCTCTTCAAGCGTACCTTATGGACGATAGGCGCCAAGATGAGTGGGTACCGCCGGCTTTAGATAAGACCTCCGGATGATCGGCTCGCTAAACGTGATCGGCACCTCCGACCATCGCAGATACTCGGGAGTAGCGGGAGCAATGGCGTTGACCTCCCCGAATGCCAATTTCTGTTTTCGTTTTGACTCATACGCATCCGGTCCTCCGTGGATGAAGTTCACCTCTCTTGCCGGCTCCTCAAAGCCTCCTTCATCATCTTCATCTTCACCACGCTTCTTGTCTTTGCCCGTATCATCCCGCTGGTTACGATGTCCGGAATGAGGTGCCACCTTTAACGCAAACGAAGCGAACGGTCTTTGCAAGAAACATTATTTGTTCTTATGATTCCCATTGTGAATCATGCAAGGCCCTTCCAGGAGGGCTTCAAACGATAGTCATTCTCTTGGACCTCTCTTAGGAGGTGCAGGGCGGTTCCCTCTATGAGACCGGTCGACAGATGCAACAAGGTTATCAGCCTTACGCTTATTGTTCTTGAATCTAGACCGGTTGCCTTGGTCGTGCTTCGGCTCCTTCCCTTTGTTCCCCCGCAAATTGACCACGTTCGATTCTCCAGCGAGCATAATCATCTCGCTATCTTGAAGCACTCGACCCCGTAATGGTAAGATTTCTGTTACGCCTACCGATCTTATGCACCAATGCTTCACTTCGGACGCTAGCTTGAAATGCCACAATTATCTACCGGTCGGGAACATTGGGGATTAAGGCCTTCTTGTTGCGTAAACGCCCGATGAGTTACGTGAGCGTCTCATCGGGCTTATGCTGCAGCCTGTTGAGGTCGAAGTAGTTTCCCGGTTTCTCGCAAGTCGCCTAAAAATTCTCAACGAACTTTCCGGAAAGATCGCCCCAAGAGGAAATAGATTTCTCGGGAAGAGATTGTAACCACAAGCGTCCAGCCTACTCCATGCACATGGGGAGATAATTTGCTAACACAAAAGTATCTCCTCCTGCTGATCGGATGGCAGTAGTGTACATACGGAGCCACTCGGCAGGAGGGGCTTTTCCATCATATTTGTCTATGGCCCCGGGCTTAAATCCTCTAGGGTACTTGCAAATGCGTAGATCCCGCGTAAACGCCGGGATTACGGAATACTCGTCGTCTTCCGGGCCGGTCCGGACCGGTGATGGTGAGCGCCGACCGGGGTAATGTCGGTAGTTGTGATCCCTGTCATCATTAGAATAGTCGTCGTAACGATCATCTTGGTTTCTAGCTCCGGAACCGTCCTAGCGATGATTGGTTCCTTGCTCCGAGGGGGCGAAGGAGGAGGCGGAGGCGCCGCCCGACGATCATTATTGTCTTGTCGGGGCTCCACATCTCTCGTTCCTATTATCGCGTCCCCGTAGGTATCCGTGGTCACGACGATCATCTCTTCTTGGCCGATCATCACGATGAGTAGAGCAATTGTCGTGCCCTCGATGATCATTGCGCGGTGGGTTGCCGATTGGAGGCAGCGCCGACGCAGCCGACCCATGCCTAGTCAAACCGACCGCACGTGGGCGAGGTGGAACGGGATCCCGCGGACGATCATCTACATGACCGATCCGATGTCGCTCGTCTTCTTCTTGTCTCCGGTGTTCTTCGACTCTTTCTGCATGACGATCAATAAGCACATTACGAGCGTCACGATTTCCATTGATCGGCATGCGCAAATCCCGATTGAGAGCGCGCTCACGCTCGTCCACGATCGGGGTGTGTCGATGTTCAATTCTTCCTCCGGAAGAGGCTCCTTCGGATCGGGCCCTCGCATACCGCTTTGAATGCGAATGCAAATGACTGGAGGATTCAGCTCGTCTCGGAGAAGCTGGTTGGTTTGTAAAGCAACCGCATCCACCAGAGCTCAAAGCGGGCTGTAAGCCCGGTGTCGAATTGAACACCTCCTCTCGGAATAGTCTCTAGAATCTGTTTCACCCCCATAATGTTGTGGACTGGTGACGTGAAGACCCGAGTGCCGTTTAATTCAACCTACATGGAGCCCATATCCAATGCCTTACTCGGAAGAGCGATTATTTCTACCACCGCGGCATCCACGTCGGTTATTATAGCCTCGGTGACTCGTTCGTCGCGTCCCTAGATTGCTCCGGTAGCGGTCCGATGAGCGGGAGGGGCCGTGGTAGGAATACCCTCTCCATCTTGACCGATACCAACGATGTTTGCGCGAGGGTTCGCAGTCGAAGCTCATGGAGGTGGATCTTCCACGTCCGTTTCGTCCGTCTCACGTTGGCGGCGATTTGCTTCTTCTCTCGCCATGCTAGCTTCTTCGGCAGCAGCTTCCTCGGGGTGAGTTCTTCAAGGATTGGGCCAGCAGTAAACACTTGGAAAAAGGCTAGAGATCCTTCCTCGAAGTCGCTATCAAGCTCAACGGAGCTGCCCACTATCACGGACCGGGTATTGGTCCGAAGCGTGAGCGGTCCGATGGTTCGCGCTAAAGCTGCGTCGGTCCCGCTGGATTCCATGCGTATGGTTTCGATCGTGTCCGGTGATCACGCTTCGAAGCTGCGCGATCGCAAATCGGTTCATCGATGTAGCTTTCGCGGAATCGCTTCAAAGTCAAAGGATCCGAAGCGGATCTTGGAGCCGGGCGTGAAGTCGACGTCGAACAAAGAAGCCATCGAACTCGTCGGGAACTCGCCGAGACCCCTACTTGGCACGCCAAATGTCGAGTCTTAAACTCGGCACTAGAACTACCGGGTCCCTCACGAGCGTGTAATTCGATGGTGCAACACACGAAACACGGAGGAACACGAGATTTAGACAGGTTCGGACCTCTCGAATTGAGAGTAATACCCTACATCCTGTATGTTATGTATTGCCTTTAGCAGATTGCTAATTGCGAGTTGTCGGAGAGTTTTCCGGGGTCCCTGCTCCATCTTATATATCCGGGGAGCTAGGGTTACATGCGAAGTCCCATGGTTTAACTTACCGCCAAAAACCGCGGTAACCGGACTAACCGGTCCGGCTCGGTAGCAGCGGATGGCCGGTTTATCACAAAAACCGAGCTAAGTTATCGTAGCAAAAAATGTAACCGCTCGGTTTCTTTGGTTTACCGTTCGGTTTTTGACGGTTTTAAAAACCGGCATCGTAGCGGTTTTGTTATCCATGCGAGTCCTAGTCAATTACATGGATTACATATTCATAAGCTATATCTCTAAGCTTTCCTTATTCATTCGAGTCCTAACGGACTACAAACTGCGCTTTTAGTTGTTGCTCAAGTCATCATATGTCGGTCTTGACGCCCGCCTTATTTCCATACCGGTATATGGAATCTTCTGTTATTCCATACTCGTCGGGGACCACTCGTGGGCCCTCTCCGCTAGTCTTATCTTTATTGATTTGTCACCGTATCTCTAATTATCCATTTCTTTATCATCTCGTATACCCATAAGATAAGTATACGACAAGGATGACTCCAATTGCCGATGTTCATGAGAGAGCGCCCGATCAAGACTTGCGGGGTCCGATTAACGAGAACCGTGATGCTAGGGAAGTTTTAATAGATCATCATGTAGAGCGGTCCGATGAGCAACGCAGGCACAAGGAACAGGAATGCTGCCGGACCGATCATGTTGACCATCGTCCTAGCTCCCAAACTACCGCCGCCACCACGGTTGACAAGACGAGGCGAACTCCGAGCGAGCAACTCTAACGCCGCCAGCTGGAAATCAGCGCGGTCATGACAACCGCACAATACGCTACAATGACCGGTCAAGAAGGGATGACCGCTACAACCGATGTGATGATCGCTATTATGATCATAACGGACGTGATGCGGGACGGAGGGATGGAGATCGCCGAGAACGTGACCACGACTACCGAGACGAGAGAGCCCGAGCGGGGCAACAACGATGGACAAGCTCCACCGCCGCCTCCGTCTCCGACGTCTCCGCCGTAGATGAACAATGATCGTCGGCCTAGTCTCGAATCCAGGGTAGAGGAATCATCACTATAGTGATGAGGAAGAGGATGACCGCGACCTCAATTATCGACACTACGGTCACCGCTCACCATCACCGGTCTAGACCGGCTTTGAGGATGATGAGTATTCTGGTATCCCGGTGTTTACACGAGATCTACGCATTTGCTGGTATTCCAGGAATTTCAAGCCCGGGAATATCGGGAAGTATGATGGCAAGACCCATCCTGCGTGAATGGCTTCGCATGTAGTTGGCGGCCATCCGGTCTGCAGTGGTGATAGTTTTGTTATGGCCAATTATCTTTCCATGTATATGGAGCAAGCTGGACGTTTGTGGTTATAATCTCCCTAAAGAGTCGTGTCGTAGACTTACCTTACGGGTATACATTGATCGGAAGAATGATTTGTCAAGGACATGGTGGCATATTGAAGACATAAGACCGGCCAGGAGGGCCCACAAGGTGGTGTCCGACCGATACACGATACTAGAGTTTCTAAGTATGTAAATCGTGTAACCGACTAGGATTCTGCATGTAACCCCGCCTCCCCGTATATATAAGGCGGGCAGGGACCCCTAGAATGATAAGTTCCTAGAGTTCCTCGAAATCTTTCGACAATTCGCATTTAGCAATCTGCTAAGGCAATACACATCTTACGAGCCGTAGGGTATTACTCTCAATTGAGGGGCATGAACCTGTCTAAAATCTCGTGTTCTTGTACGTTTCGTGTGTTGCACCATCGAATTCCATACTCGTGAGGGACCGGGTAGTTCTAGTGTCGAGATTAAGACTCGACAAGTCTATTTCAACCTCGGGGTGAACTAACCAAGAAATTTGTTGAGAATTTCCGGGCTACTTGTGAGAAACCATGGAACTTCTTTGAGCTCAACAGGATCAGGTAGAAACCCGATGAGACACCGACCGACTACCTCGAGCGATTTTGTACCAAGAAAGCCTTGATTCCCAACGTTCCCGATCAGCTGCATTCCAAACCGTGTGATTGCGGCGTTCCAAACCGGCATCCGGAGCGAAGGCCTGGTCTACTAGATCGGTCGGAGCAACCATTCAAGATAGCGAGATGATTATGTCTGCTGGCGAGTCCAACATTGTGAATCTACGTGGGAACAAATGGAAGGAGCTGAAGCAAGACCAAGGACACCATTCTAGTTCCAAGAATAACAAGTGCAGAGCGGAGAATTTCATCGCTACGGTGAGTTAGTCTCATGGAGGAGACCACCGAGCACCCCTTAAAGGGCTCCAAAAGAGCGAATATCGTTCGAATAGTTGCTGGAAAGGCCCTACCAAATTCATGACGGAAATCATAAGGCCAAAGATTGCTTTCTCCTCGGGCCCTTTGCCACATATGCATTGAAGGTGGCTCCATCCAAACAATGGGACTACAAGGACGATAAAGGCAAGGGCAAGAAGCGAGGTTGACGACAAGGATGAAGATGAGGACGAACTTCATCCGTGATAGTCCTCATGCTTATGAATCTAAGCGCAAGCGTAAGCTTGTATTGAGAGAAATTAATGTTCTTGTCCCCGCAACCCCTAAGTATCCGTGGTGGTCCGAAGTTCCCATTACTTACAGCAGAGCTGATCATCAAGAAGTCCCGCCTAAAGCCGGTCGATATCCGCTCGTGCTCGGAACCGATTGTTAATAAGGTTCGATTGAAGAAGACATTCTTTGATGGAGGGAGCTATTTGGACATCCTCTATGCAAAGACTCTTCTAGAGCTTGGTCTATCGGTTGACGATTTGCAGCCTAGAGTTTCACCGTTTCATGGCATTGTACCAAGCCGAAAAAGTTATCCATTGGGGCAGATTACTCTACCAGTGGTTTTCGGTACAAGGGAAAACTATAGAAAGGAACTCGTTACGTTCCAGGTGCCCGATATATATTTTGCATACCATGCCATAATTGGCAGTCCGGCCCTCGCCAAGTTATGGCGATTCCAAACTATCGGTACCTCATGTTGAAGATGCCAGTGCTCAATGAAGTCCTATCATTTAGAACTGATATTAAGACCGCTTATGCTTGCAAGGTACATAGCATCGAGTTGGCGAATCAGGAAAATTTGGGAATAGAGCATCAAGAGATCAGGTAGGTTGTTGATGCCATTGGGACACAACCACCACTTGAGGAAGAATCACTTTCTAAGAAGGTCGTGAAGGGGAAGCTCAAGGCAGATGTACTCGACTTCCAAGACCATCCAGCCTTGACGGTGAAGACCCCTCCAAGGTCACCCATATTGGGTCCGACCTTGGGGATAAATAGGAAAGCGCGCTCATTCTTTTACTCCAGGAAAATAGGGACATCTTTGTGTGGCAGCCTTCCGACATGCCGAGAGTTCCTAGGGAGAAGATTGAGCATATATCGTTGGTGCGTCCCGACGCGAAGCCGCTAAGCGAAACTCCGAGTGGTTTGCTCAAGACCGCAAGGAGGCTATCAAGAAGGAGATTACTACGTTGTTAGCTGCTAGGTTCATTAGAGAGGTGTATCATCCAGATTGGTCTGGCTAATCAAGTCCTTGTACCCAAGAAGAATAATAATGAATTAAGAATGTGCGTTGATTATATTGATCTGCAACAAGGCTTGTCCCAAAGACCCTTTCGCGCTGCCTCGGATCAACCAAGTTGTTGATTCGACCGCTGGCAGTGAACGTCTTCGTTTTCTTGATTCTTACTCTAGATATCACTAGATTCCTTTGAAGGTTGAAGAGGAGATTAAGACCGCTTTTATCACCCTTTCGGAGCGTATCGCTATACGACTATGCCATTCGGTCCGGAGAACACCGGCGCGACTTACCAGCGTTGTATGCAACGCTTCCTTGATTCTCGGATTCGTCGAAACGCTGAAGCATATGTAGATGACATAGTGGTTAAGTCCCGAAAAGTTGAAGATCTTCTCTTTGACCTGGCAGAGACATTTAGCAATCTGTGATACTTTTCCATAAAGCTTAATCCAAACAAATGTGTGTTTGGAGTTTGGTCTAGAAAATTGCTTGGGTACATGGTATCTTAGCGTGGTATAGAGGTGAACCCGAAAAAGATCCAGACGATAATTGACATTAAGCCCCCCCCCCTCTAGTTGCTTGAAGGATGTGCAGAAGTTGACCGGCAGCGTGGCTGCTTTGAGTCACTTTATCTAAGACTAGGAATAAGAGGTTTTCCGTTCTTTAAACTGCTCAAGAAGCAGGATAAGTTTGAGTGGACAAACAACGCTCAGGATGCGTTTGATCATCTCAAGGAATACTTAAGCAATCCGCCGATCTTGGTACCACCGAAGCCCGACCAAACTATTCGGTTATATATTTCAGCAACCACTCATGTGGTGAGTACAATTCTTGCAGTTGATCGCCGGGAAGAAGGTCACCTCCAGTCAGCTTTAGCATCCTGTCTATTTCATCGGCGAGGTCTTGACCGAATCCCGGTACGTTATCTTCGGATGCGAAGTTGATTTTTTCCGTTATCATCACTTCGAGAAAGCTCAAGCACTATTTCCAAGCGTACCCGATCGAGGTTAAGACCGGCTTTGTGATTGGGGATGTTGTGCGGAATCGTGAGGCGATCTCTCAAGTTGCCAAGTGGGCCATTGAGCTTGGCCAATATGAGATTACCTTCTCTTCAAGAACGGTGATCAAGGGGCGGACATTGGCTGATTTCTTTACCGAGTGGTCGGAGACGCAAATTCCTCCAACCATTCAAAATTTGGAATATTGGGAGATGTTCTTTGATGGGCCTCTGCAGCTTTCGAGCGCGGGAGCCGGGGCACTATTGTTGACTCCACAAAACGATCAATTAAAGTATGTGCTTCATATGCATTTCGGAGCATCGAACAATGTGGCGGAGTTTGAGGCTTTGCTTTATGGGCTCCATGTGGCAGTTTTGCTCGGCGTTAAATGCTTGGGCGTTTATGATGACTCAATGCTGGTCATCGATCGGATTAATAAAGTATGGGATGCGCACGATGATCACATGATGGCATATCGACAGGAGGTCCGAAAGCTTGAGGATAAGTTTGATGGTCTGCGTTTTACTCATGTTCTACGCGGAAATAATTCTGCTATAGATGAGTTAGCTAGGTTGGGATCTTCGAGGCAGGCAGATCGCTCGGGGTATTTCTTCGGGTTTTGGACAAACCATCTATCAAGATTGCACGTAAGGTTGTTGTTCCCGACATGCAGACCGGTGGAGCGGTGCCGAAGCAGCACATACCGGTGGAGCGGTCTTGGAAGCAACATAGACCGGTGGCATTGTCCCCGAAGCTACGGTTATGATGATTGATACTGATTGGCGCACCCCGTATATTGAATATTTTTGGTCAAGTGTTGTCCCGGAGGATAAGATTGAAAGGCAGAGATTGGAGATTAGAGCTCGGAACTATTTGCTCGTGAAAAATGAACTCTATCGGCATGGAGGTGATAATATTTTGATGAAGTGCATAGCTGAAAGTTGCCTAGAGAGGGGGGGGGGATGAATAGGCAATTTATCTAAAACGATTCCGCTTGAATAGAAACCTTTCTTCACCTCCTAGAAGTGTTGTACCTACAGGAATTTGATAGCCACACCACACACAAGTAGATCGGGCACAAACAAGCCGAAAGGGGGAAAGAACAAGCACACAACAAAAACAAAAGAGAGACACAAGGATTTGTTGTCACACCCCTATTCCGAAGAATAGATTAGTGTGGTACGGATCGCCTCGGGAGAGGGTTAACGAATTAACCCGTCATAGCATCACACTTACAACATACACGGATTGCAAAGTCGTTACATTTAAGTCTCGAATTACAACTTGAGTTCCAAAGAAAAGATACATTAGGTTCACAAATTTACGTTACATAACCATGATCTTTGTTCGGAATAAAGTATGGAAGCGATTACATAACACGACGATATATAGGTAGCTTATGTAAACCATGCCGCCCTAGGCCATGGCTCACTCATTATGGGTCGGAGAGCCAGGAACCCATTCGATGGTCCACTCTTTGGGCTCCTCTCCATCCCACACAACCTTACCACAACAATCACAATACCCGACTTGCGGGAACCCCGAAAATACACATGTAGTGGCAAAGACCGAGTATCTAGCATACTCCGCAAGTCTTACCCGCCAAATTGGCTATCTAAGACCGACACCTAGATGCATGGGGGTTGACCGGGTGCACTTGATATTTGCATAAAAACAGCACCTATTTACTTATGTTCGTATTTTTATAGTTAGCCACATTAATAGGGTTATTGCATAAATGAAACTTTAGTGAGCTTACTAAGCCATACAAGAGTTGCAATACAATAGAGTATCAATATAAAACAGCAAGTAAACCATATCTTTCCAACTTACTAAACATTATAAATTGCTCGAAACAAGTGATACTCATTAACCGAGAGGAATGGCGATAATTATCAAATTATTAATCCTGCCGGAAGGACCCAAATGCACGACATACGCATAATTTAAGAACACGTACGGCCACCGTTCACGAGTTCATCATAAAGTAAATCACGGGGCCACCGACCCCGAGTACACGTCCCCTTGCGACCCCGTTCAACAAGGTGCCCAACGCTTAAGTCGTGTACTCTCCAGCGGTCCTCAACCCGTGCAACCACCGTGCCATACACATCACCTCCGGGTCGGTGAGATATCCGTCCCACTTTACAATTCACAAGCTACATAGGTTTACCAATATCCATAAGAAAGGTATGCAAGTGGTACACAACTCAAACTTGTTCACGGAGTCACAATGGGGTGTTCTCAACTTTTACCAAATTATCATATTCAAGTGTAGCACAAATAATATGTGAGTGTCCAGTCCTATCGTTGACTCCATAATCATAGGCATAGCATTGCTAATGGTAGGTTGACCCACATAAACTACATAGGATATACGGGGCATTATGCAATTTGTTTTCCATGCAATTCCTATAACGTAATGCACATCCAACATCCTTAATATATTTGATGAGTACACGGGTGCTGCCCGATCTTTCGATGAGAAGGGATAACTTCGATTTAGACTAGAGAGACGTTCACGGCCCGACTACAGCCCGACAAGGATGCGCCTTAGCAACCGATACACCAACTCCAGCGGTTAATCACGATCTTGAGGAGCACGATCAACCAAACCACGAGGGTAATTCCTGCAAGCAATCGAAGAACTAGCAAGAACAAGATAAACAAGTAACTCAACTCACAAAGGTGGGGTTCTGAATGAAGTAGAACGGATGGTCTAGCCGACGCACGCGTCTACAAGGTAGTAGCAATGGCTAAACTAACAAAACAAAACTCAATCTGTTTGTGGCGGCTATGGGGGTATAATAGAAGGGGAGAGGACGACCAGGACGTGGTGGGGGTCGTCCTCCAACCCTGAGACGCGCCCCTATTGGGCCCAACTTGATACAAAGCCCAATGGCGATATAACGGTGGCGCAGCACCGAGACAGATTCTGTCCGTCAAATTGTTTCAACGATTCCTGTCGACTCCGAACGAATTTGGACCTCAAACTGGCGCCATTGGAGAGGTGGTCTTCGTATCTTTCCAACCATATGTAGAACGTCCCAAACCGAGCCCGTATGGGACCTGGGCGTCCGTTTTAGTGCGGACTGGTCCTGGAGTCCGAATCGGACCCGACACCGAATTCAATTGGGCCTCCCACTTGATTTGCAATACATGGCCAGCCCTCCACGTCTTTGAGCATCTCTCTAGCCATATCTTCATCATCTCCATGATTCCTAACAATAATTAACTCATTAGATAGTCTTTTATTCTCAAAATTATATAAGGAAGGCATTAGAAACGAGCTCACCGATAAATTCCAAATTCGCGCTTGAGCTCTTATGATTGGACCATGAATATCAAATGAGGGAGTGTTGGTTGTATCTGTACGAGTGATGTCCTCATCATTCTCTTCTTCTTGGCTGCAAACCGTCCTCGGTTTGGCGTCGTGGTTGAAGTTCATCCAAAGAGTGGGATTATGTTCTTTCAAATATGATTCTCGAACTTCCACTAATTCACATTGCAGCAAGAATTGCTCCCCTTCTTGAAGCTTGACCTGCAACATATAATCAATAGAAGAGAAACTAGATATGGTGTTGTTAGCTTCAATGCAAGTCATCATTTGATTACTTGAGGACTTCATTAAAAGTGTTGTCAAATCTAAACAGATATATACCCTATGCACCATGAACTTATCATTTTCATCATATTTGCCAATTGCATGAAACGAGCAATAATCAAGATATAGCAAACCAGATTTCAGAAATAATTCAGTCTCCAAACTATTCAGGTCAAAAGGACTATCAAATTCAATATAACCTAAACAATTTAGAGACGATATGATTTTCAACTCATCTTTCTCACTGTTAATGCAATGAACCTGTCTTATTTCAGAAAGTGTATCATCAAGAATAGAATTATCATTCCTATGCATTAGTTGTGTTGTAGATATAAGTGAAGCATGATCACACAACTCTTGTTTGTCACAAGCAACTATCTTAGAATCTTGTAACAAAGGAAATTCAGCAGGAGATTCCACTAAGGATTGCTCTAAACTAACATAAGAAGTGGACAAATTCAGCGCAAAAGCATTAGGATGACATGCAGCCACAGTTAGCTCTTGTGCCCCTTCATTCACTTGGTCAATTTCAACACAAATAGAACTACCTTTTTCACTATCTTCCTTGGACTTGTCTTCAACCGAATAATTATTATCCTGCCCAAAGTTAGTCATCGCAGAACATGGAACAGTGGACATCATGTTGGTTTCACAAGCAGAAGAAGACATTAAAATCTGATTTTCAGCGTCACGAGCAACCAAATACATGAGAGATAGATGGGTATAATTTTCAGATTTTAGCATGAATTGAAAGATTGAGTCCTCTCATAAACCTACTCGTTATATCTTTGTAGCATTCAACTAGACCACCAAATATGACACAAATCTTAAAAACATGATAGTATTCTTTCACACTCCTACTACCTTGCTTCAAGTTGTCTAATTTTGTAATCAAACGATCGGCATAATATTCAGGAATGAAAGCATCTCCAAAAAGAAGTTTGAAGTCATGCCATGATTTGCGACATCCCCTCCGGGACACCCAGGAATCGGTACGGAGGGACACTCGATGAAGCGAGTTACAACAGAAACATCATCTCATACAAGCCAGAATATATACATCATGGTATAATACAACCAGGTTTTCGAAATACAAACATTCGTGCAGCGGAAATATAACATTATTGAAGTTTAACATCTTACGAGTATTCAGCGGAAGCTTGTTCTTTATACAACAAAAGACCTCTCAACAATTAACGTGATGTACCGAGCCCGTCGTACACCACGGTCCTTCCTCTTCACGGCGTGGGGATACGTTCCCACCGAAGGGAACCTCCCTCCGGGCATTGCTCCTCTTCCGGAAGCTGCCATACAAGTCGTGGTAGTACGACTCGTTCCCTGAAAGATAACGAACAAACCCCGAGTATTCTAATACTCGGCAAGACTGACCCGTCAACATGGCACGCTAAGGCCGACGCCTAGTATGCAAAGGCTTTCCGGTCGTGGGGTTTACTCCTTTGCGAAAACAACATTTAAGGGTGGATCCTTACTTTCAATATTTTAGCTCGGTATTAAGTTCATTAGCATTGACATTTGTCGCCTATCACTATTGCAATCAAGTTTGCAAGACAAGACAAAGTGGATCATTATTCTTTCCATCTCTCAACTTCATCTTCCATGTTATTTACTACGATGTGACGAGCTAAACAAGCGGTACTCATTACTCGCGAGGGACAGCGATTCGAATCGATTTTATACCAGCTGGCAAAACCCAACTACACGACGCATACGCACCACACTCGGTCGTATACGACAACTTTCCCTGCTAGCACCCGACGGAAGACTAGCCATTTCCAAACTCCCCGGGAGTATGGCGACTCCACGACTTCCTTCGTGGCCGACCCATCTCCCTCCCGTGAGACTAACCTCTCACTAACAGCCGATAAAAGAGAGTTGGCTACGGTACATCTCTGGGGCGGTAGGGTACCTCGACTTGCTTGGGCCCATGATACCAGCATGTAGTACGGTACGTTCAAACTTGTTCAACTAAGCCGACAACGGTACGGTCCTTGACCGACACGGACGGGGCTACCACCTTGCAAGACCTCATCTCCGTCTTGCCCTTTCTCCTACGGGCCCGTCCGGTCTCAACTTTCTTAACACTCTCCTCATCTTAGTGTTAACACAACAACCCTTAAAGCCTCCATGCTTTAAGATTCCCTAAAACATCTACCGTTGCGACTATGAATTAAGCCTAGCTTCTATTGAGCTACCTGTACCAAGTATAGTACAAATAAACGGAACCCTATCTCAATGCATCTAGGGTATCATCCATTCCCTAACACTTAATGCACAAACATAACTTAACTATGTGATAAAAGAAAATATTTTAAAAACATAGGTAGGATGCACCGGGGCTTGCCTTGATACGGTTCGGAGTTAGCTTCTTCGGCGCGTGGGTCAACCTCGAGATTCCCGTCTCCGACTCGACCTGCGGTGGAACCTCGATCACCTCGGAACCTAGGTCGACCAACAATGCGTTGCGAATCACAATCATGTATGCATGAATGATCATGATAGAATTATGCAAGGGTTTCATTAATTAAGTCCAATACTTAATAATTGATAATTAATGCTGCATTACTTGATTAATTAACAATTCCTGAATAAGCATGTTTATTAAACAAGTAATTAGCAATTGGTTATGCTCATTAAGTAGTGCCTAATCAAGGTTATTAATTGTTGATTAGTCTTGTTCCTTAATTAATTAATTAAGTTCACTAATTACTTAGGGTTAATAATTAATAATTATTCTTGTTTATTAAGTAATAAATAAATCATTACTTTAAATGACATGTGATAATAGGCTAATAAATTGGAATCATATAAAATAATAAAGTTTAAGTTTAATTTTGGACAATAATTTTCATAATTAATTTTGTCTGCAGTATCTCCTTCATCTAATTAAATTATTTTTCTTCATTAAACATTTAATTAACATGAAATAATAGCCTTTCTTTAAACAAGAAAGTGATTAAATACTATCTATGAAATAAATTTACTCAACATAAATATTTTATTTCACCAATAAATAGATCTTATTTTTCCGAGTCTAACAAACTTGGTTTGGCATTTTTCCGATTTTTAATTAATTTTCTACGAATTTTTGAAATTTGAAAAGCATTCTAGGCCACACACTCGGGCCACGGGGTGGCCACACCAAATCCCGCGTGGCCACACGCGATCCAGCAGCGTGTGGCCCGCGGTGTAGCACCATCGCGGCGGCGGGGATGGCGGCGCGGTCGCCGGAGTTGGTCGCCGGTGCCCTAAACCTCGCCGCGAGACTACCGATGCGATCAACACAACATGGCGAACTCAACCGTGACGGCCAAACCGCATGAGCTCGCCTCCGGGCACGCCGGCGGCGAAGACTAGACACATCGGTACTCCGGTGTGGTGCGACGCTCGTCGGAGTACACAAAAATTGGGGAAAAAGGGACGATGAGCTTGCACGGAGCATAAGCAAGCTCGACCCGGGGTCCTAGGAGCTCAAGCACGACCGGGAGGGTGGCTCACCGTGAGTGGCGGAAACGGCGGCGGTCGGACTTGAGGAGGATGATGATTTCCACGATGAGCTGCAGAGCAAGGATGCGGTTAAGTTGCTGACCAAGACGAGCGCCCTCTTGCGCATCATTGAGAAGAAAAAGCAACGCAAATGACGCACTATAGCTCACCAATTTGGAGATGTGGCGGAAGAATGCCGGTGGCCTTGCCCGGGAAAGAATGGCGTCAATCACGGAGCTCGAGGCGTCGCAGCACGGTTGGGCGGGCGGAGAAGCTTCGCGAGGGAGTGGCGAAGCCTTTGGCAAATTTGGTTTGAGGAGGGGGCGCTGGAGTGGCCCGGCGGCGTAGCTCCGGGGAGGGAAAACGGCGATGGCCGGGGAGAAGAAATGGGAGAGGGAGAGGGAAGGATAGGGATGGAGTGTTTTATCGTCCCGAGAGGCGGCAACGGAGCACGCAGCCGAGCAGCTGCGTGGTGCCAAGCACTCGCATGGTCGGCGGCTCGGCGGCCCGGCCTCGAAGGCGGTTTCGGCCGCGGGCGGCGCCGAGCGCGGGAGAAGGGGAGAGAGGAAGAAGAGAGCGGCGCCGGGCACGGTCCGGCGGTTTTGCAAAAAGGCCCTTCTCCTTTCGCAAAATTAACAAGTGATCTTTCCGAGCTCCAAAAATTCCCAAATTTTTCAGGGGTGTTAAAGAAAATATTTTAGGCATTTTTCCTATCGAGTCCAGGTTAAGATTCCAAATCATTTTTGGATTAAAAATTCATAGTTAAATCAACAAAAGAAGCTTTGTTTATTTCTTGTAAATATTTTTACAAGGCAAAATAATTTCAGGAGATTTTTATAAATCTTTATTTATGATGTTTCAACACTAGAAAATGTTAAACCTATATTTTCCTCTTATTTAATTTCTTTTTAAGCATTTCCTTTATTCTTTAGCTAGTTTGATATTTTATGTGCATTTTCTTAACACAAACTTCAATAACTTCATACATGTGATGTAATGAAATGCTCATGATGACATGAAATGCATCTATGTTTGTGAGAGTTGTTACATGATTGTGGAACTTTGTGCCGCTTACAAATACGATTCTATTCATACAAAGCATCTTTAGTCAATATATTAGAAGCAATATAAACCTTTTGTTCCTCGGAAAGATCATGCTCATCAAACTCACTCTCTAACTTTAGCTCCCAGTCAATATATGCTCTAGGATTCAAAAACTCACCATCATATGAAGGCAAGTGTTGAATGGTGTCCTGAATGTTACAATGCAACCGTGATGGCTCAAATATCTTCGTGTCACCTGCCATGATTAGCGAGAAAGCAAGAACAAACGCAATAATTTGTATGCTCCTATCAACTACTAGGATGTGTCGTTGTTATTCTCTCAAACTAATTTGTTCAAATAAGCCCTTGCATGTTCTTACCTTCCTCAACAGGTGGTGATGGCAACCAATAAGATGACAACCTGAAATAAAGTGTATCGGTGCCGCAGCAACCACCCCTGTAAAACTGTAGTCGAAAATGTGGAGCTATAGGATGGCTTACAAATGATGCACAACGATAGCTAGAACCACATTAATTAAAACCAAGCTGAATAAGTGTTCAACAACGGTACCGTGCTAGTCCTAGGCTAAACTGTGCTAGAGACGCGAGCCTAAACACAAAGGTTGTCACAAAAATGAAATATGATGGAACCAGCAACAACTTTAGCTCACTTTTCTTCTCTCCTTTTCTTTTCTTCAATGTATCGCTTTCTTTTTTTCTAGCGGATTGACACGCGCTGTTTTGAAACAGCAGATATCTCTTTGATGATTGTGACACGCTCAGATGGAATTTTTGTGCAAGGTCAGATCCGTTTGAAAGATAATATCATAAGCTTTCTAGATTGTGCTTAAAGACACAAAACGCACCAGCGATGATAAAAATATAGCCTTTTTGTTAGAGATCAGAATTTTCTCTGCGAATCTGTCTTGATATTGAATTGATTTTCTTTCTTCTCGGTGCAAAACAAGAGGTGGACAAAGATAAATTTAGTGTGGCACAACACGAAACAGCAAGTATGATGGTGATGGTGGATAATTTCGTGGTTCTATAGGTGGAACAAAAAAATGATGACAACAGCGATGGATTAAGTGGTGACTAAAACATGAATAGAACTCGAAACTCTATTGGATTAAACACTAAGACCAGCAACACGACACGACGATGCAACCACAAACTCAACAAGAATTAACTAAGTAGTAACAGCAAAAGCTCAAAGTGTTTAAAGGTAAAGGGAAAAATGATGTGTGTGTTTTTTTTGTTGTATGGCTGTTTTTGGACTATAGGAGAAAAAAATTAGGGAGAAATACGAAATCTCTCACCGATGAACCTTGCTCTGATTACCAACTGATGAGTACACGGGTGCTGCCCGATCTTTCGATGAGAGGGGATAACTTCGATTTAGACTAGAGAGACGTTCACGGCCCGACTACAGCCGACAAGGATGCGCCTTAGCAACCGATACACCAACTCCAGCGGTTAATCACGATCTTGTGTAGCACGATCAACCAAACCACAAGGGTAATTCCTACAAGAAATCGAAGAACTAGCAAGAACAAGATAAACAAGTAACTCAACTCACAAAGGTGGGGTTCTGAATGAAGTAGAACGGATGGTCTAGCCGACGCACGCGTCTACAAGGTAGTAGCAATGGCTAAACTAACAAAACAAAACTCAATCTGTTTGTGGCGGCTATGGGGGTATAATAGAAGGGGAGAGGACGACCAGGACGTGGTGGGGGTCGTCCTCCAATCCTAAGACGCGCCCCTATTGGGCCCAACTTGATACAAAGCCCAATGGCGATATAACGGTGACGCAGCACCGAGACAGATTCTGTCCGTCAAATTGTTTCGACGATTCCTGTCGACTCCAAACGAATTTGGACCTCAAACCGGCTCCATTGGAAAGGTGGTCTTCGTATCTTTCCAACCATATGTAGAACGTCCAAAACCGAGCCCGTATGGGACCTGGGCGTCTGTTTTAGTGCGGACTGGTCCTGGAGTCCGAATCGGACCCGAAACCGAATTCAATTGGGCCTCCCACTTGATTTGCAATACATGGCCAGCCCTCTACGTCTTTGAGCATCTCTCTAGCCATATCCGCATCATCTCCATGATTCCTAACAATAATTAAATCATTAGATAGTCTTTTATTCTCAAAATTATATAAGGAAGGCATTAGAAACGAGCTCACCGATAAATTCCAAATTCGCGCTTGAGCTCTTATGATTGGACCATGAATATCAAATGAGGGAGTGTTGGTTGTATCTGTACGAGTGATGTCCTCATCAATAGTGATGTCCAAATTCGCGCTTGAGCTCTTATGATTGGATGTCACATTTTTCACCGAAGTTCGGACCCCTCACAAACGAGGTTCATACGTCTCCGTTGAGGAGCTCACACGCAGTCGGGTCTCTTTGAACCCTAATCCTCCCAAGTGGCCACAAAGGTCAAACTTGGTTTTCTTCTTCTTCTCTTGATTCGTTTCCTTCCGGAAGCGAATCACAAACTTCCCAAGGCTTACCACAATCTTGGGAGCTCAAGGGCGACACCTAGTCAATCTAAGAGAATGAATCTCCAAGAGTAACAAGTGAAATCGAGATTGCTTGCAAAGGGAAGATGCGTTCTAGGTTGTTGTGATGCTCTCAAGCTTGGATTCAAGATGGGGGCTCTCACAAATGGCCTTGGATCTCAAGAGGAGTGGAGAGGAGTGAGAGAATGACCTTGAGTGAGATTAGAGAGTTCAAAAAGCACCAGCAGCTATTCTCACGAGATGGGGGAGGCCTTATATAGTGGAGGTCCAAAAAGAGTCGTTGCTAGGTCAAGTTTGGGTTCGATGGAACTTCCGTCGCCTTTTTGAGAAAAGGTACAAACTTGACGAGACGGAACTTCCGTCCGAGTTGGGACTTCCGTCCCAAACTCTCCGGAATTGACGAAACTTCCGTCATGGATGTTTAGCGAGGCTCGGTTCCCATGATGGAACTTCCGTTGAGAGTGGGACTTCCGTCCCAAACTCTCTGGAGATGACGGAACTTCGTCCGGGACGGAGCTTCCGTCCTAGAAGATGGGATGGGGTTTGTTTGGTTGGCTTTTTGAGGCATTTTGGTTTCCAAGCTAATTTTAGGTAACTAGAGCACATTCTTCCCTGCATGTAAGATTGTTTCACCCCCTATTGATAGTTTGGCACACCTATACTCAAAAGGTTACAAATCTATTGTTTTAGCTCTTGCTTTGAAGTACTTATTCCATCTTTTGTATGAGGGGTACACTTTCTCACAATGTGGGTAAATCACCTTTGATATCCTGCACAACCACTTAAGTCCACATTAGAAGTTTTAATCACCAAAACCCACTAGGGGGCTAGTTGCATCTTCAATCTCCCCCTTTTTGGTGATTGATTACAAACAATTAAAAGTGATTAAGGATATCAAATAAAACGAAAAACGAACAGCCACAATATAGCGGAGCTCCCGCCTAAAGAGATGCATGGGTCACACAAACATGTGAGAGAGCTCCTCCTATTTTTGTACATGTGGCGTGCCTACAAGATGTGCACAAGTGACATGCAAGAGTGTATAAGCAAAGAGCAACAACACGCAAGAGCGGCACACCACATAAAGCAAGCCATACATTTTAGCAACATGAATATGAACCACACATTAAAGCGATAAACATCCATCATCCATCATTCATGAACATAGACTTGCAAAGTATTAAACTAGCTCTATTACAATAAGGCACACATAGTCTCATACATTAAATGTTCCATGAGTTCCAACACTGGAGGAGAAAGATACAAAGATGAAGTGATCCCTTTTTCCCTTTTCTCTCCCCTTTGGCATCAAGGCACCAAAAAGGAAAGAAAGGAAGGAGAAAAAGAAAAGAAAGCTGAGATCACTCGTCGTCGTCGGAGGCTATCTCCTCTTCCTCTTCATGTTCCTCTTGACCACCGGCGTAGTACTCCTCCTCGTCATTATCATCATCAGCACCGAGCATGGCCCTGTCCACCATGGAGAGCATAGTCCTCAGGCTGCCACTAGTACACCGGAGGTTCCTCTACTTGCTCCTTCCCGGATCCATCCGGGGACACATTCATACCTTGAGCTCTCATCATTGCCTTGAGCAGCTGAGTGTTCCACTTGGTGCGCTGCTCGTTCTTGTAGATCTTGACGACATTTGAGGTGCACACATTGAAGATAGACTTAAGACCCTTCATGACACGCGAGGTGGGAGAGCCACCACGGCTATGACCAGAAGCTGCTAGAAGTGCCAACGGGGGTGGTGCACGGGATGAGTTGCGCTTCTTCCTAGATCCATTCTTGAGCTTGAGCTGCAAGGGCCTATGCTTGCATTCCTTTTCAAACTGAAGCCCTGTCACTCCCTCAATCATAGCCATGATGAAAGGGGCATATGGGAGTGTCATCCTTGTGTTCACACTCCTCCTGCTAATCTCCTCAAAGATGAAGCCCATCACACAAAAGGGAGTGGTGTCCGGAGCAAACCTCACAAGCACATTTCACGACCAAGCGGCAATCTGGTCATTGCACCCATCTTTAGGCACAATTGTCCGCCTCAAAATTCAGTTGAGGTATAAGTAGTATGGAAGAAGCCCCTTGATCCGCCCATAGATACATGGCCCATCTTCATACATGAATGCTACCTGTCTTCTCATTGGTATTGTCCTCCTTGTCCTCTGCTCTATCCGAGGTTGGTAGAGGAAAATAGGAAACAAAGACCCACCAGCAGCACTCATACTGCCGACCCCGAGTCAGCCACATCACTCTGTGCCTAGTGTGATCAAAGTATAAGGTGGCATAGAACCGACGGATGAATTCTTCATTCCAATCATATTTGAAGGACATCGGATTGTACACACCACGTGCCTTGCAAATGTCAAACAAAGATGACATCATTCTTTTCTTCCATATATTGCCAATCAATCCACCGGTGCAATTGCGCAGCCTCGGAGTTCAATCCTGCAATTTTGAACATGCTACATGTCACGCCCCTATCCCGAAAGATAGATTAGTGTGGTACGGATCGCCTTGGGAGATGATTGATGAAGCAACCATACATAGCATCACATTAAAAACATACACGAATTGCAAGTTTACATAATTAAGTCTCGAATTACAACATGGAGTTCCGAATAAAAGATACATTAGGTTCGAATTTGAGTTACATAACCACGATCTTTGTTCGAAATAAAGTGCGAAGCGATTACATCACTCGACGATAGATAGATAGCTTAGGTGAACCATGCCGGCCTAGGCCATGGCTCACTCATCATGGGTCGGAGAGCTAGGAACCCATTCGATGGTCCACTCTTTGGGCTCCTCTCCATCCCACACAACCTTACCACAACAATCACAAAAACCGGCTTGTGGAAAACCTAGAAAATACACATGTAGTGGCAAAGCCCGAGTATCTAACATACTCCGCAAATCTTACCCGTCAAAACCGGGCCATCTAAGACCGACACCTAGATGCATGGGGCTTGACCGGTTTAACTTGGTATTTTGCATAAAACGGCGCCTAACTAATTAGGTTTGCACTCTTATGATTAGCCAAATTAATAGGGTTGTTGCATAAAAGGAACTTTAGTGAGCATGCTAAGCAATACAAGAGGTTGCAATACAAATTTATATCAATATAAACAGCGAGCATCTCATTCTTTTCCTCTTAATACACATTGTAAACTGCCCGAAGCAAGTGGTACTCATTAACCGAGAGGAAACGGCGATAATTATCGAATTATTAATCCTCCAGGAAAGACCCAAATGCACGATATACGCATCATTTAAGAACACGTATGGCCACCGTTCATGAGTTCATCATAAAGCAAAACAGGGGGCCACCGACCTCGAGTACACGTCCCCCTTGCGACCGTTCAACAACGTGCCCAAGGCTTAACCCGTGTACTCTCCAACGATCCTCAACCCGTGCAACCACCGTGCCATACACATCACCTCCGGGTCGGTGAGATATCCGGCCCACTTTACAATTCACAAGCTTAAACGTGGAATTTTATACAAGTGCACAGGGCTATGAAGAGTAGATCTACCAAGTTTCATGACAAAATAATTTATATAAAATTAACTATTACGAGAAAATGCCATTAATGCGATAACTTGAAAAATATGCAATGAAAGTGAGATTGTCCGAGTGCAAGATGCTCGAGGGTGCCAAGATGCATGCTATGGCCAAGTGGCATCTCCATTGGACTTATATTTTTAAAGTTATGGTTTAAATGAGTTTATATGGATTGCATTTTAACATTTTTGGAAAAATACAAAAATTACCCAAAATTACGAGTTCAAGTTACTTTTATGAAAGTACAAGTTATGCGGAGTTCAAATCAATTTAGTTTGCAGTTTTTGGGTTTTTAAATCGAAAGTTATGAATTTAGTTTACGAAATTGCCACTGGGCATTTTTGAACAGAGGCAGCGCGCGGGCTCCGACGGACGGCGGTCGGCGCATGTACCGCGCTTGGGTGGGAAATGATGCGCGCGGTGCGGGGAGCACGATGGTGGAGACGGTGGGGCCCAACAGTGACCGGAGCGGGGCAGCGGTGAGTTGCTCCAACGGCGTCATAGGCGGAGGGTTAGGTAGCTGCTCATTCCTCCCACCTTGACCTCTGCCGGAAGCTTCACCACGGCAGGTATTCACCATCTGTCACATATGAAAATTTTCTCACATTAGCTCATTAGTTTTGGAGCTAAAATGGCAAGAAAATATAACATTTGACTTAAGGGATCAAAAATTTCCGATTGCATGTACGAAAGAAATAGTGATGAAATAAGCATAATGCAATGGCAAGACACATATTCCATAGATTCCAACATAGCTAGCAATATGATAGAAATATTTGATACACGGGAAACCACAAATCCGATACAACATGGTCATAGGTTACATCACATGTGACCCATACACGAACACAAATCTCGGAGAGCTTAATTAACAACACGCGGATCGTTTTCCATACACGGTTAGATGCCTCACGAGATTACATTTCCTACAACTCATAGAGCTACGACCACCGGTCGTGACAACTACTCATCGTCATCGCCGTAGTAGTCGTCGTCATCTCTCATGGGTGACGGGGGTGCTCCGTCCTCGACGTCGGAAGCATCCTCGCCATCACTCATCTCCACGTCCTCCTCGGGTGGGATGATCTCAAGTGGCTCGGGACGTCCGCCATTAAGGATGGTGTGCAGAGCATTGTTGGCGGCCTGGAGGTCCTCTATGGTGGCATTGTTCTGCATGATGGTCGCCTGGGTGTTATGGAGGTTTCCCTCCGGAACATCCCTAGCGCCCTGAGCCTCCAAGAGACTATCCTCCAACTCGTCCTTCTCCCCAAGAAGGGCGTCGACCTGGCCGGAGCGGAGGTAGTATTCCTCATTCGCGGTGGTGAGCTGTGCCTCACGCTCATTCAGTGTGGCCTGCAGAGCGGCTGCTCCATCGCCCTCAAGGGCGAGGTTGGCGTCGTAGAGCTGCTCGTGGATGTTCCAACGCTCCGCCTCGCTATACTCGAGTAGCGTACGGAGGGTTTCCACCTCGGTGGTGTGCTCGGCGAGCTCGGCAGTGCGCTCAGCAAGCTCGGCGGTGTGAGTGGTGAGCTCGGCGCTGCGGTTGGTGAGGGCAGCCTGCAGGGCAGTGCGCTCCTGCTCCAACTCGTGCACACGCCGCGCGAGGTTCTCGCGGTCCAACATGAGCTCGCCGGGGCCATCTGTCGGAGAATTTTGAAAACATAAGTCAAAACTCAATATCCAACAACAATACATGCTAACAAATAAAGCATGAAAGATAAAATGGCACCAGATTACAAAAGGATGAAACAAAACTCTTCGCATAAGACCTAACACGACTCAGTTTTGACAGATTAAATCTGATCTGTAAACTCGACAATTGCTTCTGTTTCTGGGCAGAATTCAATTTTTGAACTGTTACGAAAGTTATAGATAATTACGTATTCTTTCCAACGCATCCTAGAACAGCTCAATCCGACTTGTCGTTTGAAAGATATGATCAATCTACGACAGGGACAGAACCGGAGCACATTCTATAATGGCCATTTCTAGCCACGTTCCAAATTTTTACAAGACCTGAGACTAGAAGATTGTTGTAGATCATAACACAAGCTTTCCAGAAAGTACTCATTTTCCCTATTTGGTTGAGTAATTTGGGAGTTATGCTCGTTTTCGTAAAACCTAACAAATCTGTCACGTTTTCGTTTCCGGTTTTCAAACTTTTGTGAGAATGAAGCTATGTGATCCATTTTTCATGATTGTTTCATTTAGATAATTTCACATGCATATGGTCGACATGATGAAGTGGTATCAAATATGATGAATGCTCAATATGTCGTTTCCATACGTCCTCACAAAATAAAAGACTACGCCCGCCGATATGAATATCGGACAAGCGCCTCGGTGGCACACACACCTCTCACACGATACTACACGAACTAAAGCGTTGTTATGTACCTGCAAGAGATTGATCCAGAAATAATACATCAAAATAAAAGAAACTACCAAAAATAAATCAGAATTCTACTCTTATGACCCATGAAAAGGATCGCCCCGTGGTATCGCCACGAGCGAGGCACTCGTCACGTATTATTACTTCCGCGGGCACGGAGCGCTAATTGAAATTGCAAATGTACCTTAGCCAAAGCCGTAGTTGCAAAATATTTAAACAATCATAACACAGGGTTAGTTTTACCACCATTCTATATAGTCCTTATATTGGCCTTTCTAGACTCGTACCTCACCGTGACACAAAAACGGGTTTAAGATTTTTAGAATGAGTGTTAGTGTGACGCAAATCCCAAGTCGGGTCCGATACCACTTGTCACACCCATATCTCGAAAGATAGATTAGTGTGGTACGGATCGCCTTGGGAGATGATTGACGAAGCAACCATACATAGTGTCGAGTCTTAAACTCGGCACTAGTACTACCCGGTCCCTTACGAGCGTGGAATTCGATGGTGCAACACATAGAACCCACAGGAACGCGCGATTTTAGACAGGTTCAGGCCCCTCGGATCGAGAGTAATACCCTACGTCCTGTATGTTATGTATTGCCTTTAGTGATTTGCTAATTGCCGGATGTCGGAGAGTTTTCGGGGGTCCCTGCTCCGCCTTATATATCCGGGGAGCTAGGGTTACATGCGAGTCCTAGTCGATTACATGAATTACATATATGGAGTTCTATTTCTAACTTTCTTTATTGATTCAGAGTCCTAATCGGACTACGAATTGTTCAATAACTTGCTCCTCAAGTCATTGCACACCGGTCTTAGTATCCGCCTTGTTTCCATACCGGTATACAGGATCTTCGTTATCCCGGACCGGTCAAGGACCAGTCTGTTACCTATCGCTATCATCTTTATCTTCCTTAATTTGCCACCATGTCTTTGCGTATCCATTCCTTCATCATCTGTATACCCATAAGGCAAGTATACGACAACAGCCCCCGAGTAATTTTTGATTTAACCTTGAATAAAACTAACCGGTCTTCTACATGTTGGTCTTTATTCAAGGTAAAATTAAAAAGAACTCCAATCTGCTGCACTCGCTCTTCTTTCTTCACAAGTGCTTTAAAAGAAGCCCGAAAAAATTATTGTTTTTCACCTTTCATACCACCTAATTAGGTAATCATAGCTTATTCTTCTCACGGTGTGCCGTCTAGGCGCACCCAATTGAGTATAACCCCGACTCTTGGATCATTTGAACTTCTTTCAAATAATGCAAGAGTCCACTAGTTGATTATTCATTATTTCCTTTAATATGCAATTCCTACGAGACCGCTCCTTTCAGTTTCCATCTTTTTCCGCTTCCAAGATCTCTTCGAGACCGCTCTTGAATACGGTGCACCGGTCGAGTGCACCTAATTAGGTATAGCCCTCGACTCTTGTATCATTTGGGAATCGCAAATAATGCAAGAGTCTTTCCTGAGAGACTATGCTTTATCATTTCCCATCAAATCACATTTCTCTCAGCAAATTTTTGCCAAGAACATATTTTCCGGACCGGTCATACCGGTCAAAATTTCATATCTCCTATATTTTCACCATTTTCACATAACAGACCGCCTAAATCAGCCTGAATTCATAATCCGCTTAGTGAAATTTCACTAAGAGCTAAAATTCTGGTTGATCGGACCAGTTTATTCCCTATATTCTCACAGATGACTCGAGTCTCTAAAGCCTATAATCAGTCGGATGATTAACACCCACAGACCTAATGCATCCTTTATCACCGAGTTATGTAAAATCTAACTCTCTCATACTACTGAATTTATAAAATTCAGTATTACTTTAATTTCCATCTGAAAATTTCCGCATTTCGGACCGCTTTTTACTTTCAAAAAGCACGACGGCTTATTCTTATGAACGTTAAGTCATAATTAACGCAGATGACAGATCATTAATTTCCTTATGGCCGTTAGGTCATAATTGCATAATTACGACATAGGTTATTATCAATAAAAATCCATCGGGCCTTTCAAAATGGCCCAATAACTTTCCAGCCCCGGGCCCATCCCAGTGTCTATAAAAAGAAACGAAAGGTCGACCTAGGTCAACCCTGCTCCCTGAAGCTCATTCGCGCCCGCCATTCACCTTTGCACTGTTGCTCTCTCCTTCCACATTAACCAATCTCAAGCTTTCCTTTTCCATCTCTTAAGATGGGCAAGAAGAAATCCGCCGCCGTTCCCTCATCTTCTTCCTCTCGTTCCTCGCGATCGGCTTCCTTTTGGCGTCCAAGACCATGGTCACGGCAAGGTCACCGAAACCTCCCTTAATGAAGCGAGTTAGTGATGGGTATCTTCCTCCTCAACCCATCCTAAATTGGAGCGTCCCTTCCCCGGCCAAATTCCATGGGGTATAGATGAGTCTCAGCAATTAGTCTTCAAGGCTTTTTTCCTCCGCGGCCTCGATCTCCCTTGTCTGTTCCTTTTTTAGAGGACTTCTTTTCTTTTATGGATGGGAGTTAGTGAACCTCAACCCTAACTCCATCCTGCAAATTGCCTTTTTTATCCACTTGTGTGAAGCTTTCCTTGGAGTTTTCCCCCACTTCAAGCTATTCCAAGTACTTGTTCCAAATTCGCCCACTTCCGTCATCGGACCGCCAAGCTGCAGTTGGCGGTGTAGGAATCCAATCGTTGGAGCGTAGACGAATATTTCTCCCTCGTCCCCGAACAATAGCATAGCCCATTGGAAAAAAGGATGGTTCTTCTGCGACAATCCCCAGCCAGCTCTCCCTGCCTTCAACGCTAAGGTAGCCAAGAATTTCCCTACCGCGAGATAACAGGAAAAAGCTCAAGGAGGACAGCGAAGTTCTCGCGCTCCTAGCTTGCATCGGATACTTGAAGACCGTCAAAGGTGTCACCGCCGAGACAGTTCTCCGGAGCTTCATAGTGCGGGGAGTTCAACCTCTTAAAAGGCAAGAGCACCCTGCTTGGCTCTTTAACGAAGACATCGCTATGCCTTCGGATGGAACCATTCTTCCCGACAAGGAGCGGTTAGAAGCGCGCATCAAGCAAATGCTGCAGCCAAATCCAGATCTATCCGGATGTACAAGAGTGGGTCCGGCTTTCAGCTCATGCAATCCTCGCGACCCCGTAAGTACCTCTTCCGGTTTCTTCAAATCTTTGTTGTCTGTTACCATCATTTACTTACGAAGACTCAATCTTTATAATTACAGAAAATGGACAACTACAGGAGTCACCCTCCTCTTCCTCCCAATGACACTTGGGGAGAAGATTATGCCAACAATACCGCTCCTCTAGCTGTTCAAGCCGGTCCGACTCAAAGGCCCTCGGACCGGTCCTTTCCCTTGCCTTCTAGCTTAGCCCCAAAAATTACCAAGTCCGGGACCGTGGTTCAAGCACCTAGTACAAGAAAACGTACTACCTCCTTGACTATTGGTAGACCCGCTACTCCTTCTGCTGCTCCCGGCGATACTCGCTCGGAGGCGCAAAGGCTCGAAGACCGACGACGAGAAGAAGAAGCCGTCGAAAGGGATCGCCGAGCAGCTCCGGCCATCCTCGAAGCTTCATTGGGGAAAACTCAAGGTACTTCTACCTCGGTTGACCCCTTATCTAAGGTTCCCAAAAGGTCCCGGTATGGCCACCGGACCGGTCCTAGTGAAGCTGTAGAGGCGGTTCCATCTCCGCAAGTCAATCCAGCGGAGAAAAGAGCTGCAGCACGGTAGTGGTGGAGATACCCAAGGCCCACCCAAGAAGGTCAAAACCTCCACCGGCTTCAAGAAAGCTTCCTCGTAAGTTTTTTAGATTACTAATTCTTTTTCGAATTATTCCATCCGCCAAAGCTCCGGAGCTGCCGAAGCTCCTTACCCCGATCTTATTAATTTTGCTTTTTTCTTACAGGATCCCTTCTAACTTCCAAGCTAGCATAGCTAGCTTTCTAAGAAATAAAGCTTCTTCAACAGCTCCCGCCGGCGGTGTTTCGCCTCTTCTCCCGATGTGCCGCAGACTGGTCCCACTCCTGGCGCTTCCACTACCGCTCCCGCCTCATCTACTGATCGGTAGTGCTTCTACTATCTGCTCCCGCTACTTCAAGCATAGAAACTCAAAGTGCGGCTCCCACAAAGGAACTCCCCGCCGCCTCAAGCATAGAAGCTGAAGAGCAAGCTACCAATGTCGAAAGCTCATCTTCCGGCAACCCTCCTCCCCAAGCCACCTTGTTTCAAATTCCTCCGGAGCTCTCACTAGGACCGGTCCGGATGGAAGAAATTCCTCGCCGGCCCAGGACAACACGCAAGTCTCCAGGAGAACCCAAATTGGCCAAAATGGTAGTCGGGGAGGTGGAGGTGGACAGTTCCAGTGCAGCTAGAACATTTACCGCAACAGCTCAATGGGACGCCCTCCAAGAAGAAGAGGCCCTAAAGAATTTCTCGGAATCCGGCCAGGTACATCCCTCTTTTCAATGGTTTCTCCAAGCAATTTCCTTTTAATTAATAAATTTCTCACTCTTCTTTTTTTTCTTTTAGGTTCTCCTGAAAAGTTCTGAAGCCAAGATCGCTATAATCGCTCGCCTACAGGAAGAGCTCAAGCACCAATCAAGAACGATTAGGTGAATCGGAGTCTCGCACCGCCGATCGAAGGCCAAGGAAAATGATCTCCGAAGAGAGAGGCCGGTCTGCAGAACACCCATCGAATGATGGAGGAGCGTCGGCAAGAAATCATCGAGCTCCGTCAAGTTAATCGGAGTAATATTCTCAATTTTTCCTATTTATTCCATATTTTTCCCCGTTATCTTCCTTCCCGATTAATCCCATTCTTAATCTCGGCGCTCGAGAGTCTTGTTGCTGCCCATAAAAAAGCTGAAGAGGTCCTTACCGAAAAGGCAACAGCTCAAGAACAAGCACTTGAAGAGGGCTCTCGTGTCGAAGAGCAACGAGCGGCGCGGATTGGAGAACTTGAAGGCGAGCTTACCGCTAAAGATAACATATTAGCTCAAGCACTTCGCTCCAACAAGATGCTAGAGATCGAGAACGCTCGCTTAAAAGCTGAACTAGCTGAAGCCTTAGAAGTAGCGAATTCAGCACAAGCGGACAAAGAAAGCGCCCGAGGACTGCCCAAGAATCTAATCAACTTGCTCTCCGAGGCTAAAGATCGTGAAATTCAGCGTTTGCGGAAAATCGAAGCCAAGCTGAGAGAATCAAACACTAACATCAAGGGCAGGTTCGTAGCTGCCGAGATCGAGCACATGCGTAAGTCCCCATCTCTCTTGTTCACTCTTATGTCATCTTTTTGAAAATACCGGTCTTTCTCTTGAATATTTGCTTGTTTTTTCAGAACTTACTCGCTGGTACCGTGCGCACCCTGGAATATCTCAATGGCGGCCAAACTATTGATCCCAATGAGATAGACCTAGAGTCCGCCATCCGGGCAATCCCAAGGAGGATCGGAGAACATTCAAGGATGGTTGCTGCTTCGGGAGGAGGACACATCGCCGCTATAATCCAATCTTGGACTCCGATCGAAGAATGTGACTTCAATTTTATCGGGGATGGCGCCCACCCTAATACTATCGAAGACCGGTTCAACGAGCTGAAGAATTCACTCATTGGCACCGTTTCGGAATTGGTGGAAGATGTTCCTCTTGATCCAACAGGCGTCCCTCTCAACGTAGCGCCAGCAGCTTTTGCCTTGGACCAAGATGCTCATGACGCAGCAACCGCCGCAAGACAAACAAGTGAAAATGCCTTTGAAGATCTTGATTTTAAGATTTCACGGATCGTCCTTAACACAACAGCCTCCCAATCAGTATTCATAAGAAAGAATTGAAACTAAAATTTAAATAGACCGCTCTTATCACAGCAATCCGTCAGCTAAATGACTGGTCTTATTATTCAAGAATAGCAAAATATCATAGACTCGCTCTGATCATAGCAGAATAGCAAAGTATCACCGATCGCTCTTAACATAGCGAGAATAACAAAATATCACTGATCGCTCTTAACATAGCAGAATAGCAAAATATCACAGACTGCTCTTAACATAGCGAGAATAGCAAAATATCACAGATCGCTCTTAACATAACAGAATAGCAAAATATCACAGATCGCTCTTAACATAACAGCCCCCTGGCTCAATAATTTAATTCAAAATTAAAGTATGGAGACACAAAAAACAAACACATCATCATTAGATAAAATTACTTTATTATAATATGAAAAACTTTACAATAAATACTCTTAAGTATAAAAACGACGAAGCTGATCAATGTTCCAGGAATTTGGAATCTCTTCTTCCTCCAGGGTCATAAGCCTATAAGCCCCTGGTCTAGAGACCGATTTAACCAAAAAAGGTCCTTCCCAGACTCGGTGACAACTTATGCCTGTTCTTGTTAGATCGAATCTTCCGAAGAACCAAGTCTCCTACTTGGAACTCCCGTGTGCGAACATTACGATCATGATAGCGACGTAATCCTCGATGATATTTAGCGGCTTGAACCGGAGCTTGATCCCTCAATTCTTCCGCAGCAACCAGTTCAACCTCGACGTTGATCATCATACTTTTCTTCATCATAATATCGTACCCGAGCCGACACCATATTTACTTCCGTAGGTAGCATGGCTTCAGACCCATACACCAAAGAAAAAGGAGACCGTCCCGTAGCTCGCTAACATTAGTGCGCAGCCCCCAAAGCACCCAGGGCAATTCCTTAACCCACTTTCCTGCATATGGCTTCAATCGGTAAAAAAATCTTGGTTTAAGACCGGTCAAAATCATTCCATTAGCTCGTTCCACTTGTCCATTGCTTTGCGGGTGTGCCAACGACGCATATTGCACCTTGATCCCTAAACTCTCAAGCATAGTCTTTGAAGAGCTCGAAGTGAATTGAGGCCCATTATCGATCATAATACTGTATGGGACCCCAAAACATACGAAGATGTTCTGCAAAAACTTGATTGCGCGGGCTGTAGTCGTACTAGTAACCGCTTCAGCCTCGATCCACTTGGAAAACTTGTCTACTGCCACAAAAATATGCGTAAATCCTCCCGGTGCCCGCTTAAAAGGTCCAACTATGTCCAGCCCCCAAGTAGAAAAAGGCAAAGTCATTGGGATCAATTGCAATTCTTGAGCCGGAGTATGAGGTCTGTCTTGCAAAAAACCGACATCCTTGACAATTCTTAACCACTCTATGCCCATCATCCGTCGTCGTAGGCCAATAAAATTCTTGTCCGAATACCTTCCCAACTATTGTCTTTGAAGAAGCATGATTTCCGCAAATTCCCTTGTGTACGTCTTCAAGCAACTGAATGCCATCGAAACCGATACACATTTCATCAAAATATTAACTCTGCGCTTATATAATTCTCCTTCGAGAATTAAATAACTGCGGGCTCGAACTTCCAATCTTTGCTTCTCCACTTTATCTTCCGGAGTTTTACCGGATTGCAAATAGTCAAGATACGGAGTACACCAATCAGAATCAATAATAATAACATCCAATGGCTGAATATCATCAGCATTGGACTCGCCTACTATCTTTTCTCGGTAAGACCGCCTCATCGATCGGTCCTTCAATATTGCTTTCTCCTCCCGACTCTTTAAGACCGATTCGTCTACGATCTCTCGTAATAGTAGCTTTACGCTCCATCTTTATAGATGGTTTATCCAATACTTGAAGAAAGACACCAGGAGGAACCGCTTGTCGTGAAGACCCCGGTCCGGCCAACTCATCCGCAGCAGAATTATTTCCGCGCAGTATATGAGAAAATCGCAAACCATCAAATTTTTCTTCAAGTTTCCGAACCTCTTGACGGTAAGCAATCATATGATCATCATGAGCATCCCACACCTTGTTAACTTGACTTATCACCAACATTGAATCACCATAAATATCCAACCTTCGGACTCCTAGCGAAACGGCTACTCTAAGCCCATGAAGCAAAGCTTCATACTCCGCTGTATTGTTGGAGGCTCGAAAATGCATTTGTAACACATATCCGAGCGGTTCCTTTTGCGGGGTGAGAAGTACCACCCCAACCCCGCGCCCGAAAGCTGCAGGGACCCATCAAAGAACATCTCCCAATACTCCAATGCTTGAATCTCTCGCGGCACTTGTGTCTCCAGCAATTCTGTTATGAAATCAGCTAATGCTTGTCCCTTAATAGCCGTTCGCGAAGAAAACGTAATTTCATACTGGCCAAGTTCTATAGCCCACTTAGCAACTTGGCCAATCGCTTCTCGGTTGCGGACAATATCTCCAATAGCAAACCCAGTCTTAACCTCAATAGGATGCGCTTGGAAATAATGCTTCAGCTTCCGAGAAGTTATCACTACAGACATATATTAACTTCTGCAATTGGAGATATCGTATCTTTGATTCAAGTAAGAACTTCACTTACAAAATAGACCGGATGTTGCACCAATTGCAGGTGTCCTTCTTCCTTCCGATCAACCGCCGTAACCGTGCTCACCACATGGGTTGTTGCAGAGATATATAACTGAATAACCTCATCGGGCTCGGCGGCACCAATACCGGAGGGTTGCTAAGGTACTCTTTAAGTTGATCAAGCGCAGCTTGTGCTTCATCAGTCCACTCAAACTTATCTTGCTTTTTGAGTAACTTGAAGAACGGAAGTCCACGTATTCCCAGTCTTGAGATGAAACGGCTAAGAGCTGCCATACTGCTCGTCAACTTCTGGACGTCCTTCAAACAACTCGGGGTTGCATGTTAACAATCGTCCGAATTTTTTCTGGATTAGCTTCAATACCTCTCCACGATACCAAATAACCCGAGTAGCTTCCCGGAACGAACTCCAAACACACACTTTCCAGGGTTTAGCTTCATGGAAAAATTCCGCAGATATCGAAGGTCTCGCGCAGGTCGAGAGAAGATCTTCGGTTTTCGAGATTTGACCACTATATCATCAACATAAGCTTCTGCGTTCCTTCCTAATTGCGAATCCAAGCAACGTTGTATGCCGCGCCGATACGTAGCTCCGGCATTTTTCAGTCCAAACGGCATAGTTGTGTAGCAGTATGCTCCGAAGGGGGTGATAAACGCGGTCTTTATCTCGATCTTCAACCCTCGGCGGTATTTGATGATACCCCGAATAAGCATCAAGGAAGCTAAGACGCTCGCAGCCAGCGATCGAATCAACAACTTGGTCAATTCGAGGCAGCACGAAAGGGTCTTTGGGGCAGGCTTTGTTGAGATCGGTATAATCAACGCACATTCTTAATTCTTTAGTATTCTTTTTGGTACAAGGACCGGATTGGCAAGCCAATCTGGATGATACACCTCCCTAATGAACTTAGCTGCTAACAACCTAGTTATCTCTTTCTTAATGGCCTCCTTGCGGTCTTGAGCAAACCTCCGGAGCTTCGTTTCACCGGCTTCGCATCGGGACGCACTAACGGTGCGTGCTCAATCTTCTCCCTAGGAACACCCGGCATGTCGAAGGCTGCCATGCGAAGATATCCCTATTTTCCTGGAGGAAAAGAATGAGCGCGCTTTCCTATTTATCCCCCAAGTCAGCCCCTATATGGGTGACCTTGGAGGGGTCCGACTCATCAAGCCGGATAGTCTTGGAAACCACCGCATCGGCTTTCAATTTCTCCTTTGCAATCTTTTTGGCTGGAACTTCATCTTCTAATCTTGCCTCGGACTTCCACAGCTTCAGCTGCTTCCCCGATCTCTCGACGTTCAACCTCCGAATTGGCTCGAGAGGCCAACTCGTGCTATGTACCTCACATAGCATCACATTAACAAACATACACGAATTGCAAGTTTACATAATTAAGTCTCGAATTACAACATGAAGTTCCGAATAAAATATACATTAGGTTCGAATTTGAGTTACATAACCATGATCTTTGTTTGAAATAAAGTGCGCAAGCGGTTACGTCACTCGACGATACATAGATAGCTTAGGTGAACCATGCCGGCCTAGACCACGGCTCACTCATCATGGATCGGGGAGCTAGGAACCCATTCGATGGTCCACTCTTTTGGCTCCTCTCCATCCCACACAACCTTACCACAACAATCACAAAAACCGGCTTGTGGAAAACCCGGAAAATACACAAGTAGTGGCAAAGCCCGAGTATCTAACATACTCCGCAAGTGTTACCCGTCAAAATTTGGCCATCTAAGACCAAGTCCTAGATGCATGGGGCTTGACCGGTTTAACTAGGTATTTTGCATAAAATGGCGCCTAACTAATTAGGTTTGCACTTTTATGATTAGCCAAATTAATAGGGTTGTTGCATAAAAGGAACTTTAGTGAGCATGCTAAGCAATACAAGAGGTTGCAATACAAATTTATATCAATATAAACAACGAGCATCTCATTCTTTCCTCTTACTGCACATTGTAAACTGCTCGAAGCAAGTGGTACTCATTAACCGAGAGGAAACGGCGATAATTATCGAATTATTAATCATGTAGGAAAGACCCAAATGCATGACATAGGCATCATTTAAGAACACGTATGGCCACCGTTCGCGAGTTAATCATAAAGCAAAGCACGGGGCCACCGACCCCGAGTACACGTCCCCCTTGCGACCGTTCAACAACGTGCCCAAGGCTTAACCCGTGTACTCTCCAACGGTCCTCAACCCGTGCAACCACCGTGCCATACACATCACCTCCGGGTTGGTGAGATATCCGGCCTAGTTTACAATTCACAAGCTACATAGGTTTGCCAATCCCCATAAGAAAGGTATGCAACTAGTACACAACTCAAACTTGTTCGCGAGCCACAATAGGGTGTTCTCAATTTTACCAATTCATCATATTCAAGTATAATCATAAGTCATATGTGAGTATCCCATTCTAACGTTGACTCCATAAGCATGGCATAGCATTTCTACCGAGGGAATGACACATATTCTACACAGGACATATAGGGAAAATTATGCAAGTGGATTTCCAACCATTTCCTAGAACGTAAATGCACGTTCATCATCCTTAATATAGTGATAAAAGAAAGCATTTTAAAATAATAGGAATGCACCGGGGCTTGCCTTGAGAGTGATCGAAGTTAGTACTAGCTTCACAAGCGTTGAGGTTTGCAATGGCTTCTTCCGGCGGAATTAATTCGACGTCGTCACCTAGAGAATGAAATGCAATGCATAAGTAAAAAGAATACAAGGTCAATGATAGTGGTAATGCATGTGTGATGTTTCATATGAATGACATTTGCATAAATTTAGAAAAATTAATTTCGTGGGACTAATGACATGCATGAACATGCACTTCTTCTCTTTTAATGGAGTTAAGTTAAATTACCATTGGTAGACATACATAGGCAAGGCAATGGTTTAATAAAAAGGACATGAGTGCTGTGGTCAACATGAGTGTTCAGATTTAAAATGATGAGCAAAGTTTAAACGCGGGTCAATGCAACTAGGGTTAAGAGTGGGGTTCATTATCACATGCGATGACGGCGTGACGTCAATTTAGGGAAACACTTACCAAATTAACACATGCGTGAAAATTAACGGAACTTCCTACCGAACTGACCATGATGGGCAAAGTAACATTATGGAGAGTGAGAATTGCATAAACATGCCAATATATAATTTTTTGGAGCATAATTCAATATTCAACATGCTGAAATTAACCTTTTCTTGAATTAAACGAAGAGACAGACAAAATAAATATTTAACATGCTCAAAATTAAACGTGGAATTTTATACAAGTGAACAGTGCTATGGAGATTAGATCTACCAATTTCATGCCAAAATAAGTTATATAAAACTAATTACAAATTAATTACAGAAAATACCATTAATGCCATAACTTGAAACATATGCAATGAAAGTGAGATTTTCCAAGTGCAAGATGCTCGAGGGTGCCAAGATGCATGCTCCGGCCAAGTGGCATCTCCATTGGCCAAGTAGCATTGCATTAACGAACATACATAATTTGCAAGTTTATATAATTAGGTCTCGAATTACAACATAGAGTTCCAAATAAAAGACACATTAGGTTCGAATTTAAGTTACATAACCATGATCTTTGTTCGAAATAAAGTGCGGTAGCGAATACATAACACAACGATACATAGATAGCTTATGTGAACCATGCCGGCCTAGGCCACGGCTCACTCATCATGGGTCGGATAGCTAGGAACCCATTCGATGGTCCACTCTTTGGGCTCCTCTCCATCCCACACAACCTTACCACAACAATCACAATATCCGACTTGCAGAAAACCCGGAAATACACATGTAGTGGCAAAGCCCGAGTATCTAACATACTCCGCAAGTCTTACCCGTCAAATTGACCATCTAAGACCGACACCTAGATGCATGGGGCTTGACCGGTTTAACTTGGCATTTTGCATGAAACGGCGCCTAACTAATTAGGTTTGCACTTTTATGATTACCTAAATTAATAGGGTTGTTGCATAAAAAGGAACTTTAGTGAGCATACTAAGCAAAACAAGAGGTTACAATAAATTTATATCAATAGAAAACAGCGAGCATCTCATTCTTTTCCTCTTACTACACATTGTAAACTGCTCAAAACAAGTGGTACTCATTAACCGAGAGGAAACGGCGATAATTATCGAATTTATTAATTTCTGCAGAAAAGACCCAAATGCACGACATACGCATCATTTAAGAACACGTATGGCCACCGTTCGCGAGTTGATCATAAAGCAAGACACGGGGCCACCGACCCCGAGTACACGTCCCCCTTGCGACCCGTTCAACAACGTGCCCGGGCTTAACCCCTGCACTCTCCAACGGTCCTCAACCCGTGCAACCACCGTGCCATACACATCACCTCCGGGTCGGTGAGATATCCGGCCCACTTTACAATTCACAAGCTACATAGGTTTACCAATCCCCATAAGAAAGGTATGCAAGTGGTACACAACTCAAACTTGTTTGCGGAGCCACAATGGGGTGTTCTCAATTTTACCATGGTAATCATATTCAAGTGTAATCATAAGGAATATCTGAGTGTCCCATTCTAACTTAGACTCCATAAGCGTGGCATAGCACTTCTATCGAGGATATGACACATATTCGACATAGGACATATAGGGAAAATTATGCACGTGGATTCCCAAACAACTCCTAGATAGTAAATGCACATTCATCATCCTTAATGTAGTGATAAAAGAAAGCATTTTCAAAATAACGAGAATGCACCGGGGCATGCCTTGAGAGTGATCGAAGTTAGTACTAGCTTCACAAGCGTTGGGATTTGCAACGGCTTCTTCCGACGGAATTATTTCGACATCAACACCTAGAGAATGAAATGCAATGCATATGTAAAAAGAATACAAGGTCGATGATGACGATAATGCATGTATGCTGTTTTGTAAGAACATCATAAGCGCAATTTAATAGAGCCAAGTTCGTGGAATTAATAGTAGGCATGCACTTCATTTCTTCTCTCTTTAATTGAGTTGAATGTACCACACTTGTACATGTAACATAGGCAAGTAATGTGTAAGCAAAATAACATGGGGCTGTGGTTTTAAACATTGTAGTTCAGATTGAATTGATTAGCAAGGTTTAAAGGTGAAACAAAAGCAATTAGGGTTACAAGTGAAGTTCATTATCACATGCGATGACGGTGACTACATATTGGAACACATTTACAAAATTAACACATGCATGAAATTAACGGAAACTTCCTACCATACTGACCATGATGAACTAAGGAACATTACGGAGAGTGAGAATTTCATAAACATGCCAATATATATTTTGTTGGAGCATAAGTCAATATTTAACCTGCTGAAATTTAACCTATTCTTGAATTAAAAGAAGGGGCAGCAAAATAAGAATTTAGCATGCTCAAAATTAAACATGGGATTTTATGCAGGTGTACAGGGCTATGGTGAGTAGATCTACAAAGTTTCATGCCAAAATACTTTATATACATTTAATTAAAAATTAATTACAGAAAATGCCATTAATGCCATAACATGAAAAACATGTAATGAAATGGAGATTTTCCAGTGCAAAACATTCAAGGGGTACTAAGATGCATGCTCTGTCCAAGTCGCATCTCCATTGGACTTATATTTTTAAAGTTATGACTTAAGTGAGTTTATATGGATTACCTTTTAACATTTTTGTAGAAATATGAATATGACCCAAAATGACGAGCTCATGTTACTTTTCTGAAAGTACAGGTTGTGGAGATTCTAAAACATTTTAGTTTGCAATTTTTGGACTTTTACATCAGAAGTTATGGATTTTCTAAGATGCAACAAAGTTTGTCTATATTATGAAAATGCCACCGAGTAATTTTAAACGAGAGGGCGGCACGCGCTCGAGCGAGCGGAGGCCGGCGCCGGCGAGCTCGGACGCGGCGGCGCTCCGGGGCGATGCAAGGGGTGGGATTTGGTGGGGATGATGTGCGCGCGGAGGGGAACACGATGGGGTGGACGGCGGGGCCTAACGGCGGCCGTGGCGGGCTCGCGACGGGCAGCGGCACTCGCGGGACTCCGGCGAGGTCGCCCGTGCGGCGCGGCGCAAGAGAGTGAGGAGGGCTAGTCCACGAAGCATCACCCGGGTGAGGGGAGTAGCGGCGTGGGTCCGGACGTCAAGGGGATGGTCGGAGGGAGGCTCGCGTCTGGAGGTGGTGGCGGACGGCGGCGACGGCTTGCGAAACCTTCAAATTCCGGTGACCTGGGTGGGGAATAGAGCAGGGTGGTTAGAGTAGAGGCGGTGGGGAGTTATGGCACCGTTGATTGAGCAGGAATTCATGTGGAAAGGCTTGCCTAGCCCGCGCAGCTTGCGGTGGCGCCCATGGCGAGCGGACGGCAGGTGATGGAGGAAAACATCGTCGTGCGCGCGCCGGGGAGGTAGATGGAGCCGGGTGGTGGCGCTTGGATGAGGAGCAGGTGTTGCTGGTGCTTGGGGAGGCGAAGGTGAGATTGAACTTTGGCCTCCGTGCCGTTTTCTAAGGGGAGAGGGACGGGCGGCGCACGGCCGGCGAGGGAGGGTCGAGCGGCTTCAATGCCCGGCCTCTCCGTGGGCCGGCGGGTACGAGCAGTTGGGAGGCGGCCGGGGGAGGCGTGGCGACGTGACAAGGCGGAGCGGGGCGTGCGCGGCCTGCGGTGGCGCCGGACCGGCGGGTCGGCCGCCATTGCCCGGTGGGCAAAGGCTCCAAATTTGGTTTTTGAAATTTGAAATTTGGTTTTCTGAATTTGATTCAATTTCGAACTTTTGTGGTTCCAAAAATTAAACTAAGAATACAGGGTGAATCAGCACGAAAAGATCTACCTTTTTTTAGGTCAAAGTTTTAAATCGGTTCCTAAAAATTCATAAATTCATAAGCATAGTTTTGAATTCAAATTTGAATTTTTGAACTTTTAAAATTTGGTCTAAAAAATTTGAAAAAGTGCTGTAAAATCGTGATTTTGCATGGGCAACATGATGGTGCAAAAATATGAGGGTAGTGCTATTGTAATTTTTGAATTTTTCTTAGGCTTAGGGTTTAGCCCTAGGGTTTGCTTTTTCTTTTGATTTTTCCCATTTTCTTTTCTTAATTTCTTTTTGGGTGATTAGCATTAGGGTTTCATTAGTGGGTGCACTTAGAGTCTTAATTTGGTCATTAGCATCTAATCGTGACATAGGATGTCACAGGTGGGCAAAGCTCCAAGGGAAATTATCAAATTTGAATTCTACTCTCTGAATTTTGATTCAAATCCATACTTTGGTGGCTCCAAAAATTAAACCAAAACTACAGGGCGAAACAGCAAGATTAGATCTACACTTTTTGTTTTAGGTCAAAGTTCCAATTTTGTTTTCAAAAATTCATTCAAAATTCATAAACAAGTGTTGTCGTAGACTTACCTTACGGGTATACATTGATCGGAAGAATGATTTATCAAGGACATGGTGGCATATTGAAGACATAAGACCGGTGGGGCGAGCCCACATAGTGGTGTCCGACCGGTATAGGATTTCGGAAGGTTCCATAAGACCGGTATGGAAACAAAGGCGGAAACAAGACTGGATTAATCCTTAAGGAAAATACAAGATCGACCGAGTAGGACTCGAATTGATAAGGAAGCTTAGAGATAGAGTTTCTAAGTATGTAGATATTGTATCCGACTAGGATTCTACATGTAACCTTGCCTCCCCGGACATATAAGGCGGGGGCAGGGACCCCTAGAAGCATAAGTTCGACAAGTTCTTAGAAGTTAGGACAAATTCCTACACTCGGACATCTTGCAATTAGCAATCTGCTAAAGGCAATACATAACACACGGGACGTAGGGTATTACTCTCCATCGAGAGGCCCGAACTCGTCTCGTGTGTTCCATGTGTTGCACCATCGAATTCCATGCTCGTGAGGGACCGGGTATTACTAGTGCCGACTTTAAGACTCGGCAAGTGGTGTTTTGAATTCAAATTTGAATCTTTGAGCTTTTAAAACTTGCTCCAAACATTTTGTAAAAATGCTGTAAATTCATGATTTTGCATGTACAATATGATGGTGCAAAAATATTAGGGTAGGGTTGTTGTAATTTTTGAACTTTTCTTAGGGTTAGGGTTTAGCCCTAGGGTTTGCCTTTTTTTCTTTTTAATTTTTCCCATTTTTCTTTTCCTTGCTTTAATTAGGGTGATTAGCATTATGGTTCCTCTAATGGGGTGTTTAGGGTTTTAGCTAGGTCATTAACACCTAATCGTGACATAGGATGTCACACTCGCAAACCTCCAAAAAATGTTGCAAATGCTAATTAGGATCTTCCGAACCAGTGAATGGCTGATGTGCTACTATCCCAATATATCTCTCTAGCTTATACAGCAATTGATCTTGTCCTTCATTGAAGTCCGTCTTGATGATGTTAGCCAATTGTGGCTCGAAGCGATCAACCAATGGTATCTCCAGTGGTGGTCGTGCCATTATCTCCTCTTCTTCTTGATCTTCAATCGCGAACAATCTTCTTGGATCAAAGAGAGCTCCTTTCCCAACTAAATCTCCAAGTGACTTGCTTCCCTTCTCAATGCTTCTTTTCTTGCGAAAATACTTTTTGGTTCATCGATGTAATTAGAGGGTTTGTTTGACTTAGGACCGTTCATACCTGTTAAGCTGCACTCAACGGAATATATGCACAAAGGAAACGAGAGAAAGATAGTAGTAAAGCTAAACGCTAATGCATCAAACAATATTCAATCCTACATAGGTCCCCGGCAACAGCGCCAAAAAAGCAACTTGTTGGTCGTAACTAGGCACCCACTTATATACCACAAGAGGACGGTGTACAATTGTAGCACTTTTTCCCTTAGAGTATCCCAAGGTTTAATTGAACCCACAGAGACCAATGGGAATTCAAGTATTGTTAACGATAAAGGGGTCTAACCGAACTACTGTTGGTTGTTGGGGTTGAGTGAGTGTTGGTGGCGATTGTGCCGATCGGCGCGGCACGATCCGGGATTCTAATTAAGCTTATGTGAGTAGCCGGATATCTACTAGTTGAGATTGTAACTAGGAAGTCTAATTAGATAGCATCATAATGGGTAAATTACAAAGATCAATTGCAAACCTTAGATGAATAGGAACATCCCGGCTTTCATGAGTGGCCTCCGATTTATCACTACCGGTGACAAACCCCTAGTCGCTCTAGGCTTCTTATCCTACTCAGCTATCTACGGATGTTGCGCAAGCTTAGCACTCGTCACTACTAAACCACATCAATAGCATCATCAAGCAACCATAATCAATACGAGATCCGAGTATTCCCGTAATCACCGTGATTAAGATAGCATCTAAATACTTAGCTTAGAATTAAGCTATTGGAACAAGCATATGCATGATTATAGAATCAAGATCAACAAATCACTAAACCATCATCAACATGTAATCATCCTTGAGATACATAGTGTAAGATACATCACCATCCGAATGCCTACCTTGATGGATCAACTCTAATCACCAATGGTTCTTTAAACTCAACTAGAGATTTATTCTAACGGGGCAAAGCCTCGGTGGCTCTAACTCACGAATCTGGTGTCCCTCTCTGTTGCCTCCCCTCATTCTAGGGTTTTACAAGATGACACTACGCTCCACCGCCCGACGTCTTCGATCTCCTTCCAGCATGCTTCTCCCCGGTATTCTCGTTGCCTCTTCCTTCCCTCGTTGTCTCGCTCTAGTTCTTGTGGTTCCCCTATTTTCCCCTCCGATTCTTGTACGTCTCGTGCTCCGTGTTCTAGATCTTGTCTTTCGATTATTCTCTAGCTAGGTGTGTGCTCTATCCGTGATAGGTTAATGTAGATTCTTGTATGTTGATCATTGGAATCGAGAGGACAACTAGGGTTCTTCTTCTCACGATTTGTTAATGGTGCTAAAGTGATGGTGTGTTGTGGCCGTGGTACTTGCGGGGAGATTCCACTATGTTGTCTTCCATGAGTGTAATTGGCTCTAGGCTCTTGCTTCCCTCTTTGCTTTAGACCCAACTCATGCTTATCAATTTTTTTACCTCCGTCATTCACCACATCAATGTAAATTACATACCTATGGTAGTTAGAGGTGCTAGTCCTTCTGTTGTTGTCTATTTCAGAATTTCAACATTCGTAATACTGGTAGGTTTGTGCCAATACTCATTCTATTGTCTTCGATGTGAAGAAAGACCGATGTTGAATTAATGAGGAAAGACTCGTTGTTGAATTAGACTGAAAATACCATGCTTTTTAGATTGGAAGTTAACTTGTTATTATCTCAATATATTCATTTGGAAGGAGTTTAGACTTATTTGATTCAATATTTTATCCGACTATCGGTGCCGTAACATGAATAAGGTACCTTCTTGAAGATTGTTACCAGCTTATAAACAGTTTACCTTCTTGAAGCTTATTACCAGTTTATAAACCGTCGTATGCTTACCTTACGAGTATACAAATGATAAAGGATGGATAATTAGAGATAGGGTGACAGATCAATGAAGATAAGAATGGCGGAGAGGGCCTACGAGTGGTCCCCGACCAGTATGGAATAACGAAGATTCTATATACCGGTATGGAAATAAGGCGGACGTCAAGAACGACGTATAATGACTTAAGCAACAAGTAAAAGAGCAATTTGTAGTTTGTTAGGACTCTGAATTAGTAAGGGAACCTTAGAGATAGAGTTTCCGAATATGTAATCCATATAATCGACTAGGACTCTGCATGTAACCCTAGCTCCCCGGATATATAAGGCGGAGCGAGGACCCCGAAAAGGCTACGAGAACTTGCAATTAGCAATCTGCTAAAGGTAATACATAACATACGGGACGTAGGGTATTACTCTCGATTCGAGGGCCTCGAACCTGTCTAAAATCTCGAGTTCCTGTGTGTTTCGTGTGTTGCACCATCGAATTCCACGCTCGTGAGGGACCGGGTATTACTAGTGCCGAGTTTAAGACTCGACATTTGGCGTGCCAGGAAGGGGTCCCGGCAAGTTTCTAGCAAGTTCGATGGCTTCTTCGTTCGAGATCGACTTTGTGCCCGGCTTCAAGATCCGCTTCGGGTCTCTCGACTTTAAAGCTAATTCCGCCGGAAAGCTACGCTTGATGAATCCGACTCGTGATCCGGCCGCAGCTTCTCAAGCGCGATCACCGACATGGTCGGCACCTCATACATGAAACCTAGCGGGACCGACGCAGCTTTAGCGCAAATCATCGGACCGCTTACGCTTCGGACCGGTACCCGATCCGTGACAATGAGCAGTTCCTTTGAGCTCGATAACGACTTTGAGGAAGGATCTCCAGCCTTCTCCCAAGTGCTTATGACTAGCCCGGTCCTTCAAGAACTCACCCCCGAGGAAGCTGCTGCTGAAGAGGCCGGGATGGCAAGAGACGAAGCAAACCGCCGCCAACGTGAAGTTGACGGAACAAACGTGGAAGATCCACCTCCACGAGCTTCGACAGCAAACCCTCGCGCGGACATCGTTGGCACCGGTCGAGACGGAGGAGGTTTTCTTGCCACGGTTGCGCCCGCTCATCGGACCACTATCACAGCGAGTCCGGAGACCCGGCGGAAACGTCGCCGAGGCTATAATAGCCGACGCGGATGCCGCAGTGCTTGACGCCATCGTTCTTCTAGTAGGGCGTTGAACTTGGGGTCCATGGAGGTCGAATTGAATGGCGCCCGAGTCTTCACGTCGCCGATCCACAACATTTTGGGGGTAAAGCGGATCCTTGAGACAATCCCGGAAGAGGTGTTCAACTCAACGCCGGGCTACAACACGCTCCGAGTTTAGTGGATGCGGCTGCTTTACAAACTAACCGGATTGTCCACGACGAGCCGAATCTTCTAGTCGGTCGCATTCTCACTCGGAGCAGCCCATAAGAGCCCGGTCTCGAAGGAGCTTCTTCCGGAGGAAGAATTGGACCCCGACGTACCCCAATCACGGACGAACATGAAAGTCCTCCGGATCAAGACCTACACGTACCGCTTAATGGTAATTGAGACGCTCGCAATGTGCTTATCGACCGTCATGCGAGAGAGAGCGGAGGAACGCAGGAGACGAGAAGAAGATGAGCGACGACGGATCGGTCACATGGATGATCGTCCGCGGGATCCTGCTCCTCCCCGCCCACGCATAACTAATTCGACTAGACGTGGGTCGGCCGCTTCGGCGCCGCCCCGAGCGAAAATCCTCCACGCAATGATCGTCGAGGGCATGGCGGTCGCTATGCTCATCGTGATGATCGATCAAGAAGAGACGATCAATGAGATAACCGAGATCGACGGGGACGAGACAACAGAGACAAAGACGGGGAGCCCCGACAAAACAATAACGACCGTCGTGCGGCCCCGCCGCCTCCTCCTCCACCGCCTCCAACACAGCCCGTGGAGCAAGGCAACAATGATCGTCATGACGGTTGGGGAACCAGAAACCAGGACAATCGCTACTATGACTACTCGATGATAACGGGGACCGTAGCTACCGACATTACCCCGGTCGGCGCTCACCGTCACCGGTATGGACCGGCTCTGGAAGACGATGAGTACTCCGTAATCTAGCTCCGATTGTTCGGAAGGTACGATTGAAGAGAACTTTCATTGATGGGGGAAGTTGCTTGGATATCCTTATTGCTAAAACCCTGCCACGAGCTTGGCCTTTCACGTGGCAGACTTGGATCGCAGATGTTTCACCGTTTCATGGTATAATACCCGGTCGAAACAGCTATCCTTTGGGGCAGATTTCTCTGCCGGTGACTTTTGGGACAAAGGAGAATTATAGAAGGGAGAATATTATCTTCCGGGTAGTCGACATCGATTCGAGCATATCATGCTATACTTGGACGACCGGCTCCGGCGAAGTTTATGGCCATCCCCAATTACCGGTATTTGATGCTTGAAGATGCCAGGACCAAATGGGGTCTTATCGTTCCGGTGTGACATCAAGACCGCTTATACTTGTGAAGTACATAGCACCGAATTGGCTTCTCGGGTCAATTCGGAGCAAGAACGGCGGGAAATCGGAGAAGCGGTCGAAACTCTAGAGGCACAGAGCGCGGCTGGAAGAAGAAGCTCCAACGAAGAAGATCGCTAAGGAGAAGGTGAAAGACCGATGCGGTTGCTTCCAAGATTATTCAGACTTGATAAGTCAAACCCCTCCAAGGTCATCCATATATGGGGCGGACTTGGGGGAGAAATAGGAAAGCACGCTCATTCTTTTCCTCCAGGAAAATAGGGATATCTTTGCATGGCAGCCTTCTAACATGCCTGGTGACCCTAGGGAGAAGATTGAGCACGCATCGTTGGTGCGTTCGATGCGAAACCAGCTAAGCGAAGCTCCGGAGGTTTGCTCAAGACCGCAAGAAGGTGATTAAGAAGGAGTTAACTAGATTGTTAGCAGCTAAGTTCATTAGGGAAGTGTACCATCCAGATTGGCTTGCCAATCCGGTCCTTGTACCAAAAAAGAATACTAAAGAATTAAGAATGTGTGTTGATTATACCGATCTCAACAAAGCTTGCCCCAAAGACCCTTTCGCGCTGCCTCGAATTGACCAAGTTGTTGATTCGATCGCTGGCTGCGAGCGTCTTTGCTTTCTTGATGCTTATTCGGGATACCATCAGATTCCCCGAAGGTTGAGGATCGGATAAAGACCGCGTTTATCACCCCCTTTGGAGCGTACTTGCTATACAACGATGTCGTTCGGATTAAAGAATGCAGGCACCATATATCAGCGTGGCATGCAGCGTTGTCCGGATTCGCAACTTGGAAGGAATGCGAAGCTTATGTCTATGACATAGTGGTGAAATCTCGAAAACCGAAGATCTTCTCTCGACCTGGCAGAGACCTCCGATATCTGCGAAGTTTTTCCATGAAACTTAATCCTGGAAAATTTGTGTTTGGAGTTCGTTCGAAAAATTGTCTGGGGTATCCGGTATCGTGGCGAGGTATTGAAGCTAACCCAGAAAAGATTCGGATGATTGTTAATATGAAACCTCCAAGTTGTGTAAAGGATGTACTGAAGTCGATCGGAAGCATTGCCGCGCTTAGCCGATTCATCTCAAGGCTAGGAGTCGGGGGCCTCCCGTTCTTTAAGCTACTCAAGAAGCGGGATAAGTTTGAGTGGACAGATGAGGCGCAGGCCACGTTTGACCAACTCAAGGGATACCTCGGTAATCCACCGTTTTTGTACCTCCGGAACTCGACGAAACCATTTAGTTATATATATCCGCAACTACTCATGTCGTGAGTACGGTATTGGCGATTGACCGGAAGGACGAGGGACATTTGCAATTGGTGCAGCATCCGGTATACTTTGTAAGTGAGGTCCTTACTGAATCTCGAATGCGATATCTCCGATTACAGAAATTAATATATGCTATAGTGATAACTTCTCGAAAGTTAAAACATTATTTTCAAGCGCATCCCATCGAGGTCAAGACCGGGTTTGCTATTGGAGATATCGTCCGTAATCGAGAAGCTGTTGGCCAAGTTGCCAAATGGGCCATAGAACTTGGACAATATGAGATTACTTTTTCTTCACTGGACAGCTATTAAAAGACAAGCTTTGGCTGATTTTATTACTCGAATGGCTAGAGACGCAAGTTCCGCGAGCAATTCAGACCTTGGAGTATTGGGAGATGTTTTTTGATGGGTCCCTGCAGCTTTCGAGCGCGGGGTTGGGGTTGTACTTCTCACCCTACAGAAAGAGATATTAAGATATGTGTTACAAATGCATTTCAGCGCATCAAATAATACTGCGGAGTACGAGGCTTTGCTTCATGGATCTGCGGGTGGCTGTTTCGTTAGGAGTCAAGCGATTAGATATATACGGAGATTCGATGCTTGTACTCGATCAAGTTAACAAGGTTTGGATGCTCATGATGATCATACGATAGCGTACCGACAAGAAGTCGGAAAACTTGAAGACAAATTTGATGGCCTACGGTTTTCTCATATACTGCGCGGAAATAATTCTGCTACGGATGAGTTAGCCGGACTTGGATCCTCGAGACAAGCGAGTTCCGCTCGGTGTTTATCTTCGGGTATTGAATAAGCCATCTATTAAGATGGAACGCAAAGCTACTATTAAAGAGATAGAGACCGAGGAAGCGGTCTTGGAGGCCAAGGCCGAGGAAGCGATCTTGGAGGCCAAGGCCGAGGAAGCGGTCTTGGAGGCCGAGGTCGAGGAAGCGGTCTTGGAGGCCTAGGCCGAGGAAGCGGTCTTGGAGGCCGAGGCCGAGGAAGCGGTCTTGGAGGCCAAGGTTGAGGAAGCGGTCTTACAACAAGGAACTCGGTTACTCGAGGTTATGATCATTGATTCTGATTGGCGTACCCCGTATCTCGAGTATTTACAATCTGGTAAAACACCGGAAGATAAGGTTGAGAAGCAAAGACTGGAGGTCCGGGTACGTAGTTACTTAATTATTGAAGGAGAACTTTACCGACGTGGAATTAATATTTTGATGAAGTGTGTATCGGTCTCGATGGTGTGTAGTTGCTTGAAGATATTCATAAGGGGATTTGTGGCAATCATGCTTCTTCAAACACACTAGTTGGGAAGGTATTCATGCAGATTTTTTATTGGCCCACGACTATCGATGACGCGCATACGGTAGTTAAAAATTGCCAAGGATGTCAATTCTTTGCCCGACAGACCTCATGCTCCAGCTCATGAATTACGAGATAATTCCGATGACTTGACCTTTTTTAACTTGGGGACTGGATATTGTTGGACCGTTCAAAAAGTCGCCGGGAGGATTTACACACATTTTTGTGGCAGTTGATAAATTCTCCAAGTGGATTGAAGCGAAGCCGTCACCAGATACGACCACGGCTCGGGCAATCAAGTTTTTACAGAATATCTTCGTACGTTTTGGTGTCCCGCACAGTATCATTACCGACAATGGACCCCAACTCACTTCAGAATTTTTCAAGGATTACGCTGAGAGTCTAGGAATTAAGATACAATATGCGTGGGTTTCACATCCCCGGAGTAATGGACAAGTGGAGCGAGCCAATGGAATGATTTTACGGAGCGAGACAAGTGCACAATATCATCAACATATGCTTCAACGTTCCGACCATTCCGAGAATCACAATAGCATTGCATACCACGTTGGTAAGTCACGCCAACGTTCTTCGGACCGAACGACACGAGTAGTGTAGCGAGTAAGCTCCAAAAGGGGTGATAAATGCCGTCTTGATTTGGTCTTCAACCTTCAACGGAATTTGATGATAGCCTCGAATAAGCATCCAGGAAGCAAAGACGCTCGCAGCCGGTGGTCGAATCAACAACTTGGTCTATCCGAGGCAGCACTCCTTGGGACAAGCCTTGTTGAGATCAGTATAATCAACGTACATTCTTAAGTCTTTAGTATTCTTTTTGGTACAAGGACTCGGATTAGCGAGCCAATCTAGATGATACACCTCCCTAATGAACTTAGCAGCTAACAACCTAGTAATCTCCTTTTTGATAGCCTCCTTGCGGTCTTGGGCAAGCCTCCGAAGTCTTTGCTTGATGGGTTTTACGTCAGGACGCACCTTCGATGCGTGCTCAATCTTCTCCCTAGGAACTCCCGGCATGTCGGAAAGTCTGTCATGCAAAGATGTCCCCATTTTCCTTCGGGAAAAGAGTGAGTGTGCTTTCCTATTTATCCTCTAGATTAGACCCAACGTGGGTGACCTTGGAGGGGTCTGCAAGATTGAGGTGAATCGTCTTGGAAGCCACCGTATCTTCCTTGAGCTTCTCCTTGTCCGCCCTCTTTGCCGGTGACTCATCATAAAGCGACGCTTATGTTGCTAAAGTAACGATTGCAGTAGCCTCGCTGGATGTCTCCACGCTCTAACTCCAAATTGGCTCGACTATCCAACTTGGTGTTGTGTATCTCGCAAGCGTAAGTGATCTTAATATCAGCCTGGAACGACAAGACAACCTTGGGTCCATACATCTTCAACATGAGATATTGATAGTTAGGAATAACCACAAACTTGGCAAGCGCCGGCTCGCCAAGTATAGCATGTTATGAAGAGTCAATGTGTACAACCTAGAACATGATGTGCTCCGTCCGATAATTCTCCTTCGTACCGAAGGCGACCGGCAAAGTAATCTATCCCAAAGGGTAATCTGTTTTGGCCAGTGCACAATGCCATGGAACGATGAAATGCTACGTTACAAGTCTTCGATCGATAGACCGAGATCGGGAAGAGTCTTGGCGAAGAGATATGTCCAGACAACTGCCTCGGTCAACAAACGTAATTCTTCGATCGAATCTTGTTAACTATCGGTCCTAACACAAGCGGATACCGACCGGCCTCGGGCAAAACTTCTAGGTGATCAGCACGGCTGTAAGTAATCGGTACTTCGGACCCACGCAGATATTCGGGGTAGCAGGAGCGACAGCGATTAACTTCTCCGAACGCAAGTTTCTGTTTGTGCTTGGACTCATACACATTTGGACCGTCGAAGATGAAATTCACCTCTCTCAACGGTTCCTAAAAGCCTTCATCATCATCACCGTCTTCGTTGTCTTCATCTTGCTTCTTTCCCTTGCCTTTGTCGTCACACGGCCTCACAGTGCCGCCTTCAACGCGAATGAAGCAAACGACTTGAGCAGGAAACAATCTTTAGTCTGGTGATTTTCGCCGTGCTCGCATACGTGGCCCTTCCAGGACATCTTCGAATGAGACTCGCTCTTGTGTCCCCTTTTTAGAGGGGGCGTCGGGCGGTCTCCTCCATGAGACCGACCCACAACAAGCAACGAGTTTGCTCGCCGCCCCGTAAATTCACCATGTTGAAGTCACCAGCTGCATATTCTCGAACTATCTTGAAGCACTCGACGCCGTTAACAGGAGATTGCGATTGCGTCGACCGATCTTATGAACCAGGACTTTGTTTCGCATACCACACTTGTTGATCCGGAACGTTGGGGATTAAAGCCTTCTTAGCACGTAAACACCTCGGATATGGCGTGAGCGACTCATCAAGCTTCGCTTGATCTTGTTGAGCTCGAAGAAATTCCCTAGTTTCTCATAAGTAGCATGAAAATTCTCCACAAACTTTTTGGTTAGTTCACCTCAAGAAGAAATAGATTCTTTAGGAAGAGAGCTTAACCAAAGTCGACCAGCCTCGCTCCAAGCACATCGGGAGATAGTTGGCCATCACAAAAGTATCACCACATGCGGATCGGATGGCGATCGAGTACATATGAAGCCACTCGCGGGCGGGGTCTTGCCATCATACTTGTCGGTCGACCGGCTTGAATGTCCTCGGATATATGTAGAGGCGTAAAACCTTCGTGAACACCGCGATGCCAAAGTAGTCATCATCGAAATCGGTGATCCCGACGGAGTTCAACGACGGTAGTTGCGGTCGCCATCATCTTCCTCGTTGTCGTCATACCGGTAATCCCGACGGTCCCGATCACGATCCTCCGCTGTGGTTGCTCCCGGTGGTTGTTGTCGGCATCGTAGTGTTGGTTGTTGTTGTCGCGGTCATCGTGGCGCCGATTGTTCCCGCCATGGTTGTCGTCATTGTGCCGATTGTCGCGGTTCCTGCCGTCACGATCGTCGCACCGATGTCGATCGTTGTCCTGCGTGCCACGGTTGGCTCTTGTACAATTTTGATTCCTCGCCCGGGTTCCTATTGGTGGTGGCGAGAGCGGTCGAACGGGGGTCAACGTGACCGGTCCTATGGCGCTCGTCTTCTTCACGATGACGTCGATCGCTCACATGCTCCGCATGACGATTGATCGGCGTGTTCCTAGCATCATGTTTTTCATTGATCGAGACCCATAGATCCCGATCAGCAGCTCGGTCTTGCACATCAGCAATCGTAGTTTATCGGTGTAAATGTCTAGAAGACGCCCTTCGGACCAGGTTCGCTAGCGGCTAGACCGCGAATGACCGGAATACTCCTCACGCTCGCACTCTTGAGTTTGTAGCGTAGCTGCACTCACCATGTGTATCACACGCCTCAAACCAGGCGTTTGTCGGAGCTATTCTTCGAGAATTGTTTCCGGGATGTTCTTGACACCCACGATGTTGTAAAGGGGGATGTATAGACCTGTTGTCCGTTCAAATTAGCTTCCAATGGATCCATATTGAGTGCTCTTACGGATCGAGAACGATTTCTTCCAACACCACCATAGTTTCCTTGATCGTGAGCTGGTGAATGGTCTCCTCGTGTTCCATCCACGGCGGTTCCTGCCGGCGGGGCTCCAACGATCGGAACTCCTATTCCAAGGGCTCCGACTTGACAGGTGTCGGACACTTAGGACGTGGATTCTTGACCGGTACAGCAGCTAAAGGTCGTCGATTATTTGTAGCCTCTTGATCTTCAGCATCGCGCTCTTCTTGTAGACGTTCTTCTCTAGCCGGACGATCCAATCTAGCTTGCTCTTTGGCCACTTCTGCAGGAGTAAGATCTCTTATGACCGTACCGGTCATGAACATTCGGAAGAAGGTTTGAGGACCCTCTTCGAAGTCGCTTCGAGGCTTAGACGAGCCGCTTAACGCTACGGAATAGGTAGTGGTCATAGTCGCGACCTGGTTGGCCGGACCGAAGGGAAACTCGACTGGTGTGATTGATCGTGGCACAAGATAGGCATCGTCGGACTTGTCGGAATCCGAAGTGAAGATCAAGATCGCGTCTAGTGATCGCGCTTCAATAGTGGCGATCGGATCGAGAGTTATACCCTACGTCCGGTATGTAATGTATTGCCTTAGCAGATTGCTATTGCTTAGATCGTTTTCGAGGTGTCTCCGTTCCGCCTTGTATATCCGATGAAGCAGGGTTACATGCAAAATCCTAGTCGGTTACAATATTTACACATATAGAAACTCTATCTCTATGCTTCCATATTTATTCGAGTGTCGAGTCTTAAACTCGGCACTAGTACTACCCGGTCCCTCACGAGCGTGGAATTCGATGGTGCAACACACGTAACACACAGGAACACGAGATTTTAGACAGGTTCGGGCCCTCGGGTCGAGAGTAATACCCTACGTCCCGTATGTTATGTATTGCCTTTGGCGATTTGCTAATTGCAAGATCTCAAAGCCTTTTTCGGGGGTCCCTGCTCCGCCTTATATATCCGGGGGAGTTAGGGTTACATGCGTAGTCCTAGTCAATTACGTAGATTACATATATGGAGTCCTATCTCTAACTTTCTTTATTGATTCGTAGTCCTAATTAGACTACAAATCACTCAATAACTTGCTCCTCAAGTCATTGTACGCCGGTCTTGGTATCCGCCTTGTTTCCATACCGGTATACGGAATCTTCGTTATTCCGGACCGGTCAAGAACCGATCTGTTGCCTATCGCCATCATCTTCATCTTCATTAATTTGTCATCATGTCTCTGCGTATCCATTCCTTTATCATCTGTATACCCATAAGGCAAGTATACGACAGCAGCTCCCGAGTAATTTTTTATTTAACCTTGAATAAGACCGACCAGTCTTCCGCATGTTGGTCTTATTTCATGGTAAAATTAAAAAGAACTCTAATCTGCTGCAATCATTCTTCTTTCTTCAAACGTGCTTTAAAAAAGCCCAAAAAATTATTGTTTTCACCCTTCATATCACCTAATTAGGTAATCATCGCTTATTCTTCCGGACGTGCACCGACTAGGTGCAGCCAATTAGGTATAGCCCCGACTCTTGGATCATTTGAACTCCTTTCAAATAATGCAAGAATCCACTAGTTGATTCTTCATTATTTTCTTCAATATGCAATTTCTACGGATCGCTCCTTTCAATTTCCATCATTTTCCACTTCCCGAGGTCTCTGCAGACCGCTCTTGAACATGGTGCACCGGTCAGGTGCACCTAATTAGGTATAGCCCCCGACTCTTGTATCATTTGAGGATCGCAAATAATGCAAGAGTCTTTTTTGAGAGACTATGCTTTATTATTTTCCATCAAATCACATTCATCTCAGCAATTTCTATCAAGAACATATTTTTCGGACCGGTCATACCGGTCTATACTTTATGTCTCCTGGAGATTTACACCAGTTTTGACATAACATATCACCTAAATTAGCATGAACTCATAATCCGCTTAGTGAAATTTCACTAAAAACCAAAATTCTGGTTGATCGGACCAGTTTATTCCCTATATTCTCACAGACGACTCGAGTCTCCAAAGCCTATAATCAGCCGGATGATTAACACCCACAACCTAAGGCATCTATTATCACCGAGTTATGTAGAATCTAACTCTTTCATACTACTGAATTATGAAATTCAGTATTACTTTTAATTCCTATCTGAAAACTTCCACATTTCGGACCGCTTTTACTTCACAAAAAGCACGACGGCTTATTCTTATGACCGTTAAGTCATAATTAACGCAAATAACAGATCATTAATATCCTTATGGCCATTAGGTCATTATTGCATAGTTACAACATAAATCATTAACGGTAAATCCATCGGGCCTCTCAAAATAGCCCAATAACTTTTCAGCCCCGGGCCCATCCCAGTGCCTATAAAAAGAAACGAAAGGTCGACCTAGGTCAACCCCGCTCCCGAAAGCTCATACGCGCCCGCCATTTGCCTTTGTTCTTTGCTTTCTTCTTCCGCATAAACCAATCTCAAGCTTTCTTTGTAGGCTCGATTCTGCGTTCGAACCTCGGGCTTGCTTTTTCCATCTCTCGGGATGGGCAAGAAGAAATCTACCGCCAACCCTGCGTCTTCTTCCTCTCGTTCCTCGCGATCAACTTCCCTTTGGCATTCAGGATCTAGGTAACAGCAAGGTCACCGAAACATCCCTCAATGAGGCAGTTCGTGACGGTTATCTTCCTCCTCAACCAATTCTAAATTGGAGCATCCCATCCCCCGGCCAAATCCCATGGGGAATAGATGATTCTCAGCAATTAGTTTTCAAAGCTTTTTTCCTCCGTGGCCTTGATCTCCCTTGCTGTTCCTTTTTTAGGGGACTCCTTTTCTTTTACGGATGGGAGTTAGTGAACCTCAACCCTAACTCCATCCTGTAAATCGCTTTTTTCATCCATCTATGCGAAGCTTTCCTTGGAGTTCTCCCCACTTCAAGTTATTCCAATGATCTGTTCCAAATTCGCCCACTTCCTTCATCGGACCGCGGTTGGCGGAGTAGGAATTCAATGCTGGAGTGTAGACGAATATTTTTCTCTTTCTTTGAACAACAAGCATAGCCCATTGGAAAAATGGATGGTTCTTCCGTGACAATCCCCGACCTGCACTTCCTCCCTTCGGGGCTAAGACAGTGAAATTCTTGCGCTCCCGGCTTGCATTAGATATTTGAAGGACGTCGGAGGTGTCACCGCCGAGACAGCTTCTTTGGAGCTTCATAGTGCGGGGAGTTCAACCTCTTAAAAGGCAGGAACACCCAGCATGGTGTTTTGACGAAGACACCGCCATGCCGTTGGATGGAACCCTTCTTCCCGACAAAGAGCGATTAGAAGCCCGCATCGGGCAAATGCTCCAGCCAAAACCAGATCTATCCGGATGCACAAGAGTGGGTCCGGCCTTCAGCTCGTCCAACCCTCGCGATCCTGTAAGTATCTCTTTCTGTTTCTTCAAATCTTTGCTATTTGTTACCGTCATTCTCATATGAAAACTCAATCCTTCAATTGTAGAAAATGGACAACTACAGGAGTCACCCTCCTCTACCTCTCAACGATATTTGGGGACAAGATTATGCGAACAATACCGCACCCCTGGCTATTCAAGCCGGTCCGACTCAAAGGCCTTCGGACCGGTCCTTTCCTTTGCCTCCCAGCATAGCCCCAAAAATCTCCAAATCCGGGACCGTGGTTCAAGCACCTAGTACGAGAAAACGTACTATCGCCTTGACCATTGGCAGACCTCATCGCTTCTTCCGCTGCTCCCGGCGATACTCGCTCGGAGGCGCAGAAACTTGAAGACTAACAACGAGAAGAAGAAGCCATCGAAAAGGATCGCCAAGCAGCCCCGGCCGTTTTTGAAGCTGCATTAGGAAAAACTCAAGGTACTGGCGACTTTTGACGTCAACACCTTCCTTGGCTGATCCCTTATCCAAAGTCCCCAAAAGGTCCCGGTATGGCAATCGGACCGGTCCCGATGATGCTCGGAGAAACAGTCCCAACCCCGCAAGTCAATCCTGCGGAAAAAGGATCTGCAGAAAGAAGTGGTGGGGACACCCAAGGTCCTCCCAAGAAGACCAAGACCTCCACCGGCTTCAAGAAAGCTTCCTCGTAAGTCTTTTATATTACTAATTCTTTTCTCGAATTGTCCTTACCCCAGTCTTATTATATCTACTTTTCTTCACAGGATCCCTTCTAACTTCCAAGCTAGCATAGCTAGTTTTTTAAGAAATAAAGCTTCCTCCACAGCTCCAACCAGTGGTGTTTCTACTTCTACTCCCGGCGCATCTCGGACCGGATCTGCTCCCGCCTCTTCATCTCCGACCGGTAGTGCTCCCACTACCGCTCCCGCCGCTTCAATCACGAAACTCAAAGTGCGGCACCCGCAAAGGAAATCCCTGCCGCCTCACACATAGAAGCTGAAGAGCAAGTTACCAATGTCGAAAGTTCATCTTCCGGTAACCCTCCTCCCCAAGCTACCTTGTTCCAAATCCCTCCGTAGCTGTCACCGGGACCGGTATGGGTGGAAGAAATTCCTCGTCGTCCCAGGACAACACGCAAATCTCCCGGAGAACCCAAACCGGCCAAAATGGTAATTGGAGACGTGGAAGTGGACAGTTCTAGCGGAGCCGTAACATTTACCGCAACAGCTCAATGGGACGCCCTCCAAGAAGAAGAGGCCTTAAAGAATTTCTCGGAATCCGGCCGGTATATCCCTCCGCTCCAATAATTTCTCCAAGCAATTACATTTTAATTATTAACTCTCTCACTCTTCTTTTTAGGTTCTCCTAAAAAGCTCGAAGCCAAGACTCGCTATAATCGCCCGCTTAGAGGAGGAGCTCCGCACCAATCAAGAGCGATTGGTTGAACTGGAATCTCGGACCGCTAGTCCGAAATCCAAGGAAAACGATCTCGCAGAGAAGAGAGGCCAATTTGCAAAACACCCATCGGTTGATGGAAGAACGCCGGCAAGAAATCATCAAGCTCCGCCAAGTTATTCGTAGTAATACTTTTCGATTTTTCCTATATATTCCATATTTTTTCCAGTGGCCTTCCTTTCCGACTCAGTCCCACTCTTTATTTCAGCGCTCGAAAGCCTTGTTGCCGCTCACAAGAAAGCTGAAGAAGTCCTTGCTGAAAAGGCAACCGCTCAAGAGCTAGCACTTGAAGAAGGCTCTCGTGTCGAAGAGCAACGAGCAGCTTGGATTGGAGAACTAGAAGGCGAGCTTACCGCCAAAGATAGTATTTTAGCTCAAGCACTTCGCTCCAACAAGATGCTGGAAACTAAAAATGTTCGCTTAAAGGTTGAACTAGCTGAAGCCTTAGAAGCAACAAAATCAGCACGAGCAGACAAGGAGAGCGCTCCGAGGACCGCCCACGAATCCGCTCAAGTTGCTCTCAAAGCAAAAGATCGCGAGATTCAGCGTTTGCTGAAGATCAAAGCCAAACCGAGAGAATCCAATACGAACATCAAGGGCAGATTCAGAGCCGCAGAAATCAGGCATAGGCGTAAGTCCCGTCTTTCTTGTTCATTCTTATGAAATCTTTTTCAAGATACCGATCTGCAGCAATATCTTTCTCTTATATTTCTGCTTGTCTTTTCAGAACTTGCTGCAGGCACGGTGCGCACTCCGGAATATCTCAATGGCAGTCAAACTATTGATCCCAATGAGATAGATCTCGAGTCCGCCATCCGGGCTTTACCTAGAAGAATCGAGAGAACATTCAAAGATGGTTGCTGCTGCAGGAGGAGGACATATTGCCGCTATAATCCAATCTTGGACTCCGGTCGAAGAGTGTGATTTCAATTTTATCAAGGATGGCGCCCACTCCGAAACTATCGAAGACCGGTTCAACGAGTCGAAGAATTCACTTATTGGCACCGTTTCGGAGTTGATAGAAGATGTTCCTCTTGATCCAACAGGTGTCCCTCTAAACATAGCACCAGCAGCTTTTGCTTTGGATCAAGATGCTCAGGATGCAGCAGCCGCCGCTAGGCAAACAATAGAAGATGCATTTGAAGATCTTGATAGGGATTTACCAATATCTTCTTCTCGATTCTGAAGAAACGCTGGATGATAGACTAGAAGAAAATCCTAAGACCGGTGATACCGGTACTTCCAGCGGTCCTGCTTAGTGAATTTTGTAATAGGGCCATCTTGATTTTGTAATCAAACATCTTGATTGTCACATTGTTTATATTAAATACCAGTTACTTTTCTTTTTCTAGATGAATACTGGTTTCATTATCATACTTACTAACTTATTTACCTAAGACATGATGGTTATTTCAGCTAAAAATAATTATGATCAAACTCGGCTCTAATCAGCACAGATCACAATTCATAATTATAGCTTACTTTAAGAAGATCATGTAACATAAGCAAAAAAGCTAGGTTGTAAGACTTTAAGATTTCACAGATCGCCCTTAACACAAGCAGCCTACCAACCAGTATTCATAAGAAAAATGCTATACAATTTCCTTTCCTGAATATACCAGTCTTAAACTTAAATTTAAATAGACCGCTCTTAACACGACAATCCGCCAACTAAATGACTGGTCTTATTATTCAAGAATAACAAAATATCATAGACTCGCTCTTAACATAGCAGCCCCCGACTCAATAATTTAATGCAAAATTAAAATATAGAGTCACAAAAAAAACAAACACATTATCATTAGACAAAATAACTTTATTATAATATAAAAACTTTACAGAAGTACTTTTAAGCATAAAAACGTCGAAGCTGATCAATGTTCCAAGAATTTGGAATTTCTTCTTCCTCCAAGGTCATAAGCCTATAAGCCCCTGGTCCGGAAACCGATTTAACCAAAAAAGGTCCTTCCCGGACCGGTGACAACTTATGCCTATTCTTGTTAGATCGAATCTTTCGAAGAACCAAGTCTCCTACTTGGAACTCCCGTGTTCGAACATTGCGATCATGATAACGACGCAATCCCCGATGATATTTAGCAGCTTGAACCAAAGCTTGGTCCCTCAATTCTTCCGCAGACAACCAGCTCAACTCTGGCGTTGATCATCATATTTTTCTTCATCGTAGTACTGTACCCGAGCTGACACCATATTCACTTCGTAGGTAGCATGGCTTCGGATCCATACACCAAAGAAAAAGGAGACTGCCCCGTAGCTCGCTAACATTAGTGCGCAATCCCCAAAGCACCCAAGGCAGTTCCTTAGCCCACTTTACTGCATATGGCTTCAATCGGTCAAAAATTCTTGGTTTAAGACCGGTCAAAATCATTCCATTAGCTCGTTCCACTTGTCCATTGCTTTGCGGGTGTGACACCGACGCATATTGTACCTTAATTCCCAAACTCTCAAGCATAGTCTTTGAAAAACTCTGAAGTGAATTGAGGCCCATTATCAGTAATGATACTGTATGGGACCCCAAAACGTACGAAGATGTTCTCGCAAAAACTTGATTGCTCGAGCTGTAGTTGTACTAGTAACCGCTTCAACCTCAATCCACTTGGAGAACTTATCTACTGCCACAAAAATGTGCGTAAATCCTCCCGGCGCCCGCTTAAAAGGTCCAACTATATCCAGTCCCCAAGTAGAAAAAGGCCAAGTCATTGGAATCAACCGCAACTCATGAGCTGGGGTATGAAGTCGTCTTGCAAAAAACTGACATCCCCGACAATTCTTGACCACTCTGTGCGCATCATCCGTCGCTGTAGGCCAATAAAATCCTTGTCCGAATACCTTCCCAACTAGTGTCTTTGAAGAAGCATGATTTCCACAAATTCCCTTGTGCACGTCTTGAAGCAATTGAATGCCATCGAAACCGATACACATTTCATCAAAATATTAACTCCACGCCTATATAATTCTCCTTCGAGAATTAAATAACTGCGGGCTCGAACCTCTAATCTTTGCTTCTCCACTTTATCTTCCGGAGTTTTACCAGATCGTAGATAGTCAAGGTACGGAGTACGCCAATCGGAATCAACAATCATAACATCAAATGACTGAATATCTTCGAGCGTTGGTCTCGTTCACTCGTCTTTTCCGGTAAGACCGCTTCGTCGATCGGTTTTTCAAAACTACTTCCTCCTCCGGATTCTTCAAGACTGCTTCATCCACGATTTCTGTAATAGTAGCCTTGCGCTCCATCTTTATGGATGGTTTATCCAACACTCGAAGGAAAACACCAGGTGGAACCGCTTGTCGTGGAGACCCCAATCCGGCTAACTCATCCGCAGCAGAGTTATTTCCGCACGATATATGAGAAAATCGCAAACCATCAAATTTATCTTCAAGTTTCCTAACCTCCCGACGATAAGCGATCATATGATCATCATGAGCATCCCATACCTTGCTAACTTGGCTTATCACCAACATTGAATCACCATATATATCCAATCGTCCGACTCCTAACGAAATGGCCACTCTAAGCCCATGAAGCAAAGCTTCATATTCCGCAGATATTGTTGGAGGCTCGGAAATGCATTTGTAATACATATCCGAGTGGTTCCTTCTGCGGGGTGAGTAGTACGACCCCAGCCCCCACGCCTGAAAGCTGCAGGGACCCATCAAAGAACATCTCCCAATACTCCAACGTTTGAATCTCCCGCGGTACTTGCGTCTCCAACCACTCTGTTATGAAATCAGCTAGTGCTCGTCCCTTGATAGCCGTTCGCGAAGAAAACGTAATTTCATATTGGCCAAGTTCTATAGCCCACTTAGCGACTTGGCCAATCGCTTCTCGGCTTCGGACAATATCTCCAATGGCAAACCCAGTCTTAACTTCAATGGGATGCGCTTGGAAATAATGCTTAAGCTTCCGAGAAGTTATCACTATAGCATATATTAACTTCAGTAATCGGAGATATCGTATCTTTGATTCGAGTAAGAACTTCACTTACAAAATACACCGGATGTTGCACCAATTGCAGGTGTCCTTCTTCCTTCCGATCGACCGCCGAACCGTGCTCACCACATGGGTTGTTGCGGAGATATACAACTGAATAACCTCGTCCGGCTCGGCGGCACCAATACCGGAGGGTTACTAAGATACTCCTTGAGTTGATCAAGCGCAGCTTGCGCTTCATCTGTCCACTCAAACTTGTCTTGCTTTTTGAGCAATTTGAAGAACGGAAGTCCACGTACTCCCAGTCTTGAAATGAAACGGCTGAGAGCCGCCATATCTGCCCGTCAACTTCCGGACATCCTTCAAGCAGCTCGGGGTTTCATGTTAGCGATTGTCTGGATTTTTTCGGGTTAGCTTTGATGCCTCTCCATGACACCGGATAACCCAATAGCTTTCCGTAACGAACTCCAAACACACATTTTCCAGGGTTTAGCTTCATGGAAAAATTCCGCAGATTATCGAAGGTCTCTGCCGGGTCGAGAGAAGATCTTCGGTTTTCGAGATGTTACCACTATATCATCAACATAAGCTTCTGCGTTCCTTCCTAATTGCGAATCCAAGCAACGTTGTATGCCGCGACGATATGTGGCTCCGGCATTTTTTAATCCAAATGGCATAGTCGTGTAGCAGTATGCTCCGAAGGGGGTGATAAACGCGGTCTTTATTTGATCCTCAACCCTCGGCGGTATTTGATGATACCCTGAATAAGCATCAAGGAAGCAAAGACGCTCGTAGCCGGCGGTCGAATCAACAATTTGGTCAATTCGAGGCAGCGCGAAAGGGTCTTTGGGGCAAGCTTTGTTGAGATCGGTATAATCGACGCACATTCTTAATTCTTTAGTATTCTTTTTTGGTACAAGGACTCGGATTGGCAAGCCAATCTGGATGATACACCTCCCTAATGAACTTAGCTGCTAACAACCTAGTTATCTCTTTCTTGATGGCCTCCTTGCGGTCTTGAACAAACCTCCGGAGCTTCGTTTTACCGGCTTCGCATCGGGACGCACTAACGGTGCGTGCTCAATCTTCTCCCTAGGAACACCCGGCATGTCGGAAGGCTGCCATGCGAAGATATCCCTATTTTCCTGGAGGAAAAGAGTGAGCGCGCTTTCCTATTTATCCCCCAAGTCAGCCCCTATATGGGTGACCTTGGAGGGGTCCGACTCATCAAGCTCGGACGAGTCTTGGAAACCACTGCATCAGCTTTTAGTTTCTCCTTTGCAACCTTCTTGATCGGAACTTCATCTTCTAATCTTGCCTGTATCTCCGGAGCTTCGGTTGCGTCTCCGATTTCTCGACGTTCATCCTCCGAATTGGCCCGAGAGGCCAGCTCCGTGCTATGTACTTCACAAGCATAAGCGGTCTTGATATCACCCGGAACGACAGGACCCCATTTGGTCCAGGCATCTTCAACATCAAGTACCGATAATTCGGGATGGCCATAAATTTTGCCGAGCCGGTCTCCCAAGTATCACATGATACGCCGAGTCTATGTCAGCCACCCGGAAGATAATATTCTCCCTCCTGTAGTTCTCCTTTGTTCCAAAAGTTACGGGCAGAGAAATCTGTCCAAGGGATAGCTGTTCCGCCGGGTATTATACCATGAAACGGTGAAACGCTGCGCTCCAAATCAGCTACGGAAAGGCCAAGCTCGGTAGAGTTTTAGCAAAGAGGATATCCAGGCAGCTTCCTCCATCAATGAAAGTTCTCTTTAGTCGCAACTTGTGAACAATGGGGGCCAGGATGAGTGGATATTTACCAGCTTTCGGCAATACCTCCGGATGATCAGCCCTGCTAAAGGTGATGGGCACCTCGGACCACCGTAGATATTCGGGAGTGGCGGGAGCAACAGCGTTAACCTCTCGAAATGCCAATTTCTGCTTCCGCTTTGACTCATATGCATCCGGGCCTCCATAGATCATGTTCACCTCTCGAGCTGGTTCTTGAAAGCCTTCGTCATCCTCATTGCCGTCACGCTCCTTATCCTTGCCCTTGTCATCTCTCTCGATTCCAATAGGCGGATCGGGCGCAACCTTCAAGGCAAGCCGAGCAAACGGCCTTAACAGGAAGCACTCCTTAGCTTTATGATTCCCATTATGAATCATGCAAGGGCCATCTAGAAGTGTCTCAAACGACAATCGTTCTCTTGGACCTCTCTTAGGAGGTGCCGGCCGGTCTCCTCCATGAGATCGGTCGACAGCCTGCAACAAGGTGATCAGCCTTGTGCTTATTGTTGTTCTTGGATCCAGATCGGTTGCCTTGGTCATGCTTTGGTTCCTTCCCTTTGTTCCCGCGCAAATTGACCACGTTTGATTCACCGAGCAGCGTAATCGTCTCGCTATCTTGAAGCACTCCGACGCCGTCATGGTAAGGTTCCGATTTCGCCTTCCAATCTTGTGAACTAATGCTTCACTTCGGACGCCGGCTTGAAACGCCGCAATTACTTGCTGATCGGGAACATTGGGGATTAAGGCCTTCTTATTGCAGAAACGCCCGATGAAGTCGGTGAGGGTCTCGTCGAGCTTCGCTCACCTGTTGAGGTCGAAGTAATTCCCCGGCTTCTCACAAGTCGCCCGGAAGTTTTCCACGAACTTTTTAGTGAGGTCTCCCCAGGAAGAGATGGATCTCTCGGGTAGGGATTGCAACCACAAGCGTCGCAGCCTGCTCCATGCACATCGGCGGGTAATTAGCTAGCACAAACGTATCTCCTCCCGCCGACCGAATAGCGGTGGTGTACTTATGGAGCCACTCGGCGGGAGGTGCTTTGCCATCATACTTATCAATGGCTCCAGGCTTAAATCCCCTGGGGTATTTGCAAATACGTAAATCTTGCGTCAAAGCGGGGATTACGGAGTATTCATCATCTTCCAAACCGGTCCGGACCGGTGACGGAGATCGACGGCTAGGACGATGCCGATAATTACGATCCCTGTCATCATCGGAGTAGTCGTAATAGCGATCATCTTGGTACCTATCTCCCGAACCACCGTGACCATCATTATTCACCGGCTCCACGTGTCGTGAAGGAGGCGGAGGCGGAGGCGGAGGCGCCGCTTGACGATTATTGTTTGCTGGTTCCTCATGCTGCGATGGAGGCGGGGGTGGAGGTGCCGCTTGACGATCATTGTCGGCGCGTCGGGGTTCGACGTCTCTATCCCGACTGTCTCGCCCTCTTCGATCTCTAGTGTCACGACGATCGTCCCTCCTAGGCCGTTCATCCCGATGAGCATGCCTATTACTATGTCCTCGATGATCATTGCGCGGATAATTTCCGCCCCACGGAGCCGAAGCGACCGGCCCATGACGTGGCGAGTTGTTCGGACGTGGGCGTGGCGGGGCAAGATCCCGTGGGCGATCATCAACATGACCGATCCGTCGCCTCTCATCTTCTTCCTGTCTTCGTGTTCCTCCGCCCTCTCTCGCATGGCGGTCGATCGACACGTTTCGAATGTCACGATTACCGTTGAGTGGTACGCGCAAATCTTGGTCCGGAGCCCGTTCATGTGCATCAGCGATTGGGGTGTGCCGGGGTCCAAGCCTTCCACCGAAAGAAGCTCCTTCGGACCGAGCCCTTGCCGGCCGCTCCGAGTGGGAACGCGAGCGATCGGAAGATTCCGCTCGATCGTGGACGAGCTGATTTGTTTGTAGAGCTGCCGCGTCTACTAGATTCAGCGCGCGCTGCAATCCTGGCGTGGCATTGAAGACTTCTTCCGATATTGTCTCAAGAATCTGCTTCACTCCCACAATATTGTGGACTGGTGACGTGAAGACTCGAGCGCCATTCATCTCCACTTCCATGGAACTTAAATCCAATGCTCTGCTGGAAGACCGATGGCGTCTTCCGCTGCGACATCCCCGTCGATCGTTATATCCTGGGGAGGTTTCCTCCGGATCTCCAGCACCGCATCGGTAACGGTCCGGTAGCGTGGGGAGCGAGTTGCAGGAACGCTTCCTCCCTCCCGACTAGTACCGACAACGTTTGCGCGATGATTCGCGGTTGAAGGTTGCGGAGGTCGTTCATGTCCATCCGCTTCATTGTCTTCGCGTTGGCGGTTGTTAGCTTCGTCTTCCGCCATCCCGGCTTCTTCGACAGCAGCTTCCTCGGGGTAAGTTGTTGAAGAACCGATCCCGTCATGAATACTTGGAAGAAGGCTGGAAATCCTTCCTCGAAGTCGTTACCAAGCTCGGTAGAACGGCTTATCGTCACGCGACCGGACACCCGTCCGAGGCGCAAGCGGTCCGATGGTTCGCGCTAAAGCTGCGTAAGATCCGCTAAGTTCCGAGTCGGAGGTACCAACCGTGGCAGGTGATCGCGCTTCGAAGTTGCGGCTCGGCAACGAGTCGGATTCGTCAAAAACAATTTTTCGGCGGAATCAGCTTCGAAGTCGAGGGATCCGGAGTGGATTTTGAAGCCGGGCTCGAAGTCGATGTCGAACGAATAGGCCATCGAACTCGCTAGGAACTCGCCGGGACCCCTTCCTAGCACGCCAAATGTCGAGTCTTAAACTCGGCACTAGTACTACCCGGTCCCTCACGAGCGTGGAATTCGATGGTGCAACACACAGAACACACAGGAACACGAGATTTTAGACAGGTTCGGGCCCCTCGGGTCGAGAGTAATACCCTACGTCCTGTATGTTATGTATTGCCTTTGGCGATTTGCTAATTGCAAGATCTCGAGCCTTTTTCGGGGAATCCCTGCTCCGCCTTATATATCCGGGAGTTAGGGTTACATGCGAGTCCTAGTCAATTACGCAGATTACATATATGGAGTCCTATCTCTAACTTTCTTTATTGATTCAGAGTCCTAATCAGACTACAAATCACTCAATAACTTGCTCCTCAAGTCATTGTACGCCGGTCTTGGTATCCGCCTTGTTTCCATACCGGTATACGAGAATCTTCGTTATTCCGGACCGGTCAAGAACCGATCCGTTGTCTATCACCATCATCTTCATCTTCATTAATTTGTCACCATGTCTCTGCGTATCCATTCCTTTATCATTTGTATATCCATAAGGCAAGTATACGACATTCGTAGTCCTACTCGGCTAGTTTTGCAGTTTTCTTGAGGATTACGCCAAACTTAAGTCGGTCTTGTTGTCCGCCTTTGTTTCCATACCGGTGTATGGAACTTTCTATTATCTTGTATCGGTCGGACACCCCTCTAGGCCCTCCCGATCGGTCACATATCTTCAATATGCCATCATGTCCTTAACAAATCATTCTTCTGATCAATGTATACCCATAAGGTAAGTAAACGACAAATATAGAATGAGTTGAAGAAGAAAGAAATGGTTCAATCTGGTGGGATATGGCTGAGAAGAAAAGAAATGATATGGATTACCTTAAAGAATGGCCAGAATTGAATGATCCGACACAATCTTGGGATGAGTTACATTGGGGTTAGGAAGTTTGATAAATCCGTATGTGAGAGTAGGAATTATATTGAAATCAACATTTATGTGTCTATGGATGGTTTCTCCACTATGCTTGAAAGATCTTTTGCAGTCTTCCATTGCTATCGTTGTGTGAGATCATGAACATAAATATTCCAAGTTGCTCTTCAATTGTAACTCCATGTGTATCATACGAGTAGACCCTCTCGCCTAAGGTAATTCGCTTACTTCTTAAATATGTGCAACTCCATGTGAAACTCACTCTTAGAACAACTCTCGTGCCTCTGTAAGAGTTTCCTTCATCTTTTTAGCACCGAGTATATTCAGAAGTATGTATTGGACTTTATTCATCATTAAGCCCTTGAAATATGGTAGGAATAATAGAAAAAAGTTCATCATCCTATTCTTCGTCCATCTCAATTAATTTCTTAATTCTCTTCCTCCTATACTCCATAATCTCATTCCTAGAGCCCATTATCTAAAAGTTATAGAATATGAAAATATTTAGATATTTTAATTTCTCGGACTTTGAAATATTTAGTACAACACTACAAAATATAAAGCAACATGCAGTGACAATAATAAATGTACTCAAGTCTCGAAATATGATTCAGTCACCACATGCCGACAAAATAACAATATGATTCAATCACCACATGCTGACAAAATAACAAAAGAGGCACATAGGCACGTAGGTTTACATCACATGTTGACAATATAACACAAGTCTCGGAAATATGATTCAATAATCACGATGGTAGTAGTATAACACAAGACAAAATAGTGGAACTTACTTGGCTATGGGTCGGAGCAGAGCGAGGTCGCAGCAGCCAAGGAAAACAAGAAGCCCGGGTTTTTGTCATCAATCTTGCAGCTACAAGTGCAGTGGGTATAGTTAGGCAAACAGAACCATCTAAACAGAATAATCCAAACTACTTATGCTTGAAAGACAATTGTTAGTGACATAGTTTGATGCTATCAAGGTAGAGACAGGACACTCAAAAGTGTGTGACATTCCCTCCGGGACACCCAGGAATCGGTACGAGAGGGACACTCGACGAAGCGAGTTACAACAAGAACATCATCTCATACAAGCCAGAATATATGCATCATGGTATAATACAACCAGGTTTTCGAAATACAAATGTTCGTGCAGCAGAAATCATAAGCATTATTGAAGTTTAACAACCTACGAGTATTGCAGCGGAAAATGTACTTTATACAGCAAAAGACTATTAAACGATCAACGTGGTGCACCGAGCCCTTCGTACATCACGGTCCTCCCTCTTCACGATGTCGGGATCCGTTCCCATTGGTGGGAACCACCCTCGGAGCACTTGCTCCTCTTCCGAAAAGCTATTGTACGAGTCGTGGAAGTACGACTCGGGTCCCGAAAACATAACGAACAAACCCCGAGTATTCTAATACTCAGCAAGACTGACTCTGTCAACATGGCACGCTAAGGCCGACGCCTAGTATGCAAAGGCTTTACGGTCGTGGGGTTTACTCCTTTGCGAAAACAGCATTAAAGGTTGGATCCTTACTTTCAATGTTTTAGCTCAGCATTAAGTTCATTAACCTCTAAGTTTGCAGTCTATCACTATTTCAATCAAGTTTGCAGGAAAAGATAATTTCCAAACAATAGTCTTTTCATCCATCTTCCTTCATCTTTCACTTGATTAACTACGATGTGACACGGTGAACAAGCGGTACTCATTACTGCGAGGAACAGCGATTCGAATCGATTTCACCAGCTGGGAAAAACCCGTTTACACGGCGTATACGCATCCCATTGGTCGCATACGACAACCTTTCACGCTAACTCCCGACAGGTGGCCGGGTTAGTCTCCCATCCGCCCGAGAACACCGGGAACCCCACGCGATACCCGTCCTCGACGTTATCCGTGAGCGACCACCCATTCCTCTCCCTTTGAGACATGAGGCCTCGCCTCATTCTCCAGCCAATTAGGGGATGGGTTACGTCCAACCACCGAGGCAATTAGGTTACATCGGCTCCCTGGCCCCATCAACACCGGTATGTAAATCGGTAACGTTCAAATACTTGCTCGGCGAGGGCCAACAACGGTACGGTCCTTGATCGACACGGACGGGGCTACCACCTTGCAAGACCTCGTCTTTGCCCTTTCTCCTACAGAGCCCGTCCGATCTCAATTTCATCTTCATTGTTCATCTTTAACTTCAACTTGAACGACATCAAACAACTTAAAGCCTCCATGCTTTAAGATCGGACCAGTATCAGCTCGCGAGTGTGCTCAGCACCACTCGACTTCTACCGTAGCCCTATGAATTAAGCGTAGCAACTATCGAGATACAAACCAACATTGGATAAACAGATAACATAGGAATTCTACTCATGCATCTAGGGTGTCAAGCAATTCCTATAACCTAATGCACAATCACGACGCATTAACTGTGATAAAAGAAAAGACTTTAAAACATAGGTGGGATGCACCGGGCTTGCCTTGATTCGAGTCGGGGTTAGCTCCCTCGATGTGCTGGTCGACTTCGAAGTTTCGTCCTTTGCCTCGACCTCGGACGGGGCTTCGATCACGCCGATACCTAGGTCGACCAACAATACGTTACGACTCAACGATCATGCATGCATGAATGTACATGAGATGATGTGCAACGATTCTATTAACCATGATCGTTAAGTAGCAATTAATCATTAATTAGGCTTATTATTTATTAATTAACAATTAATCATGTTCGTTAATTAGCAATTAGCAATTAACAACTAATAATTCCTCGAGTTCTTTAATTATAATTAATCCTGTTCATTAAGCAATAAGTAACAATTGATCATGCTCATTAATTACTGCTTAATCAAGGTCATTAATTGATAATTAATCATTAATCATGTTTATTAATTAATAATTAATCAGGTTCATTCATTAATAACTAATCATGTTGTTAAACAACAACTTATAAGTACTTAATGACATGTGATAACACTTAAGCTACTAATTTGGAATCACATAAAATGACGGTGTTTATGTTGAATTTTGGAAAACCAACTTAACAAAAACTTTCGTCTGCAGCATCTCTAATTTTTAAAGAAATTCATTCTTCAAAATTAAATAATAATTAGCATAAAATCATAGATTATCTTAATCAAAGAAATGTAATTAATTAAACTATGAAATTATAATTTCTCAAAATAGGCATTTGAATACATAATTAAGTAGGAAATAATTTTATGAATCTAATGAACTTGGTTTGACATTTTTCTGATTTTTGTGGAATTTTCTACGAATTTTTGAAGTTTGAATAAGATCTGAAAATGAATAAATTCGTAAAAAGAAATAGTGAGCCATTGGGCCAAAGCGGCCGAGCCCAGCGACTCAGCCCGGCCCGAAGCCGCGCGCGGCCCGGACGCCGTGGGCGCGACGGCCATGGCCGCGGCGGCCGGAGCGAGGCGGCGCCACGCCGGAGCGACGCGGGAGGGGGTGGGGAGGCCGGATGTTTGGCTCCGGTGACTCCACGCAACACGGGCGACCTAGGGGTGGGGTCCATGGTGGTAGGGGCGGCCCGAAGTGTGCCGGCGGCGAGCAATGGCTCGCGCACGGCTCCGGCGAGCTCTAGCGACCGCCGTGGTGCACAAAAATTAGGGGAAAAATGACTGGAAGCATCTATGAGACATGGGCAAGAGCGGCACGGCGACGTTTTACCTTGGAGAGGGCCGGACGGTGAACTTCACCGGCGAGGTGGAACCGGCGGCGGTCCGAGCTTGAGGAAAACCGATGAAATCCACGGCAATTCATGAACGGAGTTCGTTGAGGAGTTGGTAGAAGGTACACGGGGATGTTGCGCATCCGTTGGAGCAAAAGGCGTGCGGAAAGGCTCCTCGTGGGGACGAATTGGACGGCGCGGCCGTGGCAACACGATGACGGGCTCCCGGAAAACTCACGCCGATTCTCGGGGCTCGGCGCACAAGGGCGTGATTGAGGACCATGTGAGGCTCCAGCACGAGCTTGCGGAGCGTTGGGCGGTGATGGTTGGGTTGGGGAGGAGCCGGAACCGGCCTCGGCGGCGAGAACCGAAGAGGGCGGATGGCGGGTGGTGTTGCGGGTGCGCCGGAGAGGAAGAACATGATTTGGGCTCGGGTTTTTATCTCCACGGCAGAGGGGTGAGGTGGCTGGGTGGCCAGCTGCGTGGCGCGGGAGGAGGAGGACGCGCGGCCGGGGAAACTTCCGGATGGCGGTGGCGGTAGTGAGGCGGTTCCCGAGAGAGAGAAGGAAGAAGAAAGAGAATGACAGATGGGGCTGGGGTCATTTTACATAAATACCCTCGGGTTTTTGATTAATTGAAAACGGCCTTTCCAAGTGCTCGGAAAAATCCACAAAAATTTTGGGTGTTAATAAAAACATTTCAAACATTTTTCTTTTTAGGTCCAAGTTCCAATTCCAAATATTTTTTAGATTAAAAATTCGTAGATAAATTAATAAAAGAAGCTTTGTTTATTTCTTGTAATTATTTTTACAACATAAAATAATTTCGGAGTAACTTCTTAAATCTTTTATTTTTGTGTTCAACCAACAGAAAATGTTAAACTCCATAATTTGCTTTTATTTAATTTCTTGTTTTAAGAACTTAGTTTTAACCTAGGGTAATTTGATATTTCATGTGTATTTCTTAGCACCAACAATTAACTAGCTTAACAATGCACATGATGACATGAAATGCCTTCATTTCTAAGAGTTGTTACAAAGTGAATTTATGATTAGAGTGACTTCCTTGTGTGCCACTAAAATTTTACCCAGTTCCTTCGTGCCATCGAAATTGACAAAGTTCCCTCCATACCATCAACTTATTTTTTATGCCTCATATGCCACTACCGTTCGTTTTCCATACTAACGGTGTTAAATCAGATGTGGCATGACAGAAATCTTCCTTCTTTTTCCCCCTCTTCAACGGACTATCCGCACATCCAAAGAACATGAAGCTCCAGCGATCCGCAATTCTCCATGGATCCACGGAAGGGTGCGAAAATGAGTATTACACTCGCAAACTTGCTAGTTGCCTATGCCCTTCTACTTTCCACTTTCTGCGGCAATGGGATTAGAGCGTACGAGATTGCCGAAGCTTCGCAGTGAGCAAACACAAAGCAAATTAATGATGACATTGCAAGACCTTGGTGTCGTAAATCTTTTGAGAATTGTGGGGCGGTCTCCTTTTGGCGGACGAGGAAATAAGTAATCGTTGCCGACGAGAGGAGACAGATGTAAAGCATTTCCCCATTCATCTTCCCTGAATTCTAGAAGCAAAATTCCTCCTAAATCCTTTGATTAATCTACAATACCATAGAGTCGGCACGTCCATCACCCAACTCCCGAGTCCCCGCACCCATCGCTCGTCGCCCGGCTCGCTGTCCGGTGGCACGCGCCCATGGCTCAGCTGGTCGCCCGCTGCTTGCTCCTCGTCCGGGCGCATGACCTCGTTCCCAGGAGTGTTATCTTGCTCCTCGTCAAGGAGATATGAGCTCCACCGAGGATCTCAAGGGTCTGCTGCTATTCGAGCACCGCCACTTCCCGTAGCCTATAGAGTTTGATTGGGATGGGACTATAGGTGTACGGGAGATAACAGGGAGGATAGATGCATGCTTAAGAAAACCGGATCTAGGCCCACTCCTAGGCTTAAGAGACAAGGGTAAGCCGGGTAAAATAAAAAGAACTAGCTGGCCTCGGTTGAAAAATGTAACGGTTTTTTTTTTTTTTGAAAGCGTTGAAAAATGTAACGGTAGTGGCACAAGAGGCATAAGAAAATTAGTTGATGGCACGGAAGGAACTTCAAGCATCTTTCATGACACGAAGGAACAAGATAAAATTTTAATGGCACAAAAGGAATTCTCTCATTAAACAATGGACGATCCACATGTAAAAGCGGAGAAAGCCTCATGACATCATGTAAGAATGAGAAAAAAAACAGAGCATCTACCTATGAATGAGGAAGGGGACCAAACAGACTCCTGCACACTCATCCACCGGGTCACGGATAATCTTCGTTGTGTGCTTGTCTCCACCACGAATCGAGATCGTCGGCAGTCGGGCTCGCAGCAATCGATCAAGCAATCATGCCCTCCACCGTCCAATCCGACTCATTCTCATCCGACGGCCCAAAAAAAGCTCCGCTCCAACCAACTCTGCTCTGTTTCTTCTTCTTCTTCACGAACAACAAACACTAGTTCTAAAAAAAACACTAGCTTGGAGGAGGCTAATCATCAATGGTGTTTTTAGCCGAATCGGTATTAGTGATTATCAAAATGGATTCATGGGGAGATATATAATACAAATATGTGATCAATTTTGTTCTATCTCATAGACAATATCACAATTTTTGCGATTTTATAGCTAGGGTTGGAGAGGAAGAAAAAATGAAATTGATAATGAATCAGTGGGTCAAGACCAAATCTACCACCTTGTATGAGAAACCACATGTATAGAACGGAATTGTGAATGGCGTTGGCCAGCGTGGGGATTATTCCGAGCTTCTAGCGAGGACGAAGGAGCAAGGACCTTCTCCGACCTACGGAATGAAGGAGGAAATCGTTCCCAATTGCCAAAAGTAACGAATTGTCCCGAGCTTCGGCAAGCAAGGACGAAGGAGGACTTCTCTTAATCCTCTCGAGTACAAAACGCAGCAGCAGGGAAGCAGCTTGAGCGCGGATGGCGGAGGCGGACGCCCGACGCTCGGTGGAGTGGAATTGGAAAGATATCTCAAAATTAACAACATTATCTTTTAGATAGAACAAAATTGATTGCATATTTGTATTCTCCATCTTTCCGCGAGTCCATTTTAATGATCACCAACATGGATCCCTCTAGTACCCACCGCTGGCGATGGATCTCCTCCGAGCAGTGCTTGGGCCTGCCGGCTGTTTCGAAGTGAAGAAAGGAGGAGAGTTGCTCGTCCGGAGCTTTTCTGCGAGCCGTTGGATGCAGACCCGTGGGATTGGACGGTGGAGGACATGACTGCTCGGTCGACTCAGCGACAGCCCCAACTGCCGACCATCTCGATCCCACCACCACTCACCACCAAACTACTTAGGGCGTGTTTGGTAGCTCGAAGTAGGCTAGCCGGCATGGGTAGAGCGTGGCTAGGCCACCTTGGCCTGGATGAAGTGATGCAGCGTCATCTTGTTTGGTAACCTGCATGACTTAGGCCAGGTTGAGTAGAGATTGTGTTTGTTAGACTGGATGGGCGGCTGGTCGGTTTAATCGCCGGTTAGAGATTGTGTTTGGTAGCCTGGACAAGGCAAGTTACACTCACCTTGCATCAGGATTTTGTGAGTTTACCACAATGTACAACCGAACAAGACATATTGAAGAAGCAACAATTGTTACGAGCAACTTCAGTTTACAACATATGTTTACATGGTAGTTAAGCCTTAACATCAATCAACTTGTACAACAAAACAGCTATTGTTACTGCAAGGAAAATGATAACTACATTTCTAACATCACAAGTAACAGGTCTACCACCACCGACTAACTGATCATGGCCATCATATGGAGCACTACGTACATGCTGATTAAAAGCTTTGATTGCCTCGGAATAAGTAGCAATCCTTCGATAACAAGCCCCAGGATAGCCACATACCTCCATGTTGCATAGCTCCCGGGTCGGGTAGACTCCAGGGTGTCTTCCAATGAACACGACATACCATGCCATCCTGCAGGAAAGGAAGAATATGGGGGAAAAATGTTGTGCCTCGGTTGAATTATAGTTGAAGTCTACAAACTCTCGGTTTTGATTCTTGTAGACCTTCGATTAATGCCAAGTACACAACATACACATCGAAGATCTAAAAAAACAAAACCAAGAACATTGTAGACATGTATGTCAAATCATAGGCACAAATAACAACCTCGGATGTATGTCATTAAAAAAATATTGACAATTTCTCATCACTCGGCTGGTGAGGGCCTTAGCACATGACACTTAGCAAGCAAATAATAAAAATGACTCAATGCTGGCTTGGAACATCGGATAGGAAAACAGACCGAGAAAACACACGAGTGCAGGGAAAGAAATGAGCCAGCAAATCCTAGTCTATGTCATGTTATCATCGGCCATAAATTCAGCGAGAAAACACACAAGTGCAAGGAAAGAAATTCATAATCTTGTAGGAAACAAGAGCAAATGCAAATGAAGAAGCATAGCAGATGAAGTAGGACAATATTACAATACCAAGTTCAGAATAGTCATGCATGAATTAGGACCCACCCACTCCTAGAACTAAAAGCTATGATCTACCAACCGAAGCAAGTCATCGGACTACCTTGCTGCACAACAAAAGGGTTAGGATTGTGGGTTAAGGGGGAGGAGGCAATATATAACATCTCAACTCAACCCCTAACAAAAGTCAGCATTCACAAGGGAAGTGCCTCACGAGATAGTAGTGCTTGGCCAGCCAAGTCCTCGACCGAGAGGACACGGTGAGCCTCGATCATGTTGATGTACCCTCTAGCCCGAGACTTGTTATCCAACAGATATGAATATGCCACCATCGAGCCTCCTCGGTGAAGCCTCGGAGCTACCAAGTGACATAGAGGGCATCATCAACATGGGAAGCAGCTGTTTCCCTCGGAGCAGCAGACCACATTATTCACGAGCATCGGTCATGTTGCACATCGGCGGTGCCTCATCTTCATTCATGCAAGCCTCCTCTTACCACCTGCATGAGTGCCTTCGATGGCCTTTGATCCTTCTGCTGGCTCCACCTTCTCTTGTGGAGGAAGAGGCTTCTTCTCCACCACATCTTCACTGTCACCAAAGCCTGAAAAACCCCTAGAGGTTCTCCGAACCCATGGCAAACCTTCCTGTGGCCATGGTCCTGCCAAATGCAATCTGCATCCGGTTCAAGAATTCCACATCCTTGGGGTGATCCTGTACAAAACAGAAATTAGTATCTATCATGGTTGGGGTTATAGCTCATACTTAGTATGTATCATGCACAAAACAAGTAAACAAGTTGTCTCGGAATTGCCAGGTTGGGTTTAGGAGTTAAAGCTCCACTAGGCATTAGTGACAATTGATAATGCATAGTAGAGCCTTAAACCCTAAACCCTACCAGATTGGCTGTCATCATTGACATGGCAGTATAGTAATGAACATAAAACTCCAAATTCAATGCAGGGGAACATAAACTCAAAATAGATTATTTCTCACCTTGATATGGCCCAAGTAGTGCTCATGTTCTAGCACTCGTACTACAGGTTTCATCATCCTAGAGAGCACCACTCAGCTCCTTGAGTTTGCACACCTTTCCCCACCTCTCGCCTCCACTTCCTCAAATGGTTGTACACTTGAGTTGCAGTCACATCCTCCCCAGAAAAGTCCTTGAGTGCCTTTGCAACCTGGTTGACATGGACTTCCTTGAAGCCCTTGTCTGTCCTTGCACCTTTGCCCACAAGCTCACAAATGCGCCTCGAACAAACCCAGAGTTAACCGGTGTCCACCTCATTGGAAGTCCGACACCAGCATTGGCACCAACGAGCACCAACATTGGCACCAGTAGAAGGTGTGACATCGGAAAGAACGTGAAAGTTGCCTAGAGGGGGGGGTGAATAGGCAAGCTACAATAATTTCTGAAAATCACAACACTTAAAACCTAGTTAGTCAGTCCAACACGGAACTTCTCTCAAAAGACAGAACTTCCGTCTTTGATAGAACTTTCGTTATGGACTTGACGGGAGGAACAAGATAATGAAAGCTAGAAGTAAATCTAACAAATCCCTTTGAATAGAAAGTTTCCTCCACCTCCTATGAGTGTTATGCCTGCAGAAATCGATAGACAATGCCCACACAAGTAGATCGGGCCAAATATAGCACAAGCACCAAACAAGAACAAAGAACAAGACACAACAAGCAAGAGAACACAAGAGAGACACGGGATTTGTTTACCGAAGTTCGGACCGCTCACAGAGAGGTTCCTACGTCTCCGTTGAGGAGCTCACAAAGAGTCGGGTCTCTCTCAACCCTAATCCTCCCCAAGTGACCACCAAGGTCAAACTTGGTTTTCTTCTTCTTCTTGCTTGATTCCTTTCCTTCCGGAGGTGAATCACAACCTTCATAAACTTCCCAAGGCTCACCACAATCTTGGGAGCTCTAGGGTGACACCTAGCCAATCTAGGAGAACAAATCTCCAAGAGTAACAAGTGAAGTAGAGATTGCTTGCTAGGGAAAGATGTGCTCAAGGTTGGGATGATGCTTCTCAAGCTTGGATTTGAGATGGGGCTCTCAAAGTGGACTTGAATCTCAAGGAGAGTGAGAGAGAGATGAGAGCAAAAGCTTGTGGGAGATGTGAGAGTTCAAAAAGCACCAGCAAACCCTAAGGAGAGATGGGGAGGTCTATTTATAGGAGTAGGTCCAAAAAGAGCCGTTGCTAGGGTTTGGTCGGGCAAATAACGGAACTTCCGCTCAAAACGGAACTTCCGTCAAAAACCTCCTGGAAATCACGGAAGTTCCATAGGAAGACGGAACTTCTCTCTTGACAGATTTTGAAAAAGACTAAGTGTAAAATCCCAAGACGGAACTTCCGTCTTGGGCGGAGGTTCCGTGAAAAACCTCCTAGAAATCTCGGAACTTCCGAGTTGGAAGCGGAACTTCCGTCTTGTCCGAGTGTGATTTATTTTGACTCTTTGGACTTTGATCTTTTGGCTTTTTGAGTGGTTTGGTTTTTATCCAAGCTTTGATTTAGGTAACTTGAGCACACATTCCCTGCATGAAAGACTAAATCACCCCTCTTTATAGTTTGGCAAGCCTAGACTCAAAGAACTATAAAAACTAATTTAAGCTTCTTTTTGAGTCCTTCTTTTGACTTTTGTATGAGGGGCTATCAATCCTATACCGTGGGTTAGTTGACTTGAATATCCTGCACATTAGCTCAATGAAACATTAGATCTTTTAATTATTTGTCATTTATCACCAAAACCCACTAGGGGGCCTAGTTGCATCTTCGAACGACAGTCTCAACGAGTAGCAGCAGCCACATCGGACACAACAATAGTCTCAACAGCCATCTTCCTAATTGTGCACAAGGTATTCCAATGATTCATGGTAGATACAGAATGAAACACACATTACAAGGCAAATAAGATGCAACAACAGAACCAAGAATCATTATAAGGCAAATAACAGTCAAATAGATCATATAGTCTCGATTACAAGCACTTAGGCCACACATTACTCAATCACAAGGTTCCAAACATGATATGGTAGGTGCATAAAGTGAATGTACATTAAGGATTACCCCTATTGTCCCACATAGCATGTGCAATTGACTCTCTATTTGCAACCCAAGCTTGGTTTTCCTGAGTTGCTCGATACATGAGGAGGAACCACCTCATCACTAGGGACAACCTCATCAACAGGAGGAATGAAGTCATCTCGCTGCAACCACCTCATCAGCCCCAAAAGACAGAATCCAGTTATGCAAAATGCAACAAGCAAGGACATGCTTCACTTGTGTTTTATATGGATGGTATGGTTTGTTATCTAGGATTTTAAATCACCCTTTGAATGCAGTAAATGCCCTCTCAACAGATACACGTAAGGAAGAATGCCTCGGATTAAACAACTCCCTCGCATTGGTTGGCCGGTTCCTACCACTGAACTCGGACAAGTGGTACCGAACAGCACGGAATGGTGGAAGGAACCCAGGGTGACAAGCATATCCAACATCCACTAGATAAAACTTACCTACACAATTCAAAGAATTGCCTAAGTATTCATGACACATGCAAACAACCTTCTCGAGTTTATTACACAAGTTTTCTTATTACCTTCAGGAACCCCGAGCCCATCATCCCTCTCTAATGCATCTGCTAATATATGGGCATCATGTGCTGACCCTTCCCACCCAGCCAACACATAAGTGAACTTCAAATCAAAATCAACAGCAGCCATAACATTCCGTGTTGGCTGGTGCTTCTTGCCCCTAAAAGCAGCTTGCATTCTTAATGGAACCCTAACAAGAATATGTGTACCATCAATTGCTCCAATGCAGTCCTAAAATGATGTATGCAGTTACAAAATTAGTTGCATTTTCACCTTACTACATGCAGAAATAACCAATGCCTACATGCATATTACCTTCGAGATATGGATTCCATCTATTACCTCCTAAAATCTTGCGGTGAATGTCATTGCTTGGTGCTTTAATCATCTCATCTCTTAGCTCCCCAGTTGCAAACAAAACATCCTTGAAATGTCTACTTATAGTTTCAATGCATCTCCCGAAAGTTTGATGCACTACACGAAATCTCTGGTTGTGACCAACAACATGGAGGAACATGGCTACCAGCTCCTCAATGCTACTATTAATGTTGTCTCTAAGCAAGCCACGCTCTCTAAACAAATTACACGAGTGAAAAAGAGGCCCTCCTCATGCGCAACATGTTAACGCACTCAACATCGGAAGAGTGATATATCAAGTTCATGTTAGCCTGACGTTCTACATCGAATCGGGCTCTAGGCTGCAAGTCGAAGCGGGTTAGGTTCAACGGATCTACGCGCTCTAAGCTTCGAACTACAAATGAAACCATGACAACCACCAATGAAATAGCTTGAGCACGGAGCAATGCGAGTGTTCTCCATCTACACAAACATGAAACATGCAAAGTGCAAGATAAGTGCCATATCATGATTGACATCCAATGTAAGGAGTAATTAAGCAATAGTGCTACACGCGCAACCCGTAACGGCTGCTACTGTGGGCGTAGCCTCCCGAAAATGGGTGCACAACATCATCGGCACATGAACATGTAAAAACACACAAATCTAGCTCAATCACATAACAAGATCACAATATCCAACTGAAATCGACCGAATCGGGGCTTCTTCCAATCCAAACCAAGAGAAATGAATCATTCTCATCCAACTCAAGCACAAGCCAAAGGGGGAACGGTCATACCCTAGCACGGAAGAGGGAAAAGCCGACGGCGAACAAGATCCGAGCAGCAAGGAAGTCGATCTCGATGAAGCCTCCGGCCTCCTTGCTAGATGGAGAGGACGAAGCGGGTTCCGTCGGGGAGGAGGTAGAGGACGGAGGCGATCGCGGTCCGAGGAGCGAGGAGGGAGCAGCCCGGTCGCCTTCCTCGGCACCAGCACCGGCTCCTTGAAGCCTACCGCCGGAGGACGGGCGGCAGGAAGTGAGAGCGGCGAGGCGAGAGCGGAGAGGCGAGAGTGCGGCGGGGTGGGGAATGGAGGAAGGGGAGCCGCGGCACCGGCTTTTATCGCCGCGGTAACCCTAGCGGTTTCGAGCCGCCTCGCTTCGCGCCTTCACCCGCGCGAGCCCGCGCGATCCAGCCAAAAAGGCTCGGCGGGTGCAGCGAAATGGCTGGCGCGCGCCGGCCCGGGAGGCACGACCAAAATCCGCGTTCCCGCTCATGCAGCAAATCGGGGAGAATGGACCGCATGGGCCCGGCTCCCTACCCCATCCAGGCTAACAAACACGACCACTTGCACCGGTTGGGCTGATGTGAACCCGTGAGGGTTTTGGCGTCGATCTTTCGATGAGAGTGGAAGATAATTCGATTGGTGATGAAGTCGACGTTCACGGCCCGACTACAACCGTCCCGGGACGTTGCGCCTTAGCAACCGATACACCGCCTCCAATGGTCGCCGCGATCTTGTGGGAGCGCGACCACCGGCCACGAGGGCACTCGTCCTGCAAGCAATCGAAGAACCGGCAAGAACAAGTAGAACAAGCACTGAAATTGCTAGATTTAATTGAAGGTTCACAACTGAAAACACAATATGGTGGGGTTCCGGAGATGAACGGGCAGGCGGCACGAGCACGCTGCAACAAGTAGCAAAGGCTAACTCTAATCAACAAAACCCCATCTGAAAAGTGGCGGCTATGGGGTATATGGGAGGGTGGAGGACGACCAGGACGTGGTGGGGGTCGTCCCCAAACCCTAAGACGCGGCCCCTATTGGGCCCCACTTGATACACGGCCCGTCGGGCCCAAAACTAGACAGATTTATGTCTCTGCAGCAAAACGACGATTGCGGTCGACTCGGAGCAGATATGGAGTTGATCTCAGATCCGTTGGAAAGTAGACTCTGTAAGCTTTCCAAATTGTGCTTGCACGCCCAAAACGGAGTCCGGATGAAGTCGTGGCGTCTGTCACAAGTTGACCCTGTCCTGCAGTCCGAATCCAACACGCGAGAATCCCCTCCCCTTCTTATCCTCTCCATCATTTCTAAGCAAAACAAGAACACACGTGTCTCGAGAGTCTAAATCAGATGGACATGAGCTTAGGAATGAACTCACTTGATAGTTTAGTTGGCGAGCACGAGCGCGGGTAAGAGGGCCAGCCGGAGTTGGTGTTATTGATGTTGTGGGAGGCGTGGGTGTAACGGAAATAGTGATGTCCTCATCATCCTCCCCTTCTTGCATTTGAGTCGTCCTCGACTCAAGCTCATCTTGTTCTCCCAAATATGGCTTCAAATCTGCAATGTTAAATGTGGGGCTAACCCCATAATCTGCAGGAAGATCAAGCTTATATGCATTCTCATTAACTTTTTCTAGCACTTTAAAAGGACCATCAGCTCTAGGCATCAATTTAGATTTTCTCAATTCAGGAAACCTATCCTTTCTTAAGTGCAACCAAACCAAATCTCCAGGTTCAAAAATCAATTGCCTTCTACCTTTATCACCAGCAAGCTTATACTTTGCATTCATGCGCTCAATATTTTCTTTAGTTGTTTCATGCAACTTCAACATAAATTCAGCACGTTGTTTAGCATCAAAATTCAGTTTTTCAGAAGTAGGCAAAGGCATCAAATCAATAGGAGCACGAGGCAACAACCCATAAACAATCTCAAAAGGGCACATCTTTGTAGTAGAATGCATCGAACGATTATAAGCAAATTCAATATGAGGCAAACATTCTTCCCACATCTTAAGATTCTTCTTTAAAACAGCCCTTAACATAGTAGACAAAGTTCTATTCACAACTTCGGTTTGACCATCGGTTTGGGGGTGACAAGTGGTAGAAAACAAGAGCTTAGTTCCCAATTTGCCCCACAAAGTTCTCCAAAAATGACTAAGAAACTTAGCATCACGATCAGAAACAATTGAATTTGGCACACCATGCAAGCGAACAATTTCCCGAAAGAACAAATCAGCAATATGAGTAGCATCATCGGTTTTATGACAAGGTATGAAATGTGCCATCTTAGAAAATCTATCCACAACCACAAAAATACTATCACGTCCCCTCCTAGTCCTAGGCAAGCCCAACACAAAATCCATAGAAATGTCTTCCCAAGGAACGCTAGGAACAGGTAAAGGCATATACAAACCATGAGGATTCAACCGTGACTTAGCCTTTTGACATGTAGTGCAACGAGCAACAAATCTCTCCACGTCCCTCCTCATCTTTGGCCAAAAGAAATGACCAGCAAGTATGTCCTCCGTCTTCTTTGCTCCAAAATGCCCCATCAAACCACCTCCATACGCTTCCTGTAACAACAACAAACGAACGGAGCTAGCTGGAATGCATAGCTTGTTAGCTCTAAACACAAACCCATCACTAACAATGAATTTGTTCCATGCCTTTCCATCTTTACAATTTAGCAACACATCTTTAAAATCAACATCATTCACATATTGTTCTTTAATTGTTTCCAAACCAAAGATCTTGTAATCAAGTTGTATCAACAAGGTATATCTCCTAGACAAAGCATCGAGCAATAACATTCTCCTTGCCTTTCTTGTGTTTGACAACATAAGGAAAAGATTCAATGAATTCAATCCATTTGGCATGTCTACGATTCAATTTTCCTTGACTACGAATATGCTTTAAAGATTCATGATCGGAATGTATGACAAATTCTTTGGGCCACGAGATAGTGCTGCCAAGTTTCTAAAGAACGCACAAGAGCATATAATTCCTTATCATAAGTAGAATAATTCAGAACTGGCCCACTCAATTTCTCACTAAAATAAGCAACAGGTTTTCCATCTTGTAACAAAACACCACCCAATCCAATTCCACTAGCATCACATTCCAACTCAAAAGCCTTATTAAAATCTGGAAGTTGGAGAAGAGGTGCATGTGTCAACTTATCTTTTAGCATGTTGAAAGCGTTCTCCTGTTTGGTGCCCCAACAAAAGGGCACTCCCTTCTTCGTAAGCTCATTCAAAGGTGCAGCAATGGTGCTGAAATCCTTCACAAAACGGCGATAGAACCCAGCAAGTCCTAAAAAGCTCCGCACTTGGGTGATGGTCTTAGGTACAGAGCCACCCATCAATAGCCTCAACCTTGGCCCGGTCAACTTCAATTCCCTGTGGAGTAACAACATAGCCAAGAAAAGAGACTCGATCCGTGCAAAAGGTGCACTTCTCAAGGTTACCAAATAAACGTGCATCACGTAAAGCATTAAAAACAGCACGTAAATGATCAAGATGTTCATCCATAGTTTTGCTGTAAATCAATATATCATCAAAGTAGACAACAACAAATTTTCCAATGAAAGCACGCAAAACCTCATTCATTAATCTCATGAAAGTGCTAGGTGCATTAGTTAACCCAAAAGGCATGACTAACCACTCATATAAACCGAACTTAGTTTTGAAAGCAGTTTTCCATTCATCTCCAAGTTTCATGCGGATTTGGTGATACCCGCTACGCAAATCAACCTTTGAAAACACAACAGCACCACTCAATTCATCGAGCATATCATCTAATCGTGGAATAGGGTGACGATATCGAATGGTGATATTATTTATAGCTCTACAATCCACACACATACACCATGATCCATCTTTCTTAGGCACTAGAATAACCGGAACAGCACAAGGACTAAGAGACTCACGCACATAACCTTTATCAAGTAGTTCTTGCACTTGGCGCTGAATCTCTTTCGTTTCTTCCGGGTTTGTCCTGTATGGTGCACGGTTGGGCAATGAAGCACCGGGGATGAGATCTATCCGGTGCTCAATTCCTCGAAGTGGTGGCAGCCCCGGTGGTATTTCACTTGGAAACACATCGAGCAAACTCCCGCAAAATGTTAGCAACAGCGAGGAGGCAAAGAATGTTGCATATCGTGAAGGGAAATCAAAGCATCTTTGCATACCAAAGCATAGGCAACAGAAGTGCAAGCAATTAGTTCAGTTATATAAGATTTAGTAGCAAGCAAGCATTGTCCCTTCAAAGATATCTCATTTTTCTTATCACATTCAGATTTAGCATTCTTATCATTCTCACTTTTAGCAAGCTCCCGAGATTTAACCTTTCTAGTTCTAGCTAGATCATCATGTAGAATAGCTTCAGGAGACATAGGATGCAAAACAATTTTCTTATCATGGTATAGAAAAGAGTACTGATTTGTTCTACCATGATGCATAGAATCTCTATCAAATTGCCAAGGTCTACCTAGCAGAATATTGCAAGCTTGCATAGGCACAACATCACATTCAACAACAACCTTATAAGAGCCAATAGCAAAATTAATTCGCACAAGTCTAGTTACCTTTGCCTTACCACTATTATTCAGCCATTGAATGTAATATGGATGTGGATGTGGTTTGGTAGTAAGTCCAAGCTTCTCCACCATGTCACTCGCTAGCCAAGTTGTTGCAGCTACCCCATCAATGATCATGCGACATGAACGCTCCTTAACTACACACTTTGTTTGGAACAAGGTGTGTCGCTGATTTTGCTCCGCCTTCTCCATCTGTGTGCTGAGCACACGTTGGACAATGAGGCTCTCATAACGCTCAGCTTCAGCTGCACCAATATGTTCTTCTAGATGTCCATCACTACCTGCATGGTCAGCCGCAAGCAATGCAAGTGTATCATCATCAAAATCACTAGCAGAAGAATACTCACCATCATCTTTGATAACCAAGACCCGCTTGCTTGGACAGATCACGCATCACATGTCCGAAGCCCTTGCACCTATGACATTGAACTTCCCTAGTTCTTCCTGTAGATGCAACCGAAGAAGCGCTCTCCGTAGGCTTGATGGGAGCCTTGGTTGCTGCAATAGAGGGAGTAGAGCGTGGCTTGTTGGGTGTAGAAGATGTCGTCCGAGCGGAGGAAGAAGGTGGTGGTGGAGCACGTGCACTTGGAGAAGTAACGGTGCGTGGCTGCCATGAAGTATTTTTCCCTGCAGAAATGTTAGCCTTGAAGCTTGCATGTCGTCCCCGCACTTCCCTTTCAGCTTTATAAGCAATATGAAACAAACTTGTGAGGTTAGTGTAATCTTTATATTGCACAATGTCAAAAATCTCTCTGTTTAAACCCCCACAAATCTAGCCATAGCAAATTCTTCTCCCTCCCGCAAATTACAACGAAGCATGCCCATTTGCATTTCCTGGTAATATTCCTCTACACTTTTAGTTCCTTGTCTCAAAATTTGCAACTTGTTTAACGGATCACGTGCATAATATCGAAGGTACAAATCTACCCCGCATGACCCGTTTTAAAGCATCCCAAGTCTCGTGGTATGTTATTAGGATTTTTCTTGCCATGTTCTATCCACCAAACGAAGCAAAATCGGTGAACTCACTAGTAGCAGCCCTAACTCTAGCATTTTCAGGAAAATCATGACAAGCAAACTTTTGATCAACAGCTATCTCCCAAGTAATGTATGCATCAGGATCATATTTACCATCAAAAGGAGGTATCTTAAATTTAATCTTTGAAAATGCATCATCGTTGCGTACCTCACGGCGACGGTGACCACCCATACCACGACGATTACGCTCGTAGTCGACGGCGAGGACGAGCGTCAAGATCATTGAGCTCACTATCCGCACCATAGTCTTCACCCCAGCTTGTCCTCAACCTCTTCCTCGTCTTCTTCACCTCTCCTGTCCTCGTGTCGCCTGGTTGCCGCCGTTAGCCATGAGATCGTCAAAACGCCTCAATAAAGCACCAAGGCTTGTATCCATACGAGTAATGGATGCCTCCATGGTCCCAAGCTTGGTGTTGGTGGTGATTTGGGAGGCCTCCAGCTGCCCAATCTTCTCATTCGTCACCTGCAAATCTCCATCAAGTCCTTCTGTGTGCAGCTTCACTTTGCGCTCAAAGTACCCTATGATGCCCTTTGTGCGAGGAGAATGCCCTTCCAAGTCATCTATGTCCGAACCTGCCATGGTTAGATGCACAAGAACAAACAAATAGAGAACAAGTGAAGAAACAAAAACCAAACCCTATACTACTAGGATGTAGCTAATGCAAGGCCCTCACTCTCAAGCTGAACCACAAGCTCTTACCAATTCTTACCTTGCTCGACAAGAGGGGTCGGCAACCAACAAGTCGAGCAACCTAGGAGGAAGTGTATCGGTGCCGTAGCAATAGACCCTGTCAAGCTATATTCGAGTATGTGGAGCGATAGGTGGGCTAAAAGTAAAGAACAAGGAAGTACTAGCACCACGTTAGTTATAAAAAGCAAGCTGAATAATCGTTCAACGGCGGTACCTTGCTTGGTCTTAGCCTAGACCGTGTTAGAGACGCGAGCCTAGACACAAGGGAAGTCACCAAGCACCACTCGAACAAAGAAAAATAATCAGCCCCTCCTTTGCTCTCTCCTTTTCTTTTCTTTTTCTTTTTATATATATTTTTTGATTTTTTTTTATTTTTTGATTTTTTTTTCAGGGGTTCCTCAAAACTGAAAATAGGAACAAAGGGAACACAAAAGAGCAAGTCACCACATAAACTTTTTCCGGAGAGAGCAGGGTAAAAAGGTAATTAAAAGGTAAAAGGTAATTAAACTCTCTCTCTCTCTCTCTAGAATAAGGCCGAGCACAAATATGAATGATATGTGTGTGCTGATTGCGGAATATGGAGTAGTATTGAACTATACCGAAACCGGTGGGAAAGCGGCCCGAGATACAAAACTGAACTTGAGTCAAGCGCGGCTCGTATTCTACTCGGTTAACACATCCAGAAACACTTGTTCTTCAACTCGGACTTGATTCAAAACCGGATACGAGTGGGACTCGATCAAGACTATCGAAAGGAGAAATAGAAGTGACCAAACGTGTTGCGAACTCGAAACTCTAAACGACTAGACTTATGACCAGCAATTCGACGCAACCGTTGCAACCGAAAACTCAACAAGCCCTAACTAAGAAGTACTAGTAAAAGGCTCAAAGAGTCTTATGGGATTGCAGGAAACTAATCACCTATTTTTTTTTGGCTTTTCCGGACGATAGGAAAAATGAAAACAGAAAAGAACAGGAGGTCTCTCACCGAACAACCTTGCTCGATTACCAATTGATGTGAACCCGTGAGGGTTTTGGCGTCGATCTTTCGATGAGAGTGGAAGATAATTCGATTGGTGATGAAGTCGACGTTCACGGCCCGACTACAACCGTCCCAGGACGTTGCGCCTTAGCAACCGATACACCGCCTCCAATGGTCGCCGCGATCTTGTGGGAGCGCGACCACCGGCCACGAGGGCACTCGTCCTGCAAGCAATCGAAGAACTGGCAAGAACAAGTAGAACAAGCACTGAAATTGCTAGATTTAATTGAAGGTTCACAACTGAAAACACAATATGGTGGGGTTCCGGAGATGAACGGGCAGGCGGCACGAGCACGCCGCAACAAGTAGCAAAGGCTAACTCTAATCAACAAAACCCCATCTGAAAAGTGGCGGCTATGGGGTATATGGGAGGGTGGAGGACGACCAGGACGTGGTGGGGGTCGTCCCCAAACCCTAAGACGCGGCCCCTATTGGGCCCCACTTGATACACGGCCCGTCGGGCCCAAAACTAGACAGATTTATGTCTCTGCAGCAAAACGACGATTGCGGTCGACTTGGAGCAGATATGGAGTTGATCTCAGATCCGTTGGAAAGTAGACTCTGTAAGCTTTCCAAATTGTGCTTGCACGCCCAAAACGGAGTCCGGATGAAGTCGTGGCGTCTATCACAAGTTGACCCTGTCCTGCAGTCCGAATCCAACACGCGAGAATCCCCTCCCCTTCTTATCCTCTCCATCATTCCTAAGCAAAACAAGAACACACGTGTCTCGAGAGTCTAAATCAGATGGACATGAGCTTAGGAATGAACTCACTTGATAGTTTAGTTGGTGAGCACGAACGCGGGTAAGAGGGCCAGCCGGAGTTGGTGTTATTGATGTTGTGGGAGGCGTGGGTGTAATGAAAATAGTGATGTCCTCATCATGGGCCCGGCTCGCGGGCTGGTCCAGGCTACCAAAGAAGCCCTTATGCTATCTTGATAGCGCTGGCTCTACCTTGATAGTGTGCCTATAATCATCTAAACTACTTATGCTATCGATAGTTTACAAAATTGGCAAAAAGGTTATTTTGTTAAGAATCATCTAAACTGATCAACACATAGAAAATCGGTAAACATGGAGCTTGTAGATTCAAGCTATGTATCATCAAATAAAAACAAGGTTTCAAGATAAAGATTAGTGAATGTTCAATTCAATTTGATATTGTTATGTTTTTAAGCATCATCTAAAATATATATAGACTAATTTAGTTAGGAGGTCTATGCATGCTCTGTATCATTAGGTTACATCTATCTAAGCTAAAACCGAGAAAAAAACAAAGGACCGGATCGGAGACCGAAACCAAAATGGCTTGGACCTCGATCTACTTGTCTAAACTAAGAAAAATAATAAGAACACCGACACTACGAGAAGACGGATGGGGTGAGAGAGAGATGAAGTTCGGTTCACTGGAGGCCACAAAAGAACTCACTCAAACTAAACCTTCATCTACCTCGCTCAAACCTCACCGAATCGAGATGTGTGGATGACTAGGGTTCATATCGGGCTGGATGGATAGCTTTATAGCAGTGGTTGGAGTGTGTTCCGTCCTGGTGATAAGAATTACACAAAGCATGAGCAATTTACTTGTTCCATCAATTACAAAACAGAAAGTGAGCACCGCAAGCAACGAGATCAACTCAAGAAAGCATGGTGTGGTGTTGTCCTTGCTCGATCTAGGGAGAGAGGGAGGGAGGGATGAAGCGCACCAGATTTTCCTTGCGGATGGATGTAGAGGTTGCTATTGCTAATGGCGATGTAGAGAGAAGCGACGTGGGTGGCAACCGGGACAACGATAGGTGACGAAGCTTGGTTGGAGCCGTACGGGGCAACATGCACCGAGCTTCGAGGCGGCCGGGACGGTGACGGGTACGAGCTTCGATGCGACCGGCACAACGATGGGGACTGCACTTCGATGCGGCCGGGACGGCAACCGGGCGACGACGGGTTGGCGACTAGGGCGGCGGTGGGCGCGGGCGAGATCGAGCGAGGAAGGGAGCGATGGGGGAAGAACGCCCGACCTCGTGAGGTGATTTTTGTTTCGCTTAGGGAATCGGTGAGGATGGGGCTCATATAGAATTTTGTCCCATGGGGCACCCAAATGACAGCCCGGGTTACATTGGGGAGGAAAGTCGCGGGCCGCCTGGGGAAAAGGTCGGATTCTCTACCGGTCCTAACAAACCCTAATAGAGCTAATATTTGTGGATTTTGGCCTAGCTTTTTTTCCTTCCACAAATCCACAAAAGCTACAGGGCTTGTGATTCAAAATGAAAAACAGTCCACAGAATTGCAGGTTAGTGAAGGAAAATACAGAGGTACGGAATACGCCTCCTAATACATTAAAAAAATGAATACAAATTGGAGGTTACGTATTCATTATGGAAACGCGTACAGTAGTGAACACATAGCGCCCCGCCACTCTTCCCGGCGAGTCTCCCGTTTCCGCTCTGCTCCGCTCCATCGTCGCGTTCCCTCCTACGACCCGTTTCAAACCCTAGAGCAACCACCTCGACTCTAACCCTAGCCCAGCAACTCTGCACCCAACGTCTCCTCCACCTCCACCGCCAACGTTGTCCCCGCCTCCTACGCCCTTCGCCGTCCGTGCCCACCTCCGCCTCTCGGGGTGGCCGTGCAGGCGCCGGCGTCAGGGGTGATAGCGCGGGGCGGCCGATGGTGTGGCGACAATGAATCGGCCCTCGTTCCGGCCGCGGCCGGTGGACATCAACAGGAGGCTTCCCATCGTCAAGTCTTCCCGGGAGTTTGTCGACGACGACCCCACGTTCGCGCTCCGGGCCGCGCCTTCCCTGCTTCGACACTCTGTCCCAGAGCCCGCGGCGGAGGGCCAGGTAAACGCGCGATCGTGGAATTGCGATTGCTTCTCATTTCGGTAGAGTGTACTAAAAGCTCATTGTTAAGAGCTCCCTGTCCTCGCAAAAAAAGAGCTCCCTGAATTAGGATAAAAATTTGGACGTATGTGGCCTGTCCTCTGCTTGAACCCTGTTGTCTTGTAAGTTGGGCTATCCAGAAGCACTTTTTATCTTTTAGAAGCGAAGTTGTGACCCTCTGCAACTTCCCGTACAGTCCACGTTATCCACCGCTTGAATCGTGATAAAATGTGCCTCTGACTGCTGCCTTAATTGGATATAATTGGGGCCTGTTTTGTCTGTTCATGGCTTAAACCTTGTCTAGTGCAGTGTCATCAAACACAGCCGTAATCTGCAATGTTGTGATCCTTTACAGTTTGCGTGTAGACTAGAGATTATGGGCTGCGTTAAACATGTAACTGTTTTTGACCCGCTGGACATGTCATCAGCTTAAACCCTGTTAGGTTGTCAGCAACCAGGAACATTTGATTTTAGTAAAGCAGTGTGAATCCCTTGCTTGTTGAACCATGGGATCCTTTCGTGATGGCTTATAGGTGTTCTCAGCTATTAAATTAGCAAATTAAAAGTAAAATTCCTACTAGATCTCAATTGTGTAACCGAATTTTTAATTTTATAAACTGAAATTTCTACTAATATACTCCTCCGTTCTGAAATTGATGTAACTATTGACTTTTTGCGTTACATTTGACCATTCGTCTTATTCAAAATATTAGTCCAATGTGTAAAGTTATAAGTTACGCTACAAATTTCTTAAGTGATAAAAGAAACTACAACAAAATATATGATAAGTTTTTGGGAAATTGCAAATACCCACATGCATGTTAGGGGTTTTCGTATACCCACCTACAAATATTTTTGTTATAGTCAAACACCTATAAGTTACACTTAGTTTTCAGATACCCCCTTGGTAACTTTGACCAACTAATGTGACTGTTGTTTGGCTTTAATATTGATTCATATGTTTCACCTTAGTGTAATTATCATCCAGACAAATATGGCATCACTAAATTTCTCGTAATAATCACCAACAATACACAAATCTAGCCAGGATCCTATGAATTGTTATGAAAATGTAGAGGGAAACAAACTTAAAGAAATGTAATATACATGCATGATTCAAACAATATTATATGTTAGTTACAAAATCTATTTTAAGCAGTATCAGATGCTTGCTAAGATTCATATTCATCAGTCAAGATTGCCAGGTGGGTATTTGAAAACTAAGTGTAACTTGTAGGTGTTTAACTGAAACAAAACACTAGCAGTTGGATATATGAGAAGCCCCCAAAGATATTCGCAATTTTCCCTTATTTTTTAAATATTTTTTGAATAAAACGAATAGTCAAACGTAACTAAAAAGTCAACAGCAACATCAATTTCAGCTTTGATTCTGCGCAATGTAACTGGTCAGCATTCAGCAGGAGCAGGGTTAGAACTAAAAAGGCTTGATGGTCTTAAATTCACTGTTCAAATATGTAGAAGCTAATCTTGCTGAGTGATCTAAGCTTAATGGACCTTCATTCTTGCTTACAAAATCATGCAACCTGAATCTTGGGGGACTTGGATATTATACAAGATGGCCTGCTAGTTCAGTCCTACTCCAAATGGGATCTGCATTAAAAGAAGATTAAGGGAAAAAATAGTTATGTGGCCCTAGCTTGTCTAGATAATAGGCCAAAGTTGAAGCTTAAACAAAGCAGCTATTAAAACTTAATGTGTGAGCTTAAATGAAGCGATCCTGTGCTGCGTGAAAGTGTAGTTAGCTTAATGTCTCTGTCCTACCACGGATGGTTGCGACAATAATCCAATTCAGTATTTGTAATTTAAACATTCCTATGATCTATGCACAAAAGAAATTCACAGCTTGTGACCGTGTCAGTATGAGTAAGTCTTTTCCACCATAGCTGAGCGAAGCACGGATATGTTCAGGTTTTCTGTTTTAGGATTGGGTGGTTTGATCCACTTAACATGTAGTATGATAAGTGTCCAGGCTATCATTGTGGTTTAATACATATTTTAGATTGTGTACAAGGCCTGCATGAAAGACATTTATCTGATGAAGTCCATCTGCATATAAGAGCATTGGACCTCAATTTTTTTTAAAAAAACATTGAGTGATTTATCGGTGGATACCTTGTGCTTCACATAAGAAGCTGGTATCCTGTTCACTATATGTTATGCATCATCATCTGAGAATCCATTTTCTTCATAGGTTTGTGTTGAGACCTGTTTATTTCATGGCTTAGTGCCATTTGCATGTGTACTCCACAAGCTTGCCTATTTATGTAACACTTACTGCGGGTGTTCAATATTATGGTCTTTACTAGCTTCTTTTGTCATCCACTCTGCCCCCTTCTGTTTATCTGCAGCTTTATCAAAAACTTATTATTCATACTGGATATCAAGATGTAAAGTGGCTGTTGCACAGTTTCAGCAGAATGATCATACCTCTGCTTTGCAGGCATATCCACCATCCAGCAAGAAGAATGCACAAGAAATACCCACACCCCAGTATAATGTTAATGATACCTATGAAAGGGACTATACATGTAGCTTTGCACAACCAGCAACATACATACGAGGAAGAGGAGGTTTATTTCTGAATATTTAAGTGGTTAAATTACATAATATATTATATTCAATAGTTGCATTTCTTAGCAGTTACTGCTTTGCAGCCAGAACTGAGATTGGTGAATTTGTTGAGTATGACCTGGACAATGAAGATGAAGATTGGCTTGAAGACTACAACAATGGGCAGACAAATATTGTCCCTGAAATGTAAGGAAAAAACTGCAGAGCTTGTTGTTTGAGATATATTACTCCATTTGGATATGTTGATGTTTTGTTTGTTCTATACCTATTTTTAATTGGACTGTATAATCAAAAGCTGACGTCAAAATTTCTTGTTAAAGAAGTATTTTTTCTCAACAATGGAGCTTTGCCAACTTTCTAACTGATGATGATAATATTTTTTTGGTGAAGTTCAATGTGGACCTCTTTTGAGGCTATTGTTGCATCCCACTTGTTGAGTGATACTTACATATTGCAAAAGTTGAACCTTCAGTTGACCCATTACTGAAAAATACAAGATAATAGTTTCATGTTGCATGTGAAGTAACTGTAGAATTGCTGAGAAGAGCAGTAGGTATCACTTATTTAAAATGTTGTTATGTGTTATGTTACAGGTTGGAGATACTCCTATTCAAGCTAGAAAAACTGGACCACAAAGCTCGAGAAAGAGCAGGCATCATAACACCCACCATGGTTGGATCAATACCAGTCATTTTGCAGCTTCATTCTGCAACGAGAGGTAATATTCTATTCATGGTAAAAATAGAAGCCCGCTTGCACTTTGAAATGTCAAACCTAAATTTAATGTGTATGAAAATAGTTATAATTGTTCTGAAATTATATTTGCGCTGAATATGCTTTGAAGTCCCTCTCGCCTACCCCACTAGTGGGTCACACCCCACACGATGTTTTAGCGACAACAGAGATCGTGCCACCCTCGCCCGCTAGCCACGTCTCGCAACATGTTGTGGAAGAGGCCGTGGTGGTGCAGGATGCCACTTTGGAGCTGGGCGCCACGGAAGACACGGAAGATCCTAGCGGTGAAAGACAAGGTGGAACGGTGCTAGGTGTGCACACGGAGGTCACCGATAATCCCATCGGTGCTAGACAAGAGGAAATAGTGTCATGCGAGCGGGGAACGAACACCGAAGCTCCTCCTTCCTCTACAGCGCAGCAGAGCTTGGAGCATGTGTCGGCGGAGCTAGACGATGTGCTAAACCCGTGGAGTAATGTGCAACCTCTCCAGGTTCATGTCGGCGCCGTGGCACAAGAGCGAATGCTTCTCCTGCGCCGTCTTCGGATAATCTTGCAAGCGAGTTCTCGAACCAGATCACAAAACTCCTTCGTAGTGTGCTTACCACACCAAGGGTACTTCGGCAACCCGAGCGCCGCGACGCAGCCGGCGCATTGCCAAACCGCCACCAGAAATCAACCAGCAGGCGGCGAGTGACGGTTTGCCGCCGGCTTGGATTTGCTGCAGCTGATCAGCGACGCCTTTCCGAGCACACCATGGATGCTTACACCAAATTCTTTGAGCAACCTCTCATCGGGAGCCATGTGTGTGCCCCGGCTGCGCCCTTGGCAAAGAGGTGCCCTTGGAAGAGGACGCCGAGCGGCAGGAGACTACGACGATGATCTAGTTCTTTGTAACCTGGGTCCTATTTGCTTTCAGCTATCAATGGATTCTCAAAAAAATCTTAATTTGGAATGTGAGGGGGTTGAATGGTCGTGGTCGGCGTGATTCACTACGCAAGGTGATTGATAGCTACAAATCGAGCCTCATCTATCTTCAAGAAACAAAGTTGGTGGTCATCTCCGAGTTCAATGTAATGGCGACTATCGGACCTTTGCCTATCTTCCTGCTAGGGGTACTTGCGGAGGTATCCTTGTTGCTTGGAGGGAAGAGATGATGGGAGTGGTTGACCGATGGCGTGTACATAGACATTCGGTCTCGGTTCGGTTCCCACTACGAGATGAGGCTTACCGGTGGTTTACGAGTGTATGGACCGAGTCGTGATGTAGAGAAGGCTGATTTTCTTGAGGAGCTATGGGAGGTTAGAAGCCACTATGTAGAGCCTTGGGCTCTAGCCGGTGATTTCAACATGATTTACTCAACGGAAGATTCTTGGAATCAAAAGAAGGCCGACCATATTAGCACGCAACATGCCATCGCACGCGAAATTCTTCATCGTTTGGAAATCGCCAAGGATCTAAGGGAGCTAACGGTAGGAGAGGATTGGTTATGGCGCGAGCTGAAACTTCATCGTTTGGTTTCAGCGTCGCTTTCCCGGACTATAGCACGTCCAAGATCACGCATCGATTCTTGAAGGATGGTGACACGAATACTACTCTCTTGCATGGTCGAGCCGGGTTCCCAAAACGTAAGAATTTCATCCCCAAACTTATCTTGGAAGATCAAGTGCTAACATCACAAAGTGACAAACAAGCAATGTTTGATTACTTTGATGGCTTAGTCGGTACTAGCGCTGCCATTGGTTTTGACTCTTGATCTAGCCGCATCCCATAGAGAGGGAACCGATCTTGCAGATTTGGAAGCAACGATTCATCGCTAAAGTGGGAAAACTATTGTCTATTTCCAACCCTAGAAGGGTGATATGTACACATATACATGGGCCACTATGGGCCTCTTACGTGAGCCTCGATACACGAGCCTATCTATACACCAACACCCCTCCGTAGTCCGAACTTCCAACGTAGTGGAGTTCGAGACCGGACATAAGCAAGAATAAAACACAAGAACTCAACCCCCGGTCACAACTAGCCACTGGTGATGTTGAGACCGGAGCGGAACTCCGAGCGGGTCGAGGAGGGAGACCCTTGGTGAAAATGTAAGCAAATTGGGAGGTAGTTGGGACGGAGTACCCGGACTTGCCCAATAGCAACTCGGTCTCGAACAAAGTGTAGATCGATCTCCATATGCTTCGTCCGCCGATGTTGAACCGGGTTGGTTGGAGAGGTACACGGCGGGGAGGAGTCGCAAGAGCAAGTGGCGAGCGGGGCCACAAGAGGCGATGGAGTGGTCATGAGAGCGGTGGACGAGGAAGACAAGGTAAGCGTGAGGCCTCGGGTGATCTCCTCGAGGCGGAGGTTGTCCTTCACCTAGAAGTCGGGGATGGGTCGCTGCCGAGGGATCCAGGTCATGAGGAGGTCATAGTCGCTCACCGGGCAACCGAGGTCACAAAGAGCATCCGCCATGCGCTTCATCTTCATGCAGTACTCACCAACAAAAATGTACCCCTGCTCGAAGGTGCGGAACGACGCGTCCGGGCGAAGAGCACGGGCCTCGGCGTTGCCTAGGAACCGGCCCTCGAGAGCCGCCGGGCCCGGCGCACGGTGTCGCTTTGAGTTCGGATGATATCCCGGAGCTGCGGGGAGAGGGTCCCGAAGAGCCAAGACACCATGATGTTGTTGAGGTGTAGCCGGATCCCGTCCGATGCTTGGACTAGGGGTGTCGGTGAGGACGTGGTCGTCGAGGGCGTAGCGGCGGAGGGGGAGGAGGACCTGGTCAAGCCGGCGGCTAAAGGAGATAGACATGGGGTCGAGGACGATGGTGACGAGAGGTCGAAGGTTTTGGACGCCGACAACCTAGAGGTAGAGCCGGGCGACCATCGGATCACGCGCGTCGAGGCGAGGCGGGACCGTCGATCGAGGCGGGCGTAAGGATGAGGCGGCGGTATTAGCGACGGTGACAGCAGGTTGCTCGACCGGCGTTGAGGAGCATGCGGTGCTCCGCCTCGGGAACCCGACGTGTGAGGTCATCCGCCGCAATGCGCTCGCGCTCCCGAGGCGAGGGCAGCTGCGCGGACCTGCTCCCGAGCCGCCAAAGCCTCGGTCTTCACCTCGTGGAGAACAGCAGCAAGATCGTCATCGGCCGACGTGACCCGCTTGGAGATGACCAGGTGGGTTTGTGGCGGCAACAAGGTCCGGCGGGATGCCCGGCCCGATGTAGGTGAAGCCCGGCGACATGCCCATCCGTGCGAATGCGAGGAGGCGGTAGTGCGGGCAGCGAGCCCGGGCCGGGCCTCAACTAGCGACAGCCGGAGCATTGACGAGGCGGGGCCCAACCCAACGCCGGGGCGGGGCTTGGCGGCCGGGGAGCTCCAGGGCGAGGCCCGGCCGGACCGGGGCCGGCGGCGCTACACGGTGCCTGCGCCCGCGGCGGCCGGATCGAGCTCGTGCGTGGCCGGATCGGGCGCGAGCTCGACCGGATCGGGTGGCACGGTGGTCGTGGTGACGACTCGCTGCTGCGTAAGAGGAAGGGAGGGGAGGGAAGAGGGAGGGGGAGAGGAGGGGCACGCCCGGCAGCTGCTGCTGTTGCCGGCTGCCGGCATGGCGGCGGCGGCCGGGGAGAGGGTGAGAGGGAGGGAGAAGAGAGAGAGAGGCTCGATGCCATGCTAGAGTGGGAAAACTATTGTCTATTTCCAACCCTAGAAGGGTGATATGTACATATACATGGGCCACTATAGGCCTCTTACATGGGCCTAATACACAGGCCTATCTATACACCAACAATTACAGATGAGGAGGTGTGGGACACTATCAAAACATTGCCGACCAATCGAGCCCTGGGACCGGATGGATACACATGTCGTTTCTTCAAGTCATGCTGGTCCATCATTAAGCACGATTTCATGGCGGCAATTATTACCTTGCAGCAAGGAGATGCTCGAAAGCTATGACAACTAATTTGTCCTATATTATCTTGATCCCGAAGAAACCAGACGCAACTCACCCACAAGATTTTTAGACCAATAAGTTTGATACACAGTTTCGTGCCAAACTGATTACTAAAGTCCTGGCAAACCGGTGGGCTAGGCATCTTGATTCTGTAGTGGCAACAAATCGGAGTGCGTTTCTCCGAGGCCGTTGCATTCATGACAACTACCTCTTCGTGCAACAATCTATCAAATCTCTTCACAAAAGCAAGGTAGCAAGTCTGTTTCTCAAATTGGATGTGTCCAAGGCATTCAATTTGGTTTGTTGGTCCTTTCTTCTTGAGATGTCGGCTCATCTGGGTTTTGGAGCTGTTTGGCGCAACTTAGTTTGCAACCTGTTGAGATCTTCGACTCGTATTTTGGTTAATGGTTAATGGGGAACCGGGTGGAGAGATAAGACATCAGCGAGGCCTCCGGCAGTTGTTTCGTTGGGAGTTGGGACCAACAGTTGTTTCGTTGGGGCCGGAGATTTCGGTTTTCTGCAGCCGCTCTCATGGGAACTCAACACAACGCATCTCTCTTTATGCCGACCATGTGGCACTTTTCATAAAACCGGTGGATGATGAGGTGGACCTGACCAAGAACATTCTTGAGCAGTTTGGTGAGGCATCGGGATTGAAAATCATCCTACAAAAAAGTTGTTACATTCCTATCCATTGTTCTGAATCTCAAATTGAGGCGGTAGCATCATTACTGCCTTGCACTGCCGCTTCTTTTCCCTGGCTCTTCCCATCTCCCAACAAGAAGCTAATAAGGGTTGACCTTTTACCTTGGATTGAGAAGATAGGGAATAAACTCCCGGGATGGCAGGGAGTCCTCATGAACATGCCAGGAAGAATGGCATGGGTCAGGTTCGTAATTTCAGCTATACCCATCTACGTCTTCATTGCAATCAATGTGCCAAAGTGGTTCATCCGGGCCGTGGATAAAATTCGACGGGGATTTATCTGGAGAGGGCGTGAGAACGCCAACGGTGGTAGCTGCCGTGTCACCTGGGATGAAATTCAACGGCCACTTTACTTGGGAGGACTTGGGGTCCTTAATCTTGAGATGATGGGATGAGCTTTACAAATAAGGTGGTTGTGGCTTCGTAACACTGACCCGGGCCTTGGCAAGGTTTGGAGGTACAGGTTCACCCTAATGCTCATGCTTTATTCCAGATCGCTATGACATCACAAGTTGGAGATGGTAACTCAACTTTGTTCTGATCCGATAAATACTGGGCGCATCCTTGGCTGAACTGGCGCCACAAGTGTTGGCTGCTATCCCTGCTCAGCTCCAACAATGGCGCACTGTAGCAGAGGCTTCATGATCATAGCTGGCCGGCGGATATTCAGGCTGGTCTCTCCTTGGTTGGTCTATCTGAATATTTTCAACTGTGGGGTGCAGTGCATGAACTATCCTTGTCACAAGAACCCGATCATCACATCTGGCATCTGGACAGTGCTGGAACTTACTCTGCTAAGTCAGCCTACCGGGCATTTCATCATGGGACAATCACGTTTCAGTGGTGGAGGCGCATATGGAAATCGTGGGCTCCCCCAAAGTGTAAGATTTTTCTGTGGCTCGCAGTTTGGAACTGCTGTTGGACTGCTGATCGATTAGCCAAGAGAGGACTGCCCATCCAGCGAAATGCCCATTGTGCGACCAAGAAGACAGAGATGTGCAGCACCTACTGAATTCTTGTGTCTTCACTCGTGAGGTCTGGGCTAAAGGTTTTGTCCCCCTTGGGTTTATAGAATATGATGCCTAGTTGTCACACCAAGTCTTTGGCAGAGTGGTGGCGTAAGATCTCTAAAAGAGTACCAAAGTGCAAGAGAAAGTGGGTAAACAGTTTGATCATTCTGACAGATTGGTTGATTCGGAAGCACAGAAACTCATGTGTATTTGAAGGCTCCAACCCGTGCCTTTTCAGTGCTGTTCCAACATTTGGCCGGAGAACACCATCTCTGGAGCATGGCAGGTGCTAAGGGGCTGCGCTCGTTGGAGGTCGCCCATGTTTTTGGGGAAGGGTAGGTCTAGGTTTTTGTGTGGTCAGGTCTTTCTTTATTTGGTCTTTTTTTTCTGAACACAACGTTACGTATCTTACAGCCCCTCACAGCTAGGCTCGGAGTGAGGCGGTGATGTAATGTAATGGGGTCTTTTCATTCTCTTAATACAAAGATACGCAGCTCTCCTGTGTATCCGAGAAAAAAAATCTGGAACGTGCCTGATAAATGCTTAGATTTTCCTTTGAAATATTGATTAGTGAGAGAATTCTACAATTTTCTGTTTTTCTGTAGTGTTCAGTCCTGCTGATTATTGAAAAATCAATTATGTAGTTTGCCGAACCATATTTTTAGATATATGTTGATGATTGGAAAATGCATTGTTCTTTGTCCTATTTTTTTGTATCTGAGTGATAAAAGTGGCAAAAAACTGCTACTCTCTTGTAACTGTAATTCTTATTTACTTCTAATCCAGGCTCTGCAGTATTCATCTTTAAATTGCGTCGTGTTCGAAGCTATCTATAACTACTGGAAATCAAAGGTATATTCTATCTATAAATTATATGGCATTCTTCTATGGGGCAATTGCATAGGAATGGACCTGTTTTTCCAAACTTTGTAAGAATGGACCTATTTTCTGAAAATGAACGAGCTCACAGCCCCTGTTCCATTTGGAGGGGTTAACAGTGTTAAATTTGATGTGAAAAGACATATATGTCCTTTGCAAAAATAGACCTATTTTATTAAATCGTTGCAAATTTGCCCCATTCCGACTTTAATTCATGTGAATCTGAATATACAGAGATTTTGAAATGAAAATAATTTGAGAATTTTTGCAGCATTTCAAAATCTTAGTTCTTAGTTCCAAACTCAAAACTCAAAAGCCATTTGGAAATGTGAGTTTATTGCGCTGGCTCAGACTATCGACCAAGTTAACAACTCAGTTTTCCCTTCCTCACATTCGATCTGGTTAACATAAATGTTGGGACTTTCCATTGTCTTCCATAATCTGGAAGCAGAGGGAATGTGTCATGAACGATGACGCTTGCAGTCCGCCTTCGCAAGCGATGAGAGTTGGGCTCCGTGCCTTAGCGTGAGGAGAGGAAGGACACGATTCACCGTCAAATTGCCGGCCAACACTGATATGCACAGGCCCCGACGGGCTGACATCGCAGCGAACGCCGCAACCCTAGTACACACATCGCAGCGCGCCCTGGCTCACGTGGCCGCCCGCGTGCGCACGTATGCCAGCCAGCGCCTCCAGATCGCAGTGCCCGAGCTACCATCAGTAGCACTAGGTTTAGGTTTAGGGTGTTGTGTTCTTTTATAATAGGGGAGATCAGGGGCAAAACAGTCTTTTTCAAATTCTTTTTTCTTTTTTTTAATTTCGGAAATCTGAATTCACCGTGACGGAACCAGAAATAGGGACTGATGGTTGCTTAAATTTTGAGGAGGTCCATTCTTGCAAACTATTAGAGTCGAAAAGAGGTCCTGTGATGCAATTGCCCTTTTTCTATTATCTTGTGTCCCGTGCATTGCATCAGAGGCCTTATTTCCTCATCCATCTCTCACAGCTCTACATTTTAGTTAGAAATTTGTCTTGTTATAGAAACTCTTTAATATTATTATTTTAATCTCAGTCAGGACAATTTGGTTATCATGATGTGTTGATGTTATTAATTTTACTTTCTGACAAATTTTTTTTCTGTCAGAGAGAGCGGTGGCAGAAGCCTATTTTGCGGCATTTACAGGTTAACACAAATTATTTTGGTGCCTTTACAGCACTTTTTTTAGAGAATATACAGTAGGGGAAGCACCTTTTTTATTGTATTCCTTTAAACTACAAAGTAATTTGCCCTTATATGTGGCATCATATCTTTTTAGATGTGATTTCTGCTATATCTAGCTTGCAGTAGCAATGATACATGCTCAAAGATATGATAGAGAATTTGAAAGTTTTGACAGATATTTGCTGAGAGACTGTCAAGTGTATACCTTGTATGGAGAATGGAGTCTATTATGAACCATCAGCATTGTCCATTTCTGGATGAGTAACCCAAACCACTATTCTCTACATAGAGAAAAGTAACTCGAGTTTTTCTTTCATTATTTTGATTCCCTATTATATGCATTGAGTTCTATTTCAGTGCTAGGAGGTTGAACTTGAATCAAAGGGATACCTTAATCTGTCTGAATGTTTTATTCTGTTCTATATTTTTGGAGGTTAATTGAATCAGAAAGGAAATCTTAATCATGTGTTTTTTTTCACGATTTTAGAATGTTTTTCTATCCCGAATTTTTATCAGTTGTGAAAAACTAGGAACAGCCAGCTTGTCCATCAATGTTACGGGTATGAATTGTTGACAAATGTATATAAATGAGATAGCCTGCCATAGCCATAGGACAGACTTGCCTATGACAGCAACACACAGGGAGGTAGGAAGCTGGGAAGTGGAAGTCAGGAATGAAGTTAGCTTTCTACATCCTTGTTATTTGTTGGTAGACTGTCTCTCTTATGTACACATTACATAGACCACTTTGGCCTTAAGTAATCTTACTTAGTGGCCAAGTAAATCTTTGTCCATTAAAAATATGATTTTGTCTGGTGGTTGCACAACATTTTGAGTAACTTGATTTTTTTTTTTTTGAAGCCACCTCCACCGGCGAATGATACAAACCCATATAATGTCTTCAGACAAAGAGAGAAGGCTCATCGTCATCACACTAGAAGGGTAAGTTAAGAAACTTGAAAACTACAGAGGCTTCTATAACAAATATGGCTGTGTTTCTTACTAAGTATACTCACATCCCGATTAATGCGTTTTTCCTCAGATGCAACGTCGAGAAAATAATGCCCAATCTTTTGAAAGGCTCCGCATGGTAAGAACTGAAACAAATTTTAATGAGTTCTCTAAAGAAACATTTTAACAAAAATAAAGTTTGCATTTTTTTTTCTGAGTTATACTTTGGCTGTGTCAAATCTATAGGCAAAAAGGATTCAATATCATGTTATTGTTATATCAAATCTTCATCTGCTTGTATTTGGTAAACAAGAATCTGCAAACAAGACCACTGTTATTTGATTGTAATAACAGTTCTACAGTCCTGTAGTGAAAATTAGCCATGCTCTGTACATGTTATGATCATTGGTTTGGCTTTTGTACTCAATGATTTACAAGTTATCTTAATGATTTGCTTGCATTTGTATGATTTAAAACTCACAGGTTAGGAGGAACTTAGAGCAAGCTAACGTGCTAATGGAGGCTTTGATAACGGTACCCTTGTGCATGAAAATGTTTTTAAGATTGTCACAAAAGACTTTCAATACTTTAAAACTAAATCTTCTTTTTTTTTTTCCATTTCTAGAGGGAAGAGAAGAAACGTGAGGCCATGGAGTATGAGGTCCACCTTCAGCGTGTACAAATGAAATACAAGGTACGGCACAACACATGCATCGTTTAGCATTATGCTTCCAATAAATATTAGTTTTTCAGTACACTGCTCGGAAATAGAGTTTATCTATGAAGAAACCATTTGGAAATCTCTAGACTTACTATAAGCACATGGTTTTTAAGAATGCTGCAAATATACATTTGTTTGTGCGACCAGTAATCTCTAGCTATTCCTAATTCCTAATTCTGAAGAAACCATTTGGAAATTACTAGACTTACTATAAGCACATGTTTTTTAAGAATGCTGTAAATATCTGCGACCAGTAATCTCTAGTTATTCCTAATTCTAATAGTTAGTCTAGCACTGCATTATCATTTTGCTATCTCCCCCCCCTCTCTCTCGCTTGATTACAAAGAAAGTTACTAATTCTTTATTCAGCATGAAGCGCTACTTCTTGACGATGGGATCACACACTCAGGACTCCAACAAGTTTCCAACCAGTGTGGATCGAGTGAAGATGATTATTCTGACTCAGATGATACAACTATGGAGCAACCATATACACTGTCGATTCCCTTTGGGCCACGGTTTACTGATAGCAAGGTATCTGCCATTTCATCGGTACGTTTAAAGCATGAGCTTCAGCTGAAGAGAAAACTACATCAAACTGCTCGGTTATTCAGAAGGGTAAGTTATAAGTTATTTTTTACTTTTGTAGACACAAGTGTCTTAAGTTACAATTACCCTTTCACCATACATTTTTGGGGAACCTCCCAGTTGGGTTCTTGATGTAATTATTCTGAGAACATGGCAATTATTTTCTTTAGTTTTTATAATATAGTTGAAAGATGATCAGATTCCTGCATAGCAGGATCCGCGGGAGCCTGTAATGTTATTCACAAGACCATTGGATCCCGACAAGATGGATGCAGCTGGAATTAGACCACCACCAGATACATCTACCGCACTTCCGTTTCGATGCCAAGGCAGGATTGGGCGAGGTGGCAGGATCATCTTTGATCGTTGGAATCCTCTGCTTCAAGTCCCGATTGGTCAACAGGACGCACATTTTCTCCGGTCATAGGTGTTGTTAATATGTTATAAATATAACTTATTCAACTTCTGAGATGAAGGGTTTCAGGCAGTTCTGGCTTCAGGTGTCGTTGCTCGATGAGTCAGGTTAGCCCTGGAACCTGATGACCATGGCAAGAAAACCGAGGACGCTTCTAATTTACTGTTTCTGTCACATAAATGAAGTGACTGGGAATGGGTCCTCGATTGCTTCATTCATCCATTTTGTACATATATCGCCCTCTAGATGAGATGCTAAGCAATTTAGTTCCCAATTTGTTTGATTCTTCATTTATGCTGTTAATATTAGGGTAGCATTCTTGTTAGATGTTTTCTGGAATAGGAAAATATATTCTAATTGATTTGTATATCCTTTGGTGCTTCCCAATGTTTGTGACCTACATAATCTTGCCCGGGTCTAGGACTGAAATGTGTATCTACATGCACAATCTTGCTCTAGTCTAAGTAATAAATTAAAAATTGTTGATTAACATTTTGAATTGCATTTTAAGTTACATCATATCTATGTACATTTTTTAATACGTGTGGTAAGTGATAAGTCGTGTGTGTGTGGCTTCATAGCATATATGCTTAATGACATGTTAAATATCAGGTAGCTTGAAACCACGAGCTGAAGCATTTAGAGCCTGTTTGGATACAAAGAATTTTTAAAGTTTTAAGAGAACTACGGTTCCTAAAAATATCATGGTGTGAAAACTTTTGACCTGTTTGGGTACCACAAATGTCGGAGATTTAAAAAACTGAAGTATGACAAATACCATTGTATTTTCCCTACCTGTACAAAACACTTGTTAGTTTCTAAATTAGCTTATTTCGGAGTCCAATTTCCTCTACATTGAATTTTCCCTACCTGTACAAAACACTTGTTAGTTTCTAACATAGCTTATTTCGGATGCCAATTTCTAACATAGCTTATTTTGGTAGTTTCTAACATAGTGCATATCCGAAGGTAATACTCGGGAGGTGAAGGCTGTGGATATTAGTATTTAAGTGGTTAAACTCTACTTTTTACCTTGTGTTTCTTTTGGATCTCTTCTTTTTGTGATTCCTGTGTTTCATCTGTAGCCTACCTCAACTTGCTTAGAATAAAAGGTTTTGTTGTTGTTGTTGTTGTTGTTTGTTCGTTCTATTGGCATAATTTGGTGTGTGAGTTTCTTTTTTTATAAGTATACTAATTTTGTGCACGTGCCACACGCAAGTAAAGAAATTATATGGTGAAACAGTTTTTTAACATTAAATATAATGTGTGGTGTGAGTGTATATGGTTTTCATCATACAAATGGAAGATAAAAAAGAATATAAATTGGTTTTGGCTAACGAAGAATGTGAGTCTTTCTAATGACCTGTATAGAGAGACTTTTCTTCTCACTGGCATCTCTAGCATCAACACACTCACTGGCGATAAAACCAATCCACCTTTTGGATTCGGAAAGCAACGGCCATCTGATTCAAAATATATCATAATAGGTTACTCATTGAGTGGCGCGTAAGGATATGAAAGGATCTGAAAATGTTACAGTCAAATGAGATGCTTAAGACCTTGTTCGTTTTGGTCCGGTATAACATGGATTGCAGCCTAAATCACATGGAATAGGAGAATGTGGAACTGGTCCGGTCCAACTCGAAATGGTCATTCGGTTCGGTATGGATTGGTATGAAAACTCACTCTATTCTAGCCCATTTTATGCTCATTCCATGCCTTGGAGGCCCAGCCCTAATCCATCACCCCTACCCCATAGAACGTAGCGAGCTTGGGTGTAGCGAAAGAGCTGAAACCACTCAATCCAAGCTCGGGTACGGATCCATTCGGGATTCATTCACGCAAAAACAAACAAGGCCTAACTGAAAAATTGAACACTAGGAACAAACTAATACATGAAGAGCTCAACAACAAAGCGGTGCTTGGAGCTAAGCCTTCTCACCATCTATGCGGTGGTTACCAAGCTCGATGCTTGCCGCCCGCCTAGTTGGCATCCGAGCAAGGTCGCCCTTGTCGCAGAGCGAAGTTGCAAGACAACAAGATGATAACTACCGTGTTTACGCAAGGATGAATGACTGGTTTTCTCGGCAAATCAGCAAAGAGATCCCGTTTTGTAGGGATAATTGGAAGCTTTTCACAACAAAACACCAAAGCAATATGAAGAAAAATAGTAGATTCGAAAGTAGACGGTCTCAATTGATTTTTCTCCCACTCAACCAACCGAATCTGGTTGACTTATAAAGAACCTAGCAACATACTCCTAATGAAAACCGACTCCATATCGAGTATCTCCTACTCCGAGGATTATGAGGTACATGTGCAATGCAACAAAGAAGAGGCAAAGAAGACCCCATGAATTGAAAAAGACCACAATACAAATCAACATAATTTGAAATTTGATATAGTTTAATTACATCCAAGAATTCGCTCAAAAATCCTCTATAGTATCAAATTATTGAACTCCCTCAAGGATTTCACATCCACAAAACCTGCCAAAACGCATTTCAAGAACATGATCGAGGCCGTTGAACCAACAAATCCCCTTGCCAAAAGAACTAACAAAATTACATCATGTTTTTCATATTTTACCTCCGATCCTCGCATCAGCTCCGATCCACCAACCGAGCTACGATGACGTGCTATGGAGGAATCAGCAAGATGTGGTGTCGTTCCGGGACATTATCGAGTTGTTCGGTGAGGTTGAATCATTGACGTAGCTGACCAGGACGGGGAAGCCTAGGACTCTAGCTATTGCATGCAAGAAGATAAATGAAAAGCCTCGACAATGTCACTTGATCGGGTTCAGCGATAAGTGGAGCTCGATATCACAAAGGCTAGATTTAAACGATTTTATTTGTTTGTACTCGACCGTATTGTTAATATTAGGATGATCTTCCCTGCAGGGAGACGGTTGAGCTCAACGAGGCCCTTGCACCGCGACCACTACATACTCCTCCACGAGCAATTATCGAGAATCCTCCGAGGATACTCCTTCTACCTCACCACTATCTCCAAACTTTGACGAGCCATAGATGTGCCCAAGTTACAGAGCGAAGGAAAGTGGGAAGGAAATCGTGCTAAGCAAAGAAGGAAAATTTTGTTTGCTAAAGGAACGTAGCAATATGGAAAGCTGGGGATCAATTATGTTCTAACAATTTTGGAAATCACGGGTGGGTAGAGAGGCGGGTAATACATGAGTTATGTGAGAAAGCTTCTAGAAATCAGGGCCAAAACAATTAAATTTCATGTAACCAAGGGATGTGTAACACTCCTGGTGTGGGATATACCTTAATCAAAGGGTGGGATTTAAACTATGAGGGAGATCCGAAGGCATATGGTGAGGTGGGTAGATAATCGCAGGGTAACACAAAAATGGGTTGATGTTTATTCTTTATAGTATTATATATTATATATAGATAAATATAGAATGTGCAATGCATGTATTTCATAAGAGAAGAAATTCTCTAACCAAATTAAGACATGATATGCACTATTCAAGGTTCCCATGTCCTTGACAAGAACCATAAGGCCGACCGAGGTATTCCCCAATGTGTGTTCCATTCGTTCAAAAGTTGGCCAAATGATGGGCAAGATTCCTACCCACGAAGCCGTGATTAAAAAAAAACTACCGTTTTACTCCAAAGCGATTAGTCTACAAAATGACCTTTCGGAATAAGTTAGAGCAAGCTCTCCTCGTAATTGTGTGATCATTGATGAAAGTTGCCTAGAAAGGGGGAGGGGGGGGGCGCGGGGGGTAGGCAAACCTAAAAATTTATGGAAATTAAGGCTCAAAGTATGCACGAGTTAAATACATGAACTTTCTATACACAAGTAAGAAGTTCCTACAAAATACGAAATTTGAAAGAATTTAAATATGAACAAGTTCTAGCAAAATCTACTTGAATCAAGAGACTACAAAGGTCACCAACAAGCAGATCTACGGATTACTTTACACTAGAAACAAGCACATGAGTAGATCGAAATAATTTAATCAAGAACACTAGTATGAACCCTAGAACATATATGAAAACAAGCACAAGTAACTAAAAGCACACGGGGGACAAGGATTTTTCATCGAAGTTCAGAACCACAAAGGAACCTACGTCTCCGTTGAGGGATCCACCAATGATCGGGTCTCTTTCAACCCTAAACCTCTCCAAGTACCACCATGGTCAACTTGGTTTTCCACTAGTAATATCCACAAAGGAGGGGCAATACAAACTTCCCGGCTCTCAACCACAAGCTTTGGGAGATCTCGAGCGACACCTAGCCTTCTAGGGGACGAATCCCCATGAGTAACAAATGTGAACTCAAAGTCTTGGAAGTGTCTCAAATGCTCTTGACAATGGAATTGGTGATCTCAATCTTTCAATCTTGCTCGGTGTAACATCCTGGCCCAGGGCTTAATAAATAGGATTGATAGAATACTCATGCCAACAAGTTGCAACATCTTTTCCGAAAGCTTATCTCTAAAGAACTCTAAGGTTAAACGTGCTTGGCCCGGAGCAATTTAGGGATGGGTGACCGACCGGGAAGTGATTCCCGGGTGTGCATGAGTGAGGACAAAGTGCGCAGAAAAGACTAGTGTTGGTCTGTGGGGAAATCTTGAGGGCCTATTAAGCTTCCAGTGTAAGCGGGCCCGGCCCGAGTGGCGGGACGTTACACTCGATCACTAGCCCTAGCTCAAATCTCGGAGTGGAATCCTTGGAGAGAGTGAGGGAGATGAGGTTTTACTCTTGGGAGAGTGTTTTTCGTGGTGGTAAAGAGCTTACGGTCGTTGGGGGTGATAGAGGTGTAAATACCCAACCCACAAAAACTAGTTGTTATAGTGCTGAAACAGACCTTCCCAAAACTTCCTAGTGTCTTCCGTAGGCGGTCGCGGTTTGGAGAAACTTCCTAGTGCCTAGGGGGAGGGGGGGTGGGTGAATAGGTAATGCACTTAATTCCTGAAAATTACAACACAAAACAAGCAAATCAAACCACCTAGGATGGAACTTCTATCGGGGATCGAGGATGAAAAATAAGAGAACGAAGAAAGAAGGGGAATCTCACGATTCCGCTTGAATAGAAACCTTTCTTGATTTCCTAGAAGTGAACCTGCAGGAATTTGATAGACAAGCCACACACAAGTAGATCGGACAAATACAAGCAAAGAGGACAAGAACAAGCAACAAAGCACAAGAGGGACACGGAGATTTTTCACCAAAGTTCGGACCCCTCACAAAGAGGTTCCTATGTCTCCGTTGAGGAGCTCACAAAGAGCTGGATCTCTCTCAACCCTAATCCTCCCCAAGTGACCACCAAGGTCAAACTTGGTTTTCTTCTTTTTCCTTTTGATTCCTTTCCTTTCGGAGGCGAATCACAACCTTCACAAACTTCGGGAGCTCTATCCGACACCTAGCCAATCTAGGAGAACGAATCACCAAGAGTAACAAGTGAAATCAAGATTGCTTGCAAGGGGAAGATGTACTCTAAGTTGGGATGATGCTCTGAAGCTTGGATTTAGAATGAGACTCCCACAAATGGCCAAGGATCTCAAGGGGAGTGGAAAGAAGTGAGAGAGTGAGCTTGAGCGAGATGGGAGAGTTCAATAAGCACCAGACAAGCTTCCACACGAGATGGGGTAGGCTTTATATAGGAGTGGGTCAAAAAGAGTCGTTGGTAGGTGAAGTTCGGTGTTGACGGAACTTCCGTCACCCCTCGAAATAGTCATGCGAATCGTTAGGACGGAAGTTCCGTTCACGTTGGAACTTCCGCCCCAAACTCTCCGGAATTGACTAAACTTCCGTCGAGTCGAATGGGCTTGGTTCAAATGTCAGCTCGAAAGTTCCGTTCGGCATGCAACTTCCGTCCAAAACTTCTCGGTTTTGACGGAACTTCCGTCACTCCACGAAACTTCCGTCCCTTCTAAGCGAGCTAGGGTAATTTGGCTTTTTGGACATGGCTCTTTTTGGTAATTTTTGTTTCTAAGCTTTTGTAGGTTCCTAGAGCACATTTTCTCCGTATGTAAGATCTTCACCCCTCTTGATAGTTTGGCACACCATAAAAAAAAATCTAGCCACAATTTTAGCAGACATAGACAAAGGTCAAACATTAAAGCGATAAACATCCACCAAATGTCATCCACGATCATAAGCTTGCAAAGTATTTAAACCAGCCCTATTACAATAAAAACATCCCATAGTCCCTATTACAATAAAAAAACCACATAGTCTCATACATGAATAGGGTTCCGTAAGTTCCAACACTAAGAAGATAAAAAGGATAGATATGATCATGTGATCCCTTTTTCCCATTCCCCCCCCGCCCCCTTTGGCATCAAGGTACCAAAAAGGAATGAAAGAAGGAGAATAAGAGAAAGAAAAATCACTCGTCGTCCTCTTCGCCACCACCAAGATCCTCCTCATCGTCCTCATCATCTTCATCATCATCATGGGGAGCATAGTCCTTAGGCTGCCACACATATACCGGGGTGCCTCCTCCTCTTCCACCGTGGAGCCATCCGTTGAAACAGCTTAAGCTTGGGCTCTTATGAGTGCCTTGCGGCGCTGAGTATTCTTCTTGGTGCGCTGCTCATTCTTGTGAACTTTGACCGCTGTGGAGGTACAAATGTTAAAAACAGACTTGAGGCCCTTCATGATGCGGGAGGTGGGAGAGCCACCACGTTGAGGAGCACGACCACTAGAGGTGCTAGAAGGGGCTGCTGCCTGTGATGAGCAGCTCTTCTTTGTTGCCTTCTTGAGCTTCAACCGTAGTGGCATGTGCTTACATTCCTTCTCAAACACAAGTCTGGTCTCCCCCACAATCATTGCCATGAATGGAGCATAAGGAAGAGTCATCCGGGTATGCACACTCCGCCTACTAATCTCCTCAAAGATGAAACCCATAACACAAAAAGGAGCAGCATCGGGAGCAAACCTTACAAGCACATTTCTAGACCATGATGCATGTGACACCCCTACCTTACAAAGCAAGAGGGATTGTCGCACAAGATCATACCGGGAGACATTCGATAAAGAAAATGTACATTGCACATACATCAACGATACATTCGCAATTTACATAACATAATTAAGTGCATAAGTAGCCAATTTTACATATGGTATTCAAGTTATTACAAACCATGAGTTCTGAATTCGGATTACAATACCACTTGAAGTTCAAATTCAGATTTACATTACTTTAATTTACAATGTGCGAAGCGTAACATCTCGATGATAAATATATACAACTTATTAGGAGACCATATTGTAACTCGCATCTAGGCCCCTCATTTTATTTTGGATGATTGATATCAATACAACTAAATTTGGACTAATGTTTTCATGAGAATGTGTGTAGTGAACATCCAAAGAACATAAAAGCATAGCAAGTTTGATAAAAAAGAAGAAAAGAAATGGACAAAATGATAAAGTGGAAAATGTAGAAGATCTCTCTCAAAGCTTGAGCTTCTTGTTTTATCTTTGCTTTGAGTCATAGAGATGCCATACTATAAAGAGGGATGCAAATCACAATCTTGGTAAAGAATGAAGATGCTCACAAAATCCAAGAAAAACCATCCCAAGCCTATTCTTTTGGGACCCACCGAAAGTTTCGGTAGGCACTCGGAGAGTTTTGGACTCTCCGGAATGCCATACCGGAAGTTCGGTCCCCGGTACCGGAAGTTCCGGTAGGCACTCGGAGAGTTTTGAGCTCTCCGGAATGCCATACCGGAAGTTCGATCCCCGGTACCGGAAGTTCGGTAGGCACTCGAGAGTTCGGACTCTCTCGGAATGCCATACCGGAAGTTCCGGTCCCCGGTACCGGAAGTTCCTGTAGGCACTCGGAGAGTTTTGAACCCTCCGGAATGCCATACCGGAAGTTTCGATAGGACACCGGAAGCTCCGGTGCGGCCCCTTCTTCAAACCCTAAACCTACGTACCGGAAGTTCCGGTGCGACCCGTAAATCCGGATCTAACCCTAAATCGACCATACCGGAAGTTCCGATACCCTATCGGAAGTTCCGTGCGAGGTCGTTCGGACGAGCCAACGACTCTTTTTGGAGCCGTGGTATATAAGCCACACTCCACCTCTCACTCTCTCTCTCTTGCACATTCCGAACAACAACACATTTGAGCCACACTCCACTCACTCCAAATCCTCTACAAAAGCAAAAATTCCATCCTTGAGTTAGGATTCGAGTGAGAGCTTTTTAGCAAGAGATTGAGAGACTTGATTCTATTCTTGAGCATCTTCACTCCCGTCAAGCTTGCGATTTGGATTTGTTACTCTTGGAGCTTTGAGCTCCTAGACGGCTAGGCGTGCTCGTGAGCTCCCAGCTTGTGTGGTGACGCCCGAGTAGTTTGTATTACCCGTCCCGAAAGGGGCATTGATAGTGGAAAACTCAAGCTCAACCTTGGTGGTGACTTGAGCAAGAAATAGGGTTTAAAGAAACCCGATCCTTGGTGGACTTTCTCAACGGAGACGTAGAGTCCTAGGTAGACTTGAACTTCGGTGAAAAATCCGTGTCTTGTGTGCTCTCTCTTTTTTGCAATTTTCACCCTGCACCGGAAGTTCCAGTACCCTACCGGAAGTTCCGGTATTTGACGTTTTCGTCTTAGTCTAATTTCGCAGAAATTTTTAGGACCGCCTATGCAACCCCCCCTCTAGGCGACTTTCAATTGGTATCGGAGCGGGTATCTTCGTTGAAGCCTCATCGCTTGAAAATTAAAGATGACAAACAATAAGGAAGACAAAGATGCAACCACTAGTGGTGAAGTTCCACCAAAATCACCCGTTGAAGTAGGTGATGACAGTTTATCGGATAAGGAAGGTGATAAGGATGGAGATGTGCCCAAGCAATACAACAAAATGCCCTACACCTATAGTGATCCAAAGGATGAGCACATTGGACCGGGCTCCGGAAGACTTCCCTATTTTGATGGTCAATACTTTGATCATTGGAAAACAAAGATGCTCCTACACTTGGATTCCATGCATCACAATGTGAGAAATGTCACTCAAAATGTATTTTTGTGGGAATGTAGAAGCAAACCAATCGCACGAGACATGTTCAATGTAAGGTGCAATGTGACGGCGGCAAGTGCTCTTGTATCCGCACTAAGCCCCGGGGAGTATGACAAGATTGCTCGGATTGAAAGACGCTCATCAAATTTTCATTGAAGCTTGAAACAGTTCATGAGGGCATTGATAGTATAAAGGAGTCTAAGCTAGAAGTGCTTAGAGAAGAGTTCAACTATTTTGTCATGAGGTCGGAAGAAGGACCAAAGGAAGCACATTAAGCTTTCTCCCTAGGTTAGACTCATTCCCGAAACTCCATACACGCCCACAACGTCTCCTTATTCTTCGGACATCGTGATCGCACTCCTTCCTTCCAAAATAAACCAATCTCCAAATTCCCTTTTTCGATCTTCAAGATGGGCAAGAAAAAATCTGCCGCCAATCCTTCCTCCTCGTCGGGCGTTCCTCGCGATCAACTTCCCTTCGGCGCCCAAGAATTGGGCGATAGCAAGATCACTCGAAGCATCTCTCAATGAGATGGTTCTTGACGGGATCCTTCCCCCGCAACCCATTCTCAATCTGGATTGCCCCTACTCCCGACCTAATTCCATGGGGAATAGACAACTCTCAACAATTGGTATTAAAGTCTTTTTTCCTCCGTGGCCTCGATCTCCGAAAGTCGCCTAGAGGGGAGGGGGGTGAATAGGCGATCCTAAATATTTCTGCGAAATAAGACTAAGACGAAAACGTGAAATACCGGAACTTCCGGTGCAGGGTGAAAAATGCGGAATTAAACCCTACACAATTCTAGTGATTGCAAAAAGAAAAGACACAAACCTATGCAATTCTAGGAATTTAAAGGCGTGAAGGGAAAGTAACAAGCAACGTAGTAAAGTAAACAACAAAGCGCTTAAGTAAAAGAGGGAGCACAAGAGACACGGATTTTTCACCGAAGTTCAAGCCCACCAAGGACTCTACGTCTCCGTTGAGAAAGTCCACCAAGGACCGGGTTTCTTTCAACCCTATTTCTCCCTCAAGTCACCACCAAGGTTGAGCTTGAGTTTTCCACTATCAAGGTCCCTTTCGGGACGGGTAATACAAATTTCTCGGGCGTCACCACATAAGTTGGGAGCTCACGAGCACGCCTAGCCGTCTAGGAGCTCAAAGCTCCAAGAGTAACAAATCCAAATCGCAAGCTTGACGGGAGTGAAGATGCTCAAGAATGGAATCAAGTCTCTCAATCTCTTGTTCAAAGTCTCTCACTCGAATCCTAGCTCAAGGATGGAAATTTTGCTTTTGGAGAGGATTTGGAGTGAGTGGAGTGTGGCTCAAGTGTGTTTGTGTTCGGAATGTGCAAGAGAGAGTGAGTGAGGGGTGGAGTGTGGCTTATATACCACAGCTCCAGAAAGAGCCATTGGCGTGTTCGAACATCCCACACCGGAACTTTCGATGGTATATCGGAACTTCCGTATGGGTAGATTAGGGTTAGATCTAGATTTTTGGCCCGCACCGGAACTTCCGGTGATGTACCGGAACTTCCGATACATAGGTTTAGGGTTTGAAAACGGGGCCGCACCGGAGCTTCCGGTGTCCTATCGGAACTTCCGGTATGGCATTCCGGAGAGCTTCAAACTCTCTGTTAGCCTACCGAACTTCCGGTACCAGGGACCGGAACTTCCGGTATGGCTTTCCGGAGAGCTCAAACTCTCTGTTAGCCTACCGAAACTTCCGGTACTAGGGACCGGAACTTCCGGTATGGCTTTCCGTAGAGCTCAAACACTCTGTTAGCCTATCGGAGCTTCCGGTACTAGGGACCGGAACTTTCGGTATGGCCTTCCGGAGAGCTCAAACTCTCCGTAAGCCTACCGGAGCTTCCGGTACCACACCGGAACTTCCGATGGGTCCGAAAGAATAGGCTTGGGATGGATTTTCTTGAGTTTTGTGAGCATCTTCATTCTTTGCCAAGGTTGCGATTTGCATCACTCTTTATAGTACGACATCCCTATGACTCAAAGTAAAGATAAAACGCGAAGCTCAAGCTTTGAGATAGGTCTTTTCCAAAATCTTGTTCTATTGCATTTCTCATTTATTTTCTTCTTTTTTGATCATACTTCTAGGCTTTCATGTTCTTTGGATGTTCACTACACACATTCTCATGAAAACATTAGTCCAAATTTAATTGTATTGATATCAATCATCCGAAATCAATCTCCCTTGCTATTCTTTTTCGGAGGCTTGCTCTTCTTTTACGGATGGAAATTAGTGAATCCGAACCCTAATTCCATCCTCTAAATAGCTTTTTTCATCCACCTTTGTGAGGCTTTTCTTGGAATCTGCCCTCACTTTAAAATTTTCCGGTACTTATTCCAAATCAGCCCGCTCCCCTCTTCATCCAACTGCTCCGCCGTAGGAGGAGTGGGGATACACCGCTCGGAGTGCCGAAGAGTATTTCTCCTTGTCCCCGAACAAGAGGTTAGCCAATTGGAAGAATGAGTGGTTTATCCGTGATAATCCTCAACCCGCTCTTCCCTCTTATAGAGCTAAGGTAGCTAAAGAACTCCCCTCTTGGAACTCAAAAGACATTAGAGAAGACCTCAAACAAGATGAAGAAGTGCTCGTCCTGCCGGCCAGCATCAAATATCTAAAGGAAGTCAAGGCCGTCACAGTCGAGACGGTTCTCCGGAGTTTCATCATCCGAGGATTCCAACCACTCAAGAGGCAAGCTTTCCCAGGATGGTCCTTCAACGAAAATAGCGCCAATCCAACCGACGAAACATCCCTTCCCGATTTGGAGCGATTGAGCAAGCGTCCGAAGAAGATGCTCCGGACCGGGTTTGATGAAGCGAGGGTGCCGGAGGGTGAGTTTGGCGTTCAGCACATCAAATCCTCGGGACTCGTAAGTATTCCTCTTCTCCTTGAATACCCGTATTTCAATTATTAACGTTTCATTACTCATGTATTTTTGCTAAATGCGGAAGATGGACAACTACGTAAGTCATCCCCCTCTTCTCGCAAATGATCCCCGGAGAGAAGACTACGGAGCAAACGCCGCTTCCGTTCGCTGCCGTCGCACCCCACTTCAGGGCTCTGCCACCCCCCACTTCAAGAGGCTCCGGACCGGTCTATTCTTCCTCGGACCGAGCCAACCCCAAAGATCTCGAAGTCTAGGAAGGTTGTTCAAGCTCCCAAGCACAAAAAGGCGCACATCAACGCTAAACATCGGCAAGTCGTTGGCAATCCCTGCTTTAATGCCGGGAGATATCCGCACGGAAGCGTAGAAGCTTGAGGACCGGTGCAAGGAGCAAGAGGCCATCGAAAGAGATCGCCAAGCTGCTCCGGTTGCGTTCGAAGCGGACGTCGCTGGGGGATCTCAAGGGGTTCCCCAATTAACGGATTCTCTCGCCAATATCCCTAAGAGGTCTCGTTATGGCGTTCGACCGGTACTTCGGGGATGTTATAGGAGGGTCCGCTCCCACGCCGCAAGTCCAGCCGACGGTGATAAGGAGCGCAGAAGGTTCAAGCGGGAATACTCAAGGTCCCCAAGCAAAGAAAAGCAAGACTTCCTTCGGCTTTAAGAAAGCCACCTCGTAAGTTTCGCAACCCGATCCGTTGTAATACTCGGTTAATTTAAAATCATTATTGAATCATTCCAATCTTCCAACCCACTTCTTTTCCTTGTAGAATCCCTTCCAATCTTCAAGCCAGCATCGCTAGCTTGTTGAGAAATAAGCCCTCCATGTCGTCTCGTTAACCCCGTCATAGTTAGTGGCGCAACATCAACTCCTGCTCCCACGGTGCTAAGTACCGTAGACATCTCGGACACCAAGAGTGCAGCACACGCAAAGGAAATCCTTGCTGCCTTGGCGGAAGAAAAACCTCCAAGCCGGTCGAAGAGCGGGTTGTCACCGATGTCGATGTTAGTGACACGGTCGTAAGCGACTTCCCGCCTCGGGCCCTCTCGTTCCAAGCCGCTCCGTAACTCCCATTGGGGCCGGTCCGGATTGAAGAAATTCCCCGTCGAGCAAGGACCACTCGGAAAGCTCCCGATGCTCCACGGCTCGCCAAGATGGTGGTTGGTGATGTAGTTATTGACAGCTCGAGCGGGGCCGGGAAGTTCATCGCGTGCGCAATGGGACTCCCTCCAAGAAGAAGAAGCCTTGAAAAACTTTTCCAAGTCCGGACAGGTATATCTTTACCCCTTACCCAGTCTTCTTCTTGCTTTTTATTCATCATATTTCAATCTGTCCCTTAAATTCGTCTTCTTTCCAGGTTCTTCGAAAAATTCTGAAGCAAAGAGCACCATCATTGCTCGACTCGAAGAAGAGCTGCACCGGACTCGAGAGTAGCTAGTTGAGCTCGGATCTCAAACCGCTAGTCCGAAATCCAAAGAAGAAGATTTGCTATGGAGAGAGGCAAATCTAATGAATACCCATCGTGTGATGGAAGACCGCCGGCAGGAGATCATCAAACTCCGGAAAGAAGTCCGAGTAAGCCTAAAACCTTAGCTTTAATTTCCTTGCTTGTTTTGTGATCCTTCTAACCAGTCTATCCATCTCAGCTCTTGAAGATCTTGTCGCTGCTCACAAAAAAGCTGAAGAAATCCTTTCCGAGAAGGCGGCCGCACAAGAGCTAGCTCTTCAAGAGGGCTACCAAGTTGAAGAAAAACAAGCTGCTCGCATCGGAGAATTGGAGGGCGAACTCATCGCTAAAGATAACATCCTAGCACGGACCCTCCGATCTAACAAGATGCTTGAAAATGATAATGCGCGTCCGAAGACCGAGCTTGCGAAGCGTTGGAAGCCACCAAATCCGCGCAGGTGAAAAAGGAAAATGCTTTGAGGACCGCGCATGAATCGCCCGACTTGCACTCAAGGCAAAAGAAGATGAAATTCAATGCTCGTTGAAGAGCGAAGCAAAACTCAAAGCCTCTAACGTCAGCATCAAAGGCAGATTTAGAGCGTTAGACATCGAGAATAGGCGTAAGTTTCTTCCTCCTAGTCTGTTTAGAAAACATTCTTTAATACCGGTCTGCACTTATGATTTTTCTTTTGCTTCTTCTTTTTTAGAACTTGCGGCAGGCAGTATGAGGACGTTCGAGTACCCGAACGGAGGTCAGCCCATCAATCAAGATGAAATGAACCTTTAAAACGCAATATGGGATGTTCTCCGAAGGATCAAAGAGCACTCCGAGCTGATTGCCGTAGCAGGAGGAGGGCATATCGCTGCCATGATCCGGTCTTGGACTTCGGTCGAAGACTCGTGATTTCAACTTCATCGGAGCGGGCACCCATTCGGAGACAACCGAGGACCGGTGCAATGAGTTAAGGAATTCACTCATTGGCACCGTCTCTGAACTAATTGAAGATGTCCCTCCGGACTCGACCGGCGTCCCGCTAAATGAAGCTGCGGCGCTTCTCGCTTTGGGCCAAGCTGCTCAAGATGCTGCTGCCGCCTTCGGACAAACAATGGAAGAGGAGTATGAAGACCTTGATGCTGATTTGTTGCCTTCTCCATCCGACTCGAAGGAACAATTGATGACAGATCGGCGGAAGATCCTAAGACCGGTGATACCGGCGGTTCTAGCCGGCCCGCCTAGTAGATGTCATAGGACCGGTCTTTGGTATGCTTAAACGGACGTTTTTATCACAATGCTTTGTAACTTAATTGTTATCCTTTTAATTGTGATGAAGTTTCAATTTCCTTTCTCTTTTTCCTACTCGGTCGACCAAAGTTTACCATCTTAGCCCTACTAGTCAAATTCTATACCTAAGCAATGATGGTTATTTCGGCTTAGACCAAATATGACTGAATATCGGCTCTAATCAGCACAGATCATAACGCATAGTAGTAGCTTACTTTAACAAAATCATGCTATATACAAAAAACAACCAGTCTTTAAGGTTTAAGATTACATAATATCACATATCGCTCTTAAAAATAGCGACCTACTCGACCAGTATTTCACAAGAGATGCTTAAAATTTTCCCTTCCTAAATATACCGGCCAAAGCTGAATCGAAAGTAACTAACCTTTTCCATATAATCATTGGCTCTAATCAGCGCAAGATATAACCGATGGAAGTCTGTCTTTATCCATATCGTATAAAATAAATGACTGGTACTAGTATTTAGGAATTTTATAATTTCACAGATCGCTCTTAATACAACAGCTCCCTAACTCGATAAGTTAATTCAAAATTAATATATCGAGGCACAAAAACACAAACATATTCATGCCGGAAATCAAGAATACTTTATATTATATCACTGGGAAAGTTACAAGAACATCTTTTATGTATAAAAACGATGAAGTTGATCAATATTCCAAGAATTTGGAATTTCCTCCTCCTCCTGAATCATAAGCCTATAAGCCCATGGTCCGGAAACCGATTTAACCACGAAAGGTCCTTCCCGGATCGGTGACAACTTATGCCTATTCTTGTTAGACTCGGATCTTCCGAAGCACCAAATCTCCCACTTGAAATTCCCGCGTGCACACATTGAGATCATGATACCGGCGCAACTCCTGCTGATACTTGGCTGCTTGAATCAAAGCTTGATCTCTTAACTCTTCTCGCAACAATCAACTCAATTTGACGTTATTCATCATATTTCTCTTCGTCATAATACCGCACCCTGGCTGATACATATTCACTTCCGTAGGCAACATCGCTTCGATCCATAGACCAAAGAGAAAGGAGATTGTCCCATAGCTCGACTAACATTTGTGCGCAATCCCCATAACACCCAGGGCAATTCCTTAACCCACTTTCCAGCATATGGTTTTAAGCGATAAAAAATTCTGGGCTTAAGACCGGTTAAATCATACCATTGGCACCTTCGACTTGTCTATTGCTCTACGGATGTGAGACCGAAGCGTAATGTATCTTAACTCCCAAACTATCAGCATAATCCTTGAAGAACTCCGAGGTGAACCGAGGCCCATTATCGGTGATTATGCAATGCGGAACGCCAAAACGGATAAAGATATTCTGTAAAAACTTGATTGCTCGAGCGAGTGGTCGTGCTAGTAACAGACTTCAGCTTCAATCCATTTGGAAAATTTGTCGACTGCCTCAAAAATATGAGTAAACCCTCCTAGCGCTTTCTTAAACGGTCCGACAATATCTAGCCCCCACGTTGCAAAAGGCCAAGTCATTGGGATCATATGCAACTCATGAGCCGGAGTATGAGGCTATCGAGCAAAAAATTGACATCCTTGGCAATTCTTAACTACCTTATGTGCATCATCTGCAGCTGTAGGCCAATAAAATCCTCGCCGGAACACTTTCCCAACTAGAGTTTTTGACGACGCATGATTTCCACGGATCCCCTTATGAATTTCTTCTAGGAGATGGATGCCATCGTAAACAGATACACACTTCATCAAAATGTTGACTCCGCGTCGATAAAGTTCTCCTTCAATAATCAGGTAACTCCTCGCTCTAACCTCTAGCCTTTGCCGCTCAACTTTGTCTTCCGTAGTTTTACCGGACTACGGATATTCAAGGTATGAAGTACGCCAATCGGAATCGATCATCATAACCTCGAGCAACTCGCTCCACTCCTCTCGCTTGAACTCCATCTTGAACCTCTTGGTCGTCCTCATGCTCGTAAGACCGCTTCCCGGTCTTTTCTTCCAAGACTCGTGTCTGCGGTCTTTATTTCTATAATAGTAGCCTTGTGATCCATCTTGATAGACGGTTTGCTTAGAACTCGAAGAAATACACCAGGCGGTACTACCTGTCTCGAAGATGCTAATGTGGCCAACTCATCCGCATCGAATTATTTTCGTGCAGTCTATGAGAAAAGCGTAGACCATCAAACTTGTCTTCAAGTTTCCTCGGCTCTTGACGGTAAGCCATCGGATGATCATCATGAGCATCCCATACTTTGTTAAGCTAACCGATCACGAGCATTGAATCTCCATATATATCCAGCCTCTTGACTCCCAAGTGAAATAGCCACCCGAAGTCCATGGAGCAAAGCTTCATACTCGCAGCATTGTTGAGGCACGTAAGTGCATCTGCAGTACATATCTCAATGGCTCTTTTTGTGGAGTGAGAAACATGACTCCAGCCCCGCGCTTGAAAGCTGCAGGGACCCATCAAAATACATCTCCCAATATTCCAAATTCTGAATTGCCGGTGGCACTTGTGTTTCAAGCCACTCAGTAATAAAATCAGCCAATGCATGTCCTTTAATGGTCGTGCATGAAGAAAAAGTGATCTCATACTCGACCAAGTTCTATAGCCCACTTGGCCACCTATCCAATTGCTTCCCGATTACGCACTACATCCCCAATAGCGAACTCGGTCTTGACCTCGATCGGGTGTGCTTGAAAATAGTGCTTCAGCTTACGAGAAGTTATCACGACAGACATATATCAATTTCTCGTAATCGGAGATATTGCATCCGTGACTCGTTAGGACTTCACTTACAAAGTATACTTGGATGTTGAACCAATTGCAGATGTCCTTCCTCCCTCCGATCAACCGCTAATACCGTACTCACAACATGAGTAGTTGCAAATATGAATGGTTTCATCAGGATCCGGCGGTATTAAGACCGGCGGATTATCGAGGTATCCCTTGAGTTGATCAAATGCGGCTTGCGCCTCATCCGTCCACTCAAACTTATCCTCGCTTCTTGAGCAATTTCAAGGACGGGAGGCCCCCGACCCCCGATCTCGAAATGAAACGACTAAGAGCAACCATACATCCAGATCAACTTCGTGCATCCTTCAAACAGACTTGGAGGTTTCATGTTAACGATTGTCCGAATCTTCTCCGGATTAGCTTCAATGCCACGCCACGACACCATGTATCCAAGCAATTTTTCGGAACGAACTCCAAATACACACTTATTAGGGTTGAGCTTCATAGAAAAGTTCCGTAGATTGTTGAAGGTCTCTGCCGAGTCGGAGAGAATATCTCCGACTTTCCGGGATTTAACCCCTATATCATCGACATAAGCTTATGCGTTCCTCCCAATTTGCGAATCCAGACAGCGTTGCATGCCACGATGATAAGTAGCATCTACATTCTTCAAACCGAACGGCATTGTTGTGTAGCAATATGCTCCAAAGGGGGTGATGAACGCGGTCTTAATCTGATCCTCGACCTTCAAGGGAATCGATGGTATCCAGAATAAGCATCAAGGAAACAAAGACGCTCACAGCCAGCGAGTCGAATCAACAACTTGGTCGATTCAAGGCAGCACGAAAGGGTCTTTGGGGCAAGCCTTGTTAAAATCAATATAATCAACACACATTCTTAACTCTTTAGTATTCTTCTTTGGTACAAGAAGCGGATTGGCAAGCCAATCTGGATCATACACCTCCCTAATAAACTTAGCTGCTAACAATCTAGTAATCTCTTTCTTGATCGCACTGTTAGAAGGTTGCCATGCAAAGATATCCGTATTTTCCTGAAGGAAAAGAATGAGCGCGCTTTCCTATTTGTCCCCGGGTCGGACCCAATATAGATGACTTTAGAGGGGTCTGTCTCATCAAGCTAGATAGTCTTGGAAGCAACTCGCATCAGCCTTCACTTTCTCTTTAGTGATCTTCTTGGATGGAACTTCTTCTTCTAGCGGCGCCTGTGCCTCAAGGGCGCTTGCCGCCTCTCCGATCTCTCGGCGTTCTTCCTCCGAATTGACTCGAGTGGCCAACTCGGTGCTATGTACTTCACAAGCATACGCGATCTTAATGTCGGATCGGAACAATAAGACCTCGTTGGGTCATGGCATCTTCAACATCGGATCATCGGTAGTTGGGGATGGCCATAAAATTGGCAAGGCAGGTTCGCCGAGTATGGCGTGATATGCTAAATCAATATCAGCCACCTAGAAGATGATGTTCTCCCTTCTATAATTTTCTTTTGTCCCAAAAGTCACCGGCGAGTAATCCGCCCCAAAGGGTAACTCGTTTTGTCCGGGTATTATACCATGAAACGGCGAAACGCTATGATCCAAGTCTGCCACGAGAGGCCAAGCTCTAGTAGAGTTTTGGCAAAAAGTATATCCAAGCAGCTCCCCCATCAATGAAAGTTCTCTTCAAGCGTACCTTCCGGACGATAGGCGTTAGGATGAGTGGGTAGTGACCAGCTTTAGGCAAGACCTCCGGATGATCGACTACGTTGAACGTGATCGGCACCTCCGACCATCACGGATACTCGGGATTGCAGGAGCAACGGCATTAACCTCCCCGAATGGTAACTTCGCTTGCGCTTTGACTCCGTAACGCCCGCATTCAAAGTCCGCTTACCGCCCGGCCCTTCCGTAGGGGCGGGCATGCGCATTCATGCATAGCACCACTCTTACACTTTCGGCCTCGCTTCATGTAAAAGGGTTAACCCGGTGGTGCTATGGTTGGAACGAGGGTGATATGCCGACCCCCACCCACCTAAACTTTCAATGTGGGACTAATCGCACCACCACTTCACTTCATGGGCCACTTGAGCCCAATCCACAACTACTACAGGCTTCTAATGGGCTGGGGTGTTACATTCACCCCCCCCTCCCCCCCCCCCCTTAAGAGCCGACGCCCTCGGCACCATACCATATATATAACCGGCAAGCGGATATCCAAGATCTCCTCTCACTCATATCATCTCCTGTCATTGTTAGCAGCAAACAAGAAAATACACGAAGTATATTTTCCTATCACTACTATGTATGAATAGTGAAAACTCTCAATATGCAAGTGGAAGCATCTAACCAAGCTCTTACAAGGTTCTTACTATCAGCAAAGCAAAGGATACCTAGAGAGTGTGAGCCAACAATTGCGAGGGTCAAAACCCGTGATTGTTGAGAAGGATATATGTGGAGTTTGGAGAGGCAAAATATAGTAGCAAGGAATTGCAAAACTGAATAATAGTCCCAATCTAGTCTATATTACCGGTCTAAACTTGTCTCGGACCTAGTTTAAGCAAGCAATATCACAACTCAACTCAAGTGACTCAAAAGGATGAAACAATTCTGATAATTTTCTATCTTTTTCTTTTTACTCTCGTTCTTCTCTCCTTTCTTTTTGGTGTGGCTTTTCCTTTGTTTTTTTCCTTTCTCGCCTTTTGCTTTCTTTCTTTTTTCATTTAGAACAGAACCGTAGCAAGAGCAAAGAAAATCTTTCCTCTCGTTTGTTCTTTTTTTCGCACAAAAAATTGGAACGGATGCTACTCGTTTTCTCTGCAAACTATTGAGGACTTAAGAGCATAGCCAAAACTAGACCGTGAAAAAGTTCAAGCTGAAACACAACGACACGACAGGGACTAAAATTCAGAGACACAATCTGAAAATAAAAAAATGCGAGGCACAAAAGGGGATATAGGATAGCGGAAACACGATGAACAAATATTTTTGCACGACAATTTTCTAGGTTTAGGATGGAATAAAATAGAAAGGATATGGAGGAACTTGACGGTGTACCGTAAGCTCTAATTACCACTTGATGTGGAATAGGGTCCCGATCTTCCGAAAGGATCGGATAACTCTTGATTTGGCGAAGATGTGACACACGTCGATTCGGCTCCTGAACAACACGTTTGAACCCCACAATAGCAGCACCACATCCTTTATGGTTATCAACCGGCGTTGCACGGTTGACCTCGCCAAGAAGGCTAATCCCTGCCTGCGAATCAAGAACACAAGCAAGAACAAGAAAGAACGCAACCAAATTTACAGATGTATGATTAATCTCACGAGTTGGGGTCTCACAAACCGACGAACGGAGAAACTGTCTAACCATAATAATCTAAGCAAAACCCAAACCCTAAGGAAGGCATGGCGGCTGCTTATGAAGTCCCTAGGGTCGTGCGTCCTCTCCTGGACGCAGCCCTAAGTGGGCTCAACAAAATACACGGCCCAAAGGCCAAAAGACGGTGGTGCAACACCGGGACAGTTTCTGGACGTCTTCTTATTTCAGTAATTCCTGATGACTCGAGAGGAATTTGGACATGAGACTAGAGCCAATGGAAAGTTTATCAAATTATCTTTCCATCCATATAAAGAACGTGCCAAACGGACTTTGTATGCGACCAGGGCGTCCGTTTTGGTGCAGGCTGTTTCTGGACTCCGAAACAGAATCGAAGTCGACTTTGTTTAGGCCTCCAACATGACATGGACGCCCTTGCTGGCCCTCCACGCTTCCAACCTCCTCCTTAACCATATTATCATCATCTCCAGGGTTCCTAACAATAATTAACTCATTATGTAGTAATATATTGTCAAATATAAATAAAGAGATCATTAGGAACATGCTCACTCGTAAATTCAATTGTTGGGCTCTAGGTTTTGTCCTTGAATTATGTATGTATATTAGAGGAGTGTTGGTTATATCCGAGGGTGTGATGTCCTCATCATCCCCCTCCTCCTCCTCTTCAGCGCTCGAAGCCCCACAACCCTCGGAAGAGGTAGGCAAGGCCTCACGCAACTTCCAATCGTCGTCACGAGCTCGGAAGTTCCCACATCTTCGTGGCGCAAAGACGAAGCCATTTCGGCAGTAAAAAGCCGGAAAAGGAAGCTAAGCGGTGAAAAGCAAAAGTCCGACTCGCTCAAAGCAACGAGCGAAGGCAACAAAACAAGAAAGCGAGAGCGTATTTCTCTCGGATGCAACGGCTAATCTTTCACCAACCCAAACTTTTTATAGGCAGGGAAAAAAATCTAGGTCAAAAAGGGTAAAAAAATGGCGGCACAAGAGGTGAAAAGGTCAACCGCAGACCGCATCGAGCGAAGTGGGTCACCCAACGAATGAAAAGGAAACAAGCTCGCCGAGCCCATCGGTGCAAAAAGCACCGAAGAAGCCCACTCACTAATTGAATCAACAAGTCAACGGGCCTAGGAAACTAGGAGCACCAAACCCAACGGCAAATCCGCAAATGACACAACCGGCAACCAGCAATGCAAAGAGACAAGCCCACACTCGAAGCAAAAGCAGCGAAGCGAAGACTCGGGGAGTGGCATTTCCCTCGCTTGCCGACAATGCAAAGAGACAACCCCACACTCGAAGCTAAAGCAGCGAAGCGAAGACTCTAGGGAGTGGCATTTCCCCTCACTTGCCTACACGCGCGAGGCGAGTCCCGATCAGCCGCGCTCAATCTACGTGTATTTCGAGCTCGCCCATCGAGGGGCCACCGTTGGGGGCCCGACGCGAGCCGGGTTCCGCGCGAAGGAAACGCCCGGGTTCCCGGTACATATTTCTCACACTAACGTCAACATTTGTCTTCAAGCAGCGCGCACGGGCACCGAATGACGCAAAGCACCCGAAGCGAAGGAGGTACCACGAGGCGAAGTCGTGGAAAGCCCGAGGATAGGGCCAAGCCCTAGGTGCGAAGGCCCGTGACCCGCGAAGCTACCGTCTAATAAGCGGACATGTAATCAGCATATTCACCTTGCTTATACTAAGAGTTGTTATCTTGCCACTTTGTTCTCTTATACTCCGCATTTTTCATTTCTCGTGTTCGGTGTGTTAAGTGAGCATTACCTTCGCTTCTAAGCACGCCAACAACGGGTTAAGCCTTGGACCCGTTGTTGAACGGTGTCACGAGGGGACGTGTACTCACGAATGGTGTTAGGTCGATGGCCCCGCGCCTAACTTTATGATGAACTCACGAATGGTGGCCATACGTGTTCTTAAATGATGTGTATGTCGTGTGCTTAGGTATCTCCTGTAGGATGTAATTCGATAATTATCGTCGTTCCTCTCGGTTAATGAGTACCACTTGATTCGAGCAGATTGCAATGTTTAGTAAATTCAGGAGATATGATTACTTGCTGCTTTATTGATCAATTATTTGTATTGCATCTTGGATGTTAGCTATGCTCACTAAAGTTACATTCTTGCAATAACCCTATTAATATGGCCAATTGTAAAATGCAAACATAAAGTAAATAGGTGTTGTTTTAATGCAAATTATCGAGTGAGTCCGGTCAGCCCCATGCATTTAGATGTCGGTCTTAGATGGCCAATTTGACAGGTAAGACTTGCGGAGTATGCTAGATACCGAGGCTTTGCCCTTACATATGTGTTTTTAGGTTTTCCGCAAGTCGGGTATTGTGATTGTTGTGGCAAGGTTGTGTGGAAAGGTGAAGAGCCCAAGGAACGGACCATCGAATGGGTTCCTAGATCATCGACCCGTGATGAGTGAGCCATGGCCTAGACCGACAGGGTTTACTTAAGTATCTATCTATCGTCGTGTTATGTAATTGCTTTCGCACTTTAATTCGAACAAAGAACATGGTTATGTAACTTAAATTTCAGAACATATCATATCTTTTATTTGAAACTCAAGTTGTAATTCGAGACTTAATTAAGGCAACCTTGCAAATCGTCTATGTTAGTATGTGTGATGCTATGACGGGTTACTTCGTTAACCCTCTATCGAGGCGATCCGTACCACACTATCTATTTTTCGGAAATAGGGGTGTGACACATGTCATTTATTTTCCCCACTCGCTTAGTACTTCATGTACTCAAGCTTGCTATTTTTCTTTTGCTACAATGAACTCGCTGCTCGGAAGATGGAGAAGATTTGGACAACACCACCGATGAGAAAGCTCTAGACGTGCAGATCTCCCGGTCGTTGCCTCGTGGAGTTATGGAGTCTTCCGCTAGCGTGTATCTTATTCAGTCATTTGAGACAATATTATTGTAAGTTATTTGACTTAGTAAGAACATTGTTCATTTATCACATTAATTATCATATGTGTGTGAAAACTTGTTCTCGACATGCATACAGATGCATTCTGTTTTGGTTGTTAAAACCGGATGCGACAACACGGCAAAGAGTTTCAGTGTCGTGTGCCCGCGACCTGGTATGCGGCAAAAAGAACTGTTTGATGCGTGCTCAACAAATGGCACATGACAAAGGTGACGACACCCGACAATTGTGTGCGGTCTCGTAGTAGGTCTGCAATCGTCTCTAATGTTCATCAGCAGAATTGTGGATTTGTGGTAAATAATATAATGATCAGACCTTGATGCGTTTGAAGTGTCTCCCGTGGTAGGTTTGAAGCCCGGTCGCCCCATGGAGGAGAAGCGTGTCGTCAGCATCGTCATACAGCGTTCTCGTCATTACTTTGTCATCTCCCCGCCAGGGCTAACAAAATGGTGTCCACCAAAACCGTAAAATCGAGGAGAGAGAGAGAAGCAATTTAAAGAGAACAGGTTCTGATTTCCTAGTATATAGTATTGATCGAGGCGCTCACAAGTTGGCATTCGAAACAGTATTTAAGTTGATTGATCGCCTTCAGCTTAACGGAGTACTCTCCTCTGGTACACGCTACTCGTGATTTTGTATTCACAGAAATGTAGTGTCAATTAATCATGCAGTACATTCACACCTAGAATATAAAATTATAACCACAGGCAGGCAGGTTGTCATTGCAAGAAGTAACCGGAGAGGAAGAATAGGAAGCCGAGGAAGAGGCTGCCGTAGATGAGCAGCCCCTTCTGCCCCGAGGTGAGCGAGTTGCCGCCGAGCCCGAACTGCTGGTTCTCCGCGAACCCCGCGATCTCGACGCTCTTGCTCTCGAAGAAGGACTGCGCGGCGCCGCACGTGGGGCACCGCCAGTCGTCGGGGAGCTGCGAGAACGGCAGTCCTGGCGGCACCGGGTACGACGGGTCCCCCGCCGCCTGGTCGTAGCGGTACCCGCACGACCGGCACTCGTGGATCCCCGTGTTCAGCACCGCGAACTTCTCCTCGAACCGGCGCGGGTCCAGCTTCGGGCTGTCGTACTCCTCGGGCGATGGGGCGGCCTCCTCTTGCTTCCTCTCGGCAGACGCCTGGAGTGGCTTGTCATCCTTGGAGACGTCGGTGGAGTGCAGCGCCAAGGACGACAGGGACCTCTGGGTGTGGAGCTGCAAGGTTCTTGGGTTCTTGGGAACCATGGAGGGGTGGATCAGCCTTGGTGTACAGGCTAGCGCCATTCTCACTATACTCTCTCTGGAATCTATGCCTTTCAGGGTTTGGGACTGAGTGTTGGCTCTGGAGGAGAGAAGGCACCATGGGAGGGGATATGCCTTTCCTTCGAGTCTGCTGCGGACTGTGGAGACAGATGGGATAAGGTATGTGTGCACCAGACGCGTAGTAGTCACCAGACCTGCTGGACCGGTGCTAAAGCTCGGAGAAGTTACGGGCGTGTTTGGTAGCCTAGACTGCCCCACACAGTATGGGTGGAGCCTGGCCAGCCCGCCTGAGCCTGGTTGAAGTGATGCAGGGCGATCTGTTTGGTAGCCTGGGTGCCTTGGGCTAGGTTCAGTAAAGATTCTGTTTGATAGACTGCACACGTTGTTATGCTTACCTTGCATTTTGGATAAGGTTAAGCTACCGTTCATCTTCTTCCTCACTCAATCTGCGTGTTGTCCTCTGTTTCAAGATTAATCCTTTCCAACGAGTTGTTGTGCTTATGAGTTATTCGTATTAATCAAGATGCTAGCTGCCATTGTGAGCTAAGCCTCCGTCGAGGCGTCGACTAGCTCAAGCAAGGAGCCACTGCAGAAGCATCTACACCGTCCTCAATGATAAGCTTGCTAGATTAAAGCTCGATTGGATGGGCATACGTTGCAGTGGAGCTCGATTGAATGGGCATCTACTTAGATTTGGTCAGGACAAGTGGTAAGGTCTCGAATTGAGAAACATAGCTTGATTTTCCCATCCTGAGCTCTATTTGGTAAAGCGCCTAGGGCTGCATGCCTATCTCTTGCATCTGCATGCTCACACAGGCGGCGCAAGCCCAGGTATGATGGAGGTGACCTCGGCGTTGACCTCGGCGTCGGAGAAGGTGAAGCCGAGATCCTGCAGGCCCTGCAGCTCCGACATGCTCCGCCCGCGCCGCCGGCTCCGGGCGCCGGCAGCCGGTCGCCGCTGGAGGAGGAACCCAAACTCCCTGCTCGCAACCTCGCTTGGCATGAAGGTTGTCGGCCGCTGGAGCTCGTCATCTCACCAGAGAGAAAAGACATGGAGATTCACGGAGGAAGAGCACGGGAACAGTGGAGGTTCACGGGGGTGACCTTATCCCCACGCGAATGGACGAAGTGAGCCTGGCTCGCGGGGAACGACCAAAATCTTCGTTCCCGCGGATGCAGCATCTTCGCTCGAATCTACTACCTCCGTTCCAAAATGTAAACATTTGTTGACTTTCTGAATTGCCTTTGACCGTTCGTCTTATTCAAAAAAATATGAAAATAATAATATTTTTTTGGTATTTTGATTTATTGTTAGATATATTCTAAATGTAATGTATTTGTTTTTATATTTTAATAAAAAATTTAAATAAGACAAGTGATCAAACGCAAATATGAAAAGTCAACAAATACTTACATTTTGAAACGGAGGGAGTACATTAGTTCGACCTAGCCTAAAGAAGGTCTATAGCCTACCAAACATGACAAAGTGCAGCCGCGGGTGCAGGTCCCGAGCGCATGCAGAGCTACCAAAACACTCCCTATGTTTCTAATGCTCGTTGTCATCTTGACTAGCACAGGAAATTACTTTGTGAACAGTCCAATTTATCGTGTACTTATCTTACGGGTACATGATGATTAAAGAAATAACTTGTCAAAGATATGGTGACATATTGAAGAAGATCGGACCGGTCGGAAGGGTCCACGGAATGGTGTCCGACCGATACAGGATAACAAAAGGTTTCATATACAGGTATGAAAACAATGACGGACGACAAAACCGACAAGATATGGTGTGATCTTCAAATAAAGGAGTAAGATTAGTCGATTGGGACTCTAAATCAATAAGGATTCTTAGAAATAGAGTTTCCAAGTATGTAATTCGTATAACCGACTAGGACTCGCATGTAGCCCTGTCTCCCGGATATATAAGCTAGAGGAAGGACCCCTCGAAAACAAGCTGGACATACAATTAGCAATCTGCTAAAGGCAATATCCAACATACATGACGTAGTGTATTACTCTCGATTGAGAGGCTCGAACCTGTCTAAAATTTCGTGTGTTCGTGTGTTGCACCATCAAATTGCACTCTCGTGAGGGACTAGATAGTAATAGTGGCCAGATAAAGACTCGACACAATTATTATAGGATTAAGTCCAACTTTAGTCCCTTAACTATTGTTGAGGTCCAAATTTCGTCCCTCATCTCTTGCCTCAATCATAATTAGCCCTTTATCTCTTCAACCCACGCACATTAAGTCCAAGACTGATTTTCTACGGTGGTTTTGCTTATGTGGCGTGTCCGACTCGAATCCAACGTGGCTGCACCGACTATCTATTTACTGCCATCATGCGATCAATCGCTTAACCCAATTCTTTTTTTTGAAAACCCTAACTATCTTAAAACTGTCGCCGCAGCCGCCGCCACCGATTCTTGACGTACGTTCGAGACTTGAAAGCATCTGTCTATGCACGCTACAGAGTTCTATCTAGCCGTTGCGTGAATTGATGGATAATACTCACCTGTGAAAAGGTTAGCGCATTGATCTACTGTTCTAACAGTTGCATGTTCGTAAACTAATTTCCTGTTCACATCGGATGAGAGATACCAAGTCAAAAGCATCTATTTTTACTTCAGGTTATTGTAGAGATTTGCATTGATTAGTTTAGCTAACACATCTGCATGCACATAGGTAGTGTTCAATATTTCACAATGGATTCATGGAATGATCTAGATGTCCGGTTTCATTACAAAGGAGAGTTTATGGATGACGGAAACAATTTACGATATATTGGAGGTTCAGAGGGCTTGTCACACATAGACAGAGATAAAATGTCCCTGCCAGAAATTCGAGGCCACCTAGAAGATCATTGCAGGGACCTGGGAGTAATACTTATGTATTGGCTGTTACCGGGTGGTGAGTTGAGAAATGAACTGAGAGCACTAAGTGATGACAATTCTTGCCAAATAATGTGTGATTCAATCAATGCTGGAGTCACTGTGGATATCTTTGTGGAGTCCTTGGCTATCGAAGTGTGCTCTGATGGTGATGTAGTAATTCCGCCATTACCTGCAACAACACCAAAAGTCGTTGAAATGCATGATAACTTAAGTAGGCCAAGTGCTAGCTTTGATTCAAGTTCAAAAGACAAAATACCAATGCAAAGTGTTAATGATGATGAGAACACTAGCTCTGATAGTGACTACCTACCTGGAGATGAGGACAATTCAAATGTCGATGATGAGGAGGCTGTTGAGAACAAGGCTAGATTCAAAGATTTTTAAGAAGTTCACTTAGGGAGAGTATTTTGTCTTTGCTGATGGTGATAATGTTGCTATCACGAAAAAAGATGTGGAACGATTCCCTGTTGATAACTTGTCAGATGATAGTAATAGTTCATATTTTTCATCAAGTGAGGAAGAAGATAGCTATGACGAAGGAGGAAGTGATGGTGAGATTATTAGAAGGAAGTCAAAGTACCAAAGGTTTGATAAAACTGCAGCAATTCCAAAATTTATTCTAGGAATGAAATTTAGTGGACGGGATGAATTCAGAAAGGCCGTCGAAAAGTATGCACTAGCGACGAAGAGGGTCATAAAATTCCCTAAGAATGACTTGAAGAGGTTAAGGGCAAAATGTGCATGGCCCAACTGTCCATGGTATATACTTCTATCTAATACAACTAGAACAGAAGGATGGCAAGTGAGTTCATTTAGAAATGAACATATGTGTCCAGAAAGGAGAGATAATAGTCTTGTTACTGCAAGGAGGATACCGGAAAATTTTGAGACATCCATATTGGCTAATCCTGGTTGGAAAGTTGAACATATGAAGCAAACAGTTCAAGAACATATGCATGCTAATGTTAGTATTTCTAAGTGCAAGAGAGCAAAGTCCATTGTTTTGCGTAAGTTGCTAGACTCGAGGACCGGACAATATGCTAGACTTTTCGATTACCAAGAAGAGTTATTGAGGAGTAACCCAGGTAGTACAGTTATCGTTAAACTTCATCCAGACAGTACAGAGTCAGTATTCATGAGAATGTATATATGCTTTGATGCATGTAAAAGAGGATTCCTAGCTGGTTGCAGGAAAGTGGTAGGTCTCGACGGATGTTTCTTTAAAGGGCCAACTACTGGAGAACTGCTTTGTGCAATGGGGAGAGATGCAAATAATCAGATGTATCCTATTGCTTGGGCTGTAGTTGAGAAAGAGACCAATGAATCCTGGGACTGGTTCTGCGATATTTTATTCAGAGACCTGCATATTGGTGACGGTGAAGATTGGGTAATTATCTCCGACCAACAAAAAGGACTAATGAATGTTGTTCATAAATGGGTGCCAAATGCTGAGCATAGAATGTGTGCACGACACATATATGCTAATTGGAGAAAGAGATTCAAGGATAAGATGTTGCAAAAGAAATTCTGGAGATGTGCAAAAGCTCTGAGCATGAACTTGTTCAACTACCACAAGGCTGAATTAGCTAAAGAGACCCCTGCATCACTGGAGTAGGGCATGGTTTAAACTAGGGTCAAATTGTGATTCAGTAGACAATAACATGTGTGAATCATTCAATCACTCTATTATTGAATCAAGATTTCTCCCTATCATCAGTATGTTAGAGTGGATCAGGCGCAAAGTGATGGTGAGAATCCAAGTCAATAGAAGCAAGGCAGATAAGTGGATAGGAAATATTTGCCCAAACATACTGCAAAGGTTAAATGGATTCATTAATGAATCTGTTTTCTGTCATGCAGTATACAATGGGCAAGATGCTTACGAGGTTACTTACAAAGAACACGGATTTTCTGTCAATTTAGAAAACAAAACATGCTCATGTAGGTATTGGCAATTGTCAGGCTTGCCATGCCCACATGCCATTTCTGCCATCCAATGGAAGACTAGTAGTCTTGATGATTACTTAGCAAATTGTTATTCCATTGATGATTACAAAAAAACATATGAGTATTGTATGCAACCAGTGGAATGGCCTGTGTCACAAAGGCCACGGCCAAGGGCACCTAAGAATATGAAAATGCCCGGCAGGCCTAGAACTTGTAGGAAAAGAGCAGCTCATGAGAAACCAAAGAAATCATATAGGGCACCCAAGACAAGAACAAAAATTAGATGCTCACGGTGCAAGTTAGTTGGCCACAACAGATCGACATGTGAGAAGGTAAATGGTCATGGACAAAGCACTATGCCTGCCAACCAACATGAGTCAGGGCCATCTGCTAGTGCTAGCAATTATGCAGTCCCAATGCCAAACAATATGGTGATATGTACTATATAAATTCCCAAACCTTTGTATGTGAAGTTACTTGAAAACTTAATATTACTGATGGTTGTTGATACTTCTTCACAACAGAATTCAAGTAATCTGGGAAGGAGTGCAACTGAGTTTGATCGATCAAACCAGAGGAAAAAGAAATTCAGTGGTGTAGGTACTTTATACTTGGAAAAAAAACAGGCACTACTATTCAGAATGTAAGAGCTGAACCATTCTTCCCAATGCATTCTTTTTTATTATTTTAATTGATATTATGTCATTCTTGTGCAGCCTGGTATGCCAAATCAAAGGATAATTAATACTTCCATAAGGGTTGAAGGTACACTAGAGCAAGGTGGAACAAATATGACAAAAGAAGCTCCACATGTTCAAGTCCAAGAGTCATCAAACAAGCAGACTAAAATAAGGCCATACAAGAGCACTAGAACCCCTCCAAAGTTTTTCAATGTCTAATACTCAGTAGCATGCTCGTGGAGCATCCGCCAAATTGTGGCTCAATTACTTAGTACTACTCCCTTACTAAATTGTTGTCGCCATTGACTTTTTTGTTATGTTTGACCATTTGTCTTATTCAAAAGAAGTTTAAGAAATATCATATATTTTATTGAAATATGTTTTATCACTAAAGAAACTTCAAATATAATATATAACTTTTTGCATTTGAAGAAATTTTTTGAATAAGACGAATGGTCAAACGTCACAAAAAAAGTCAATGGCGATAACAATTTAGTAAAGGAGGGAGTATTTTTTCCAAGCGTAAGCACTATGTAATAATGCATTTCATGTACACATACTTTGCATTATGTGACAGGTTTATGACCATGTCTCTCAAATTATTAAATTATTGGCATGTAATGTTATAATATCCTTAGAGAAGAAAATACAACAATTGGCAATAACATCCAGAGGTGCATAACATGATTATTTATCAAACATAGCGTGATTTATTATTCAATCAGAATTTCACTTGACAAAAAAATTATTCAATCAGAGAAAGAGGTACGAGCAAACAACCATCTGAAATGGAAGCACTAGTTCGTAGAAGAGCTTGAGCTCACCATGGCGGCAAACACGCATCCTTCCAACTCAAGCTTGTAGCCATCAACCATGCACCCAAGCAGTTCCATCTTGCCGCGCCGTTGAGCAGACATCCCTGTAGCTCGAGCTTGTTGTGCCGTCGATGAAGCGCCGCTTTAGCACGAGCTCATCGCGTCGTTGACTATGAACCCCTGCAGATCCAGCCCTTGCAGATCGAGCTTGTGCTGCACGGAGGATAACGAGCCGGGAGACAGCGCCTGCTTCGTCGATGGGGATTTAGGTGCTGAGGTTATGGGCAGAGCGAGGAATTTAGCCCTGTTCCTTTCCTCCCTCTAAAAATTAAGCACTATCACATCAAACAGAATCTTACTATTTATAAATATTTCGATCAATTTAATGTCAAAACCCTTTTAGAGATTGATGCTAATTTTTGAGATGAATCTAATGAGCTTAATTAATCTATGTTTTGCTAAAGTGTTGCTACAGATGAACCGTCTTCTAATCACGACTTAATTAACCTCATTAGATTCAGTCTTGTAAATTAGTCTAGGGGTCTGCAATTTATTTTATAATTAAATTTTATTTAAGTACTTCATAAATATTAAGATTCTTTTTGATGTGACAACTATAAAGTTTAGACTCAGGAAACGAACACACCCTTAATCATGAATTTCAGATAGATACTACAGGACGAGGGGTAGGAGAGAGAAAATGTTAGTCCACAGCCACGGTGGATCTGAGTCAACTCGCCACATAAGCAAAACTATCGTAGAAAATCGTGTGTTGGACTGAACATGCATATGATTGAGGTAAGAGATGAGGAACGAAATTTGAACCTCCACAATAATTAAGGGACTAAAGTTAGACTTAATCCATTATTATATCGTATTGTTTATATACTGATTTAAGATCGCCGTGCTTCTTGCTACCCAGCATCGGCGATATGTTTAGCCGTTTTCCAATCGTTCGTCCATACAACTAATGGATGGCAGATAATCACTGCATCTTCCCAAGAAACAATTTCTCGAGCGTAGAAAAGCTATGATATGCTAATTATTTAAGATCGCACAAGAAATTACTTGGAAACAGTCCAATTATTGGATCGTACTGTATACATTTGCTAATTTAAGATCGCGGTACTTCTTGCCACCATAGTATGTTTACCCGTTTCCAATTAATCATGCATGGTCGGATTGAGCTGCATTTGTACATCAACTAGTGATTGAGCAGATAAACAAAAATGGACGCGGGGGAGGGGCTTTCCATTTCATCACCGATTCACTTACTCAGAATTAATACATTGGAAACACAGGTTTCTTTTGCACCATAATATGGATGGCTATGCAACGATATCTCATAAATTATTCTGAGCATGGAAAAGCTATGCTACTAGAACTTTTTATAGATAGTGCCTGCTACATCCTTTCAAATAATGAACCCAGTTCTCCTAAATGTGCTTCCTACTCTTTCACCTTTCCTAAAATCTACACGTGTTGCATAACAAAACTGAAAGGAAAGAAGGTTAAAGAATAGATTGTCAGTTCATCTCATCTGATGTTGGGATCCCGGCAAATAACCAGGCCAAACACCCACAGTCGAAATTGTCGACTTGCATGAGAATCACTTTGCTCGCTTTGCACGGCTCATCCACTTCTTAATAGGGAAAACAGACAGTTTGGGACTTCCTGCTACTTTTGGTGGCAACTCAGATGATGTTTCTTTATGCCCATCGTTTTCCTTCTCATCTGAGTATGGTAGCACTTCAAAAGAACCCCGCGAGAAGCCTCTAGCAATCTGAGAATGTTTGTACATAAAGATGTCACAATCCTAACTAACCATTCTAGAGGTAAACATCCATGACAAAAACAAGGATGAAGAGAGAGTCATAAAATTGTACCTTCAACAAAATCCACACTTTCAGGGCGCTACTCAGGACTCCTAGTTTCGTCTTTTTTCCAGATGTCAAATATGTACACATCTCATGATCCACTCTAAGCACAAATCTTGGCCATGACTTTGGTTTCTCAGGATCTGATTTTTGCCGAGAGGCAGCCTGTTACAATGGATAAGATCAACAGAAAACATTAAGCTACAGACAACTCTATTAGCTGAAATTGTACTGAACAAATAAGACAATACAATTGTGATAAACCTACAGGACTTACAAGGCGTCGACATATTTCACGTTCTATCTTTGAAAAGGAGGTGTCAAGAGCTTCCACACGCCCAGTTCCATGGCAGCAAGGACAAGGCTCACTGATCATAAAAGTAACACTTGGACGAACCTGCAAATAAAATATGCTTTCAGACACTACGTATAAAACATCAAATATCATTAGATATAGATACGTGAGTCAATTGTTTATCAGCAGCTTAGGAGTCAGAGTAAGACCAACTTATTCTTTTCATAACTTTAGGTCAAGGATATACTCCCTGGACTTCTGGAGTTTTTGCTGATTTCACAATTGAAGACATAGTGCAAAATTTAGCCTCATTTGGACGTTTTTGCCCCTGCTTTTGTTATGTCGTTCCAGAAACCTCCACGCGTGCGCCCCAGGAAGAGAATTAAACAACACCGCAGCCTTCCCAGCTTCCGTGACGATTGGGAACTAAACCGAACACAACGATTCGTACTCTCCGCACGGCTCCGCTTCCTCTCGACCCCTCCCCTGCCTCTCGCTGACGCAGCTCCGCTCCGCGCTCGTTGCTCCGCACCGCGCCTCACTCGGTCACGGTGCCCTTTCCTGCTCGCCAGCGCCGCTGTCACTGGACTCACTAACTGTCCAACTCCATGGAAGACAAGGCCACAGAGAGATCCAAGGTCGTCGCGCCGGTCACGGTCGACACTAGCTCCATGGATGAGATCACGAGAAGTCCCAGGTTGTGCCGATGAGCGTCAACACGAAAGCAAAAAATTTTGTTGCTTCAGCAAAAAATTTCCGTTGCCCTGCCAGTACTCCGCATGGCCCGAAGCAAAAAAGAGAGGAAAAAGAGTGACACTCGGCCTTGAACTCCCGACTTGAATGCTGGAACCGAGCAGTGGTGACCACTAAGCTGGGAATGGTTGTCTTAGGAATGGACTCAAAGGTACATTTAATAAGGGCAGATATGGAAGAATAAAGGAGAATAATCACGTCTTGGTATGCTAAACCTTGTCCTTCTTTACAGAACTGGAGGGAGTAGTAGATATGCATGTAGGTCAAAACCTGTTACAGATTAAATATCTAGTTGCAAATGAGCTTAATGTCTACTAAAGGCACAACCAGATAATTGTATCATTACTGGCAATGAGAATAAGTTGGATAACATTTTGATGGTCAACAACAATGAGGCCACTAATTTTTACCAAAAGGAAATCAATGAACACGGTATCATGTTACTTGTATGCAAAACAACAGATTCACATACCCTTTTCCTAGTTATCTCCATCAAACCTAGCTTTGATAATTCCGAAACACCAACTGTTGACCTGTCCTTTTCAACAGCTTTCTTCATTTCTTCATAGACTAGCCTTTTGTTCGCTGAAAAAAATGTGATATCAGTGTGGGAGAAAAGGAAAGGGAAAGGGAAATCTGCATCAGCAATCATAAAACATAAACTACATGATGAGAATTTGGATCATCACGATAGGGTATCAGTAACAAATAACAGGGTGAAAATGAAAACTATGAATCCAATCTGAAAAAAAAACATTCAAGCCAAACTACCCTGACAGCTGACGTTATTGCAAAAGCATCCCTACAAGGATTGATATTTAATAAAATTTGATGAAATTATATGCAAATTTCAAAGAGTGCAGATATGCATAGGGATGAAAACAGGACAGGAAAATCCCATCCTGTCCCACAACCAGTACCATAAAATTTCTGTCTGTTTTCACATTTCTGTGTCTTAGACAGGACCGGATGGAAACAGGAAAAACAAAAACGGGAACGAGATAAAAACGGGTAGCGTGTTTTCCTGCCCGTTTTACTGGTATCCTGCATTTGGGCGGGATACTCCTGTTTTCATTCCCGTTTTCAGCCCAGCCGGTTGCATATATCCTTTTAGCCCAACACCAAGCCTAGCAGCCCAGCACCAACCCGAGCAGCCCAAGCCAATTTCACCCCATCATGCATGACACAAGAATTACGCTCTCAGGTGCGCCACCACCCGCCAGTTGCTCCGTCCCTCGCTCCCTCGTCTCTCCCTCTGTCTCTCCAGACTGCACGCCGCCATCAAGCTCCCCTGCCCTCGCCGCCTCACATCGAGCTCGCCAGCTCGCGAGGCCGTGCAAGGAACTCGCCTGCCCGTGCCGTCGCACGTCGAACTCAGCAGCCCACGCGGCCGTGCATGGAGCTCGCCTGCCCGTGCCAGTGCCCTTGCTCGGCTCCTCTTCCTCCTTGGCATGAGGTATGCGCAAGTGAAGTGCAAATGTGCAATTGTAAAGTTCCCAGTTTTCCTACTAGCCAAATTGACTCCTTTTCTTAAAATGCAAACCATAGATGGCATAAGTAGGAAAGAAAGAAAAGGGAGATCGAATTGTTGATGCCCTCGATGACTTTGGAACTGCTATTGCTAGACACTAATGCGTATCTTTTGTAATGCCTAGTTCACGCGTTAGTCTTGGACTTGACAAATGAATAGTTACGTCACCTGAGATCACTTGCTGCTACTAAATTTTGTCAAAAATGATGTTGTGAGTTATGATGTGCTACTGTTGAAGTGGCAATTTTATTCACTGACTTGTCTTTATGTTCGTTGGAATGTATCGGTATTCCTGGTTTGAACTCCTGTTTCCGGACCGTTACTGGGATGTTCCCGATCGGTTTTGTTCGTTAATACGGTAACGGTTGGAGTGTTTTCCCACCCGTTCTCGTCCGTTTTCATCCCTAGATTTGCATACCCATTAGCGAATTTCACATATTGCCAACAACAACATAGCCTTTTGTCCCAAGCAAGATGGGGTAGGCTAGAGATGAAACCCATAAGACACAAGGACAAGAGAAACACAAGGAAGCATGACAAAAAAGGGGGAGTTAGGGGTAGAGAATTTCACATGTTACCATGTTTTCAAAAACCTGTGAAAATATCAGATGCGTAATACACATGAACTAGAGTAGGTCCATACGATTCCAGCATCAAATTTATCATAGATGTTAAGAAACAAAACAGAAAAGACTCAATCTGTCACAGTTAATCATCTTCAAACAGTGCCACTTTTGATTATGGAATCTTTAATAATTGAGGGAACATGTAAAACAACTCCCAGCGTTGAATTTTGAGGCCAGAACCACTAACATAAAGGAATTTTGCATAGGAGGTTATCTACTGCTACATGCGTAGCACCCCCCCCCCAAAAAAAAAAAAGGAAAAACCAAAAAAGATGGTTAGGATGGAAATGCAGTATCCAAACAAAATCCAACTGAAAATGTCAGCAAACACAGAAGCAATATCGCAGTAATAGTAGCTCCATCAGATTTCCTTTAGCAGAATCTGTACTTTTATTACTCAATGTGTTGATCAAGTTAAACTTCAAATTTTGTTCACTGATAGACTATTTATGGGCATGTGTGTTTTCATTGCCCGACCTTCCACAGCCTTGTTTCAGGAAAAACCTTGCTAGTGAGTTTTCACCCACTTTATTATACAAAAGCAGTTAGCAAACACATCATGCCACCTAACCTTCCAGGAAGATGAGGAAGGTGATCCCAATGTCTATTATGTGGCCAATTCTTTTGTGCTAATATTTCCTAACTACTTACATCAATTTCAAAGAAAGTGGGTTTTCTGGGGGAGCTCAAATGTTCCCTAATATATGAAAATCTTATATTGGACTACATGCGATTAATAGCATTAAACGTGCCGTCATTTAGTGCTAGTAACATAATTTGCTTATGAAACTTGCACACCCAAAAAAAGGATCTCAGCCAACCTAGGAGGGAAGGTAGTTTTCAATTAAGAAGAAATAGTCACCCAAATTCACAACAAAGAGGACTAAACTTTGGTCTTGTTGTGCAATGGCGGCGCCGGCGACCTCCGCTCACGGCACAAGAAGAGAGAGACCTTGTCTTCTTCTTTTCCTACCTCTGCCTACCTCTATAGTATACATGTGCCCTCTTTATATGGACCTCATACCCTAACCCTAGTCGTATGCTACCTCCCACATGGCCCCATAACATTTCATCACTCCTTATGAGCAGCTCGCCCTCCAGCTGCAATCAAACTCATTAACTGCACTAAACTACTACCAAATTGCATTGTATCTTTAACATCTCAAGCTTAAAACCTTATTCTGGACTAGTGACGGCTGAGGCGTGAAGAAAAAACCCACTTGTTAGCCTGGGCCATTCCTATCGAGTCTTAATCTCGGCACTAGAACTACCCGGTCCCTCACGGGTACGGAATTCAATGGTGCAACACACGAAACACACAAGAATACGAGATTTTAGACAGGTTCAGGCCCCTCAATTGAGAGTAATACCCTACGTCTTGTATCTTGTGTATTGCCTTTAGCAGATTGCTAATTGCCAATTGTCGAGAGAGTTTTCGAGGGGTCCCTTCTCCACCTTATATATCCGGGGAGATAGGGTTACATGTAGAGTCCTAGTCGGTTTATAAAGATTACATACTTGGAAGTTCTATCTCTACGCTTTCCTTGTTTATTCAGAGTCCTAATAGACTAGAATTGCTTTGTTACTTGTTGATCAAGCCATATCATGTCGGTCTTCACGTCTGCCTTTTTCCATACATATAGAGCCTTATATTATTCCATACCGGTCGAGCACCACTCTATGGGCCCTCTTCACCAGTCTTATCTTCATTATCATGTCACTATGTCTCTAATTATACATTCCTTTGATAATTGTATACTCATAAGGCAAGTATACGACAATTCCTACAACTGCCAAGGAACTCAGGTGCTGCTTCTGCCAAAACCTGAAGCTCCAAGTCTTGGAGACCATGATATCCAAAGCTGGATGCAATGTCAATCCAAGAAGAAAAGATGCCTGCGTGAGCCAAAATTTTGGGGTTCTCGGTTTCTTTTGGAATAACTTGAACGTCATGGAAGGAGAGGAAGGATATCCTGCTCTGCGATATATTTCCTTTTACTGTCTCCTTGATTTGCTCCTCTGTTGGCATGCAGATGGATTTGATTTCCTGAAAATACAGACCCACGCACTTCTAGTGCCAAAAGTTGGTTGCAGCAGAGTTTCTTTTGTCTTCTCACCAGAAAAACAGCAAGTCTGTGTGCATGCTGTACCTGGCTGCATGCATGCATGAGTTCTCCCTCCGGGTTACCATGGAAAGACCTCAAACTTCAGCACCGACCCTTATAGTAACTGTGTCATGCGCACCAAGATGGTAAGAGCTGACTCCTGTGGAAAGTGCTGGTCATGATCATAATAAGGCTGAGCAGGTGCCTCACTTGGATCACAAATGATCCGGTCATGTGGGCTGACTAGCTGCTGTTATGTAAGGAGAATCCCCGATGGCGGTGGTGGATGGACGACAGCTTCATAAGGGCGGACATAATCTCCTTCGGAATTGGGCAGCCGTCATCTAGTGCGGCAGTGCCACTGGAAGGCCCCAGAACATTGTCCTTCTTTGTCATCATCATAGCAGTGATCACCACCGGTGCAGCCATCAAGCTATTTGCTGCTGTTGTTATGGATGATTGCAGCCTGCTTGCCAAAGGTTGCCTCCACACATGCGATACGCACCTCATGATCATCAAATCCGGTGTTGATGATGCGATCTGAGTCATAACCTAATCTAGCTTGACAGAGAATGTGGTGGCCACAGTACTGTTGTCGGTGCCTGCCATGGAGGGCGATGCGCCGAAGTGGTCCCAGATACCACTTGTTGTGGAATTTATATGCTCTACCAGGTATGGAACAAGACCACCTTTCACTACCTCAACAGTACATATGTGGCCTCTATATATAGACCTCATAACCAAACCCTCGCCGCAGCTACAGTGACACCGCTACTGTAGCAGGCTGCTAACATAGGCCACCAACGAGCTCCATGTTCCCATTCTTCATGCCCTCATCGTTATATCATGAGTGTCACGCGCTCGGGCACGAACAAGCGAGATGTACGAGTTGGTAGGAACTGAACGATGAATATTACATTTAAAATAAGTTACCGGTCTTGGGCCTGGACCTCGCCGACGCGGAGGAGCCGTAATGTCACCGCCGCGCCGCCGAGGCAGGGAGATTACAAGAGGCTAAAGCCTAACAAAACCAAGATAACTGACCTAGACGACTTGGCCTCTACTTCAAAGATCGTAGTGCCGGCTAACACAATCTAAACTTGACAAATACGAGAAAGACTCTAATTAAACCGTCATGAACCTGACCCGGCTGTTCCAGCCTCCTCCCTGCGCCAGTCTCTGGCCCGACGTCGGTATTGAATACCGACCATGACATTCTTTTTTTTTTTGGCAAGGGGACCATGACATTCTTGTTATCCCCGTGCTAGACAACCTTTCAGCACAGCAGCCAGTGTTAAGCAAACGCGACCATGGCGTGTTGGTGGTAATACACCCGGACACGTCGAGGTTCACCATGGTATTTCTTCAACAGCCCCACATGAAAAACATCGTGGAGATGAGCGCCTGCTGCCAGCTGAAGCCTGTACGCCACATTCCCAATGCGTTGCAATTACTTGAAAAGGTCCATGGTACTTGGGATCCAGCTTACCCCTCGAACCGAAAAGGATGCCACTGGCCTGTGAAGGAGGCGGAGCCAAATCCACTGACCAACTGAAAACTGCAGATCACGATGTTTCTTGTCATACTGAGCCTTGTATAGCTGCTGCGCTTGTTCTAGGCTATCACGGATTTCAGAAAGAAATTCATCACGGTCCAATAACTGGTGATGTACTGCTGGTAATCTTGCATCTCCCGCTGTGTAGGCACGAACTGACGGTGGCTCCCGACCATAAACCACCTTAAAGGGCAAGGTACGGTGAGAAGCTTGAAACCCAAGGCAACCGATGCAGCCATTGACGAGGACAATCTCCAGTGAGGCAACGCAGGTACATGGTGATGATCTTATTAGTTGCTTCAGATTGCCCATCAAATTGGGGGTGAAAAGCTGTAGTGAGGTGGAGCTTGACGCCTGCCAACAAGAACAGTTCTTGCCAACTTACTAGTAAACACAGGAGATGGTCACTTACAATTGAGCTAGGCAAGCCATGGAGACGAACAATATCAGCGAAAAATGCCTTAGCCACTGATGTTGCTGAAATGGATGCCCCAATGGAATGAAGTGAGCGTATTTGGAAAACCGGTAAACCACCGTGAGAGTGACAGATTTCCCATTGACCCGAGGCAGGCCCTCAATAAAGTACATGGCGATGTCGGCCCAAACCGTGGAAGGTACCACCAATGGTTGCAGTAGGCCGCCCGGGTGGAGATGTTCACCCTTATTCCGCTCGCAGATAGAACACGCGCACACAAAGTCCGCCTCTATGGTACGAGCCTGTGGAACATGAAAATTCGCACGCAACCGGTGAAGTGTCTTCTGCGTTCCCTCATGACCCACTCCATGAGCGGCAGCAAAGATGGCCGGCAGGCTAGCTGATGAAGGTGGCACATACAAGCGTCCAGCAAACGTGACCATCTCATCCACGATGGCCCATGGTTCAGTGCGAGAACCGGCCACGATCTCCTCCCGCCATGCCAGTACCGCTGGATCAATAGATAACTCGCGGCGCAACTCATCAATTAGAAGCCTGTAGTAGTTGTGGATAGGACCTTAGTGGCCCATGAATTGAAGTGAAGGTGGGATTAGTCCCACATTGGAAGTTTAGGTGGCTGAGGGTCAACATATAACCCTTGTTCCAACCATAGCACCACCAAGTTAATCCTTTTACATGAAGCGAGGCCGAAGTGTAAGAGTGATGCTATGCATTAATACGCATGCCCGCCGCTACGGAAGGGCTCGGCCTAAGTCACACGGAATGCAGAACATGGCCAAGTTCTTCGACCCAGGAACTTGGTTCCAAATGAGGAACGGGAACATTACGATACGTCGTCCGGACGACGGATGGGTCGAATGATGGGGTAACGTCTCGATCCTTTCCGGGACAACCCAACTCAAGCTAAGCACATAAATGCGTCACAAACTCCTCTTCCTCCTCGAAGAAGTCTCACCTCAAACCGTTGAGCGAGCCACGAGTAATCGAAGTTTTCTCCGGTGACCTCGCAGACGACCATCATCGACGTCGACGCAAAATACTCCCTCCATAGTGCGTCTCAACATGAGATTCTTGTTATCGTACGTGCGCACCGAGCTCGCTCTGCGCTAGTGTTTTTTTGGGAATTTTTTGTGGTCGTTTGACCCCCTTTTCCGGCATGCGATCGCCCTTGGTGATGTCCGACCACCATGGTCGAGTGCCCGGTCGATCCGGTTCAGCTTTGGCTAGATTTTCTAAGCTCTGCTCCCCTTGTGGCCTCCGTGTGGGACAAATGTTTGACCACACAATTGTCGACTCCTTCCAAAAAAACTAGAACTAGATCCTCGTACCAACTCTAAAGTTGTGAAACAACGTTCCAAAGACACTTGGGACACGTCCCACATCTCAAATTATCGTTCCAAAGATGTATACCCCCCCCCCCCTCGTACCATGTTTTCTAAAACACACGTTCCACGTACCACAACCCGTTCCTCGTCCCAATAATTCCGAGAACCTTGTGACTTAGGTTTGGGCGGTAAGCGAACTTTGGATGCAAGGCGTTACGGGCGGCTAGCTACATCATCCATGGTCGGGTCACCCGTAGTCTCGTAGGTCAAGTCCTACGACATGGCGAACGGTGTTGGTGTGGGCTGCGAACCGGGATCGGAAGCGTGGTCTCTTGATATCAAATTGTCACACGCTTGGGGACGAACAAGCGAGATGTACGAGTTGGTAGGTACTCGAACGACGAAGATTGTATTTGCAATAAGTAGGTCCCGGGCTCGGACCTCACCAGCACGAGAGGAGCCGTAATGTCCACGGGAGATTACAAGAGGCTAAAGCCTAACAAAACCAAGATAGACGACTCGACCTCTACTTATAAGATCATAGGGCCGGTTAACACAATCTAAACTTTACAAATACGAAAAAGACTACGGTTAAACCGAGTCATGAACCCGACTCGGCTGTTCTAGCCTCCGTCCTGCGCCGGCCTCTAGCCCGTCGTCGGTATTGAATACCGACAATGACATCAATTTCTTTTTATTCTTTTTCACCGAGAATCAGCTCTAAACGGACAATTCTACCCCTTTTCCTCTCCCGAATCATCGGCGAGCCCGGTCGAGGACGCCATCTTTGGGCAGGGAAGCTCGCGACAACAACCAAGCACGGCGAGCACTTCACCATCTACACGCGCGCCGCCACGAGGAGCGTGTGCGCCACGCACCGCGAGGAGGCTGCTCATCGGCCGGCCGTCGTTGCGGCCCACTTGCGTCCCTCTCGCTGCCACGAGGAAGCTGCTCCCCGCCATTCGGTCATCGCCATCCATATGTCCGCTCGTCGTCGGCTCCCTTTCCACTCGTGAGAGTTCGCCCGCTCACCGGTCATCACCGTCCACTCCCGCAACGAGCTCCCTCACTATGCGCGAAGCAGCCTGCCTGTCACTATCACCCGCCACCGAGCCATCATTGTAGGGTTCCTTTGAAAAAAAATCTCGTTCCGTTTGGCCCGAGTCACTTTGCAGCATTTGGGAGAGGGAGAGGGGTAGAACTGTCCAACACGGATGGTTTTCAATCAAAAAAAGGTGAAAAAAACTGATGATATAAGGATAGTGGAGTGAAGAATGGGAAGATGTAAGCTCAATGGTGGCATATTGGGCCTTAGTTGTAGTATTTTTCGAATGGCATCGGTTATGAGTGGCATAAATTCAATTCCCCTGCTAGCTGCGCAGCTTCCTATTTGCAAGGTCGGTAGCTATTCAAACCATTACCATATAATTTACTGTTCATTTCTAACAAACTTTGAAATATCATTAGCTTGGATAGAAAAACATATGCATTTTTCAATTGACGAAGAAGTATATATAGTCAAACTCACAATCATCTGTCATATCAATAAAGTCCACAACAATAATGCCACCAATATCCCTCAAGCGCAACTCCCGGGCAATCTGCAGTCATGGAAATTGTAAGCCATTCCTGATTTAATTTGTTTATAAAAGACATAATAAATTTCCTGGTAGAAGGATAATGTCCTACGAGTACTAAATTTTGAAATATGTACAAATATGTTGAATTTGTCTTGGGAACATAACTCAGGAATCACAATTACTTGTCCCAAAAGTTGATAAAATTTTCAAGAACTTGTACAAAAATTACCTAAACAGATTGAAAACTGTTAAAAACATGGTGCACCATTTCATGCTTTCACAGTGCCTAGTGTTATTTCCAAATATTATTGAAAAAAACATTAATTAAAAACCTTAAAAAAATTTATAAAATTTTGAATAGTTTTCAAGAAAAATAACAAACATTCTAGTGTTCCAGATAATTTATGCAGTCATATTGCTGTTAGTTGCAGCTGTCAACTAGCATGTTAATTAGAGAAATGTAAATAAAAAAGACAAAAGGTAAACAAAACCAATCGCCAGAAAGGTTCAGATGAAGTTGACACATGAGCCTGAAAAATAGTTTGGAAACAACTCAAAAGTTACTCATCCGTTCTTTTTTGTTGTCGCTAGATACCTGAACTTTGAGCTAACCAACAACAATACGGGAACGGAGGAGTACTTTCCAATTGCAGTGGGAGCCTCTCCTACTGTGTTTCAGTCAAAAAGGACTTTCTAATAACACTCATGATTGCAGACGTACTTGCTTTGCAGCTTCAAGATTAACTTCTAAAATAGCCTTTTCTTGAGATGTTCCCTGACCGAACATGCTATGTCCGCCATTCACATCAACTGAAACCAAAGCTTCAGTCTGTTCTATGACTAGAGATCCTCCATTTTGCAGTGATACCCTGCAACGAAAAACAAAATGAAAAATCCTGCAAATACTTGTCCCTTTACAACTACCAATAGCTTATAAAAGGCAATAATAGAAGAGTCAATATCAAGTTAAATAAATTAAAATTTGACCTGTAAATAGTTTTAAAATAGCCTTTCCAAACTTGCTTGGGATTAATGGCTCTTTTGTTGTTGTTGTTGAAGTAGTTTTAAAATCAATTTTTTTTCCTAGTACCGAAATTTTCACAAATACTCGGTTCATAGAGGTTTTACCAAGATGATGCAAGGCAATTATTACGAAGCGGTATCAAATATATCCATGCTTCTAAGGACTCTCAACTCTATCAATTCTCAACATTTTTTTCTCATATGACTTTCTTGCTTGCTTGCAGTACACCGTGTTTGATAAATCTTATTCTGCTCTCTACAACCATAGCAGTATATGTCTAATACTATCATGATTCTACCTAACAATATATCATCATATATTTGTCCGTGCATACTGAAGCAAATGATCAAAGTAGAAGATAATTTAAATAATTTCAAATTTGTTTCTGCAGAAGCATTAAAAAAATACTATGCCTTAAAGTTGATTAGTTAAACAAGTGCAGAGAAGAGCCTAATGTGGAAAAATGTGATGCACCAATAGAAAATGTGAAATAATACAAAACAACTCAAAATATTGAAATAGTACCTTTTGCAAAGGATATTGTCTATCTCCTTCTCAATGTTGTATTCATCAAATATAGGTTTTCTTTTCTTATAAAGATCAACTCGACTGCAGAGTTCAGGTGCAACTTCTTGGAGGTAGCTTGTAACCTATATAAACAGAAACGTGAATTCCGTCTGACAACTGGCCAGTTATGGTCAGTCTTAACACAAAGCCTATAACAGGATGACATACAACAACCAACAGGTTAACAAAATTAGTATGCTGGAATAATATGTAATGCTTATGCGTTTCAAACCCAATTTTCTTTTTGACTGATCTCCACGTTACATCCATTTTGAGCTCCACAGGAAAGATCAAGGGAATAACATAAGAATGGCTGAGATGAAATAGAATCAAAAAATTTCACAACATGTCCTGTTGTTCAGTACATCACTACGACTTATAGTTAAAAAATATACAGAATGAAAGTGGAAGCCAAAAAGAAAAGCATCAGAATCAATCTAGATGAACGTTTCAATTTTTATCACTACATTGAAGGACAAAACCTATCTAGAGTTTTTTTTCTCAAATACAAGAAAGCTCTGTACCATTTCGTTAAAGAAGTAAAAATAACTACGACATCAAACCCAGACACTAGGAAACTAAAAGAACATGGGAGCTATGAAATTGTTTGAAACATGACCAGCGCAAACCCCTACTACAAATAGCTGGTTAGCCCCGACAAAGGCCCACAAAGCTCCTTTGCCTCACAGCACTCCATAATGTGACTTTCTCTGCCACTGCCCTTTACAACACGATTTAGAAAAATTCTCTACAGATATGCACTGTAGACAGCAAACCATTAGAGAATATTGAAAAAAATCTAAAAATATATTTTTTTCTTCAAGAATTCAGGTAACCAATATTTTTTAATTATCATGTTCTGTACCTCATGATACGTCCGAGGAGAATCCACAACCAATCTCCTGACCTAATTGCACAATAGTGTTAATTAGAATTTGTGTAGAGGTAGTATATACGTGATTCATGTTGTAAATTTGTTTTCATAATCTCTATCACCTTTTCATTGAAATCATCTTGAACAATAGATAGGGCCTGACCCTTTGCTCTGTGCAACATTACAGGTACAGCACCTTCCACACCCTCCTCAGCAGCTAATGCAGCAGATTGAGCATGTTCAGTTATTCCTTTCCAGGTAGATAGCAATCCATCAAGGTCCTTCTGCAATTCTTCCCAAGAATGGCCAGCAGCAACTGTACGAGCAGTCAAAGTAAATCCAGGAGGCCGCAATAACTTTGTGATCCCTTTTAACCGGGTGCGTTCTGCACCTGTGATTTTTTTTGACACTCCAACTTTGTTACCACGTGAAACCAATATCTGCAAGTTCAGAATGGAAGTGTCGGTGGAGTTAAGCCTAAAACCTTATAGTGGATAATTTAATATTTGAGCTTGATGAAGTATAAAAGAAGAATGCTAACTAATCAATTCACAGAAACCTGGAAAAGAATAGATATTTCAACTATACAAACCATTAATCAAAGTGTTATAAACCTTTTGTATGTTGTAGTCCTTGAGCCTTATGGGTTTCATATCCAGCCTATCCCAACTTTCTTGTGATAAAAGGCTATGTTGTTGTTGAAAACATTTTATTTTAGAATCCACAATCTTGAAAAAATATCGGTCCATTTAATACTCTTTTTTGAAAGCGCAGGAGCTGCGCTTCTTTCAATTAGAGAAAAAAAGTTTGGCCCCATACATCACCCCTATCTCATACGGGACCGGATATGAGACGAGGTCTACAACATAAACTTTGCATTTACAAAAACCACAGAAGAAAACACTAGACCCTGAGCAGGATTACAACCAAATCAGGCGCTGCCTCCTAGACCTAATGTTACAGGCCAAAGGGCTCGTGGCCCACCAGGGCGATAGGGGACCAGCCCAAGTACTGTTCACGCGCGTGAACAGTACCCGCGTGGTACTGTAACACGTGGGTCCACCTGTGGATCCTTAGGCAATAAGTAACCTAGGTCTTTCCATAATTTGTAATAGGTTTCTTAGGGGTCAAGTCATCCTCTCTATGTAATGAGAGCATTGTAATTCAATTAAAGTAAGAAAGGAATTAGGGTTAAACCCTTTCCTCTCTCTGCCTCTTCCAGCTCTCCCCCTCTCCCTCACGCTCTCAGCCGCCGCGCCGCCTCCGCGCCCTGCCCTGCGCCGCCATAGCCCCCCCCCTCCTCACCAACCGACCTAGGGCAGCAGCCCTAGGTCGTTCTGTTACATCTGGTATCCAGAGACCAGCCTCGATCCACCCCACCGCCATGAGTTTCTTCGACGACATCAGCGAGATCCTCGCAATCCTTGCAAGGATAAAAGAGGGGCACCTTCGTCAGGAGCAACTTCTCGTCACTTTGAAACAGTCAATGGCTGCACAATTCACCGCTGCGAGTGAATATTTTAGTGCTGCCATTGCCGCCAACAACACCAAGAAGGAGGCCTTAGAAGCTGAGACAGCAACCATCGACAACATGAACAGTCGCATTGTTACTGTTCATAGAGCAGATCTGAGCACAGCTATAGAGGTAAACACTTTGGCTCCAACATCTACAATTCTCTTACCCTCAGCTATCGATTTGGTGTTTTCCAATGCTTTGGCCACCAATTATGCAACTACATCTGTCCGGACTTCTCCAAAAATTAACCATGCGGCGGATCTGACCTTTTCGGCGGTGGACAATGCTATTGAGGCCCAATCAGTGGGTGTCCTAGCACCGGGAGGCTCAACATCATCACCATTGGTTGATTTGGTGGCTCTTCCCTCGCCTATGGACGACTCGACGATTAGATCTGCTATTGTTTCACCATGAATAGTATTTGCACTATTGTTCTTACACAAGACCTGACCATCCTTTATGAGGAAAATATATTTTAGGCTCTTACATCCGAGGGGACACCACCTGTTATTCTTCATATGGAACATCCAGAGCAAATCTTCAACAACATCGCTAACAGGCTCCCTACCAAGTTGAACGTAGCTACCATGGCAGATCTTTCTACTTTGGAGGATTACATCTTGGCGACACAAACTAATGTTCTTGCACCGGGAGGCTCCAACTCAACACCGGTTGTCGATAGGAGCACCCTAGAGGTCACCACGGTTACGGCAGCCATCCTCATGACCCCACCCATTGTGGAAGCCCCAATCCCATTAGAGATCGCATGTACCGGCTCGACAACCATTCACTCAGGACAATGGAGTACAACCGAGGAGGTGAATACCATTCTGGCTCCATTATCTCGTGATTTCCTTACCCATGACTGCCAAATTGGTCTGTTTTTTTGCTTTGGATGTCCATTGTGCGCTATCATCTTCCTTGGCTTCGGATATTGTGGCATTGGAACATCTGATTTCACCGGTTGTTGCTGCATATATGGTGCTTCGCCCTCCTTTGGCCAACACTCGTCGATAATTCTTCGGTGGATGTGCCCACGATAATCTTTGACAAGGGTCCTGGACTTATTATGGACCAAAAGGATTCTGCTATTGATCAACACGACGATAATCTGGACATCACCATGATCACCCTAGCTCTTATGATGGGTACCTTCGTGCTTTCATTGAGGGCGACCTTCAATAAGTCGTCCCCAACTCCTCCGACCGACTTCACAAATCTCGAACAGCTACAATACTACTACTGTTCACACGATTGATTCCAATGTTGCGACAATCTTGGATGCCATGGAGGAGTTGGCCATAGTTGTCCCATCCAAGAGCCCTCCGAAGATCTACCTCGCCCCTACAACGGATCTTGCCATGATGAAGGAGGCCGTCATCGCCAACATCTACTCCGGCATGGGCACCCGGGTGCCCCGAGACATCATCTCCAACAACTCTATTGCTTGGACGACCCATGAGTGGGGTATCATCCTCAACGGTTGCATCTCCGTGCTTGTCTCGTTGTTACTATTTATCCGCTTCCTCAACACTTGTATGCAATATGGCGAGAACGTTGTTGGGTACCCTGTTATCGTAGGGGTGCACTTCTCTGCGGCCAACACTTGGGTTGTTGATGGTGCCAAGGACGCCATCAATTTGGATGAAATCGACAACAGCCCCACTTGCGAGTCATTGATTGGTGGTAGGCTGCTAGCTAATCGCAAGGACGACAAGACTTCGGACTTCCTTGGGCCACACTCGGCGTTCCACCTAGAGCAGGTAACTCGGCATAGATCCTATTCTAGGGACGAGGAGGTCCCGACATGCACCATAATGATAACGGTGCTCTTGGATGTGGAGCTGTGATTGAGATTTATTTATTTTTCATCTTAGCACATCTTCCAAAGGAGGCTACACCATTTACTCGTGGATGGTTTGGTCATGGATTCTTGCACGATGGAATATACCTCATCTGTCGGTGGAGATCGTGCGACCACGAAGGAGGCCATCATTGCCACCTTCATCAATAGTACCTTGGAGGATTCCCGAGCCAGGTCGGCGCGTTGGTCATCTTCACCTTCATCATGGGTGTCTTGCATCCGATCAACTCGGCCCTCCCGACGAAAATGACAATGGACCACTTACCCTTGAGTAAGCCGGATGCATCAATTACATGGTTCTTTGTTGTTTTCTCTCTTGTTTCACTCTTTCCAGCTATCGGCAATACCACCAAAGCTGCAACATGGGAAATCTTCGGGAGTTGTAGCTTTCCATGGGCTATATTGGCAACTCAACCTCGAGCAGGCGGCTTGAGCCCATATGCTTCTCGTGGGATAACGAGTTGTCTCCTCAACCAAAAAAGGTGGCACCGGAGGAGCAAACATGTTACACATGGGCTTGTTGCACCACATTGACGAGTGCCATGAGGAGTCAACCCATGACCATTGCATGCGCATCACTCGGGATAGCAAATCCTACGGCGGCAAATGCTCTATTCCACTATGATGGCAATCCGGAACGGCAACACCTCGACAACCATTGGCACTTCCACAGCGACACCATCTATGGTGGCCTCGATTTTCTCTAAAATCGGGCCATACATCACTGCTACATCAGCTCGGCTGCATCACCTTCTTTGGATGCTACATCGGCATGGCACGGAGGCCTTTCTTCGTCAAGAGGCTATGGAACATCGGGACCTCTCCCAACACCAGAATACTCTTCTGCGAGATGCGTCGCGGCTAAGGGAGATGCCCCACAGCAGCAGCAGGACCATGGATGTTCGCTTCATCGACTTCAGCAAGATGATCCAGCGCGAGGACGCGCTGTTTGGAAAGGCGGGAGGAGATGTTACAGGCCAAAGGGCTCGTGGCCCACCAGGGAGCTACTGGGCCGGCCCAAGTACTATTCACGCGCCTGAACAGTACCCGCGTGGTACTGTAGCGCGTGGGTCCACCTATGGATTCTTAGGAAATAAGTAACCTAGGTCTTTCCATAATTTGTAATAGGTTTCTTAGGGGTCAAGTCAGCCTCTCTATATAATGAGAGGATTGTAATTCAATTAAAGTAAGAAAGGAATTAGGGTTAAACCCTTTCCTCTCTCTGCCTCTTCTAGCTCTCCCCCTCTCCCTCACGCTCTCAGCCGCCGCGCGCCTCCGCGCCCTGCCCTGCGCCGCCATAGCCCCCCCCTCCTCACCAACCGACCTAGGGCAGCAGCCCTAGGTCATTCTGTTACACCTAAGCTTTCTAATTTCTTTGCCAAGCACCAGAGACTGTTCATCCTCTCTCTCTCTCAGGATATCAGAAACTGAGGGAGAGGCTCCATCAAAAACACACGACGTCCATCTAATACTCATCAGGCAAAGCTCCTACCTTTACATTTGAAAAGAAAGTTTGCACTACACAACTTATCTATCAGCACAAACATTTACTAAATATTTAACTTGGTTATACAATGCATTTGCTGTTAGTCAACGAATAAACCAGTTATTGCTGTAAGAAATATCACATTATTTGCCACTGATATATGCTAAAAGATAGCAATGTATAGATAATTTATGATAGAAGAGAAGAAGTGAACTAGTCCACCATCATGCATACCCAAAATCGGCTCCGCAAGCATGGAAACGGACTAAGTGTTGGACCTTTTGTACCCAAACCCTCCTTCACAACTTGAACCAAGATTTTCGTGCCCTTGCGAACTTGAGACCACCTGATTCCATTTGTGTCATTGTTAGATTCCCTCAGAGCATGTTGAATTGAAGACAAAGTCTTGAGATCATGGGATATGTTTGACTGATCTCCTTGTAACAGATCATCACTATATCCATTCTCCTTGTTATCATGTTCATCATCTTTGTCTTCATCATAACTAATATCACCTTCAAATTCAGCAGCATCAGCAATACTTATCTTTGAATCAGGCATAAAATCCAAGCCTTCTTCATTATCCATATTAATATCAGCTGGAGACGTTGATGAGTGATCAAGAGTTTCTTCATCTGCAAATTCATCATCAGTCATGTCTTCATAGTCATCGTATGTTGGAAGACTCTCATCATTGTCGTAAGTATAATCAGCAGGATCTGCATCACTGTTCTTTATAACTTGAGGATACACAAAAGGATCCCGGTTTTGCTTTATGCTCATAAGTGAAGGCCTTAAAATTCCAATATCCACAAATGCTCCTCCCATGTGCGGCACAAGCTTTGTTACTGTCCCTAAATAAATACTATCACATTGTACGTTGTTCTTGATGGGTTGCAGCAAGAGCTCAACTAGTTTTCCATCTTCTAATATTGCAATTCTCTGCATCGTGCAGACAGAAGAGTTAATAAGTATGACTCTTGAAGAAGGTTCACCACTAGTAGTCTTATTATCGTCCAAAGGTGCTGGAGGTTTTTCTACTTTTCTTAGCTTCTTGATAATATCCTTTGCTTGTATATTTCCGTCAGCATGCCCTATAGCTCCGTTTTCTTCCACAACAGATTGAAATAGCCATGGCTCCTCAACAGTTTGATCCTGCTCACACAGGTTGTCACTTACTCCACTTAAAGCATACTTTTTATTTGCAAACTTATTGATATCCTTCTTATCTTTAACTCTTGCAACTGGCTTCTTTGCCACCATAATAGATTCAACAATCCATGGCTCCTCTACTAATTGACTCATCCCATATTGGCTTATATTACTAGCATTTGGTTTATCTGTTACAGTAATATGATTTTGCACACTAGTAGATGGATCCTCTGACAACAGTTTTGTATGTAAAGGTGTGCCATTACTATGTTTCAATATAATATCCTCACCTGTCAGACCACTGTAAACATTTGAGTGTTCAGCACCACTAAAGAAGTCATAACCAATTGCAGCAAGTAAGAATGTGAAGCAATGCAACATTACCTATAGATGCAGTGCACTCCATTGTACTGCTGGTAGAGTGAACTTTTACGGTGCTTTGTTGTTTTTCACCCAGAAACAAATGGCCTTTAAGATAACCAGCTTCCATCAGCCATGATCCCCATGAAGGAAAAGGAAATCCTGCCAAACTAGTTTTCATCCACAGATCTTGGACAAAAATGGCATGCTTTTTCTGGCCAACAGAAGGAATAGACAAAGAATACTCTGGACCTGGCCTCCATATGATACCAGAAGAACCTTTTCCTTCTCGAATAAAATAATTATATTTGAAATGCACTCCATATGGTACCTGAAAGCATGTAGGCGATAATTAATATACAATAAAGCACCGGATAAGAGATACATAAATGTGCTACATCAGCACTGCATTCATGAAACCCAACAAGGGAACCAATATTTATTATACCAAGGAAGTCAATATTTACAATCTTTTGCGAACTGTGATATTGAATTGTTTGCTTCTCCAACCCCACATGGGCCGAATTCATCTTTTGGTATCAGAGTTGGGCCCTTGTTAAGAAGGGGAGAATGATGAGGACATCCTCCATTATTATCCGCTGACAAAGATGCAACAAAAAAGGGCCAAGTGGCCCAGTTGTAGTTGGGCGGCGAGCGTGTGAGCCTTTGAATAATTCACCTTGCTTAGCTTAGGAGGAGGAAGCCACCTTAAAAAGGAGAGTCACCCTTCCCCTATCAGACTAGTCTTTTAGAGAGATTGGGCCTTTCCCCGAGTGGCGGAGTTGCGGTGCTAAGATTGTGGGGGGCAGGTCATGTGTACCTGAAGCCGGATTGGTGTGTCATGCTGCGAGCTGTGGTGCTAGTGCTAAGATTGCAGCCTGCAGGTTCTGGTTGTGGATCAAGAACCAGGTCAGTATGTCATGCTTTTCCAACCCCACCTGGTCCGGATTCATCAAGAGAGGGAAAAAAACATGCTAGAGGAAACTCCACAGTAATCCTGCTTAGGCAGTGTTCATACATTGATATAGTACTCACAGGAATGGGCCTAAACTGGGGCAACTGTTGAGCATAGTAGTCAGGCATAATTGCAAAGAATAAGCTAATCTTTCTATGGTCCAACAACATACGGTATCTATCTTCCTATCCATCCATGGTACAGTACCATTTCTGTAACAAGCAAAAATATAAAAGAGGCTTCTGGTCTCTACAGTATCACTTCAGTACAATATTAGCTGTCACCCAGTGATATCTCTAGTGTGCACCAACGGGTGGACCATAACTTCAGCAGTTAGTACAAACATAACAAGATGTAAATTTCTATGTGAACTATAGGAAAAGGATCTGCCAATATTACATGTTGCATACATAGCTGAAATATTAAATAGCAAGATCAATTATGATACACTTTCTTTGGTGTAGTTAATGCAGAACACTGAGAAAGGTCACTAGTACAGTACATGTATAGGACTCCTTTTGGCGTTTGAAATGCATCACAAACAGAGGACACGCAACGAATCACTAAGCAGAAACGTTGTGAAATGTAGTTGGATGTCGCATAGCCATGCACAGGTACAGTAGAAATTAGTCGCAAGAACAAATCAGATAAAAAGGTCTTCTACATTGCAAGTTTCTATTCTATAATGTCATTCTTCCCATATAAGTTGTTAGGTACTTTATATAAATCAGAATGAACAGACAAAATCTATTTTAGTTTTTTTTTTTTTTTTTTTTTTTTTTTTGCCATGGGAGAAAAATGAATTGGTGTCCTTGAGTCTTAAGGATTTCATCTCTAGCCTACCCCAACTTGCTTGGGACAAAAGGCCTTTTTGTTGATGTTGCTGTTGTTATTGTTGTTGGGAGAAAAATGAATCGGTAACTCCTCAGCTCAAAGTTACCTCATCCAAGTCCATAATCTATCTTCCACAGTCAAAAGAGTAATTACCTTTATTTCTGCTTTCCATACACTATTACTTTCAACAGGGTTTAACTGAACAGCCATGTCAGATTCCCAACAGCCCAGGGTGACAGGGTCTCCTGTAACAAATATTAGGTAGCCATCTTGTACATCTGCCCTTAGATTCCACGATATTGTACAGAATCCTTTACAGGTTACAAATGAATCATCTGTTGAAGGACAATCAGTAAATGATCAGGTTATAAAAATTCAAGCCATAATTATCATATGATACATCACAGGGGAACATGTCAAACTTACAGATGGACATTTAACTCAGCAATATCTAATAAAATACGTGACATTTTAGCTTCATTTTTCTTTTTGTAACATGAACTTTGTGCGCTGAAAGGGAAACAATGTATTTCAGAAGAAGTTACAATGACAGATGGAAACAAAACAGAAACCATGTTAAAAACAAAGTATAGAAATTCCGTCGAAAAAGACAAAGTACAGAATTACCACTCCCAGTAGCTGTCAATGACTTTGGTGAAACGGCTGAGTTAGCCTCCAATTGGAGATTACTTCTAAGGGCATCCATGAATTGCACCGAATACAAATAATGCCTTCAGAAAAGAAGACAGTTAGTCTCTAAGAGAAAAACATGTATGGGTCAACGAAATCTAACTCTATGCAGATGGCCGAAAGAGAGAATGAATGTAGGTCGCGAACCTAACAACATAAATCAGACTTGTGCAACATTTTCTAACTCCAAACGAAATTTGAATTTTCAGTACATGGAAACATGCTGCGAAAAATGCCAACGAAAAAAATGGGTACCTTCCCCGTAGACCATATAGAGCAGAGCTCACTGTGGCCCCACCACGCCGTGGATGGTGCAGGGATGCCTCCGTGAAGGGGAAGACGGCGGCGGCGCGCGGTGGCCCCCACATGCTACCAAGAGGAGGAGGCGCACAGAGCGCGCGAGCGGCCATGGGAGCACATGAGTCGGACTCGTCGCCTCTGCCGCCCTGCGGATGTAGCCGGTGGATGTCAGATAGCAGCCGTGAGGAGTGGTCGGTTGTGCTGTTTGCCGATTTGGGGTTTAGGTGTGGCGCAGGCAAGGGGATAAGAGAGGGGTGTAATCGTAAATTTGGGGACAAAGAGCTCGCTGTAAAATAGCTCCCGGCAAAACAAAAATACGATCACTCGGCATTGTTTTTGAGTGTGTTCATTTTATAGGGTCTAAACTTTATAGTTGTCACATTAAAAAATGTTAATATTTAACAGTATGAAATAAAGTTTAATTATAAAATAAATTATAGGTCCCTACACTAATTTACGAGACGAAACCGATGAGGTTAATTAAGTCGTAATCGGAAGATTGTTACTTGTAGCATCACTTTAACAAAACATAGATTAATTAAGCTCATTAGATTCATCTAAAAAATTAGCACCAATCTGTCAAAAGGGTTTTGTCATTAAATTGATCGAAATATTCATAAATAGTAAGATTCTTTTTGATGTGACGGTGCTAAATTTTAGAGTACTGAAAACGAACAGGGCCTTTGTCGAGTTTCATGATCACTCTCGGTAAAAAGAAACGTGCTGACTAGGTCGACGGAGGATTTGTCGAGTGCCAAACAGCACGCACTCGGTAAACCATAGAAGCTTTGTCGAGTGTCGATTCGGACCTGTGGGCTTTGTCCGAGTGCTTTTGCCATAAACCTGGACAAACAGTTGGTGTGCTAAGTGCTATGGGTAATCGCACTTAGCACCCCAAAGAAAACAAGCACGAAGTATGAAAAGTGAGGTAACCTTTTCCTTTATAGCGAGGTCAACTCGAATTACATATGTCCCTTTGAGGTGATTCTAGGTCTCCTTTATAATCACGGAGATTTGTGACTTTACATGATCAAAATGCCCTTAGCTATCTCGCCGTCGGTATAATTAAAAGACGGTAACCCTAACCTAACTAGGAGGGCATTGCGGTCTTTTCGATTACGTGGGCATGGGGTGGAGGCGAGACCGAGTGAAGTTGTCGAGGTTTAACGCAACGAGTAAACTATATGGCACCGCACGAATTAGGAACTCGATGGTGCAAGCACAAGAACACGTAGGGATATTAGATAGGTTCGAGCCCCCTCGATCGAGAGTAATAATCCTACGTCTAGTATGAATTGTATTGCCTTAGCAGATTGCTAATGTTGTTGATTGTGATTGTCCGTTATCGTAGGGGTCCCTACCCCTCCTTATATATTCGGAGGCGCAGGTCCACATGCAAAATCCTAGTCGGTTACAAGATTAAACTATATGAAAACTCTATCTCTAAGCTTTTTTATAGATAGAGTCATACTCGATCGATTTTGTACTTTCCTTGGGGATTACTCCAATAAGACGGCTGGATTGCCCGTCTTGGTTTCCTTAGCGATCTTAGGCTCCTTCGGTATCCTCTAACGGCCGGACACCACTTTGTGGGCCCTCCCGACCAGTCATACACCTTCAATGAGTCATCATATCATTGACAATCAATCTTCCGAGTTACATATACCTAAAGGGTAAGTACACGACAAGCGACCCGGAGTAATATTTTATTTTGTCTTAAAATTTTCTCGGACTAGATTCGTCTACATGTTGGACTGATTTCAATGCTAAATTAAAAGAGCTCCATCACCCAAATACTTGAACTTTGCTCGAATGATTCCGAATGACTAGCACACGGGGCCTAAACAATTTAATGTTTGATAATCGACCATATTAGATCGATGTTTCATCAATCCGACCGATCGCTGACATATTTCCCTCCAAGTAGTTTCTGCTAGGGATGGCCATTTAGGTCTCGGGTGCGGGGCTCCGTCGGGTCCGGCACCCGACAGTGCACGAGTGCGGGTGCACTTTTCCACCCGCGGGTCTCACCGACACCCGCCCTGCAAAATGGTGGCGCGGGTGCGGGTTGTCTTTCCCACCCACGGTGACCCGCGGGGCCCCGAATCTAGATATATATTGGACTATTTATATAGTTGTGTCTAATTTCTTTGCTTGTTGATTTTTTTTACTATGTTAAATAAAGATAAATATTATAGTTATTTGTTAATTTTAACTATAACTAGTCTACACTTAACTTATTTGGAATAAAAGGCTTTGTTGTTCCTATTATTGTTACTAATTTTAATTATAAATATATATTATTATTTTTATTAGCCATTTTAATATGTACAATGAAAACCCGCGGGGACCCGTCACCCACCCGAAACCCGACAGTGCGGGTGCGGGTGTAGATTTCCACCCGTTATATTTCTCGTCGCGGGTAGGCTTTTGCTCCACCCGCCCTGTTGCCATCCCTAGTTTCTACCGGGTTAAAATCGTTCACTCGACCAAGTGGCTTGCATTGTAGATCCAATGCGCAATTGCATAAGAGCCCCCGCGATTACTTGAATCACCCGGGCTATCCTTCTATAACTTTGTTACATAAACATAAAATGGGCCAAACGGTATTTACCGTCCAACTACTCCGATTTGCCTCAATGTGCAACCATGCTAAAAGCGAGCCCCCGAACCCATATCGGGGTCATTATAAGGGAGGTGGAGACGACCTAGGTCAAATCCATTCCCAAATCCGTCGCGCGCCCCTTGCTTTCGTCAACCTCTTCCACTTTTCAAGCTGGTTGCCATCTCACATCATATGTTCCTTGTTCCACAATCCAAACCAGATCCATCCAAAAAAATGTCGAAATCTTTGAAATCCATCTGCTTCTTCCTCCATCTCCGATGCGGAACTCCCGTTGGAGTTAATGAATTCCTCGAGTGCAACACCACCGAGGAAAATCTCAAGGCAATGGTTGCGAGATGAGATCCTTCCCGATAAGCCCTTAATCCAATGGAGTGTTCCAGCTCATCGGGGACATCCCGTGGGGCATCAATGCCGACCCAGTAGGTAGTCTTCCGCTAGCTATTTATCCATGGATTTGGGCTCCCTTGTTGTTCATTCTTTTCGAGCCTCATGTATTTTATGGCCTCAAACTTGTAAATCCGAACCCCAACTCCATCCTTCACATCACTTTCTTCATCCATCTTTATCAAGCCTTCCTTGGAGTCTTTTCCCATTTTAATCTCTTTCTCTATTTGTTCTACCTTCGACCATTGCCCTCTACCAACAATAAGGAGGCAATTCGTGGTGTTGGCCTTCAAGTTCGTAAGGTCTCGGAATATTTATCCGTTCCACTTAGTGAGAGCAATCCTAACCGGAGGGCGGAATGGTTCATCCGTGACAACCCCACACCTCCTCTTCGAGCATATCGAGCACAAATTGCCCTTGCATTGGATTGCTCGGAGTCCATCGGGTTTGAAGAAGGAACTTGTGAAAGATCCTCATATGAAAGCTCTTTTGAAGAAAACCACTCCTCTAAAAGAGAAAAGCGTCACCGCCAAAATGGTCATATAGAGCTTTGTTGCTCGGGGAGAACGTCCATTGAAGCGCAAGAGCGCACCGAGGTGGACCTTCAACGAAGATGGGAGCACCTGGGACATCAACAATCCTGAAGATCTAAACCGGATGACCGCCGGGTGCATACCGTAGCGACGCCATTTAGAAAAAATATCATTCGCCTTTAACTCAAAGACTCGTCCATCCCGAGGTAAGATCAATTCGTCATAGCTTCATATATTCTTCCCTGCAATTTCTTCATCGATCTAATCCTGCTCTTGCTTCATCTAGGAATTGAGTCAATCCATGAGCCACCCCCGCTGCTAGAAAATGACCCTTGGGGGTGGATTACAAGGATCTCAAAAATCCGACCACCAACATTCCCTTGAACCTCGGTCAAGCCGCCAAGACCACTCAGCCGGCGCTAAGACCGCTAGAAAGACCGTGCGACCCCCAAGCAACCGCAAGATTAATTATAAATGATGCCGATGATGTAGAAGAAGATGCAGCTGGTGGCACTTCAACCGCCAACCGCCAAGAAATGCGGCACCAAGAAGAGGCTGCCCGCAAACAAGATTTGCTTGAGGTCCAAGCTCGTCTTCAGGATGCCTTGTAAAGCGGGTCCGGTACAAGCTCTCAACCGACCGCCGAAGTGCAAGGAACCAGCCATCCAACGGACCCACTCGGTTAAGGTTCCGCAGAGGTCAAGGTACACTCCTCCTTTGACCGGCGCAGCAAGCAGCATAGTCACGGAGGGATCAACCTGGACCCCATAGGCGCTCATAGCTGCCAAAAGGGGTCTGCAGGAATCAAGTGGTGGCTCCCAAGGGCCACGAAAGAAGAAAACCAAAGTCGCCCAAAGCGTCAAGCGGGCCTCCGGTACTTCCCTTATTGTACTTCAAATGCTTGACCAATTTTGATAATTTTCAACCGAATTTAAACATTTTGACTGGTCATTTTTTTCTCTTATAGCATTCCTCTTAATCCGCAAGCGTCACCGGCAAAGCTCGTCGCCAGCATCCCAAGTGATGCAATCGAGACCGCAACCCCTAGACCACGACCGATGCATCCACAAGCACAGTCCCAAAGCCCGAAAATGTCACGTCCGAAGATGTCTCTGCTGCCCCGACCGGTGAGTATCCTTCGCATCGGTCAAAATAGACGCCAAGAACTCGAAGACCCCGGGATCTCGACCGAGCCTACCAAAAGTACCTCATCCGCCGCCAAGCCTACCCGGACCCCTAAAGCTCTTGCTCCGGGGCAGCCAAACCGAATTTGGTTAGACAAGGAAATTTCAAGACTCCCTCGGGCCTCGTCCTAGCCTCGCACCAATTGAGCCCAAACTAAAGGGAGTCATCTTTGGCGAGAAATCATCGACGAATCCAGCGGTGCGGAGTTTTTCTAACCGATTGTCGGCTAGAACGAAGATGTGGAGGAAGCGGCAATTAAGCAACTTCCGAATCTAGCCGGTACTCCTTCTACTATTTTCAAGCGATCACTCCAATTCTTCATTATTATCTTATTTCGAGTATTCTCTACTCCACAAGTTGTCTAGGAGATATCAACGGCGAAGACCAAGCTTCGTCGCGCTCAAGAGCAACCGAGCTAGACCACTCGGCAGCTGGAGCGAGCAAGCCTCAATCTTGCGCTCCAAGGAAAAAGAACTCGAGCATCGGGACAAAAACTTGAGCGAGTGTCCAGACAAACTATGAACAACTGGGGTGACTAGATCATAAATAAAACTCAACAAAAGCTCAAAGGTATGAATGTATATAGAAAATTCCTTATTATGAGCCACAATCCCACTAGTTGTTAGTTGTTTCAGCTCAAGAAGATCTAGTGGCAACCTAGAAGCAAATCGAGCAACTGCTCGAGGACCAAGTAGCCAACCGAGCTAACATTCTAGCGAGAGAACAAAATACCGGAGAAAGCTCAAGTAGCTCGCATCAAGGAGTTGAAGACCGAATTGACCGCCAAGGACGAAAAGTCGGCAAGGCGCTCAAAGCAACCAAAGATGCCCATGTGGAAAGAGACCGTGCGGTCAAGGAAGCCCATGATGCCTTTGTGCGGGAACTAAACAAGAAAGAGGAGGAGATCAAGGGACTCCTTAAGGAAAATGAAAAGTCTGTGCTCCAAGGTGGCCTCTCAAAGCAACAATTTCTCGGACATCAAGTCGTCGCATGGTCGTAAGTCTCAATCTTTCGGTCCTTTCCATACCAATATCACGAGTATGTATATAATTTGATTCTTCTATATGCAGAATTTGTTGATGTAGCTGAATGACTAGGGAAGTATCGGTGAGGCGGCGAAATCCCGACCAACGAGTAGAAAACTAGAAGATTTCTGTGGGATGCGCCTCGGCAAATCCGAGATCATTGCAAACTAGTCGCCACGAAGTTGGAACTCATGTAGCCTCGCATGATCCGGTCATGGACTCCCCAAGTAGAATTAAACTTCATCAAGATAGGAGCCCATCTAGATACAACCGAGGAGCGATTTAATGAGCTCAAGAACTCCTTGGTCGACGAGCATCAACGTAGTGGTGAAGGATTTGTTAGTGAATCCCCGCCATGAGCCCCTTCTTCAAGCTGGTGAAATGTCAACTGTTGGAGATGCAAAAGATGATGGCCTCGACTTCGACAAGCGGACCGATTCCGAAGAAACAATCGATGACCGACTTGGTGGAGCTTTGAAAGATACCAGCGCATCCGGAGGCATCGATCCTAGCTCGTAGAGTTCTATATCTATAAACAAAATCAATGTTGTAATATTTTGTACGTGTAATCAAATACTCTATTACTTAGATTACTACGGATGAATCTTATGATAAGATTTCCAACCAGCTTTTCTAAGTTTCACTATTCTAACATACAAGTGTTTTAATCCTTCACCGCACATGCAACGTCTTAGATCGAAACAATGGATGCCAAAACAACTTAACCGTAATAACCGGTTACTTAATTGAAATTTCTCCGTTCCTCGACCGGTCTAAGTCTTAGCTAAGCAACCACAATTAACTTTGAGCACATCTAACCAATGGCATGACCACCGGCGAGTGGCACCGGGTTTAGCTTATGGTAGCGATCCGTGTAAGCATAGTCGTGTTTCGCTTGGAGCATTGCGACTAGTCTTAGATACGGGGTTCCAATTTTTTAGTGACCACTAGTTACAGCAGCCCCATGGCTCGGTGACTTAAAACAAAATGAAGATACCGAGACATAAAGCTATGTGAGATAAACAAAAATTGGCATGCTTCATATCATTCAAATGTTATAATAGACATAGCAGTTGTTGGGGAGGAGATCACCATCTTACTCTAATGGACCCGTCCGGAGACAAAAATTCTGCTCGAGTCTCCAAGGCCTATAATCAATCGGATGATTAACACCCATAGCCTAAGGCATCCATTGTCAAAATTGAGTTAGGCAAGATCCAAATTGTGTTCGATCTAACTCTTCCATACCGCCAAATGATTAAATTTGGCACTATATTAATTCGAGTATCCGAAAATTACATATTTCGGACCGCTTTTTATTCGCAAAAAGCCCCCGTGATTATACTAATCACGTCGACTTAATCCTTATGACCGTTAGTTCATAACCGCACAATCAAGCCTTTAACGAAAATAAATCATGAATGTCAAGTTTATTGGCGGTAAAAACAGCCCAATAACTTTTCAGACCCCGAGCCCAGCTCGAGTACCTATAAAAGAGGCGAAGGGTCGACCTAGGTCAAACCCATTCCCGAAACTCCATACGCGCCCACACATCTCCTTGTTCTTCGGACATCGTGATCGCGTTCCTTCCTTCCCAAACTAACCAATCTCCAACTTCCCTTTTTCGATCTTCAAGATGGGCAAGAAGAAATCGGCCGCCAATCCTTCCTCCTCGTCATGCGTTCCTCGCGATCAACTTCCCTTCGTCGTCCAAGAATTGGGCGACAGCAAGATCACCGACGCATCTATCAATGAGATGGTTCTTGACGGGTTCCTTCCCCGCAACCCATTCTCAACCGGAGTGCCCCTACTCCTGGTCAAATTCCATGGGAAATAGACGACTCTCAACAGTTAGTATTTAAGTCTTTTTTCCTTCGTGGCCTCGATCTCCCTTGCTTGTTCTTTTTTCAAAGGTTTACTCTTCTTTTACGGATGGGAATTAGTGAATCGAATCCTAATTCCATCCTCCAAATAGCTTTTTTCATCCACCTTTGTGAGGCTTTTCTCGGAATCCGCCCTCACTTCAAACTTTTCCAGTACTTATTCCAAATCCGCCCGCTCCCCACTTCATCCAACCGCTCTGCAGTGGGAGGAGTAGGGATACAATGATGGAGTGCCGAAGAGTATTTCTCCTTGTCCCCGAACAAGAGCTTAGCCAATTGGAAGAATGAGTGGTTTATCTGCGAAAATCCTCAACCCGCTTGTAACAACCCTAACAACAAAAGTGCATTTCATGTCATTCATGACCATGTCATCATGTTGCAATTGTGAAGCAAATTAATTTTTTGTGTTAAGAATGCACATGAGATATCAATTTGACCTAAATTAAATTAAGTCTTTAATTTAATTTAACTTGCTTCATTTAAAAAGAGTGCAAAATTAATAAATTAATGTGTTTAAAAGCTTTTCCTGGTCAAGCATGTGATATCATGAATTTGGAACATTTTTCCAAATTTTTATCACTTTGGGGAAATAGCCAAACCAATTGATTTAAATTCAAAAACAGTTTTAAGTTTGAATTTTTTATCTCGAAAAATATTTATAATTTAAACTTTGACCAATAACGAAAAAGGTTCAAAATTCTTTTATCTTCCACCCTAATTTTTCGTGGAATTTTTAGAGGTCCGGAAAGATGTTTTCTGAATAGTTCTTTTGTCGTGGGCCTTTTTGCAAAATGGCCGAAGCCCCACCATCCAGTCTCTCTTCTTCCTCTCTCTCACAGCACTGCCTCGCCGCTCTGTAACAACCCTAACAAATCTAAGTGCATTTCATATCATTCATGAGCATGCCATCATGTTGCATTCGTGAACCTATTTAAATTTTTGTGTTAAGAAATGCACATAAAATATCAAGTTAACCTAAGTTAAATTAAGATTTTAAAAAGACAAATTAAATGCATGTAAATTATGGTGTTTAACATTTTCTATTGGTTAAACATAAAAGTAAAAGATTTATGGAGTTGCTACGAAATTATTTTTATTTTGTAAAGATGTCCACAAGAAATAATTAAGGCTTGTCTTTTTAATTTAAACCTGAATTTTTAATCTGAAAAATATTTGGAATTGGAACTAGGACCTAAATAGAAAAGTGTTTGAAATGTTTTCATTTACAACCCTGAATTTTTTCAGATTTTTCCGAGCTTGGGAAATAGGCTTTTCAATTAATTAGAAGCGAGGAGGGTGTTTTTGCAAAAATAGCAAAACAGGCCGGATGCCAATCTCCTCTTCCTCTCTCCCTCCCGCACCGCCTCTCCACCGCCGCGCCGGCAAGCTCCCGGCCGCGCGCCCTTCTCCTCCCGTGCCACGCGAGAGCTTCCCTACCGCCTCAACCCTTCGCCACCGGGATAAAGACCCAAGCCCGAATTGTCTTCTCCCCTCCAGCCTCTAGCTCTCTCACTCGAGCGCTCTCGTCGTCCGCCCCGTCTCGCGCCCCGCCACCTCCGGCCATCTCCGCGTGAGCCGCCACCCCCAAAAGATGTGCGTCCCTCTCGCTAACCCCGGGCGCAAGCCATTCCCCAAATAACCTCCCGAGCCGTGCGAATTTTGAAGATTGTCCGAATAACGTCGCCGGCGACCAACCTCGACTTTCCGTCGAAATTCTTCACACATGGTGCGTCCCATCGATTGATTCTTGCTCCTTATGCTCGCGCAATCTCTCGTATGCATCAATCCGAGCTTATGCTATTTCCTTTGGTCAATTTATTCGAGCTCGGGATAGTTTTTCCCCACATCAATTCCGGCCGGCCCGAGCTCCACGGTGACGACAAGGTGCCGGTCCTCCTCGTCGCTAACCCGTGCTACGACGGTCTTCTCCATGCTTCAATGAAGCTTCTCGAAGTTGTTTTACCAAAGTTTGTGAAACGTAGCGAGCTCACGAAGCCGCCGAAGCTTCCTCCGGACCATTGCTCGCCGCCGGTGTCTTTTCCGGCCACTCCTGTCACCGTGGACCCCACCCTCCGCTTCCCCGTGTCACGTAGAGTCTCCGGGGCCAAGCACTTAGCTTCCTCACCCCCTCCCGCGCCACTCCGGCGTGGCGCCGCTCCGCTCCGGCCGCCACCCACCATGGCCGGCGCCTCACCGCAGACCACACGGGCCTGGATTCCGTGTGGCCATGCAAGATCGAGTGTGGTCAACCCCGTGACCCATCGTGTGGCACTGAGAACCCTTATTAATTTTCTAAAATTAGTAGAAAATTCCAGGAAAATCGGAAAAATGCCAAACAAAGTTCATTAGACTCATAAAATTATTTCCTATTTAGTTATGTATTCAAATGATTATTTTGAGAAAGGATAATTTCATAGTTTAATTAATTGCATTCTTTTAATTAAGATAATCTATTATTTTATGTTAATTATTATTTGATTTTGAGAAATGAATTTCTTTAAATATTAGAGATATCTGCAGACAAAAGTTTTTATTAAGTTTGTTTTCCAAAATTAAACATAAACATCGTCATTTCATGTGATCCCAATTTAGTACTCTATGTGTTATTGCATATCATTGATTAATGATTAAATATTAATTAATGAACATGATTAATTGTTAATTAATGAACATGATTAGTTATAAATTGTTAATTATGAATTGATAAACATGATTAGTTATCAATTGTTAATTAATACATGATTAATTATTAATTGTTAATTGTTAATTACTGAACATAATTAATCATTAATTGTTAGTTGATGAACATGCTTAATAAAACCTTTGGATAATCATATCTTGTACATTCATGCATGCATGGTTGTGATTCGCGACGTATTGTTGGTCGACCTAGGTCCTGGCGTGATCAAAGTCCCGTCCGTGGTCGAGACAGAGACGGGAACGTCGAAGTCGACCAACGACACCGAGGACGCTAACCCCGACGTGAATCAAGGCAAGCCCGGTGCATCCCACCTATGATTTTAAAGTCTTTTCTTTTATCACGAGTAATGAGTCGTGATTGTGCATTTGGTTAGAGGAGTTGCTTGATACCCTAGATGCATGAGATAGGTTTCCATTTGTTTATGCTATACTTGGTACAGGTAGCTCAATAGAGTTCGATAAGCTGCTAAGCTTAAGTTATAGGGAATCGGTAGAAGACGAGTGGTGTCATACACTACTCGCGAGATATAGGATAATGACTGGTTCAATGTTTATACTAAGAAGAATGATAAGAGAAAGATGAGAGTGGAAGTGAAGATGTTAACAAAGCCGAGACCGGACGGGCCCCGTAGGCGAAAGGGCAAGACGGAGATGAGGTCTTGCAAGGTGGTAGCCCCGTCCGTGTCGCTCAAGGACCGTACCGTTGTCGGCTTAGTTGAACAAGTTTAAACGTACCGTACTACATGCTCGGTATCATGGGCCCGACAAGCTGATGTACCCTACCGCCCCGGAGATGTAGCGTAGCCGGCTCTCTTTTATCGGCTGTTAGTGAGAGGTTAATCTCACGGGAGGGAGATGGATCGGCCACGAGGGAAGTCGTGGAGTCGCCATACTCCCGGGGAGTTGAAAATGGCTAGTCTTCCGTCGGTGCTAGTGGGAAAAGTTGTCGTATACGACCGGTGTGGTGCGTATACATCGTGTAGTCGGGTTTTGCCAGCTGGTATAAATCGATTCGAATCGCTGTCCCTCGCAGTAATGAGTACCGCTTGTTTAGCTCGTCACATCGTAGATAATCAACTGGAAGATGAAAATGAGAGATGAAAGAAATAATGATCTATTCCGATCTTTTCTTGCAAACTTGTTTGCAATAGTTGTAGACTGCAAACACGGATGTTAAAGAACTTAATGTTGAGCTAAAACATTGAAAGTAAGGATCTATTATTAGTGCTTGTTTTCGTAAGAGAGTCAACCCCACGACCGGAAAGCCTTTGCATACTAGGCGTCGGCCTTAGCGTGCTCGTTGACGGGTCAGTCTTGCTGAGTATTAGAATACTCGGGGTTTGCTCGTTATGTTTTCAGGACATGAGTTGTGCTTCCACGACTTACACGGTAGCCTTCCGGACGAGAAGCGGTGTCCCGAGGGTGGTTCCCTCCAGCGGGAACGGATCCCGACGCCCGAGCGAGGAGGATCGTGATGTACGACAGGCTCAGTACATCACACTAGTGGTCTTTTGTCGTAAAGAGAATAAGTTTCGCTGCAAGAATCGTAATATTCTAAACTTCAGTAACGTTTTATGCTTCAGCTGTACAATGTTTGTATTTCGAAAATCTGGTTGTAGTATACCATGATGTATATATTCTGGCTTGTATGAGATGATAAACCGTTGTAACTTGCTTCGTCGAGTGTCCCCCCGTACCGCGTCCCGGGTATCCCGGAGGGGATGTCACATCGCCGAGCCACCGCAGCAGCTCCCGGCCGCGCGCCTCGTCATCCATGTGCCACGCAGCTGCTCCGCCTCCGGCTCACCCTTGCGGCCGGCTTGGATAATGCCCAGGCCGTGCTCACCGCTTCTCTCTCTCGGCTTTCCTCACACGGACGCCACCGCCACCCGCGCTTCCTCGGTCCACGCCGGCGAGCCGGCTCCGGCCGTCCCCGACGAGCTACCACCACCGGAAGTTCCGCAAGGCCTTGCTACACCACCCCATGACCGCCAATCACACTACTTCGCTCTAGCACCCGAGATCGAGGCCCTTTCCTCCATGTGCCGTCGCCACGGTTGGCCGCCGCCGCGACCCGAAATTCGCCTTTCTTGGTTAGTCATCTTGCTCGTTCTCTCTTCCCGTGTGTGCGCCACGATCTCATCTACCGCTCAATGCACTCACCCTCGAGGTTCCCGTGCGGGCACGATGCAATTTTGCTATTTTTCCCTAGCTCCGGGCGCCGCCGCCTCTACCTCCGCGGTGAGCTCCGGATTCGGCCATCCCCAAGATCAACCAACCGCGTGCCACTCTTGCCCATGTCCTGTTGAAGCTTCTAGTGCGTTTTCCCCGATTTCCACGCGCCACGGCGGGCTCCGCACGTCGCCGGAGCCGCACCCAACCCACCACTCGCCGCCGGCACCTCTCCGGCCAACCTCCGGCGCCGATGACCTCACTTGTGTTGTCCTCGCAGCACACCGATCATGTAGAGCGCCTCGCGTCGAGTTTTGGTCCAGGTCCGGCCAACTCGGCCACCGCGCCGCCGCCCTCCGGCCGTCGCGGGCATGGCCACACCGCGAGCCACACGGCCTAGATTCCGTGTGGCCATGCGGGATCCGGTGTGGCAAACTCGTGACCACCGTGTGGCACAAAACCTTTATTAATTTTCTAAAAATCGTAGAAAATTCAAGAAAAATCAGAAAAATATGAAACCAACTTTGTTGAAAATTATTTTCTATCCGATTATGTATTAAAATATCTATTTTGTGTATTTTAATTTCATAAGTATTAATTAGTTACATTCTTTACTTAATAAAAGCTATTATTTTATGCTAATTAAATACTTAATTTAAGAAAAGAATTTATTTAAATGAAGGAGATATCTGCAGACGAAAGTGTTTATGAAAAAGGTTTTTCAAAATTAAACATAAACACCGTCATTTCATGTGATCTTAATTAATACTTTATGTGTTATTTCATATCATTAATTAATTATTAATTATTAATTGTTAGTTAATGAACATGTTAATAAAATCTTGCACATTATGTGATATACCTAAATGCCTCACATGACATCTCAAGCACATTCATGCATGTTGTAATTTCCGAACTCATTAATCATCGTAGAGCACGAGGTCGCTATTGCATGTTGCCTTTTAGCATAGACCTTAATTATTCAGACATTGATCGTAGATGGCGTCATCGCATGGCATATCTTTCATGGTCATGCATGCATGTTAGTGACTCGCGACGTATCGTTAATTGTTGTAGCACGCGAGGTCGTCCGACGTAAGGGAAGGATCCCGAAGAGATGATCATGGAAGTCAACTACATCGAAGACCACGGGTTGTGAAGTCGTTCGACAAGCCGCCGAGGTGAATCAAGAAGGAGAGATCATCGGCGCTAACGCCGCATCGAGCGAACCTAACTACGCTGCGATTAAAGGCAAGCCCCGGTGCATCCCACCTATGATTTTAAAGTCTTTTCTTTATCACGAGTTAATGAGTTATGTTTGTGCACTAGGTTATAGGAGTTGCTTGACACCCTAGATGCATGAGTAGGACTCCTATGAGAGTGTTACCCTTATACCGGTACGGATAACTCGATAATCGCTAAGCTTATGTCATAAGGAAAACGGTAGAAGTTGAGTGGTGGCTACACTACTCGCGAGATATAGGATAATCACTAGTTCAATTATGCTAAGAGGGTTTATAAGTGAAAGTTGAAGTGGAAAATGAAGATAATAATAAAGCCGAGACCGGACGGGCCCCGTAGGAGAAAGGGCAAGCACATGTGCCTTACGAGGACATGGTTTGCAAGGTGGTAGCCCCGTCTCGTGTCGGTCAAGGACCGTACCGTTGTCGGCTTAGTTGAACAAGTTTGAACGTACCGTACTACATGCTCGGTGTAATGGGCCCGACAAGTCGATGTACCCTACCGCCCCGGAGATGTAGCGTAGCCAACTCTCTTTTATCGGCTGTTAGTGAGAGGTGAGTCTCACGAGAGGGAAATGGGTCGGCCACGAGGGAAGTCGTGGAGTCACCATATTCCGGGGAGTTTGGAAACGACTAGTCTTACGCAGTGCTAGCGGGAAAAGTTGTCGTATACGACTAGTGTGGTGCGTATACGTCGTGTAGTCGGGTTTTGCTAGCTGGTATAAATCGATTCGAATCGCTGTCCCTCGCAGTAATGAGTACCGCTTGTTTAGCTCGTCACATCGTAGTAATCAATCGGAAGATCAAGATGAGAGATGAAAGAACCGTTGATCGAAAAATGATCTTTTCTTGAAAACTTGATTGCAGTAGTTGTAAACTGCAAAACCTTGGTTTCTAATGAACTTAACTGGAGCTAAAACATTGAAAGTAAGGATCAACCCTTAGTGCTATTTTGGCAAGAGAGTCAACTCCACAGCCATAAAGCCTTTGCATACTAGGCGTCGGCCTTAGCGTGCCTGTTGACGGGTCGATCTTGCCGAGTATTAGAATACTCGGGGTTTGCTTGTTATGTTTTCGGGATCCGAGTCGCACTTCCCCGACTTATACGGTAGCTTCCGGAAGAAGAGCAGTGCCCCGAGGGTGGTTCTCTCCAATGGGAACGGATCCCGACGCCCGAGCGAGGAGGATCGTGATGTACGACGGGCTCGAGTACATCACGATAGACGTTTTGGTAGTCTTTTGTTGTAAAAAGAATAAGTTTCCGCTGCCGGACTTATAGTTGTTTCAACTTCGGTAATGTATTATGCTTCCGCTGTACAATGTTTGTATTTCGAAAACCTGGTTGTATTATACCATGATGTATATATTATGGCTTGTATGAGATGATGAACTGTTGTAACTCGCTTCGTCGAGTGTCCCCCTGTACCGACTCCTGGGTGTCCCGGAGGGGATGTCACACCGCTCTTCCTCCTTATAAAGCTAAGGTAGCTAAAGAACTCTCTTCTTGGAACTCCAAAGACATCGGAGAAGACCTCAAACAAGATGAAGAAGTGCTCGCGTTGCTAGCCAGCACCAAATATCCGAAGGAAGTTAAGGGTGTCACAGCCGAGACGGTGCTCTAGAGTTTCATCGTCCGGGAGTTCAATCACTCAAGAGACAAGCCTTCCCGGGATGGTCCTTCAACAAAAATAGAGCCAATCCAACCGACGGGACATCCCTTCCCGATTTGGAGCGATTGGGTAAACGCCTAAATAAGATGCTCCGGACCGGGTTTGATGAAGCAGGGTGCCAAAGGGTGGGTTTGGCGTTCAAGCACATCAAATCCCCGGGACTCTGTAAGTATTCCTCTTCTCCTTGAATACCGGTATTTTAATCATCACTATATCATTACTCATACGTTTTTTATCGAATGCAGAAAATGGATAACTATAGATTCCTAGGAAGAAGATTATGAAACAAACGCCGCTCCCACTCGCTGTTCGGACCGGTCCGCCTCCCCCACTCTTATTCAAGGGACTTCGGACCGGTCCATTCTGCCGTAGACCGGGCCAACTCCGAAAATCTCAAAGTCCGGGAAGGTTTGTTCAAGCCCCCAAGACAAGAAGATGCACAACGACACTCAACATAGGCAAACCGGCGGCAATCCTTGCTTCCGTGCCGGGAGATACCCGCACGGAAGCGTAGAAGCTTGAGGAGCGGCGTATGGAGCAAGAAGCCGTTGAAAGAGACCGTCAAGCTGGTCTAGCCGCGTTCGAGGCAGCCGCTGCTGGGCGATCTCACGGAGTTCCTCAATTAACGGATCTCTCGCCAACATCCCCAAGAGGTCTCGGTATGGCGTCCGGATCGGTTCTTCGGGGGTGCTACAGGAGGATCCATTCCTACGCCGCAAGTCCGACCAAGCAGCGAAAAGGAGCGCAAAAAGCTCGAGTGGGGATACCCAAGGTCCTCCAATAAAAAAGAGCAAGACTTCCTTCCGCTTCAAGAAAGCCACTTCGTAAGTTTTCACAACCGATCCGTTGTAACACTCGGTTAGTTTAACATTATTATTGCATCATTCCAATCTTTCAACTCATTTATTTTTCTTGTAGAATTCCTTCCAATCTTCAAGCCAGCATTGCTAGCTTGTTAAGAAATAAGCCCACTATCCCTGCCACAACTAGTGGCACAATACCAACTCCTACTCCTACGGCACCCGCACCGTAGGAATCTCCGAGACCAAGAGTGCAGCAAGCGCAAAGGAACTCCCTCGCTGCCTCGATCGAAGAATAGACCTCCAAAGCGGTCGAAGAGCGGGTTGTCACCGATGCCGATGTTAGTGACACAATCGTAAGTGACTTCTCGCCGCAAGCCACCTTGTTCCAGGCCGCGCCCGAACTCCCATTGGGGCCGGTCCGGATTGAAGAAATCCCCGCCGGACTAGGACTACTCGAAAAGCTCCGGGTGCACCAAGGCTCGCCAAGATGGTGGTGGGTGACGTGGAAATCGATAGCTCGAGCGGAGCCGGAAGTTCATGGCAACTACCGAGTGGGATTCCCTTCAAGAAGAGGAGGCCCTAAAGAACTTCTTCGAGTCCGGCCGGGTATATCTCCATCCCTTACCCGGTCTTTTCCTGGCTTCGTCATATTCCAATTTGTCTCTTAAATTTGCCTTCCTTCCACGTTCTTCCGAAAAACTCGAAGCTAAGAGCACAATCATTGCTCGTCTTGAAGAAGAGCTGCACCGGACTCAAGAGCAGCTAGTTGAGCTTGGATCTCGGACCGCCGGCTCGAAATCCCAGGAAGCGATTTGCTACGAAGAGAAGCAAATCTAATGAATACCCATCGCATGATGGAAGACCGCCGACAAATGATTGTCAAACTCCGGAAAGAAGTCCGAGTAAGCCTTAAACTTTAGCTTTAATTTCCTCACTTGATTTGTGATCCTTCCGACCGGTCTATCTTCTTTAGCACTTGAAAATCTTGTCGTCTGCTCACAAAAAGCCGAGGAAGTTCTCTCCGAAAAGGCGGCTACTCAAGAACACACTCTTTAGGAGGGCTCCGGGTTGAAGAGCAGCAAGCTGCTCGTATTAGTGAATTGGAGGGCGAACTCGCTGCCAAGGACAACATTCTCGGCCCGGGCCCTCCGTTCGAATAAAATGCTTGAAAATGACAATGCTCGCTCGAAGACCGAGCTAGTCGAAGCATTGGAAGCCACCAAAGCTGCGCAGATGGAGAAGGAAAGCGCTCCGAGGACTCGCGCATGAGTCTACCCGGCTTGCGCTCAAGGCAAAGGAACGCGAAATCCAGCGCCTATCGAAGAGCGAAGCCATGCTCGGAGGCTTCTAATGTCAACATCAAAGGCAGGTTCGTAGCTTTGGACATCGGGCACAAGCGTAAGTTTCTTCTCCCTAACTTGTTTAGAAAATACTTTATAATATCGGTCTGCACTTATGACTTTTCTTGTACTTCTTCTTGTTCTTCGAGCGTTTGCTGCAGGCGGTATGAGGACGCTTGAGTATCCGAACGGGGGTCAGCCCATTCATCGAGATGAACTGGACCTTGAAACTGCAATTTGGGATGTTCCCCGAAGGATCGAGTGCACTCCAAGATGATCGCCGCAGCGGGAGGAGGGGATGTCGCTGCGAGAATCCGGTCTTGGACTCCGGTCGAAGACTGCGATTTCCACTTCATCGGAGCGGGTGCCCATCCGGAGACTACCGAAGACCGGTTCAATGATTTGAGGATTCACTTATTGGCACCGTCATAGAACAAGTCGAAGATGTCCCCGTGGACCCGACCGGTGTTCCGCTAAACGAAGCCGCGACACTTCCCGCCCTTAACCAAGCTGCTTGAGACGCCGCCGCAGCCTTCGGACAAGCAACGAAGACGAATTCGAGGATCCGGATGCCGATCCGCTTTCTTCTCCCTCCAACTCGAAGGAACAATTGATGATAGATTGGCGGAAGCCCCCAAGACCGAAGATACTGGAGATTCCAGCGGTCCCGCTCGATAGATATTTATCATAGGACCAGTCTTTTTGTGTGCTAAACAATATGTTTTATCTTAGTACTTTTGTACTTTAATTGCTATCTTGTTAATTGTGATGAAGTTTCCTTTCTCTTTTCCATACTAGTCGACCGAGTTTACCATCTCATTCCTACCAGTCAAATTCTATATCTAAGCAATGATGGTTATTTCAGCTTAAACGAACTATGACAAAATACCGGCTCTAATTAGCACAGATCATAACTCATAGCGGTAGCTTATTTTAACAAAATCATGCAATATAGAAAAAATAACCAGTCTTAAGGTTTAAGATTACATAATATCATAGACTGCTCTTTTAAAATAGCAGCCTACGGACCAGTATTTCACAAGAGATGCTTAAAATTTCCCTTCCTAAATATACCAGTCAAGGCTAAAACGAAAATAAATAGTCTCACGTAATGCTATTAATACAGACAGCCCCCGACTTGACTAAATGATCGGTACTAGTATTTAGGAGTTTCATAGCTTCACGATTGCTCTTAATACAACAGCCCCTAACTCGATAAGTTAATTTAAAATTAAGATATGGAGGCGGACAAAAAACACAAACATATTCATACCGTAAATCAAGGATGCTTTATTATATCATCGAGAAAGTTACAAGAAAAATCTTTAAGTATAAAAACGACTGAAGTTGATCAATATTCCAAGAATTTGGAATTTCCTCCTCCTCCCGGGTCATAAGTCTATAAGTACCCGGTCCGGAAACCGATTTGACCACAAAAGGTCCTTCCCAGCACCGGTGACAACTTATGCATGTTTTTATTAGACTGGATCTTCCGAAGTACAAAATCTTCCACTTGAAATTCCTGCGTGCGCACATTGCGATCATGATACCGACGAAGCCCCCGATGATATTTAGCCGCTTGAATCAAAGCTTGGTTTCTTAATTCTTCAGCAGCGATCAACTCAATTGGACGTTGTTCATCATATTTCTCTTCATCGTAATACCGCACCCCGGTCGACACCATATTCACTTACGTAGGTAACATTGCTTCGGATCCGTAGACTAGGGAAAAAGGAGATTGCCCCGTAGCTCGACTAACATTCGTGCGCAATTCCCATAACACCCGGGGCAATTCTTTAACCCACTTTCCAGCATATGGTTTTAAGCAATCGAAAATTTTGGGCTTAAGACCGGTTAAAATCATACCATTGGCACGCTCAGCTTGTCCATTGCTCTGCGGATGTGAGACTAAAGCATAATGTATCTTGACTCCCAAACTATCGAGCATAATCCTTGAACAACTCCGAGGTGAACCGAGGCCCATTATCGGTGATTATGCAATGCGGAACGCCGGAACGGACAAAAATATTCTGTAAAAACTTGATCGCTTGAGCGGTGGTCGTGCTAGTGGCGACTTTAGCTTCAATACACTTCGAAAATTTGTCGATCGCCAAAAAAATATGAGTAAACCCTCCCGGCGCTTTCTTGAATGGTCCGACAATATCCAGCCCCCAAGTTGCAAAAGGCCAAGTCATTGGAATCATATGCAACTCATGAGCCGGAGTATGAGGTCATGTCGAGCAAAAAATTGGCATCCTTGGCAATTCTTAACTACCTTATGTGCATCATCTCGTAGTCGTAGGCCAATAAAAACCTTGTTGGAACACTTTCCCAACCGGAGTCTTCGACGAAGCGTGATTGCCACATATCCCCTTATGAATTTCTTCTAGCAGTTGAATGCCATCGAAATAGATACACACTTCATCAAGATGTTGACTCCACGTCGATAGAGTTCTCCTTCAATAATCAAGTAACTCCTTGCTCTAACTTCTAACCTTTGCCGCTCAACTTTGTCTTCCGGAGTTTTACCAGATCGCAAATATTCAAGGTATGGTGTACGCCAATCATAATCGATCATCATGACCTCGAGCAACTGCTCCACTTCTTCCGCTTGAATTCCATCTTGAAGCTCTTCGCGAACCTCATCGTCGTAAGACCGCCTTCCGGTCTTTTCTTAAAAAAAACTGCATTTGTGGTCTTTATTTCTATAATAGTAGCCTTGTGATCCATCTTAATAGATGGTTTATTTAAAACCTAAATAAATACACTAGGCGGTACTTCTCGTCTCGAAGACCCTAATCCGGCTAACTCATCTGCAGTAGAATTATTTCCACGCGAGTATATGAGAAAAGCGCAGACCATCAAACTTGTCTTCAAGCTTCCTCACCTCTTGGCGGTAAGCTACCATATGATCATCATGAGCATCCCATACTTTGTTAACTTGACTGATCACAAGCATTGAATCTCCATATATATCCAATCGCTTGACTCCTAGGGAAATAGCCACCCGAAGTCCATGGAGCAAAGCCTCATACTCGCAAGTATTGTTTGAAGCACGAAAATGCATCCGCAGTACGTATCTCAATGGTTCTTTTTGTGGAGTGAAAAGCACAACTCCAGCCCGCACGCCCGAAAGCTGTAGAGACCCATCAAATACATCTCCCAATATTCCAAATTCTAAATCGCCGGTGGCATTTGCGTCTCAAGCCATTCGAGTAATAAAATCAGCCAATGCCTCGTCATTGAATGGCCGTGCGATAAGAAAAAGTGATCTCATATCGGCCAAGTTCTATAGCCCACTTGGCCACCTACCCAATGGCTTCCCGATTACGCACTATATCCCCAATAGCGAACCCGGTATTGACCTCGATCGGATGTGCTTGAAAATAGTGCTTCACCTTCCGAGAAGTTATCACAACAACATATATCAACTTCGTAATCGAAGATATCGCACCCGCGACTCGTTAGGACTTCACTTACAAAGTATACTCGGATGTTAAACTAGTTGCGGATGTCCTTCCCCCTCGGATCAACCGTCAATACCGTACTCACAACATGAGTAGTTGCATATATGTATAACTGAATGGTTTCATCAGGTTCCGACGGTATTAAGACCGTCGGATTACTAAGATATCCCTTGAGTTGATCAAATGCGGCTTGCACCTCATCTGTCCACTCAAACTTATCCTGTTTCTTGAGCAGTTTAAAGAACAGGAGGCCCACGACTCCCGATCTTGAAATGAAACGGCTAAGAGCAGCCATACATCCAATCAACTTCACGTACATCCTTCAAACAACTTGGAGGTTTCATGTTAACGATTGTCCGGATCTTCTCCGGATTAGCTTCAATGCCACTCCACGACACCAAATATTCAAGCAATTTTCCGGAACGAACTTCAAATACACACTTACCAGGGTTGAGCTTCAAAGAAAAGTTCGCAGATATCGAAGGTCTCTGCCGAGGTTAGAGAGAAGATCTCCGACTTTCCGGGATTTAACCACTATATCATCAACATAAGCTTCTGCGTTCCTCCCAATTTGCGAATCCAGGACAGCGTTGCATGCCACACTAATAAGTAGCACCTGTATTTTTCAAACTGAACGACATTGTTATGTAGCAATATGCTCTAAAGGGGGTGATGAACGCGGTCTTAATCTGATCCTCGACCTTCAAGGGAATCGATGGTATCCAGAATAGGCATCAAGGAAATAAAGACGCTCGCAGCCAATAGTCAAATAAACAACTTGGTCGATCCGAGGCAGCGCGAAAGGGTCTTTGGGGCAAACCTTGTTAAGATCAGTATAATTAACGCACATTCTTAACTCTTTAGTATTCTTCTTTGGTACAAGAACCGGATTGGCAAGCCAATCTGGATGATACACCTTTCTAATAAACTTAGCTTCTAACAATCTAGTAATCTCTTTCTTGATCGCCTCCTTGCGGTCTTGGGCAAACCTCCGGAGCTTCTACTTGATCGGCTTCACGGAGGAGTCTAAAGAAAGCAGGCCTATTGCACCCATTAAAAATTCCCGTTTGGAAATGGGACGACATAGCAATGGATTTTGTTGTTGGATTACCTCTCACATCCAAGAAACATGATTCTATATGGTAATCGTCGATAGATTGACGAAATCAGCACACTTTATTCCAGTCCATACCACCTATAGTGCTAAAAAGTATGTTGAATTGTATATTGCCCGTGTGCTATGTTTGCACGGTGTGCCAAAGATTATTATTTCAGATCGAGGTCCGCAATTTGTTTCTCGATTTTGGGAACAATTGCATGCTAGTCTTGGTACTACCTTAATCCGAAGCTCGCATATCACCCACAAACCGACGGACAATCGGAAAGGTTGATTCTATATTTGGAGGATATGTTGAGAGCATGTGCTTTAACACAAAACAGAAATTAGGATGATCAATTGCCTTTCATTGAATTTTCCTACAACAATAGTTATCAAGAAAGCTCCGGAGTTACTCCCTTTGAGGCCTTGTACGGACATTCTTGCCATATGCCTTTAAATTGGTCCGAGTCGAGCGAAAGAACAATATTTGGTCCTGATCTTGTTGAGCAAGTCGAGGAAAAAGTGAGGGAAATAGAAGCTAATATGAAGGCTGCTCAATCTCGCCAAATAAGTTATGCAAATAAAAGGAGATGCCCGCTAGAATTCAAAGTAAATGATCATGTCTATCTCCGTGTCTCTCCGAATAAAGGTGTGTCACGTTTTGGCATAAGAGGAAAACTTGCTCCACGATATATTGGACCATATCCGATTGTGGAGAAGTTTAGCCCCGTGGCATACCGTTTGCAATTGTCGGAAAATTTGGAACATGTGCACAATGTGTTTCATGTATCTTAGCTCAAGAAATGTCTAAAACCACCCATCGATGTTGTCATCTCCGACACCGAGCAATTGCAAGAGGATCTCTCTTATCCCAAAACTCCCGTCCGAATTCTCGATCAAAAGGACCGTGTTACTCGCTACCGCACTATCACCTTTTATAAAGTGCAATGGAGTAACCATACCGAGGATGAGGCCACTTGGGAACAAGAGGAATTTCTGAACAACCATTTTCCCGAGTTCCTCGCTTCGCAATTGAGGTAACGCCGCACACCCCCTAAATCGCTATTTCACCGATTTTAATCTCGGGACGAGATTTCTTTAATGGGGAGGGCTGTGACATCCCGTGTCACAATTTGGCAAATGCACTGTGCTAAATATCAATTTGTATGTGCAGAACCTCATTAGAGTTAATCCCCACATAAAAGATAAACTAGGGTTTAATTAGCGTTTCATTTGGCTCAAACCCTAGCTCTCAAAAATCTTGGTGATCTTCTATGAAAGTACCTCCATGTTTTTACATAATCTGGTAGTACACATCAAAATAAGAATTTGAGACATTTTTATCAAATTTTTAGGTTGGCACATTATCCTAGATAAATCACCTAAGATCAGAAAACAACATCTATTCTTGAATTTTTATAAATTTTTGCAAGCCAAATCACAACTTTTGCCAATAACAAAAATTGTTCCTTATGTTATGCTGGACGTGTTCAAATTTTGGCATCTAAAAATATCTAGCAGAAATATTTATTTTGGAGCTAAAACAGTGGCACCGCACGGTGGCAAAATTGTAAATAAAAAGAACCTTGTTTGAACAGCAAGTGTACGGTGGCTAGGGCCACGCGGCAGCGAAGCTTCGCCGCCGGCGCCCATCCTGGGCAGGCACGCCGCCGTCCTTGCTCCCCGTGGCCTCCACACGCGTCAAGAATCGTTGAGTTGCGTTGGATCCACGCGAGAACGTCGGCCGTCGATGGCTATCGCCATTTTTCTCGCCATGGCCGCAGCTACCTGTCTTCCCTCCGCCTCCACCCTGCTCCGGTCTCCAGCAACCGCATTCACTCGCCCAGCTGCTCGTGAAGCTTGCCTCAACCCCAGCATCGCCCCAAGTCCCCCTGTCGCCAACGAGCCATCGAATCGAGCCTTCCCCGTTCCGCCCCGTCGTCCGCCATTCCCCAAATTAATCGGAGCGAGAGGTGAGCTCATGCTCGTCCGTCACTCCCGGAGGCTGCCCATGGTCCTCGCACAACTCTCTGCTCACTCCCAAACACTCCCATGCAGGATAATACCGGCAATCTCCGTTCTTCCGCACCGCCGGTCGTCACCACCGGCCACCTCTCCGACGAGCAACTACTTCCGGGCCTCGTCGTCCTCCTTCGACCGCACGCCAAGCTTCACCACTTCTAGGTGATGCTCTAGGCCCAAAGCCCCTCCCTTTTCGAGCACCATGGAGGACAAGCTCCGTGGCCGAAGGTCGGCTCTACCGCCAATCCCGCCGCGGGCGGTGCTCCGGTCACCTCCCACCGTCGGCACCCCCACCAATCGATTCGCCATGCAAATCCGTGCACGGGCGGCCAAGTGCGGCCCAAGCGCGCAGCCCTAGCCCAACGTCGGCGAGGGCGCCGTCCAACTCCGGCGAGCCCGTTGCGGGCCAACACTTACCAAAATTTTGAAATCGCGAGTGGCTAAAGCGTAATAACGAGTAAACTTTCAAGCAAATTAAAATTTGAATAACTTGCGGTAGAAATCTCGGATTTGGGCAAATAAGAACTTTTTGGAAACCGTGCATCATGTACTTTACAATGAACCAACTGGTCATATATGTTTATGTGGAAATAATAAAAGTTTGATGAACCTTAAGGTGCCATCACGTTAACAAGGCTTAACAAGATTGAATTTTGAAAAATGCGTAACTCTCTCTAGGTAGCTCGAAGTACTCGACTAGCTAATTGTTGGGAAGATTGAGAAGTGTACTTTGCCATGAATCCATTTACCAAGTACTTTCTGTGGTAAAAATGAAAGTTTCAAGTACTTTAAAGCTGCTGTCATGTTAAGGAAGCTTAACAACATTGAATTTTGGAAATTGCACAACTTTCTCTACAAAGATCAGCAACATGTAATTGAGCATTCTTTGGAATCCTTGGGAAGTGTACTTTACATGACTCTACTTGGTTTACCAAGGTTCTGTGGTGAAAAGTGGAGTTTTATGCAAGTTAAGAACGCATCACGTTAAGCACTAAAATGGCCATAAATAAAAGACTTGTAAATAAATCTTCACCAAATTTGGGCATTTCATTCCCACTGGCATGTTTCATCATATCATACGTTATTCGATGCATTTGGACATGTTCATGTTATTTTGGACATTAATGCTTAAGTAAGCTACGGTTGCCTTGTTTTTGCATAGGAGGAAAACCTTATATAAATTCATGTTGATATTCGCTTCTTGTGCTCAATCATAAAGTGGTCAAGATTATCATCGGGATCTGGTTTAGTAGTGTTATTATGCTTAATGGTCATGCATGAAATAATGTAGTGAAGTGTGCATGTCAAAATTTACCATGTAATAATTTTTGCTTAGCTCTTATCACCTTGGTTATCATTTCATGTATTTAATTACCATAGTAACCATGGCAGCACACATTCTTAGAAGGGCATTTCATATTATTCATGTACATTGTTCAACTTGCCGTGCTCTCTTTATTGCTAAAAATATATGCATGCTTTGTGTTGCATAAGTGTATGTTTCTTTTAATTAGAAGGTTATCCCCATGACATTTTCTATATAAATCATCATCACGAGAAATCATCTCATACCACATGAGCATGTTTATTTTATGCAAGCGTTTCATTAGATTTCGTTATTGAGAAAGTTCCATGAACTGAATATCTTTGTATTTGTTCATACTCACGCATCGCATTGCATTCATATAGGAACCCCGACCGAAGGCGAGAATCAAGAAGGGCAGCAAATTAAATTGAAACTCCTTTGAGTGTGCTAACTACGACCGGAACCAAGGCAAGCCCCGATGCATAATGCGGTTGTTTAGTTTTTGGTTTAAATTCACATATGTCTATGTTTATGTATTGTGCACTTATGTTTAGGAGTTGATCGCAACCCTAGTTGCATTATGTCCCTGGTTCCTATGGTTTGGTTAGGTATAATCCTTTTCCGATAGTATGCTATGCTTAATGGAGTCATCGGTAGCAACACCGAGTGGTTTGGAGACCACCCGGTCTAGGAATTCAAATATTGTTACTCTCACCTGATTAAATTGGAGAACGCACGGAGAAGTGCATGTGTAGGAGTGCGGTGACAAGGTTGGCCCTTGTTTGCCATAGCCCCGTGCGTGTGGATCGAGGACCGTTCGTTGTGACTCCACGAGCAAGTATTGAGTTGTGTACCAAATGTGTACCTTCGTATGGGAGTTGGTAAACCGATGTAGCTTGAGAGCCATAGTGTTGGACGGTCACTCCTCCCTTTGTGCAAAGTTTTGGTCACGGTGGATGCACGGGTTTGTGAGTAGACGGAGGGTGTGTTGTTTACCCTTGGACCCGACGCTATTGTGGTTGCATGCGGAACGCACACTCGGAGGGTGGACCCGTCTCATATCTATGGTGATCTCGTGAAAGGTGGTCATACGTGTTCTTAAATGATGCGTATGTACTGCATTTGGGTTTCTCCTGCAGGATGTAAATCGATGTATATCACCGTCCCTCGCGGTGATGAGTACCACTTGTCTCGAGCAGATTACATCGTAGTAACAAAGTGAATATGATGAATAAGCTCGCTGTTTTTGAAGAATTACTTCTTGTATTGCAACCATGTTTTGTTAGAAATGATCACTAAATTTGTATTCATGTTCCAACCCTTTTAAATTGGCTAAAACATGAAATTTCAGAACCATATAGGTGCTGTTTTTGGCATTTTCAGGAAGCTCGGTCAAGCCCCCGCATATTAGAGTAGGTTCTTAGAACCATTTTTGACGGGTGTCATCTTCATCATCGGTCAAGCTTCCAAACAAGGAGGTGTTGGTCGGTGTGAGTCCAATGGCAAGTGATGCAATGCCTCCTTTCTCTTCATCGGATTCCGACTCGGAGGAAGAGGATGATCCATCGTAGTTCCATTCTTGTCCAATGTGCGCTTCACCCCGACGGAACTTTCTATGCTTCTTGTACTTCTTGTCACCCTTCTTGTTTTGCTTGTTCTTGTAGTTCTCCGGACACTCCGCCATAAAGTGACCTTTGTCTCCACATATGTAGCACTTGTTTTTGACTTTCCTTAATTTGCTCTTGTCTTGATCATTCTTCTTGAAGCTTCTTTTTGACATGAGCTTGTTGAACCTTTTCACAAAGAGAGCCATATCATCATCACTATCATCATCGCTCTCCTCAACCACCTTCTTTTTCTTTTCTTATTCGGCATTGAGAGCCAAATCATTTTTGCTCCCACTAGCTCGTTCCTTGTCTCTAAGCAAAGCATTGATCCTATTGCCTTGATCAATTTGTTGTTTTTGGGATAGCACTTTCCCAATCACATCATCGGTGGTGAAGTATCTAAAGCCATCTCGTATCTCTTATGTTGGTCACTATGTTGGTATCCCATGATTGCAAGGTTTGTAGCAACCTTCTATTGACATCCAAATCCGGCACTCTTTCTCCAAGTGCCCTCCTCTTGTTCACTATCCTCATCATCCTTTCATGTGCTTTCTTTGGTCCTTCTTCCGACCTCATGACAAAATAGTTGAACTCTTCTCTAAGCCCTTCTATCTTAGACTCCTTTATACTATCAATGCCCTCATGAACCATTTCAAGCTTCAACCAAATTTGATGAGCGTCTTCCAATCCGGCTGTGACATCCCATGTCACGATTATGGCTAATCACGTGGTTAGTACCCTAATCACAGCACTAATGGGGTACTAATGTTAATCACCCGACCAGGAAAAAGAAAAGAAGAAAAATAAAAAGAGAAAAAGGAAAAACCCAAACTAAACCCTAGCCCTAACCCAACCCATAAGAGAAGTGCAAAAATTATAAAAACACTACCCACATATTTTTGCACCACTGGATTGCTCATGTAAAAAGATGAATTTACGACATTTTTACAAAATTTTTGAACAAAGTTTTAAATGCCCAAAAATTCAAATTCAAATCTGAAACACTGTTGTTTGTGAATTTTGTATAAATTTTTGGAAGCAATTTTGGAACTTCAAACTTTAAGATGAAAATTAGAGCACATCGCACTGAAGATCTACATATTTTTATTTCTAAATTTGGAGCACCAAAAGTACGAATTTTACTCAAACTTTCAAACCACAGATTCGAAGTTTGAAAAACCAAACCGAGCTCTTTGCCCGGTGGGCAATGGCGGCACCGCCCGCCGGTCCGGCGCCACTGCGGCCGCCCCGCGCGTGCCCTGCCCCGTCAAATCACCACGCAAGCCCCTGCCACCTTCCCAACCGCCCCTGTACCCGCCGGCCAACAGGAGCGGCCGGAATTGAAGGCGAACGCGCCCCGCCGCGACCGCCCCTGCACCGCCCTGCCTCTCCCCCATAGAAAAACTCCGCACGGGAGCCAAGGCCCAATCTAGAGCACCCCAATCATTGCCTCTACTCCCTCCGCTCCTCGCTGCACCACTGCTCCGCCCTCTGCCCCTTCACCGACGTTCAATTCGGAGGAAAACGCCGCCGCCGCCGGACCGACCGCCATGGCCGCCCCCGCTAAATCCTTCGTCTAGGTGAGCGCGCATGCCCCGATTCGTGGCCGGGACGACGCGCAAGGTTGCCCTCTAGCCCCCCTTGACCCACTTTCTCTACCCCACAGGTGCTTCGCCGGAAATTCGAAGGAGAAAAGGGCCCCGTCGCCGGCCACCCGCACCCCTCCGTCGAGCCCCTACTTCGGCCCTCCTCGTCGCCGCCCGACCACACGCCGACGACCCTCACCTCCAGGTGATGCTCACGGGCCTTTCCCTCCCCCTCTCGCTCCTCGAGCCGCGCGCACGCCACGGCCGAACCTCCGCGGTGCTCTGCCGCTCGCCGCGCCGCCCCTCCGGCCGCCGTTGGGCCCCGCGGTCCTCACCCACGAACTCCCCGTCGCACCGGCTCCCTCCCGGCCCGAGCGCGGCCCATGCGCTGCCCTAGAACGCCGCCGCGGCGAACCTCGCCGGCGCCGACCACCGCACGCCGGAGCCCGCGCCGCCCTCGTTTTAAATTTGCCCTAGTGGCAATCTTGTAAATAGACCCGAACTCTGTTTAAGTTTGAAAAATTCATATCTGGCGTTTGAAATGTCCAAAATTTACAAACTAAAATGTTTTGGAAACTAGAAGACCTGTACTTTCATAAAAGCAACATGAACTCATCAGATCTGGTCATTCTCATATTTTTACAAAAATGACAAAAGGCAACCCCTGAAAACTTAACTAGGCCATAACTTTAAAAATATAAATCCAAAAGTATTGCCACTTGGCCAAAATCTTCATCCAGGCACACATGAATTTTTGGCACTGGAATATCGGCATTTCATCTCATATTTTTCAAGTTATTGCATTTCTTACATTCTCTGTATTTAATTCTTAATTAAATCCCTGTAAATTATTTTTGCATGAAACTTGGTAATTAATTCCCTCTTAGTACTGTTCATGTGTAGAAAAGTCCATGTTAATTTTTGAGCTTGTTTAATAATTAATTTAACAAACCCTAGATCTAAATTCCAAAAGGGCTATTTTCAGCAGATGTATAAATAGTTTTATGTTTCCAAAAATTATGTTTCTGCATGGTTATGTAATTATCACTGTTCACCATGTCCCCTAGCACTTCATGGCAGATTTAGTCAAAAGATTGCATGTATTTCACGTATGCGTTAATTTTTGAGATCGAATTCCTATTTAAAGTGAAATCGTCATCGCATGTGATGTTAAACACTTAAGCTAAGTTTCTTCGAGTTGTATTTCAAGAACTTGCTAAATCTTAGGGCTGAACCTACAAGAGGCACAACACCCATGTTCATGTTTAAATCCTTACTCATGTGTTAGTAGGATTATGCTTGCTCATATGATTCGATTCCTTAAAAGAAAACAAGAGGCATGTTTATGGTTGCTAGGGTTTGAGCAAACAAAACTTTTGATTAACATATGCATATGCACCCATACCAAACAGCACATATGCATTACCATTATCGTTGACCTTGTATTCATGTTACTTATGCATTGCATTTCATCCTCTAGGTGACGACGCCGAATTGAGCCCGCCGGAAGAGACATTTGCAACGCTCAACGCTTGTGAGGCTAGTGCTAACTTCGATCACTCTCAAGGCAAGCCCCGGTGCATTCCTATTATTTTGAAAAGTCTTTCTTTATCACTCTATTAAGGATGATGAATGTGCATTTAAGTTTATAGGCGTTGATTGGAAATCCACATGCATAAATTCCTATATGTCCTATGTCGCTTATGTGTCATATCCTCGTTTAGAATTGCTATGCTATGTTTACGGAGTCAACGATAGATTGGGGATCTCACTCATGGCTTTGATTAAATGTGAACATGATGAATGTGGTTAAAATTGAGAACACCCCATTGTGGCTCCGCGAACAAGTTTGAGTTGTGTACCACTTGCATACCTTTCTTATGGGGATTGGTAAACCTATGTAGCTTGCAAGTTGTAAAGTGAGCCGGATATCTCACCGACCCGGAGGTGATGTGTTTGGCACGGTGGTTGCACGGGTTGAGGACCGTTGGAGAGTACATGGGTTAAGCCTTGGGCGCGTTGTTGAACGGTCGCAAGGGGGACGTGTACTCGGGGTCGGTGGCCCCGTGTTTTACTTTACGATGAACTCGCGAACGGTGGCCATACGTGTTCTTAAATGATGCGTATGTCGTGCATTTGGGTTCTTTCCTGCAGGATTAATAATTTGATAATTATCGCCGTTTCCTCTCGGTTAATGAGTACCACTTGTTTCGAGCAGTTTACAATGTGTAGTAAAGAAGAGATGGTGAAGAGCTTGTTGTTTTATATTGATATTAAATTGTATTGCAAACTCTTGTATTGTTAGCATGCTCACTAAAGTTTCTTTTATGCAACAACCCTATTAATTTGGCTAAGTAATAAAATTGCCAACCTAATTAGCATAGGTGCTATTTATGCAAAAAGGCCAAGTTAAACCGGTCAAGCCCCATGCATCTAGGAGTCGGTCTTAGATGACCAATTTGATGGGTAAGACTTGCGGAGTATGTTAGATACTCGGGCTTTGCCACTACATGTTGTTTTACGGGTTTCCCGCAAGCCGGGTTTTGTGATTGTTGTGGTAAGGTGGTTTGGGACGGAGAAGAGCCCAAAGAGTGGACCATTGAATGGGTCCCTAACTCTCCGACCCATGATGAGTGAGCCATGGCCTAGGCCGGCATGGTTCATTTAAGTTATCTATGTATCGTCGAGTTGTGTATTTCGCTTCGCACTTTAATTCGAACAAAGATCATGGTTATGTAAGACTTTTACTCGAACCTAATGTATCCTTTATCCGAACCCTATGTTGTAATCAAGACTTAATTATGTAACCTTGCAAATCGTGTATGTTTGTTAATGTGATGCTATGTATGGTTGCTTCGTCAATCATCTCCCAAGGCGATCCGTACCACACTTAACTATCTTTCGGGATAGGGGTGTGACACCGGCTATCTTGTCATACTCCCCGGGCTTAGTGCGGATACAAGAGCACATGCCGCCGTCACATTTCACCTTACATTGAACATGTCTCGTGCGGTTGGTTTGCTTCTACATTCTCACAAAAATCCATTTTGAGTGACATTTCTCACATTTTGATGCATGGAATCCAAGTGTAGGAGCATATTTGTTTTCCAATGATCAAAGTATTGACCAGCGAAATAGGAAAGTCTTCCTGGAGCCCGGTCCAATGTGCTCATCCTTTGGATCACTATAGGTGTAGGGCATTTTGTTGCATTGCTTGGGCACATCTCCATCCTTATCACCTTCCTTATCCGATAAACCGTCATCACCTACTTCAACGGGATCTGTCACCACCTACTTCAACGGGTGATTTTGGTGGAACTTCACTACTAGTGGTTGCATCTTTGTCTTCCTTTTTGTTTGTCATCTTTAATCTTCAAGGGGTGAGGCTTCAACGAAGATACCCGCTCCGATACCAATTGAAAGTCGCCTAGAGGGGGGGGTGAATAGGCGATCCTAAAAATTTCTCGCGGAATAAGACTAAGACGAAAATGTCAAATACCGGAACTTCGTGTACGGTACCGGAACTTCCGATGCAGGGTGAAAATTGCGGAATAAAGCCCTACACAATTCTAGTGATTTGCAAGAAGGAAAGACACATCCCTATGCAATTCTATGAATTTAAGCGCACAAAGGAAAACTAACAGTGCAACCTAACAAAGTAAACAACAACGCGCTTAATTAAAAAGGGAGAGCACACAAGACACGGATTTTTCACCGAAGTTCAAGTCCACCTATGACTCTACGTCTCTATTGAGAAAGTCCACCAAGGACCGGGTTTCTTTAAACCCTATTTCTCGCTCAAGTCACCACCAAGGTTGAGCTTGAGTTTTCCACTATCAATGCCCCTTTCGGGACGGGTAATATAAACTACTCGGGCGTCACCACACAAGTTGGGAGCTCGACGAGCACGCCTAGCCGTCTAGGAGCTCAAAGCTCCAAGAGTAACAAATCCAAATCGCAAGCTTGACAGGAGTCAAGATACTCAAGAATGGAATCAAGTCTCTCAATCTCTTGCTAAAAAGCTCTCACTCGAATCCTAGCTCAAGGATGGAATTTTTGCTTTTGAAGAGGATTTGGAGTGAGTGGAGTGTGGCTCAAATGTGTTGTTGTTCAAAATGTGCAAGAGAGGGTGAGTGAGGGGTGGATCGTGGCTTATATACCACAGCTCCAAAAGAGCCGTTGGCCGGTCCGAACGACCCGCACCGGAACTTCCGATAGGGTATTGGAACTTCGGTATGGTCGGATTTAGGGTTAGATCTGGATTTTTGGGCCGCACCCGAACTTCGGTATGGTCGGATTTAGGGTTAAATCTGGATTTTCGGGCCGCACCGGAACTTCCGGTACGTAGGTTTAGGGTTTGAAGAAGGGGCCGCACCGGAGCTTCCGGTGTCCTATCGGAACTTCCGGTATGACATTCCACGAGTTCAAAACTCTTTGAGTGCCTATCGGAACTTCCGGTACCGTGGACCGGAACTACCGGTATGGTATTCCGGAGAGTCTAGAACTCTCTCGAGTGCCTACCGGAACTTCCGGTACTAGGGACCGGACCTTCCGGTTTGGCATTCTAGAGAGCTCAAAACTCTATGAGTGCCTACCGGAACTTCCGGTACTGGGGAGCAGAACTTCCGGTATGGCATTCCGGAGAGCCCAAAACTCTCTCGAGTGCCTACCGAAACTTCCGGTACCGGGGACCGGAACTTCCGGTGGGTCCCGAAAGAATAGGCTTGGGATGGTTTTTCTTGGATTTTGTGAGCATCTTCATTCTTTACCAAGATTGTGATTTGCATCCCTCTTTATAGTAAGACATCTCTATGACTCAAAGCAAAGATAAAACAAGAAGCTCAAGCTTTGAGATAGATCTTATCCATTTCCCACTTTGTCATTTTGTCCATTTATTTTCTTCTTTTTGATCAAACTTGCTATGCTTTTATGTTCTTTGGATGTTCACTACACATATTCTCATGAAAACATTAGTCCAAACTTAATTGTATTGATACCAATCATCCGAAATAAAATGAGGGCCCTAGATGCAATTACAATCAACCCCTTTTTGGTGATTGATGCCAATACAATCAAATTTCTAAAAAGATAGGTCAAAAAGCTCAACAAGCACGGATAAAAGGCGAGCTCCCCTTAATATGTGCATGAAATTGAATTTCAAGAATTGGCCTTTACACTACCAAATGCACATTTTGAATTATCAACATGAAGAGCTCCCCCTTTATCTATGCATCCATGTCATGAGTAAACAGGAAACAAGAAACATTCATTATGACATTTCATCTTCACACAAATGCAACTAAAAAGGGAAGACAACAATACACCATATCAAGACATAAAGCATCACATAGATAAATAAACCAAGTCTTAACATTACAAGCATCCATTGTTCAAACATAACGGTTGTCCATCACAAGATAAAAGAACGACAAAGAAAGATAGAAATTTCTTCTCTCCCTTTGGCAACAAGTCACCAAAAAGAGAAAAGCACGGTGACGCCCACAAGAATCACTCATCATCATCATCGTTGTCGTCTTCTTCCTCCTCGCCATCGCTCTCGTCATCACCATCATGACTTGTCGCGCCCTTGCCCTTCTCCCGAGGTGGAATCTGCATGGTGTAGCGGGGAGTGGAGGTCGTGGCTACCGGGATATCCTCCACACTCGTCATCCTCAACACTCTCCGTCGCACTACCCTTGGCATCCCGTGCCGTCGTCTCGTGCTGCTACTCCGACGGCTTGCCGATAAGGAGCCCAAGGATCCTCCCACCGCCGTGGCACAATCGGAGCAAACTCCAAGGGAGGAGGAGGAGGCTGCTGCCGCTGCTGAGCAATGTGAGCAAGATACCTTTGATGACCTTCATTTATGCGCCGCTGCTCCATCCTCATCTCATAGGTATCCTCACCGTTTGCCTTGCACATGCAAAAGATCTTTTTGAGGACCGAGCTAACAAATCCGGACTTACTCGCGAGTCCGGTGAAAGGAGGGACCGGGAGCGTCCCTAGCTGCCCGAGCCGAGGGGGAGGAGGTGGAGGAGCTGCCCGGCTCACTAGAGATCCTCGAGGAGTGGGGAGAAGAGGGAACTTCTTGGGACGAAGTCCTGGATGCTCCTTGTCATGGATGAAGGTAATTCTTGTGACATGCTCAATCATCTTCATGATAAAAGGAGAGAAGGGAAGGCTGGCCTTGTGAGTGTAGGAGTGATTGATGATGGAGGTCCGGATGTGCTCAAAAACACGAAAGGCTCAGCTCTAAAATGCATAGCACACAGGAGAGTCTTGGCGAGTAGCAAGCAAAGAGGATGCATCCCCTATCTTAGGATCCAAGGTCCACTCGAACATGTTGTTCGGGACACGGTAGTAGGGGTGCAATCCAAAGTGAATCCCAATAATCATCCCCTTTTGCTGGTCATAGCGGTTGTCATACATGAAGTCCAAGGCTGCATCATCTCGGTGGGTCAAACACATTGATGTTGTCCTTAATAGCATCCTCATGACCGAAACCAAGAACCTCGGCAAACTCGAAGCATAGGTGATCTGAAATCTATTTCCATCAAGCATCCAAGTGCATGATGGAATCCTCCCGAGAGTCCTCATTGAACTCAAGCCGGAGGGTGGCATAGAACCGAACCACCAGCTTGGTATTCCACCCATGCTCAAGTCCCATGATGTCCACCAAATCTCTCTTGGCACACTCGGATTTGATTTGATTGAACACGGGATCGTTCCGGCGATCCATCCATTCCCACTTGATCCACTTCATCTCGGTGGTCTTATTCTTTAGTTTCAAGCACCTCCTTGTACCACTCAGCTTGGGTGTGATACCAAAACCTCACATCACCCACACCCCTTTCCTTTGGCTTTATCCAAGGGCACTTGCTCCTGTACTTCCGCACCTCATCCCGGTAAAAGGTACATTGTACCCAAGCACTCGTCACCCACAGTGGGAGCCCTCAACTCATAATTCACATGCTCCCGCAAAGTCCGGGCCATAGGGAGAAACAATCATCCCTGCCCACATTACCACCATGCTCCTCATCCTCTTCTTCCTCGCTTGAAACCGGTGGGGGAGAGGGTCTTCTTGATGTCCCTTTCCCTTTGCCCTTGCCCTTGCCTTTTCATTTTCCAAGTCCAACGCCACGGGAGGAGGACCGAGGACCAGCTCCGGTGGCTTGCCTTTTGGCAAGGCGAGGGTTCGGCACCTCATAGTCCGAGTCCGGGTCCGAGTCGGTGTAGCTTTGAGGTGGGCGCTTGGTGACCGTTTCCTTCCTGTCACACCCCTATCCCGAAAGATAGTTAAGTGGGGTACGGATCGCCTTGGGAGATGATTGACGAAGCAACCATACATAGCATCACATTAACAAACATACACGATTTGCAAGGTTACATAATTAAGTCTTGATTACAACATAGAGTTCAAATAAAAGATACATTAGGTTCGAATAAAAGTCTTACATAACCATGATCTTTGTTCGAAATAAAGTGCGGAAGCGAAAATACATAACTCGACGGTACATAGATAACTTAGAAGGAACCATGCCGGCCTAGGCCACGGCTCACTCATCATGGGTCGGAGAGCTAGGAACCCATTCAATGGTCCACTCTTTGGGCTCTTCTCCATCCCACACAACCTTACCACAACAATCGCAAAACCCGGCTTGCGGGAAACCTGTGAATACACATGGAGTGGCAAAGCCCGAGTATCTAGCATACTCCGCAAGTCTTACCCGTCAAATTGGCCATCTAAGACCGACTCCTAGATGCATGGGGCTTGACCGGTTTAACTTGGCATTTTGCATAAATAGCACCTATGCTACTTAGGTTGGAACTTTTATTGCTTAGCCAAATTAACGAGGTTGTTGCATAAAAGGAACTTTAGTGAGCATACTAACAATACAAGAATTTGCAATACAAATTTATATCAAATATAAAACAGCGAGCTATTCATCATCTCTTCTTTACTACACATTGCGAACTGCTCGAATCAAGTGGCACTCATTAACCGAGAGGAAACGGCGATAATTATCGAATTATTAATCCTGCAGGAAAGACCCAAATGCACGACATACGCATCATTTAAGAACACGTATGGCCACCGTTCACGAGTTCATCATAAAGTAAAACACGTCCCCCTTGCGACCGTTCAACAACGCGCCCAAGGCTTAACCCGTGTACTCTCCAACGGTCCTCAACCCGCGCAACCACCGTGCCATACACATCACCTCCGGGTCGGTGAGATATCCGGCTCACTTTACAACTTACAAGCTACATAGGTTTACCAATCCCCATAAGAAAGGTATGCAAGTGGTACACAACTCAAACTTGTTCGCGGAGCCACAATGGGGTGTTCTCAATTTTAATCAAGTTCATCACGTTCAAATTTAATCATAAGCCATAAGTGAGATTCCCATTCTATCGTTGACTCCATAAGCATAGCATAGCATTTCTAACGAGGATACGACACACAAGCGACATAGGACATATAGGAATTTTATGCACGTGGATTTCCAATCAACTCCTAGAACTTAAATGCACAATCATCATCCTTAAAAGAGTGATAAAGAAAGACATTTCAAAATAATAGGAATGCACCGGGGCTTGCCTTGAGAGTGATCGAAGTTAGCACTAGCCTCACAAGCGTTGAGTGTTGCAACCGTCTCTTCCGGCGGGATCAATTCGGCGTCATCACCTAGAAGATGAAATGCAATGCATAAGTAACATGAATACAAGGTCGATGATGATGGCAATGCATACGTGCTGTTTTTGTAAGGATGCTCATGAATGAGTTAACCAAAAGCTTTGTTTAATTAAACCCTAGCAAGCATGAATATAACTCTTGTTCTCTATAAGAAAATTAATTACATGAACAAGCATAACCCTACTAATACATGAGCAAGGACTTAAGACATGGACATGAGTGCTGTGATTTAGGTAGGTCCAGCTCTAATGATTAGCAAGTTTTAAAATGCGATTCGAAGAAACTTAGGCTTAAGGGTTTGGCATCACATGCGATGACGATCGCCTTTTAGAACGAGAATTGGACTTTGAAATTAACACATACGTGAAATGCATGCAACCTTTTTACTAATCCTACCATGAAGTGCTAGGGAACATGGTGAATAGTGGAAATTACATAAACATGCAGAAATGCAATTTTGTGAAACATAAAACCTATTATACATGTGCTGAAATTACCCTTTTATGGAAATAGATCTAGGGTTTGCAAAAATAATTATTTATCATGCTCAAAAATTAACATGGACTTTTCTACACATGCACAGTACTAGGAGGGAATTAATTACCAAGTTTCATGCAACAGTAATTTATACAGATTTAATTAAAAATTAAATACAGAGAATGCAAGAAATGCAATAACTTGAAAAATATGCAATGAAATGCAGATCTTCTAGTGCCAAAAATTCATGTAGGCTTGGGTGAAGGTTTTGGCCAAGTGGCATCCCTTTTAGATTTATAGTTTTAAAGTTATGGCTTAGTTAAGTTTTCAGGGGTTGACTTTTGTCATTTTTGTAAAATTATGAAAACATGCAAATCTGACATGCTCATGTTACTTTTATGAAAGTACAGGTCTTCTAGTTTCCAAAACATTTTAGTTTGTAATTTTTGGACCTTTCAAACGCGAGATATGAATTTTTTCAAACTTGAATGAAGTTCGGATCTATTTACGAGATTGTCACTAGGGCAAATTTAAAAAGGGCGGCGCGGGCTCCGACGAGCGGCGGCCGGCGCCGGCGAGCTCGGGCGCGGGGCGCTACGCCGCAGCTCATACCCTGAGCTTTGGGGAAAAACTTGCGCGTGGTGCGGGGAACACGCCGGTGGGGTCCACGGGACCCCGCGACGACCGGAGGCGGGCCGCGGCGAGCGGCGGCGCCCGCGGGGACTCCGGCGGCGACGTGCGCTCAGCGCAGGGGGAGAGAGGAGGAGGGGGCTGGTCCGGGAGCACCACCTGAGCACGGGGAGTCGCGGCGTGGGCTCGGGCGGCGTCGAGGCGGACCGTGGCGACGGCTCGACGGAGAGGGTGACGGAGCAGGGCGACGGCGCTGCGGTGATTTTCTCCAATTCTCGGCGACTCGCTGCACGGGAAGGGGAGTGCGTCGGTGGGGAGCTGCAAGAGAACCTTGTGCGCGATTTGGCGAAGAGAGATGGGCGGCGCAGCTTGCCCAGGCGACGCGCGACGCGGAGGCGGCCATGGCGGTCGCGGCGGGCGGCGGCGGCGCTCTCGTCGATTCGCGCGCGGCGAGGGGAAAAGGGGCGAGGCAGCGGTGCAAAAGGAGCAGAAGAAGGTGGGGAAGCGATTTGTGGCGAAGTTGAGATGCAACTTTGGCTCCTGTGCCGTTTTCTAGGCGAGAGGAGGACGGGCGGCGGATGCGGTCGCGGCAGGGGGGTTTCGCCTTCAATTCCGGCCGCTCCTGTTGGCCAAGCTTCACCACTTCTAGGAGATGCTCTAGGCCCAAAGCCCCTCCCTTTTCGAGCACCATGGAGGACAAGCTCCATGGCCGAAGGTCGGCCCTACCGCCAATCCCGCCGCGGGCGGTGCTCCGGTCACCTCCCACCGTCGGCACCCCCACCAATCGATTCGCCATGCAAATCCGTGCACAGGCGGCCATGTGCGGCCCAAGCGCGCAGCCCTAGCCCAATGCCGGCGAGGGCGCCGTCCAACTCCGGCGAGCCCGTTGCGGGCCAACACTTACCAAAATTTTGAAATCGCAGTGGCTAAAGCGTAATAACGAGTAAACTTTCAAGCAAATTAAAATTTGAATAACTTGCGGTAGAATTCTCGGATTTGGGCAAATAAGAACTTTTTGGAAACCTTGCATCATGTACTTTACAATGAACCAACTGGTCATATATGTTTATGTGGAAATAATAAAAGTTTGATGAACCTTAAGGTGCCATCACGTTAACAAGGCTTAACAAGATTGAATTTTGAAAAATGCGTAACTCTCTCTAGGTAGCTCGAAGTACTCGACTAGCTAATTGTTGGGAAGATTGAGAAGTGTACTTTGACATGAATCCATTTACCAAGTACTTTCTGTGGTAAAAATGAAAGTTTCAAGTACTTTAAACTGCTGTCATGTTAAGGAAGCTTAACAACATTGAATTTTGGAAATTGCACAACTTTCTCTACAAAGATCAGCAACATGTAATTGAGCATTCTTTGGAATCCTTGGGAAGTGTACTTTACATGACTCTACTTGGTTTACCAAGGTTCTGTGGTGAAAAGTGGAGTTTTATGCAAGTTAAGAACGCATCACGTTAAGCACTAAAATGGCCATAAATAAAAGACTTGTAAATAAATCTTCACCAAATTTGGGCATTTCATTCCCACTGGCATGTTTCATCATATCATACGTTATTCTGATGCATTTGGACATGTTCATGTTATTTTGGACATTAATGCTTAAGTAAGCTACAGTTGCCTTGTTTTTGCATAGGAGGAAGACCTTATATAAATTCATGTTGATATTCGCTTCTTGTGCTCAATCATAAAGTGGTCAAGATTATCATCGGGATCTGGTTTAGTAGTGTTATTATGCTTAATGGTCATGCATGAAATAATGTAGTGAAGTGTCCATGTCAAAATTTACCATGTAATAATTTTTGCTTAGCTCTTATCACCTTGGTTATCATTTCATGTATTTAATTACCATAGTAACCATGGCAGCACACATTCTTAGAAGGGCATTTCATATTATTCATGTACATTGTTCAACTTGCCGTGCTCTCTTTATTGCTAAAAATATATGCATGCTTTGTGTTGCATAAGTGTATGTTTCTTTTAATTAGAAGGTTATCCCCATGACATTTTCTATATAAATCATCATCACGAGAAATCATCTCATACCACATGAGCATGTTTATTTTATGCAAGCGTTTCATTAGATTTCGTTATTGAGAAAGTTCCATGAACTGAATATCTTTGTATTCGCTCATACTCACGCATCGCATTGCATTCATATAGGAACCCCGACCGAAGGCGAGAATCAAGAAGGGCAGCAAATTAAATCGAAACTCCTTTGAGTGTGCTAACTACGACCGGAACCAAGGCAAGCCCCGATGCATAATGCGGTTGTTTAGTTTTTGGTTTAAATTCACATATGTCTATGTTTATGTATTGTGCACTTATGTTTAGGAGTTGATCGCAACCCTAGTTGCATTATGTCCCTGGTTCCTATGGTTTGGTTAGGTATAATCCTTTTCCGATAGTATGCTATGCTTAATGGAGTCATCGGTAGCAACATCGAGTGGTTTGGAGACCACCCGGTCTAGGAATTCAAATATTGTTACTCTCACATGATTAAATTGGAGAACGCACGGAGAAGTGCATGTGTAGGAGTGCGGTGACAAGGTTGGCCCTTGTTTGCCATAGCCCCGTGCGTGTGGACCGAGGACCGTTCGTTGTGACTCCGCGAGCAAGTATTGAGTTGTGTACCAAATGTGTACCTTCGTATGGGAGTTGGTAAACTGATGTAGCTTGAGAGCCATAGTGTTGGACGGTCACTCCTCCCTTTGTGCAAAGTTTTGGTCACGGTGGATGCACGGGTTTGTGAGTAGACGGAGGGTGTGTTGTTTACCCTTGGACCCGACACTACTGTGGTTGCATGCGGAACGCACACTCGAAGGGTGGACCCGGCTCATATCTATGGTGATCTCGTGAAAGGTGGTCATACGTGTTCTTAAATGATGCGTATGTACTGCATTTGGGTTTCTCCTGCAGGATGTAAATCGATGTATATCACCGTCCCTCGCGGTGATGAGTACCACTTGTCTCGAGCAGATTACATCGTAGTAACAAAGTGAATATGATGAATAAGCTCGCTGTTTTTGAAGAATTACTTCTTGTATTGCAACCATGTTTTGTTAGAAATGATCACTAAATTTGTATTCATGTTCCAACCCTTTTAAATTGGCTAAAACATGAAATTTCAGAACCATATAGGTGCTGTTTTTGGCATTTTCAGGAAGCTCGGTCAAGCCCCCGCATATTAGAGTAGGTTCTTAGAACCATTTTTGACGGGTGTCATCTTCATCATCGGTCAAGCTTCCAAACAAGGAGGTGTTGGTCGGTGTGAGTCCAATGGCAAGTGATGCAATGCCTCCTTTCTCTTCATCGGATTCCGACTCGGAGGAAGAGGATGATCCATCGTAGTTCCATTCTTGTCCAATGTGCGCTTCACCCCGACGGAACTTTCTATGCTTCTTGTACTTCTTGTCACCCTTCTTGTTTTGCTTGTTCTTGTAGTTCTCCGGACACTCCGCCATAAAGTGACCTTTGTCTCCACATATGTAGCACTTGTTTTTGACTTTCCTTAATTTGCTCTTGTCTTGATCATTCTTCTTGAAGCTTCTTTTTGACATGAGCTTGTTGAACTTTTTCACAAAGAGAGCCATATCATCATCACTATCATCATCGCTCTCCTCAACCACCTTCTTTTTCTTTTCTTATTCGGCATTGAGAGCCAAATCATTTTTGCTCCCACTAGCTCGTTCCTTGTCTCTAAGCAAAGCATTGATCCTATTGCCTTGATCAATTTGCTGTTTTTGGGATAGCACTTTCCCAATCACATCATCGGTGGTGAAGTATCTAAAGCCATCTCGTATCTCTTATGTTGGTCACTATGTTGGCATCCCATGATTGCAAGGTTTGTAGCAACCTTCTATTGACATCCAAATCCGGCACTCTTTCTCCAAGTGCCCTCCTCTTGTTCACTATCCTCATCATCCTTTCATGTGCTTTCTTTGGTCCTTCTTCCGACCTCATGACAAAATAGTTGAACTATTCTCTAAGCCCTTCTATCTTAGACTCCTTTATACTATCAATGCCCTCATGAACCATTTCAAGCTTCAACCAAATTTGATGAGCGTCTTCCAATCCGGCTATCTTGTCATACTCCCCGGGGCTTAGTGCGGATATAAGAGCACATGCCGCCGTCACATTTCACCTTACATTGAACATGTCTCGTGCGGTTGGTTTGCTTCTACATTCCCACAAAAATCCATTTTGAGTGACATTTCTCACATTTTGATGCATGGAATCCAAGTGTAGGAGCATATTTGTTTTCCAATGATCAAAGTATTGACCAGCGAAATAGGAAAGTCTTCCGGAGCCCGGTCCAATGTGCTCATCCTTTGGATCAATATAGGTGTAGGGCATTTTGTTGTATTGCTTGGGCACATCTCCATCCTTATCACCTTCCTTATCCGATAAACTGTCATCACCTACTTCAACGGGATCTGTCACCACCTACTTCAACGGGTGATTTTGGTGGAACTTCACTACTAGTGGTTGCATCTTTGTCTTCCTTTTTGTTTGTCATCTTTAATCTTCAAGGGGTGAGGCTTCAACGAAGATACCCGCTCCGATACCAATTGAAAGTCGCCTAGAGGGGGGGGGGTGAATAGGCGATCCTAAAAATTTCTGCGGAATAAGACTAAGACGAAAATGTCAAATACCGGAACTTCCGGTACGGTGCACGGAACTTCCGATGCAGGGTGAAAATTGCGGAATAAAGCCCTACACAATTCTAGTGATTTGCAAGATGGAAAGACACAGCCCTATGCAATTCTATGAATTTAAGCGCACAAAGGAAAACTAACGAGCAACCTAACAAAGTAAACAACAACGCGCTTAATTAAAAAGGGAGAGCACACAAGACACGGATTTTTCACCGAAGTTCAAGTCCACCTATGACTCTACGTCTCCATTGAGAAAGTCCACCAAGGACCGGGTTTCTTTAAACCCTATTTCTCGCTCAAGTCACCACCAAGGTTGAGCTTGAGTTTACCACTATCAATGCCCCTTTCGGGACGGGTAATATAAACAACTCGGGCGTCACCACACAAGTTGGGAGCTCACGAGCACGCCTAGCCGTCTAGGAGCTCAAAGCTCCAAGAGTAACAAATCCAAATCGCAAGCTTGACAGGAGTCAAGATACTCAAGAATGGAATCAAGTCTCTCAATCTCTTGCTAAAAAGCTCTCACTCGAATCCTAGCTCAAGGATGGAATTTTTGCTTTTGGAGAGGATTTGGAGTGAGTGGAGTGTGGCTCAAATGTGTTGTTGTTCAAAATGGGCAAGAGAGAGTGAGTGAGGGGTGGATCGTGGCTTATATACCACAGCTCCAAAAGAGCCGTTGGCCGGTCCGAACGACCCGCACCGGAACTTTCGATAGGGTATTGGAACTTCCGGTATGGTCGGATTTAGGGTTAGATCTGGATTTTTTGGCCGCACCGAACTTCGGTATGGTCGGATTTAGGGTTAAATCTGGATTTTCGGGCCGCACCGGAACTTCCGTGCACGTAGGTTTAGGGTTTGAAGAAGGGGCCGCACCGGAGCTTCCGGTGTCCTATCGGAACTTCCGGTATGACATTCCACGAGTTCAAAACTCTTTGAGTGCCTCACTGGAACTTCCGGTACCGGGGACCGGAACTACCGGTATGGTATTCCGGAGAGTCTAGAACTCTCTCGAGTGCCTACCGGAACTTCCGGTACCGGGGACCGGACCTTCCGGTTTGGCATTCTAGAGAGCTCAAAACTCTATGAGTGCCTACCGGAACTTCCGGTACCGGGAGTCGAACTTCCGGTATGGCATTCCGGAGAGCCCAAAACTCTCCGAGTGCCTACCGAAACTTCCGGTACCGGGGACCGTAACTTCCGGTGGGTCCCGAAAGAATAGGCTTGGGATGGTTTTTCTTGGATTTTGTGAGCATCTTCATTCTTTACCAAGATTGTGATTTGCATCCCTCTTTATAGTAAGGCATCTCTATGACTCAAAGCAAAGATAAAACAAGAAGCTCAAGCTTTGAGATAGATCTTATCCATTTCCCACTTTGTCATTTTGTCCATTTATTTTCTTCTTTTTGATCAAACTTGCTATGCTTTTATGTTCTTTGGATGTTCACTACACACATTCTCATGAAAACATTAGTCCAAACTTAATTGTATTGATACGAATCATCCGAAATAAAATGAGGGCCCTAGATGCAATTACAATCAACCCCTTTTTAGTGATTGATGCCAATACAATCAAATTTCTAAAAAGATAGGTCAAAAAGCTCAACAAGCACGGATAAAAGGCGAGCTCCCCTTAATATGTGCATGAAATTGAATTTCAAGAATTGGCCTTTACACTACCAAATGCACATTTTGAATTATCAACATGAAGAGCTCCCCCTTTATCTATGCATCCATGTCATGAGTAAACAGGAAACAAGAAACATTCATTATGACATTTCATCTTCACACAAATGCAACTAAAAAGAGAAGACAACAATACACCATATCAAGACATAAAGCATCACATAGATAAATAAACCAAGTCTTAACATTACAAGCATCCATTGTTCAAACATAACGGTTGTCCATCACAAGATAAAAGAACGACAAAGAAAGATAGAAATTTCTTCTCTCCCTTTGGCAACAAGTCACCAAAAAGAGAAAAGCACGGTGACGCCCACAAGAATCACTCATCATCATCATCGTTGTCGTCTTCTTCCTCCTCGCCATCGCTCTCGTCATCACCATCATGACTTGTCGCGCCCTTGCCCTTCTCCCGAGGTGGAATCTACATGGTGTAGCGGGGAGTGGAGGTCGTGGCTACCGGGATATCCTCCACACTCGTCATCCTCAACACTCTCTGTCGCACTATCCTTGGCATCCCGTGCTGCCGTCTCGTGCTGCTACTCCGACGGCTTGCCGATAAGGAGCCCAAGGATCCTCCCACCGCCGTGGCACAATCGGAGCAAACTCCAAGGGAGGAGGAGGAGGCTGCTGCTGCTGCCGAGCAATGTGAGCAAGATACCTTTGATGACCTTCATTTATGCACCGCTGCTCCATCCTCATCTCATAGGTATCCTCACTCGTTTGCCTTGCACATGCAAAAGATCTTTTTGAGGACCGAGCTAACAAATCCGGACTTACTGCGAGTCCGGTGAGAGGAGGGACCGGGAGCGTCCCTAGCTGCCCGAGCTGAGGGGGAGGAGGTGGAGGAGCTGCCCGGCTCACTAGAGATCCTCGAGGAGTGGGGAGAAGAGGGAACTTCTTGGGACGAAGTCCTGGATGCTCCTTGTCATGGATGAAGGTAATTCTTGTGACATGCTCAATCATCTTCATGATAAAAGGAGAGAAGGGAAGGCTGGCCTTGTGAGTGTAGGAGTGATTGATGATGGAGGTCCGGATGTGCTCAAACACACGAAAGGCTCGGCTTTAGGATGCATAGCACACAGGAGAGTCTTGGCAGTAGCAAGCAAAGAGGATGCATCCCCTATCTTAGGATCCAAGGTCCAGCTGAACATGTTGTTCAGGACACGGTAGTAGGGGTGCAATCCAAAGTGAATCCCAATAATCATCCCCTTTTGCTGGTCATAGCGGTTGTCATACATGAAGTCCAAGGCTGCATCATCCGGTGGGTCAAACACATTGATGTTGTCCTTAATAGCATCCTCATGACCGAAACCAAGAACCTCGGCAAACTCAAAGCATAGGTGATCTGAAATCTATTTCCATCAAGCATCCAAGTGCATGATGGAATCCTCCCGAGAGTCCTCATTGAACTCAAGCCGAGGGTGGCATAGAACCGAACCACCAGTTTGGTATTCCACCCATGCTCAAGTCCCATGATGTCCACCAAATCTCTCTTGGCACACTCGGATTTGATTTGCTTGAACACGGGATCGTTCCGGCGATCCATCCATTCCCACTTGATCCACTTCATCTCGGTGGTCTTATTCTTTAGTTTCAGCACCTCCTTGTACCACTCGGCTTGGGTGTGATACCAAAACCTCACATCACCCACACCCCTTTCCTTTGGCTTTATCCAAGGGCACTTGCTCCTGTACTTCGCACCTCATCCCGGTAAAAGGTACATTGTACCCAGCACTGTCACCCACAGTGGGAGCCCTCAACTCATAATTCACATGCTCCTGCAAAGTCCGGGCCATAGGGAGAAACAATCATCCCTGCCCACATTACCACCATGCTCCTCATCCTCTTCTTCCTCGCTTGAAATCGGTGCGGGAGAGGGTCTTCTTGATGTCCCTTTCCCTTTGCCCTTGCCCTTGCCTTTTCATTTTCCAAGTCCAACGCCACGGGAGGAGGACCGAGGACCAGCTCCGGTGGCTTGCCTTTTGGCAAGGCGAGGGTTCGGCACCTCATAGTCCGAGTCCGGGTCCGAGTCGGTGTAGCTTTGAGGTGGGCGCTTGGTGACCGTTTCCTTCCTGTCACACCCCTATCCCGAAAGATAGTTAAGTGGGGTACGGATCGCCTTGGGAGATGATTGACGAAGCTACCATACATAGCATCACATTAACAAACATACACGATTTGCAAGGTTACATAATTAAGTCTTGATTACAACATAGAGTTCAAATAAAAGATACATTAGGTTCGAATAAAAGTCTTACATAACCATGATCTTTGTTCGAAATAAAGTGCGGAAGCGAAAATACATAACTCGACGGTACATAGATAACTTAGAAGGAACCATGCCGGCCTAGGCCACGGCTCACTCATCATGGGTCGGAGAGCTAGGAACCCATTCAATGGTCCACTCTTTGGGCTCTTCTCCATCCCACACAACCTTACCACAACAATCGCAAAATCCGGCTTGCGGGAAACACGTGAATACACATGGAGTGGCAAAGCCCGAGTATCTAGCATACTCCGCAAGTCTTACCCATCAAATTGGCCATCTAAGACCGACTCCTAGATGCATGGGGCTTGACCGGTTTAACTTGGCATTTTGCATAAATAGCACCTATGCTACTTAGGTTGGAACTTTTATTGCTTAGCCAAATTAACGGGGTTGTTGCATAAAAGGAACTTTAGTGAGCATACTAACAATACAAGAATTTGCAATACAAATTTATATCAAATATAAAACAGCGAGCTATTCATCATCTCTTCTTTACTACACATTGCGAACTGCTCGAATCAAGTGGCACTCATTAACCGAGAGGAAACGGCGATAATTATCGAATTATTAATCCTGCAGGAAAGACCCAAATGCACGACATACGCATCATTTAAGAACACGTATGGCCACCGTTCGCGAGTTCATCATAAAGTAAAACACGTCCCCCCTTGCGACCGTTCAACAACGCGCCCAAGGCTTAACCCGTGTACTCTCCAACGGTCCTCAACCCGCGCAACCACCGTGCCATACACATCACCTCCGGGTCGGTGAGATATCCGGCTCACTTTACAACTTACAAGCTACATAGGTTTACCAATCCCCATAAGAAAGGTATGCAAGTGGTACACAACTCAAACTTGTTCGCGGAGCCACAATGGGGTGTTCTCAATTTTAATCAAGTTCATCACGTTCAAATTTAATCATAAGCCATAAGTGAGATTCCCATTCTATCGTTGAGTCCATAAGCATAGCATAGCATTTCTAACGAGGATACGACACACAAGCGACATAGGACATATAGGAATTTTATGCACGTGGATTTCCAATCAACTCCTAGAACTTAAATGCACAATCATCATCCTTAAAAGAGTGATAAAGAAAGACATTTCAAAATAATAGGAATGCACCGGGGCTTGCCTTGAGAGTGATCGAAGTTAGCACTAGCCTCACAAGCGTTGAGTGTTGCAACCGTCTCTTCCGGCGGGATCAATTCGGCGTCGTCACCTAGAAGATGAAATGCAATGCATAAGTAACATGAATACAAGGTCGATGATGATGGCAATGCATACGTGCTGTTTTTGTAAGGATGCTCATGAATGAGTTAACCAAAAGCTTTGTTTAATTAAACCCTAGCAAGCATGAATATAACTCTTGTTCTCTATAAGAAAATTAATTACATGAACAAGCATAACCCTACTAATACATGAGCAAGGACTTAAGACATGGACATGAGTGCTGTGATTTAGGTAGGTCCAGCTCTAATGATTAGCAAGTTTTAAAATGCGATTCGAAGAAACTTAGGCTTAAGGGTTTGGCATCACATGCGATGACGATCGCCTTTTAGAACGAGAATTGGACTTTGAAATTAACACATACGTGAAATGCATGCAACCTTTTTACTAATCCTACCATGAAGTGCTAGGGAACATGGTGAATAGTGGAAATTACATAAACATGCAGAAATGCAATTTTGTGAAACATAAAACCTATTATACATGTGCTGAAATTACCCTTTTATGGAAATAGATCTAGGGTTTGCAAAAATAATTATTTATCATGCTCAAAAATTAACATGGACTTTTCTACACATGCACAGTACTAGGAGGGAATTAATTACCAAGTTTCATGCAACAGTAATTTATACAGATTTAATTAAAAATTAAATACAGAGAATGCAAGAAATGCAATAACTTGAAAAATATGCAATGAAATGCAGATCTTCTAGTGCCAAAAATTCATGTAGGCTTGGGTGAAGGTTTTGGCCAAGTGGCATCCCTTTTAGATTTATAGTTTTAAAGTTATGGCTTAGTTAAGTTTTCAGGGGTTGACTTTTGTCATTTTTGTAAAAATATGAAAACATGCAAATCTGACATGCTCATGTTACTTTTATGAAAGTACAGGTCTTCTAGTTTCCAAAACATTTTAGTTTGTAATTTTTGGACCTTTCAAACGCGAGATATGAATTTTTTCAAACTTGAATGAAGTTCGGATCTATTTACGAGATTGCCACTAGGGCAAATTTAAAAAGGGCGGCGCGGGCTCCGACGAGCGGCGGCCGGCGCCGGCGAGCTCGGGCGCAGGGCGCTACGCCGCAGCTCATACCCCGAGCTTTGGGGAAAAACTTGCGCGTGGTGCGGGGAACACGGCCGGTGGGGTCCACGGGACCCCGCGACGACCGGAGGCGGGCGCGGCGAGCGGCGGCGCCGCGGGGACTCCGGCGGCGACGTGCGCTCAGCGCAGGGGGAGAGAGGAGGAGGGGGCTGGTCCGGGAGCACCACGTGAGCACGGGGAGTCGCGGCGTGGGCTCGGGCGGCGACGAGGCGGACCGTGGTGACGGCTCGACGGAGAGGGTGACGGAGCAGGGCGACGGCGGCGGTGATTTTCTCCAATTCTCGGCGACTCGCTGCACGGGAAGGGGAGTGCGTCGGTGGGGAGCTGCAAGAGAACCTTGTGCGCGATTTGGCGAAGAGAGATGGGCGGCGCAGCTTGCCTAGGCGACGCGCGACGCGGAGGCGGCCATGGCGGTCGCGGCGGGCGGCGGCGGCGCTCTCGTCGATCCGCGCGCAGCGAGGGGAAAAGGGGCGAGGCAGCGGTGCAAAAAGGAGCAGAAGAAGGTGGGGAAGCGATTTGTGGTGAAGTTGAGATGCAACTTTGGCTCCTGTGCCGTTTTCTAGGGGAGAGGAGGACGGGCGGCGAGGGCGGTCGCGGTAGGGGGCGGGGGTTTCGCCTTCAATTCCGGCCGCTCCTGTTGGCCGGCGGGTACAGGGGCGGTTGGGAAGGTGGCAGGGGGCTTACGTGGTGATTTCACGGGGCAGGGCACGCGCGGGGCGGCCGCGGTGGCGCCGGACCGGCGGGCGGTGCCGCCATTGCCCACTGGGCAATGAGCTCGATTTAAATTTCGAAATTTAAATCTGTGGTTTGAAAGTTTGCACGAAATTCATAGTTCTGTTGCTCCAAAAATAAAAACAAAAATATGCGGAGCTCCAGCGTGATGTGCTTTAATTTTCATCTTAAAGTTTGAAGTTCCAAAGGTGCTTCCAAAAATTCATACAAAATTCACAAGCAGAGACGTTTCAGATTTGAATTTGAATTTTTGGGCATTCAAAACTTTGTTCAAAAATTTTGTAAAAATGCTGTAAATCCACCTTTTTACATGAGCAATGCAGTGATGCAAAAATATGTGGGTAGTGTCTTTGTAATTTTTGCATTTCTTCTAGGGGTTGGGTTAGGGTTAGGGTTTAGTTAGGTTTTTCCTTTTTCCCTTTTTATTTTTCTTATTTTTCTTTTGGGTAATTAGCATTAGTGCTTAGTGCTCCATTAGTGCTGTGATTAGGGTACTAATTACTTACTTAACCTTAATCGTGACACGGGATGTCACAGCCCTCCCCCTTAAAGAAATTCTCGTCCCGAGAATCGCTACGAATTAAGGAGAGGGAGTACGAAATTTACCGATTTGTGTGACGCGAGGAACTACGGAAAATTCTTCTCTAGAAAATCCTCTTGTTCCCAAGTTGCTTCTTCTTCGGTGTGATTACTCCATCGCACTTTATAGAAGGTGATGGTGCGATTGCGAGTTACTCGGTCGTTTTGATCAATAATCCGGACGGGGTATTCGGGGTAGGAGAGATCTTCTTCTAGTTGATCGGTGTCGGAAATGACCACATCTATCGGAGGCTTCAAGCATTTCTTGAGTTGAGAGACATGGAACACATTGTGCACACGAGCAAGACTTTCCGGTAGTTGCAATCGGTAAGCAACCGCGCCATGCTTCTCCACAATCGGGTAGGGTCCAATATAGCGGGGTGCTAATTTTCCTTTAATTCCAAACCGAGATACGCCCTTATTCGGAGAGACACGAAGATAGACATGATCCCCCTTCTCAAATTCCAACGGTCGCCTCCTCTTGTTAGCATAGCTAACTTGGCGAGATTGTGTGGCTTTCATGTTGGCTTGGATTTGTCGGACCTTTTCTTCGGCTTGAGTGACAAGATCGGGACCAAAATTAGTTCTTTCTCCTGCTTCCGACCAATTTAAAGGTGTACGACAAGAATGACCATACAACGCTTCGAATGGTGACATTCCCGAACTCTCTTGGTAGCTATTGTTGTACGAGAATTCGGCGAATGGAAGACAATCATCCCAATTCCCTCTATTTTCCATAGCACAAGCTCTCAAGATATCCTCCAAGTATTGATTTAATCTTTCGGTTTGTCCGTCCGTTTGAGGGTGATATGCGGAGCTTCTAATGAGAGTGGTACCAAGACAAGAATGCAATTGCTCCCAAAAGCGAGATACAAATTGCGGACCTCGATCGGAAACAATGGTTTTAGGTACTCCATGCAAACATAACACTCTTGAGATGTATAGCTCGGCATACTTCTTGGTATTGTAGGTGGTATGGACGGGAATGAAATGTGCGGACTTGGTCAACCTATCCACAATAACCCAAATTGAATCATGCTTCTTTGATGTGAGAGGCAATCCAACGATAAAATCCATAGCAATGTCCTCCCACTTCCAAACGGGAATCTTCAATGGGTTCAATAATCCGGCTTTTCTTAAGTGGTCGGCTTTCACTCGGCGACAAGTATCGCACTCGGCCACATACCGTGCAATCTCACGCTTCATGCGTGTCCACCAAAACTTTTCTCTTAGGCCGCGATACATTTTATTGCTACCGGGGTGTATGGAATATTTAGACAAATGTGCCTCATCCATTATTTTCTTCCGTAATTCCATATTCTTTGGAACAACGAGACGTTGGTTGAACCATAATACACCATTGTCATCTTGTCGGAAACATGTAGCTTCATCTTTTTCTATCTTTTGCCGAATAAATTCCATCCCTTCATCCTTCTTTTGTGCCTCAATAATCTCCTCACGAAGGGTAGGAATGAGAGCTAGATTGTATAGTGAACCATAGGGAATGACTCGGAGACTTGGTTCACTAGAATCTGAAATTTCCGAATTTTCCATAGAACAACCGGTAACGTGATTGCATTGATCCTTGCGACTCAAAGCGTCGGCAACCACATTAGCTTTACCCGGATGGTAATGAATTTCCAACTCATAATCCTTGATTAATTCCAACCATCGACGTTGCCTCATATTCAACTCTTGTTGGGTGAAGATATATTTGAGACTCTTATGATCGGTGTAGAGGTTGACAAGATTTCCAAGTAAATAATGCCTCCAAGTTTTCAAGGCAAGGACAACCGAGGCTAGCTCCAAATCATGGGTGGGGTAGTGTTGTTCATGCTTGCGAAGTTGACGAGAAGCGTAAGCAATGACACGACCTTCTTGCATTAGCACACACCCTAGACCGGTGCCGGACGCATCACAATACACGTCAAACGGCTTGGTGATGTCGGCTTGGGCTAACACCGGAGCGGATGTTAAATGCTTCTTGAGAGTTTGGAAGGCTTCTTCACATTCACGGCTCCATTTAAACTTAGCATCTTTCTCCAATAGTTTTGTCATGGGCTTGGCTATGCTTGAAAAATTGGGGATGAATTTTCGATAATAACCGGCGAGACCAAGAAAGCTTCGGATTTGTCTCACCGATCTTGGGGAATTGCAAGTAAGCACTTCTTCGACTTTACTCGGGTCAACGGCAACACCTTCCGCGGATATGATATGACCCAAAAACGGAACTTGCTTCAACCAAAATTCACATTTGCTAAACTTGGCATACAATTGATGATCACGAAGCCGTTGGAGAACAATGCGAAGGTGTTCGGCATGCTCTTCTTCGGACTTCGAATAAATAAGAATGTCGTCAATAAAGACCACGACAAACTTATCCAACTCGGGCATGAAGACCGAATTCATCAAATACATGAAATGAGCCGGAGCATTTGTAAGCCCAAAAGACATGACGAGATACTCAAAGAGACCATACCGCGTAGAGAATGCGGTTTTTGGAATATCTTCGGCTCGGATCTTGATTTGGTGGTAACCGGATCGGAGATCAATCTTAGAGAAAACCTTAGCACCAACTAATTGATCAAAGAGAATATCAATCCGAGGGAGCGGGTATTTATTCTTGATAGTTACCGCATTGAGAGGGCGATAATCCACACATAGACGTAGCGTCTTGTCTTTCTTCTTCACAAAGAGAGCGGGACATCCCCACGGAGATGAACTAGGGCGAATATATCCTTTATCCATAAGCTCACCCAATTGCTCCTTCAAGATTGCTAGCTCGTTGGGAGCCATCTTGTACGGTCTACGGGAAATCGGTGTCGTACCGGGTTGGAGCTCAATTTTAAACTCAACATCCCGATCGGGTGGCATGCCCGACAAGTCATCCGGGAACACATCGGGAAACTCACATACCACGGGCATATCCTCAATCCTTTTTCCCTCAAGATGGTAGATTTTGGAGGTGGAGCATTTCGGATGGGGTAATCGGAGAATAGATGAACCATGGAGTGGTGAGTTTAGGTGAACTTCTCGGGAATCTATGTGCAAAACGGCTTTATGGAGTTTCATCCACCTCATACCTAGAATTATGTCTATTCCTTGCCCACCTAAAATTATGAGAGAGGAGGGGTATACTTTTCTCGCTAGGTTTAGGGGTACTTGCCTCAACTCTAGATTTGTTTTTATTTTTCCACCGGGTGACGTGATGATATAGGGAATATCCAAAACGGTCGGAGTGAGTTGTAATGTTTTTGCACATGCTTGACTAATGAAATCATGAGTTGCACCCGAATCAAAAAGAACCAAAGTGGAGTGGTTGTTGACCGAAAACATACCCGAAAGTACCGGTTCTCCCGCTTGAATCTCTTCGGCCGTGGTATAGTTGACTCGGCCATTCTTAGCATTTGGAGTGGAGGATTGATTGCGGTTCCCATTTCCATTATTCCCATTGCAGTTTTGAGTGTTGTTGCCACTTCCAGAACCATTGTTGTTGTGGTTGTTGTTGTTGTTGTTGCCCGGGTTACGTGTCGGAACACGGCAATCCTTTGCAAAATGACCCGGACGTCCACAATTAAAGCACGGACCTTGAGGACCGGGCCTAGCACCTTGATATTGCTGCTGTGGAGGGCGGAACGAAGTGGTGTGCTGCTGATTTCCACCGTGAGAGTGGTGGTGTTGTTGCGGCACAAATTGGCGTGACCTCCCGTCGGCGGCAATGCGGCCCGAAACTTCGTCCGGACGGGGAAGTGATGGCTAACTTGTACTTGGGCGGAGCGGAGCCGGATGGATTTCCTACGGCACGCTTCCTCTTCTTGTCCTCTTGGTGAGCACGGATGGCATCTTCTTGCACAATTGCGGCACTCATCAAGTCATTGAACGTGCCGGTAGTGACTTGAGCCAAGCGATCTTGCAACTTCGGGCTTAGCCCCGAACGGAAGCAATCCTTTTTCTTGTCATCCGTGTCGGCATGATAGGATGCATATTGAGCCAAGTAGTTGAACTTCCGTGCATACTCTTGCACGGTTCCGGTTCCTTGCTTCAAATTGAGGAACTCTTGCAACTTGCGCTTCATGAGACCGGCGGGAATGTGATGCGCGCGAAACGCGGTGCAAAAGTCCGGCTAATTCACTTGAGTACCGGCGGGAAGGGCGGCGGTGAAACTTGCCCACCATGCACTAGCGGAGCTACGGAGTTGTTGAGCCGCAAAGAGAACCTTTTGCTCCGATGTGCAATTGAGGAGAGCAAACTTCGACTCAATGATGCGGAGGAAATTATCCGCCTCCAAAGGATCGGTAGTAGCTTCGCCAAACTTCGGCGGTTGAGTCGCCCAAAAATCGGCATAGGTGGAATTCCTCGGCCCTTGGGGTGGCGGTCCTTGGCCTTGTCCTTGATTAGTTTGGCTTGCAAAGAACAAGCGGAACATCTCGTTTTGGTTGGACACGAGTTGCTCCAACGGCGTGAGAGGTGGAGGGTTAGGGAGTTGCTCATCCCTCCCACCATGACCACTTCCGGAAGCTTCACCACGGCGGGTATTCACCATCTGTCACATATGAAAAAATTTTCTCACGTTAGCTCATTAGTTTTTGGAGCTAAAATGGCAAGAAAACATAACATTGGACATAAGGGATCGCAAATTTCAGATTGCATGTACGAAAGAAATAACAATGAAATAAGCATAATGCATTGGCAACACACATATTCCATAGATTCCAACATAGTAGCAACATGATAGAAATTTTTGATACACGGGAAACCACGAATCCGATACAACACGGTCTTAGGTTACATCCCATGTGACCCATAAACAAACACAAATCTCGGAGAGCTTAATTAACAACACGCGGATCGTCTTCCATACACGGTTACATGCCTCACGAGATTACAAATCCTACAACACCTAGAGCTACGACCACCGGTCGTGACAACTACTCGTCGTCATCGCCGTAGTAGTCGTCGTCACCCCTCATGGGAGAGGGTGGTGCTCCGTCCTCGACGTCGGAACCATCCTCACCATCACCCATCTCCACATCATCCTCGGGTGGGATGATCTCAAGTGGCTCGGGAGGTCCGCCATTAAGGATGGCGTGCAGGGCGTTGTTGGCGGCTTGGAGATGCTCAATGGTGGCGTTGTTATGCGCGATGGTCGCTTGGCCGTTCCGGAGGTCTCCCTCCAAAGCATCCCTAGCGCCCCGAGTCTCCGGGAGAGTAACCTCCAACTCATCCTTCTCTTCAAGAAGGGCATCCACCTGGCCGGAGAGGATGTAGTTCTCCTCATTCGCGGCGGTGAGTTGGGCCTCACGCTCATCTAGCGTGGCCTGCAGAGCGGCAGCTCCATTGCCCTCAAGGGCAAGGTTGGCGTCGTGGAGCTGCTCGAAGAAACTCCAACGCTCCGTCTCGCTATACTCGAGCTGCGTACGGAGGGTGTCCACCTCGGTAGTGCGCTCGGCCAGCTCGGCGGTGCGGGCAGCAAGCTCGGCGGCGCGAGCGGCGAGCTCGGCGTCGCGGGTGGTGAGCTCGGCGTCGCGGGTGGTGAGGGTGGCCTGCAGGGCAGCACGCTCCTGCTCCAACTCGAGCACCCGCCTCGCGAGGTTCTCACGATCCAACATGAGCTTGCCGGGGGCCATCTGTCGGAGAATTTTGAAACACAAGTCAAAACTCAATATCCAACAACAAAACATGCTAAATAAGTAAAGCATGAATGATGGAATGGCACCAACTTAGCAAAAGAATGCAACCAAACTTTTCACACAATCCTAACACGGTTCCGTTTTCTGGACAGAATCGGCCCGTAATGGAAACTCGATAATTACTCCTGTTTCTGGACAGAATTAAAATTTTACCTTGTTACGAAAGTTTTAGACAATTTCTTAATCTTTCTAACGCATCCTAGAACTGCTCAATCCGACTTGTCGTTTGATAGTTATGAGCGATCTACGACAAGGACAGAACCGGAGCACATTCTGGAATTCCAGAATAGCTCTCTGTAATGGGCAATTCTAGCTACGTTCCAGATTTTTCCAAGACCTGAGACTAGAAGATTGTTGTAGTGCATAACACAAGATTTCCAGAAAGTCCTTATTTGCCTTATTTGGATAAGTATTGAGAGAGTTATGCTCATTTTCGTGAAAGTTAAGAAATCTGCCACGTTTTAGGGTTTTGGTTTTCAACCTTTTGTGAGAATGAACTAGGTGATCAAATTTTTGTGATTGCTTCACTTAGACAAGTTCACATGCATATGCTTGATATGATGACATGATATGCAAGGAATGATGGATGCTCAATATGTCGTTTCGTACGTCCTCACAAAATTAAAAGACCGCGCCCGCCGATACGAGTATCGGACAAGCGCATCGGTGGCACACACACCTCTCACACGATACTACACGAACTAAAGCGTTGTTATGTACCTGCAAGAGATGGATTCCAGAAACATTACATCAAATTCAAAAGAAACAAGCCAAAAATAAATCAATGTCACCTCGCCTCACATGGAGAGCTCTCGAATAAGAGTGTATTCGAGTCACACCAACAATATTATGCGAAAATTGACCACACACAATTGCATACCTTTGCTCAAGCCGTAGTTGCAAAATATTTAAACAATCATAACACGGGGTTAGTTTTGCCACCATTCTATATAGTCCTTATATTGGCCTTTCTATCTAGACTCGTACCTCACCGCGACACAAAAACGGGGTTTATGATTTTTAGAATGAGTGTTAGCGTGACACAAATCCCAAGTCGGCTCCGATACCACGTGTCACACTCCTATCCCGAAAGATAGTTAAGTGGGGTACGGATCGCCTTGGGAGATGATTGACGAAGCAACCATACATAGCATCACATTAACAAACATACACGATTTGCAAGGTTACATAATTAAGTCTTGATTACAACATAGAGTTCAAATAAAAGATACATTAGGTTCGAATAAAAGTCTTACATAACCATGATCTTTGTTCGAAATAAAGTGCGGAAGCGAAAATACATAACTCGACGGTACATAGATAACTTAGAAGGAACCATGCCGGCCTAGGCCACGGCTCACTCATCATGGGTCGGAGAGCTAGGAACCCATTCAATGGTCCACTCTTTGGGCTCTTCTCCATCCCACACAACCTTACCACAACAATCGCAAAACCCGGCTTACGGGAAACATGTGAATACACATGGAGTGGCAAAGCTCGAGTATCTAGCATACTCCGCAAGTCTTACCCGTCAAATTGGCCATCTAAGACCGACTCCTAGATGCATGGGGCTTGACCGGTTTAACTTGGCATTTTGCATAAATAGCACCTATGCTACTTAGGTTGGAACTTTTATTGCTTAGCCAAATTAACAGGGTTGTTGCATAAAAGGAACTTTAGTGAGCATACTAACAATACAAGAATTTGCAATACAAATTTATATCAAATATAAAACAGCGATCTATTCATCATCTCTTCTTTACTACACATTGCGAACTGCTCGAATCAAGTGGCACTCATTAACCGAGAGGAAACGGCGATAATTATCGAATTATTAATCCTGCAGGAAAGACCCAAATGCACGACATACGCATCATTTAAGAACACGTATGGCCACCGTTCGCGAGTTCATCATAAAGTAAAACACGGGGCCACCGACCCCGAGTACACGTCCCCCGGCGACCGTTCAACAACGCGCCCAAGGCTTAACCCGTGTACTCTCCAACGGTCCTCAACCCGCGCAACCACCGTGCCATACACATCACCTCCGGGTCGGTGAGATATCCGGCTCACTTTACAACTTACAAGCTACATAGGTTTACCAATCCCCATAAGAAAGGTATGCAAGTGGTACACAACTCAAACTTGTTCGCGGAGCCACAATGGGGTGTTCTCAATTTTAATCAAGTTCATCACGTTCAAATTTAATCATAAGCCATAAGTGAGATTCCCATTCTATCGTTGAGTCCATAAGCATAGCATAGCATTTCTAACGAGGATACGACACACAAGCGACATAGGACATATAGGAATTTTATGCACGTGGATTTCCAATCAACTCCTAGAACTTAAATGCACAATCATCATCCTTAAAAGAGTGATAAAGAAAGACATTTCAAAATAATAGGAATGCACCGGGGCTTGCCTTGAGAGTGATCGAAGTTAGCACTAGCCTCACAAGCGTTGAGTGTTGCAACCGTCTCTTCCGGCGGGATCAATTCGGCGTCATCACCTAGAAGATGAAATGCAATGCATAAGTAACATGAATACAAGGTCGATGATGATGGCAATGCATACGTGCTGTTTTTGTAAGGATGCTCATGAATGAGTTAACCAAAAGCTTTGTTTAATTAAACCCTAGCAAGCATGAATATAACTCTTGTTCTCTATAAGAAAATTAATTACATGAACAAGCATAACCCTACTAATACATGAGCAAGGACTTAAGACATGGACATGAGTGCTGTGATTTAGGTAGGTCCAGCTCTAATGATTAGCAAGTTTTAAAATGCGATTCGAAGAAACTTAGGCTTAAGGGTTTGGCATCACATGCGATGACGATCGCCTTTTAGAACGAGAATTGGACTTTGAAATTAACACATACGTGAAATGCATGCAACCTTTTTACTAATCCTGCCATGAAGTGCTAGGGAACATGGTGAATAGTGGAAATTACATAAACATGCAGAAATGCAATTTTGTGAAACATAAAACTTATTATACATGTGCTGAAATTACCCTTTTATGGAAATAGATCTAGGGTTTGCAAAAATAATTATTTATCATGCTCAAAAATTAACATGGACTTTTCTACACATGCACAGTACTAGGAGGGAATTAATTACCAAGTTTCATGCAACAGTAATTTATACAGATTTAATTAAAAATTAAATACAAAGAATGCAAGAAATGCAATAACTTGAAAAATATGCAATGAAATGCAGATCTTCCAGTGCCAACAATTCATGTAGGCTTGGGTGAAGGTTTTGGCCAAGTGGCATCCCTTTTAGATTTATAGTTTTAAAGTTATGGCTTAGTTAAGTTTTCAGGGGTTGACTTTTGTCATTTTTGTAAAAATATGAAAACATGCAAATCTAACATGCTCATGTTACTTTTATGAAAGTACAGGTTGTAACCACCCTAAATACAAAGTGCATGTTCATGTCATTCATCAGCATATCATTTTGTGCATTGTGAAAATATTGAATTTTTGCTAGAGAAAATACACATAAAATATCAAACTAGTTAAAGATTAAAGGAAAGGCTTAAAAAGAATTTAAATAAAAGAGAAAATAATGTGTTTAACATTTTCTACTATTCAAATATCAGAAATGAAGATTTATGAAAGTTCCCTGAAATTGTTTTGCTTTGTAAAATTAATTGCAAGAAATAACAAAGCTTCTTTTATTAATTTATCCTTGATTTTTTTAATTCGAAAATAATTTGGAATCTTAACCTGGACCTAAAAAGAAAAGTGCTTAAAATACTTTCAAATACCTCCCTGTTTTTTCGCGGAATTTTTCGAGTGCCGGAAGTATGTTTTTCAATTAACCAAATGTCCGAGGGGTTTATGTAAAACTGCCGCAGTCCAAATCCTTTTCTTCTTTCTCTCTGTTCGAACCGCCTCCCTCCACCACCGCCTCGCCACCGCCGTGCCACGCGCCGGCCGCGCGTCTCCACCAGGCCGCGCCACGCAGCTGGCCACCCCACCGCCTCACTGCCAGTTGGAGATAAGAGGCCGGCCGGTGTTTGTCTCTCTCTCACAACTCGCACCCGGACACCACCGCCCGCGGCCCTACCGATTCCCCACCGCCCGGCCAGCTCGGGCCGTCCTCCGGCGAACCACAACCCCCGGAAGCTCCGCAAGGACATGCTGCACCCTCCCATGGCCACCAATCGTATCGCCTCACTCTAGCACGAGGGATCGAGCTCGTTTCTGCTGCCAAGAACGGGAGCTCGTCGGCCACCGCGAATCCTTCAAATTATCAACCGCCGGTGAGTTTCCGTGCTAGATTTTTGGTTCCAGTGGTGCTCAACTCTTCTCTCTAGCCCCTAGTCGACTTACCTTGGCAAGTACACTCATAAGCTCATGAGGATTCGGAGGTTTCTCTGCAGCTCCGATCGCCGCCACACCGGGTCGCCGTCGACCTTCCCCTTCCGGCCGTCTCGGTGGTCCGCCACCACCTTGCCGGCGTTGCTCATACCGCATAGCTACTCTCGGGGTTTATTTCCCCAATTTTTCTCCACCGGAGCGAGCTAGAGACCACGCCGAACATCGGGTTGGACCACACCTCGCCGCCGGTGCCGTTTCCGGCCACTCCTGCCGTCGTGGACCCCGCCCCCGGACTCCCCATGCTCCACCGCATCTCCGGCGCCAAGCACCACCCGCCTCACCCCCTCCCGCACCCCTCCGTCGGAGCGCCACCCCGCCGGCCGCCGCGGCCATGGCCGGCCAGCTCAAGCTTGAGCCGGGCCGCGCGCATTGCTCTGGGCCGGATTGGGCAGCGGGGTAGCTAAGGCACCAGATGGGCCTGGCTACTTTCGGCCCAATGGCTCCGGATTCATTTTTCGAATTTATCTATTTCCAGATTCCATTCAAACTTCAAAAATTCATAGAAAATTCAGGAAAAATCAGAAAAATGTCAAACAAAGTTCATTAGACTCCTAAATTTATTCTCTATTTAATTATGTATTCAAATACCTATTTTGAGAAATTATAATTTCATAGTTTAATTAATTTCCTTTCTTTATTTAATAGGAGCTATTATTTTATGCTAATTATTAATTGTTTTTGAAAAATAAATTTCTTTAAAAATTAGAGATACTGCAGACGAAAGTGTTTGTGAAACCTGTTTTCCAAAATTGAACATAACCACCGTCATTTCATGTGATCCTAAATTAATAGTTTAAGTGTTATCACCTGCGTTAAGCATTTATAATTGTTGTTTAAAAGCATGATTAATTAATAATAATGCACCTGATTAATTAATTAATTAATGACCATGATTAAGCAGTAATTAATGAGCATGATCAATTCTTTCTTATTGCTTAACGAACATGATTAATTGTTAATTACTAATTGCAAAGTAACGGATTTAAGTAATGATTAATGGCTAATTAACGACCTTGGTTAATTCCATCATTGCACATCATCTCATGAACATTCATGCATACATGGTTGTGATTCGCAACGTATCGTTGGTCGACCTAGGTTTCGGCGTGATCGAGGTTCCGTCCGAGGTCGAGAAAGGAGACGGAAGCTTCGAAGTCGACCAAGCACATCGAGGAAGCTAACCCCGACTCGAATCCAGGCAAGCCCGGTGCATCCCACCTATGTTTTTAAAGTCTTTTCTTTTATCACGGTTATTGTGTCGTGATTGTGCATTAGGTTTCGGGAATTGCTTGACACCCTAGATGCATGAGTAGGTTCCTATGTTTCCTGTTTATCCCATGTTGGTTTATATCTCGATAGATGCTACGCTTAATTACAGGGCTACGGTAGAAGTCGAGTGGTGCTGCGCACACTCGCGAGCTGAGTACGGTCCGATCTTATAGCATGGAGGCTTTAAGTTGATTGATGTCTTTTAAGTTAAAGTTAAAGATGAAGATGAAGATGAAATTGAGACCGGACGGGCCCTGTAGGAGAAAGGGCAAAGACGAGGTCTTGCAAGGTGGTAGCCCCGTCCGTGTCGGTCAAGGACCGTACCGTTGTTGGCCCTGCTGAGCAAGTATTTGAACGTACCGATTTACATACTGGTGTTTATGGGGCCAGGAAGCCGATGTAACCTAATTGCCACGGCGGTTGGATGTAGCCCATCCCCTAATTGGCTGGAGAATGAGGTGAGGCCTCATGTCTCAAAGGGAGAGGAATGGGTGGTCGCTCACGGATAACGTCGAGGACGGGTATCGCGTGGGGTCCCCGGGTTCTCGGGCGGATGGGAGACTAACCCGGCCACCGCCAGGAATTAGCGTGAAAGGTTGTCGTATGCGACCAAAGGGGTGCGTATACGCCGTGTAAACGGGTTTTCCCAGCTGGTGAAATCGATTCGAATCGCTGTCCCTCGCAGTAATGAGTACCGCTTGTTCACCGTGTCACATCGTAGTTAATCAAGTGGAAGATGAAGGAAGAGGAATGAAAGGATTGTTGTTTGAAATTATACTTTTCCGACAAACTTGATTGCAATAGTGATAGTCTGCAAACCTAGAGGTTAATGAACTTAACGTGAGCTAAAATACTGAAAGTAAGGACTCAACCTTTAATGTTGTTTTCGCAAAGGAGTAAACCCCACAGCCGGAAAGCCTTTGCATACTAGGCGTCGGCCTTAGCGTGCCATGTTGACGGGTCGGTCTTTGCTGAGTATTAGAATACTCAAGGTTTGTTCGATTATGCTTTTCGGGAATCGAGTCGTACTTCAACAGCTCGTACAATAGTTCCTGGAAGTGGAGTGTTCCAGGTGTGGTTCCCACCAATGGGAACGGTTTCCGACGTCGTGAAGAGGAAGGACCGTGATGTACGAAGGGCTCGGTGCATCACGTTGATCGTTTAATAGTGTTTTGGTGTTCAAAGTTCAAGTTTCCGCTGTAATACTCGTAGGTTGTTAAACTTCAAGAAGATTTATACTTCCGCTGCACCAATGTTTGTATTTCGAAAACCTGGTTGTATTATACCATGATGTATATATTCTGGCTTGTATGAGATGATACACTCGTTGTAACTCGCTTCGTCGAGTGTCCCTCTGTTCCGATTCCTGGGTGTCCCGGAGGGGATGTCACAGCTGGTATCGGAGCGGTTCGGAGGCAACAGTTCATCATTACAAGCTTGTTTTCAAAACTTAACACGTTTAGCGCGTTTAGAACACGAGAGAGTATGGAGCCCTATAAGGATGTAGAATAGTTAGACTTTTTACTAAGCTGTTCGACGTTCGGGTTTTGGGAAGTGCTAACTATTCGCTATAGTTTTATATACTATAGTACGTATAGTTAGTTTACCGAGCATGCATCATGTCATATTGAGTGCTATAATAAAAAGTCTGGGGTTATACTTAGATAGTATCGTAGTGTAGAGTTAGTTCCCTATAGACGGTTCCATAAGGAGTTTATACAAGTGAAATAGAAGACAAGCGAACTCTTCCACCGAGGCAATGGGATGAGTAATTTCAAGATCTTCATCTACAGATGATTAAAGGACGATCGAGAGAGAAGGATGATCATGTGTAGTTATCAAGGAGCCCTATGAGAGCTATGGATTTAAAAGGATAGATTAAAGAGGCTCGTATGAATGGGTACTACAAGTAAATCGGGGTTGGAATGAGAGATAGTGCACCTCTTCTATAGACACTCGCTTATGCTTTGGAACCTTAACGTATTCTACCGTTGGATCCTTATACTTATTTGGATCGGTGACACTAATACCAAGTTTATAACAGAATGGAGCCAAGCTGGAAGAGGAAACTATCCTGAAAGCTCCCGACAAGATGTTCGAGAGTCGGCATCAACACCACCTACCCTGGCACAAGCTATTGCCACTATATTGGAGTCTCGTGAAGAGCAACGGGAACTTCTTCAGCAGCTTGTTCGGAATACGGCCCCACGAGGCCGGTGGTCAAGATCAGCATGCTCCACCGGTTCACGTTACCTATTCGGATTTCCTAGCTACTGGTCCACCCAATTTTTCGGATGAGGGAGATCCTCCGGAAGCGGACCATTGGTTACGTACTATCGAGTCTAAGCTGGAGCTCCTACCATGCACGAGTACCGAGAAGACTATCTTTGCCGCTCAGCAACTAGAAGGATTTGCTTTGGAGCATGGTGGGCTAATTACAAGGCCATGATTCCCGAAGGTTACCAAGTACTATGGCAAGAATTCACAAAGGCTTTTCGTGAACATCATATTTCCGAAGGTATCCTGAACCAAAAGCGTAAGGAGTTTCTAGCGCCGAAGCAAGGTGATATGACCGTACACTCCTATTCAAAATTGTTCAACCGTCCGGCTCAATATGCTCCTCGGAATGTGGACACCGACGCCAAGAAGAAGGAATGTTTCAAACAAGGGCTTACTACCAAGTTACAATCCCGGCTTGTTTTGGATCGAGGAGTTAGTTTTAATGAGTTGGTAAGTGATGCTATACTCATGGAGGATGCTCTTCGTGTTCATCAAGAAGAGAAGGCTAAGAAGAGAGCAGCCAATGAACAAGGAAGTAAAGTGCCCCCAAGTATCGTCTAGTCCACATTTCTGCAGCGAGACCAAAGATTCAAGCCTATGCCATCGGATCCCAATTCTCACCGGCCATCTCGAGTATCAACAACGGGTGTTCTCCGGTTCGACGGTCCAACAATCGGATCTATCGAGTATACACCTCTCATCCCAAACTCCACAATCCGTTGACCATCTATGCTATAACAATGATTGTCATGGACAAGTGGCTCAAGATTGTGTCGCACCAACAGAGCAGAAATTGGCAATACGTCCTCAAAGAAAAGCAGTTGGTCGACGGAAGAATGCACTGAAATATGGTAAGATGAAGACTGGTCGTGTCAACTTCACCACAGCCGAAGAGATTCCGAAAGGGTCACAAGTCATGGCTGGTTTGTTTTCTATCGACCATCATGATGCCATTATTTTATTTGACTCGGGAGCAACCCACAACTTCATCAAGCAAGGGATATGTTCAAAAACATAATCTTCCATCATGCAAGATGACTTACCCGCATCTCATATCATCGCTCGGAGGTAATATACTTGCAGATCAAAGTACTACAGAGCTACGATTGAAATTGGGTCATAAGGATTATCCCACCTCCTTTATAGTCTTAAATGGGCAAGGATTGGACGCGATTCTTGGCATGAGATGGATGAAGTATCATAAGGCGGTGTTGGATATAGATGCTTTTGCAGTTCACTCGAATTCTCCTCTCCACGGACGAGATTGCTTTCGGTTGACTTCTGCCCAAACTATTCCTCCAATGATTTATAAGACTACTGGTAAAAGTTTGGAAGACATTCCGATAGTCCGTGAGTACCCCGATGTTTTTCCGGATGACTTACCGGGACTACCGCCGATACGAGCGGTAGAGTTTAAGATAGAACTACAGCACTGGAACAGACACCAATATCAAGAAGGCCGTATCGGATGCCGCCGAATGAGCTGGCAGAGTTGAAGGTGCAACTAAAGGAATTATTGGACAAGGGATATATTCGTCCAAGTTCGTCACCCTGGGGATGCCCAGCCTTGTTCGTAAAGAAGAAGGACAAGACATTAAGGCTATGTGTGGATTATAGGCCTTTGAATGCCGTCACCATCAAGAATAAGTACCCTCTTCCAAGGATTGATATCTTGTTTGATCAACCGATAGGAGCCAAGATCTTCTCTAAGATAGACCTTCGTTCAGGATATCACCAGATTAAGATAAGAAGCGAAGACATACCAAAGACCGCATTCTCCACAAGGTATGGACTTTATGAGTACCTGGTGATGTCATTTGGATTGACTAATGCACCAGCACATTTCATGTATCTTATGAATTCTGTGTTCATGTCGGAGCTAGACAAGTTTGTCGTGGTGTTCATTGACGACATCTTGATCTACTCTAAGTCGGAAGAGGAACATGCCAATCACTTACGAGTTGTGTTACAACGACTAAGGGATCATCGACTATATGCCAAGTTTAGCAAGTGTGAGTTTTGGGTCGAAGGAAGTGCCATTCCTAGGTCATGTTATATCAGCTGAAGGAGTGGCAGTTGATCCCGGCAAAGTTCAAGACGTGTTGGATTGGAAGCCGCCGAAGTCGGTTTCGCAAATCAGAAGTTTCTTAGGATTGGCTGGTTACTACAGAAGGTTTATTCCAAACTTCTCAAAGATCGCCAAGCCAATGACTAAGCTATTGGAGAAGGATAAGAAGTATGTATGGAGCAAAGAATGTGAAGAAGCTTTCCAAACATTGAAGAAGTTGTTGACTACAGCTCCAGTACTTGCTCGACCGGATTCGACGAAGCCTTTTGATGTGTACTTGTGATGCATCGAGAACAGGACTTGGATGTGTTCTAATGCGGGAAGGTCGAGTGATTGCCTATGCATCTCGACAACTTAGGCGTCATGAGGAACACTATCCTACACATGATCTGGAATTAGCAGCGAGTCGTTCTAGCATTGAAAAGTTGGAGACATTATCTCTTGGGAAATTTAGTACATCTCTACACGGACCACAAGAGTCTCAAGTACATCTTTACCCAAGCGGATCTAAACATGCGCCAACGAAGATGGTTGGAATTAATCAAGGATTATGAGCTGGAGATTCACTACCACCCGGGCAAGGCAAACGTGGTAGGCGATGCTTTAAGTCGCAAGGTTCATTGCAATAATCTCACGGCGCAACTCTTGATTCAAGCATCTCCACCCGAAAGTGAGGAGCCAAATCTTCGGATTATTCCGTATGGAGCCTTGACCAATTTGGCTCTTATTCCTACCATTCGTGAAGAAGTGGTAGCAGCTCGAGCAAAAGGATGTTGGTATGGAACACATCGGAAGACGACTCCGGAAGGGTGAAGTCAAGTGTTTCCAAATAGATGACGAAGGTGTTATCTGGTTCAAGAATAGGCTAGTAGTGCCTAAGAACTTGGAACTTCGCAAGAAGATAATGGATGAAGCCCATATGTCCAAGTATTCTATTCATCCTGGAACCAATAAGATGTATCAAGACTTAAAGAAAAGATTTTGGTGGACAAGAATGAAACGAGAGATAGCAAGGTATGTCAACGAGTGTGATACCTGTCGGCGTGTCAAAGCGGAACATTTGAAGCAAGCGGGTCCACTTCAACCTCCGAGCATACCTGAATGGAAATGGGAAGATATCAGCATGGACTTTATTGTTGGATTACCAATGACTCCACGGAAGCACGACTCTATCCGGGTCATAGTTGACAGATTGACCAAGTCAGCTCACTTTATACCGGTACATACCAACTACAAGGCCAAGCAATATGCAGATCTATATATTTCACGCATCCTATGTTTGCATGGAGTACCCAAGACCATCATCTCGGATCGAGGAGCTCAATTTGTCTCTAGATTTTGGGAACAATTGCATGAATCATTGGGAACGAAGTTAATTCGAAGCTCAGCATATCATCCTCAAACGGATGGACAAACAGAAAGAATCAATCAATATCTCGAGGATATGCTTCGAGCATGTGTTTTGACCTACGGCAAAGATTGGGAGAAATGTTTACCGCTGGCGAGTTTTCATACAACAACAGCTATCAAGAGAGTGCCGGAATGTCACCGTTTCAAGCTCGTATGGACGTAGTTGTCGCACCCCTCTGAATTGGTCCGAAAGTGGAGAAAGAATAATCTTCGGACCCGACCTAGTAAAAGATGCGAGAAGAACAAGTACGTCTCATTCAACAGAATCTCAAGAGAGCTAAATCTCGACGAGATCGGCTATGCCGATAAAAGACGTCGAGAGTTGGTATTCAAGGTTGGAGACCAAGTCTATCTACGAGTATCTCCTACCAAAGGTGTTCAAAGGTTCGGAATCAAGGGCAAGCTAGCACCACGATACATCGGACCTTTTCCAATCCTAGAAAGATGTGGAGCTGTAGCATATCGTTTGGAGTTGCCGATACACTTGTCGGGTATACACAACATATTCCATGTATCTCAGCTGAAGAAGTGTTTGAAACCACCGGTGGATATACCGACAGCTGAAGTGCAACGATTACAACCGGACTTGACATATGACGAACGTCCGGTCAAAGTTCTCGACACCAAAGATCGAGTGACTCGACATCGGACCATCAAGTTCTACAAGGTTCAGTGGAGTAATCACTCGGAAGCTGAAGCTACTTGGGAACAAGAAGAGTTTCTCCGATCCAACTACCCCGAGTTCTTTAGCACTATCGTCTAATTGCTTTCATCGTGAATCTCGGGACGAGATTCCTGTAAGGGGGAGGGCTGTAACAACCCTAAATACAAAGTGCATGTTCATGTCATTCATCAGCATATCATCTTGTGCATTGTGAAAATATTGAATTTTTGCTAGAGAAAATACACATAAAATATCAAACTAGTTAAAGATTAAAGGAAAGGCTTAAAAAGAATTTAAATAAAAGAGAAAATAATGTGTTTAACATTTTCTACTATTCAAATATCAGAAATGAAGATTTATGAAAGTTCCCTGAAATTGTTTTGCTTTGTAAAATTAATTGCAAGAAATAACAAAGCTTCTTTTATTAATTTATCCTTGATTTTTTTAATTCGAAAATAATTTGGAATCTTAACCTGGACCTAAAAAGAAAAGTGCTTAAAATACTTTCAAATACCTCCCTGTTTTTTCGCGGAATTTTTCGAGTGCTGGAAGTATGTTTTTCAATTAACCAAATGTCCGAGGGGGTTTATGTAAAACTGCCGCAGTCCAAATCCTTTTCTTCTTTCTCTCTCGTTCGAACCGCCTCCCTCCACCACCGCCTCGCCACCGCCGTGCCACGCGCCGGCCGCGCGTCTCCACCGGGCCGCGCCACGCAGCTGGCCACCCCACCGCCTCACTGCCGTTGGAGATAAGAGGCCGGCCGGTGTTTGTCTCTCTCTCACAACTCGCACCCGGACACCACCGCCCGCGGCCCTACCGATTCCCCACCGCCCGGCCAGCTCGGGCCGTCCTCCGGCGAACCACAACCCCCGAAGCTCCGCAAGGACATGCTGCACCCTCCCATGGCCACCAATCGTATCGCCTCACTCTAGCACGAGGGATCGAGCTCGTTTTGCTGCCAAGAACGGGAGCTCGTCGGCCACCGCGAATCCTTCAAATTATCAACCGCCGGTGAGTTTCCGTGCTAGATTTTTGGTTCCAGTGGTGCTCAACTCTTCTCTCTAGCCCCTAGTCGACTTACCTTGGCAAGTACACTCATAAGCTCATGAGGATTCGGAGGTTTCTCTCGCAGCTCCGATCGCCGCCACACCGGGTCGCCGTCGACCTTCCCCTTCCGGCCGTCTCGGTGGTCCGCCACCACCTTGCCGGCGTTGCTCATACCGCATAGCTACTCTCGGGGTTTATTTCCCCAATTTTTCTCCACTGGAGCGAGCTAGAGACCACGCCGAACATCGGGTTGGACCACACCTCGCCGCCGGTGCCGTTTCCGGCCACTCCTGCCGTCGTGGACCCCGCCCCCGGACTCCCCATGCTCCACCGCATCTCCGGCGCCAAGCACCACCCGCCTCACCCCCTCCCGCACCCCTCCGTCGGAGCGCCACCCCGCCCGGCCGCCGCGGCCATGGCCGGCCGGCTCAAGCTTGAGCCGGGCCGCGCGCACTGCTTGGGCCGGATTGGGCCGCGGGGTAGCTAAGGCACCGGATGGGCCTGGCTACTTTCGGCCCAATGGCTCCGGATTCATTTTTCGAATTTATCTATTTCCGATTCCATTCAAACTTCAAAAATTCATAGAAAATTCAGGAAAAATCAGAAAAATGTCAAACAAAGTTCATTAGACTCCTAAAATTATTCTCTATTTAATTATGTATTCAAATACCTATTTTGAGAAATTATAATTTCTTAGTTTAATTAATTACCTTTCTTTATTTAATAGGAGCTATTATTTTATGCTAATTATTAATTGTTTTTGAAAAATAAATTTCTTTAAAAATTAGAGATACTGCAGACGAAAGTGTTTGTGAAACCTGTTTTCCAAAATTGAACATAACCACCGTCATTTCATGTGATCCTAAATTAATAGTTTAAGTGTTATCACCTGCGTTAAGCATTTATAATTGTTGTTTAAAAGCATGATTAATTAATAATAATGCACCTGATTAATTAATTAATTAATGACCATGATTAAGCAGTAATTAATGAGCATGATCAATTCTTTCTTATTGCTTAACGAACATGATTAATTGTTAATTACTAATTGCAAAGTAACGGATTTAAGTAATGATTAATGGCTAATTAACGACCTTGGTTAATTCCATCATTGCACATCATCTCATGAACATTCATGCATACATGGTTGTGATTCGCAACGTATCGTTGGTCGACCTAGGTTTCGGCGTGATCGAGGTTCCGTCCGAGGTCGAGAAAGGAGACGGAAGCTTCGAAGTCGACCAGACACATCGAGGAAGCTAACCCCGACTCGAATCCAGGCAAGCCCGGTGCATCCCACCTATGTTTTTAAAGTCTTTTCTTTTATCACGGTTATTGTGTCGTGATTGTGCATTAGGTTTCGGGAATTGCTTGACACCCTAGATGCATGAGTAGGTTCCTATGTTTCCTGTTTATCCCATGTTGGTTTATATCTCGATAGATGCTACGCTTAATTACGGGGCTACGGTAGAAGTCGAGTGGTGCTGCGCACACTCGCGAGCTGTTACGGTCCGATCTTATAGCATGGAGGCTTTAAGTTGATTGATGTCTTTTAAGTTAAAGTTAAAGATGAAGATGAAGATGAAATTGAGACCGGACGGGCCCTGTAGGAGAAAGGGCAAAGACGAGGTCTTGCAAGGTGGTAGCCCCGTCCGTGTCGGTCAAGGACCGTACCGTTGTTGGCCCTGCTGAGCAAGTATTTGAACGTACCGATTTACATACTGGTGTTTATGGGGCCGGGAAGCCGATGTAACCTAATTGCCACGGCGGTTGGATGTAGCCCATCCCCTAATTGGCTGGAGAATGAGGTGAGGCCTCATGTCTCAAAGGGAGAGGAATGGGTGGTCGCTCACGGATAACGTCGAGGACGGGTATCGCGTGGGGTCCCCGGGTTCTCGGGCGGATGGGAGACTAACCCGGCCATCGCCGGGAATTAGCGTGAAAGGTTGTCGTATGCGACCAAAGGGGTGCGTATACGCCGTGTAAACGGGTTTTCCCAGCTGGTGAAATCGATTCGAATCGCTGTCCCTCGCGAGTAATGAGTACCGCTTGTTCACCGTGTCACATCGTAGTTAATCAACTGGAAGATGAAGGAAGAGGAATGAAAGGATTGTTGTTTGGAATTATACTTTTCCTGCAAACTTGATTGCAATAGTGATAGTCTGCAAACCTAGAGGTTAATGAACTTAACGTGAGCTAAAATACTGAAAGTAAGGACTCAACCTTTAATGTTGTTTTCGCAAAGGAGTAAACCCCACGACCAGAAAGCCTTTGCATACTAGGCGTCGGCCTTAGCGTGCCATGTTGACGGGTCGGTCTTGCTGAGTATTAGAATACTCAAGGTTTGTTCGATTATGCTTTTCGAGGAATCGAGTCGTACTTCAACGACTCGTACAATAGTTCCTGGAAGTGGAGTGTTCCCGGTGTGGTTCCCACCAATGGGAACGGTTTCCGACGTCGTGAAGAGGAAGGACCGTGATGTACGAAGGGCTCGGTGCATCACGTTGATCGTTTAATAGTGTTTTGGTGTTCAAAGTTCAAGTTTCCGCTGTAATACTCGTAGGTTGTTAAACTTCAAGAAGATTTATACTTCCGCGGCACCAATGTTTGTATTTCGAAAACTTGGTTGTATTATACCATGATGTATATATTCTGGCTTGTATGAGATGATACACTCGTTGTAACTCGCTTCGTCGAGTGTCCCTCTGTTCCGATTCCCGGGTGTCCCGGAGGGATGTCACACGGGTCTTCTAGTTTCCAAAACATTTTAGTTTGTAATTTTTGGACCTTTCAAACGCGAGATATGAATTTTTTCAAACTTGAATAAAGTTCGGATCTATTTACGAGATTGCCACTAGGGCAAATTTAAAAAGGGCGGCGCGGGCTCCGACGAGCGGCGGCCGGCGCCGGCGAGCTCGGGCGCGGGGCGCTACGCTGCAGCTCATGCCCTGAGCTTTGGGGAAAAACTTGCGCGTGGTGCGGGGAACACGCCGGTGGGGTCCACGGGACCCCGCGACGACCGGAGGCGGGCCGCGGCGAGCGGCGGCGCCCGCGGGGACTCCGGCGGCGACGTGCGCTCAGCGCAGGGGAGAGAGAGGAGGAGGGGGCTGGTGCTGGGAGCACCACCCGAGCACGGGGAGTCGCGGCGTGGGCTCGGCGGCGTCGAGGCGGACCATGGCGACGGCTCGACGGAGAGGGTGACGGAGCAGGGCGACGGCCGCGGTGCTGCGGTGATTTTCTCCAATTCTCGGCGACTCGCTGCACGGGAAGGGAGTGCGTCGGTGGGGAGCTGCAAGAGAACCTTGTGCGCGATTTGGCGAAGAGAGATGGGCGGCGCAGCTTGCCTAGGCGACGCGCGACGCGGAGGCGGCCATGGCGGTCGCGGCGGGCGGCGGCGGCGCTCTCGTCGATTCGCGCGCGGCGAGGGGAAAAGGGGCGAGGCAGCGGTGCAAAAAGGAGCAGAAGAAGGTGGGGAAGCGATTTGTGGCGAAGTTGAGATGCAACTTTGGCTCCTGTGCCGTTTTCTAGGGGAGAGGAGGACGGGCGGCGGATGCGGTCGCGGCAGGGGGGTTTCGCCTTCAATTCCGGCCGCTCCTGTTGGCCAAGCTTCACCACTTCTAGGTGATGCTCTAGGCCCAAAGCCCCTCCTTTTCGAGCACCATGGAGGACAAGCTCCATGGCCGAAGGTCGGCCCTACCGCCAATCCCGCCGCGGGCGGTGCTCCGGTCACCTCCCACCGTCGGCACCCCCACCAATCGATTCGCCATGCAAATCCGTGCACGAGCGGCCAAGTGCGGCCCAAGCGCGCAGCCCTAGCCCAATGCCGGCGAGGGCGCCGTCCAACTCCGGCGAGCCCGTTGCGGGCCAACACTTACCAAAATTTTGAAATCGCGATGGCTAAAGCGTAATAACGATAAACCTTCAAGCAAATTAAAATTTGAATAACTTGCGGTAGAAATCTCGGATTTGGGCAAATAAGAACTTTTTGGAAACCGTGCATCATGTACTTTACAATGAACCAACTGGTCATATATGTTTATGTGGAAATAATAAAAGTTTGATGAACCTTAAGGTGCCATCACGTTAACAAGGCTTAACAAGATTGAATTTTGAAAAATGCGTAACTCTCTCTAGGTAGCTCGAAGTACTCGACTAGCTAATTGTTGGGAAGATTGAGAAGTGTACTTTGCCATGAATCCATTTACCAAGTACTTTCTGTGGTAAAAATGAAAGTTTCAAGTACTTTAAACTGCTGTCATGTTAAGGAAGCTTAACAACATTGAATTTTGGAAATTGCACAACTTTCTCTACAAAGATCAGCAACATGTAATTGAGCATTCTTTGGAATCCTTGGGAAGTGTACTTTACATGACTCTACTTGGTTTACCAAGGTTCTGTGGTGAAAAGTGGAGTTTTATGCAAGTTAAGAACGCATCACGTTAAGCACTAAAATGGCCATAAATAAAAGACTTGTAAATAAATCTTCACCAAATTTGGGCATTTCATTCCCACTGGCATGTTTCATCATATCATACGTTATTCTGATGCATTTGGACATGTTCATGTTATTTTGGACATTAATGCTTAAGTAAGCTACAGTTGCCTTGTTTTTGCATAGGAGGAAAACCTTATATAAATTCATGTTGATATTCGCTTCTTGTGCTCAATCATAAAGTGGTCAAGATTATCATCGGGATCTGGTTTAGTAGTGTTATTATGCTTAATGGTCATGCATGAAATAATGTAGTGAAGTGTGCATGTCAAAATTTACCATGTAATAATTTTTGCTTAGCTCTTATCACCTTGGTTATCATTTCATGTATTTAATTACCATAGTAACCATGGCAGCACACATTCTTAGAAGGGCATTTCATATTATTCATGTACATTGTTCAACTTGCCGTGCTCTCTTTATTGCTAAAAATATATGCATGCTTTGTGTTGCATAAGTGTATGTTTCTTTTAATTAGAAGGTTATCCCCATGACATTTTCTATATAAATCATCATCACGAGAAATCATCTCATACCACATGAGCATGTTTATTTTATGCAAGCGTTTCATTAGATTTCGTTATTGAGAAAGTTCCATGAACTGAATATCTTTGTATTCGCTCATACTCACGCATCGCATTGCATTCATATAGGAACCCCGACCGAAGGCGAGAATCAAGAAGGGCAGCAAATTAAATTGAAACTCCTTTGAGTGTGCTAACTACGACCGGAACCAAGGCAAGCCCCGATGCATAATGCGGTTGTTTAGTTTTTGGTTTAAATTCACATATGTCTATGTTTATGTATTGTGCACTTATGTTTAGGAGTTGATCGCAACCCTAGTTGCATTATGTCCCTGGTTCCTATGGTTTGGTTAGGTATAATCCTTTTCCGATAGTATGCTATGCTTAATGGAGTCATCGGTAGCAACACCGAGTGGTTTGGAGACCACCCGGTCTAGGAATTCAAATATTGTTACTCTCACATGATTAAATTGGAGAACGCACGGAGAAGTGCATGTGTAGGAGTGCGGTGACAAGGTTGGCCCTTGTTTGCCATAGCCCCGTGCGTGTGGATCGAGGACCGTTCGTTGTGACTCCGCGAGCAAGTATTGAGTTGTGTACCAAATGTGTACCTTCGTATGGGAGTTGGTAAACCGATGTAGCTTGAGAGCCATAGTGTTGGACGGTCACTCCTCCCTTTGTGCAAAGTTTTGGTCACGGTGGATGCACGGGTTTGTGAGTAGACGGAGGGTGTGTTGTTTACCCTTGGACCCGACGCTATCGTGGTTGCATGCGGAACGCACACTCGAAGGGTGGACCCGGCTCATATCTATGGTGATCTCGTGAAAGGTGGTCATACGTGTTCTTAAATGATGCGTATGTACTGCATTTGGGTTTCTCCTGCAGGATGTAAATCGATGTATATCACCGTCCCTCGCGGTGATGAGTACCACTTGTCTCGAGCAGATTACATCGTAGTAACAAAGTGAATATGATGAATAAGCTCGCTGTTTTTGAAGAATTACTTCTTGTATTGCAACCATGTTTTGTTAGAAATGATCACTAAATTTGTATTCATGTTCCAACCCTTTTAAATTGGCTAAAACATGAAATTTCAGAACCATATAGGTGCTGTTTTTGGCATTTTCAGGAAGCTCGGTCAAGCCCCTGCATATTAGAGTAGGTTCTTAGAACCATTTTTGACGGGTGTCATCTTCATCATCGGTCAAGCTTCCAAACAAGGAGGTGTTGGTCGGTGTGAGTCCAATGGCAAGTGATGCAATGCCTCCTTTCTCTTCATCGGATTCCGACTCGGAGGAAGAGGATGATCCATCGAGTTCCATTCTTGTCCAATGTGCGCTTCACCCCGACGGAACTTTCTATGCTTCTTGTACTTCTTGTCACCCTTCTTGTTTTGCTTGTTCTTGTAGTTCTCCGGACACTCCGCCATAAAGTGACCTTTGTCTCCACATATGTAGCACTTGTTTTTGACTTTCCTTAATTTGCTCTTGTCTTGATCATTCTTCTTGAAGCTTCTTTTTGACATGAGCTTGTTGAACCTTTTCACAAAGAGAGCCATATCATCATCACTATCATCATCGCTCTCCTCAACCACCTTCTTTTTCTTTTCTTATTCGGCATTGAGAGCCAAATCATTTTTGCTCCCACTAGCTCGTTCCTTGTCTCTAAGCAAAGCATTGATCCTATTGCCTTGATCAATTTGCTGTTTTTGGGATAGCACTTTCCCAATCACATCATCGGTGGTGAAGTATCTAAAGCCATCTCGTATCTCTTATGTTGGTCACTATGTTGGCATCCCATGATTGCAAGGTTTGTAGCAACCTTCTATTGACATCCAAATCCGGCACTCTTTCTCCAAGTGCCCTCCTCTTGTTCACTATCCTCATCATCCTTTCATGTGCTTTCTTTGGTCCTTCTTCCGACCTCATGACAAAATAGTTGAACTATTCTCTAAGCCCTTCTATCTTAGACTCCTTTATACTATCAATGCCCTCATGAACCATTTCAAGCTTCAACCAAATTTGATGAGCGTCTTCCAATCCGGCTATCTTGTCATACTCCCCGGGGCTTAGTGCGGATATAAGAGCACATGCCGCCGTCACATTTCACCTTACATTGAACATGTCTCGTGCGGTTGGTTTGCTTCTACATTCCCACAAAAATCCATTTTGAGTGACATTTCTCACATTTTGATGCATGGAATCCAAGTGTAGGAGCATATTTGTTTTCCAATGATCAAAGTATTGACCAGCGAAATAGGAAAGTCTTCCGGAGCCCGGTCCAATGTGCTCATCCTTTGGATCAATATAGGTGTAGGGCATTTTGTTGTATTGCTTGGGCACATCTCCATCCTTATCACCTTCCTTATCCGATAAACTGTCATCACCTACTTCAACGGGACTCGTCACCACCTACTTCAACGGGTGATTTTGGTGGAACTTCACTACTAGTGGTTGCATCTTTGTCTTCCTTTTTGTTTGTCATCTTTAATCTTCAAGGGGTGAGGCTTCAACGAAGATACCCGCTCCGATACCAATTGAAAGTCGCCTAGAGGGGGGGGTGAATAGGCGATCCTAAAAATTTCTGCGGAATAAGACTAAGACGAAAATGTCAAATACCGGAACTTCCGGTACGGTACCGGAACTTCCGATGCAGGGTGAAAATTGCGGAATAAAGCCCTACACAATTCTAGTGATTTGCAAGATGGAAAGACACGACCCTATGCAATTCTATGAATTTAAGCGCACAAAGGAAAACTAACGGGCAACCTAACAAAGTAAACAACAACGCGCTTAATTAAAAAGGGAGAGCACACAAGACACGGATTTTTCACCGAAGTTCAAGTCCACCTATGACTCTACGTCTCCATTGAGAAAGTCCACCAAGGACCGGGTTTCTTTAAACCCTATTTCTCGCTCAAGTCACCACCAAGGTTGAGCTTGAGTTTACCACTATCAATGCCCCTTTCGGGACGGGTAATATAAACAACTCGGGCGTCACCACACAAGTTGGGAGCTCACGAGCACGCCTAGCCGTCTAGGAGCTCAAAGCTCCAAGAGTAACAAATCCAAATCGCAAGCTTGACAGGAGTCAAGATACTCAAGAATGGAATCAAGTCTCTCAATCTCTTGCTAAAAAGCTCTCACTCGAATCCTAGCTCAAGGATGGAATTTTTGCTTTTGGAGAGGATTTGGAGTGAGTGGAGTGTGGCTCAAATGTGTTGTTGTTCAAAATGGGCAAGAGAGAGTGAGTGAGGGGTGGATCGTGGCTTATATACCACGGCTCCAAAAGAGCCGTTGGCCGGTCCGAACGACCCGCACCGGAACTTTCGATAGGGTATTGGAACTTCCGGTATGGTCGGATTTAGGGTTAGATCTGGATTTTTGGGCCGCACCGGAACTTCGGTATGGTCGGATTTAGGGTTAAATCTGGATTTACGGGCCGCACCGGAACTTCCGTGCACGTAGGTTTAGGGTTTGAAGAAGGGGCCGCACCGGAGCTTCCGGTGTCCTATCGGAACTTCCGGTATGACATTCCACGAGTTCAAAACTCTTTGAGTGCCTCACTGGAACTTCCGGTACTGGGGACCGGAACTACCGGTATGGTATTCCGGAGAGTCTAGAACTCTCTCGAGTGCCTCACCGGAACTTCGGTACCAGTGGACCGGACCTTCCGGTTTGGCATTCTAGAGAGCTCAAAACTCTATGAGTGCCTACCGGAACTTCCGGTACCGGGAGTCGAACTTCCGGTATGGCATTCCGGAGAGCCCAAAACTCTCCGAGTGCCTACCGAAACTTCCGGTACTGGGGACCGGAACTTCCGGTGGGTCCCGAAAGAATAGGCTTGGGATGGTTTTTCTTGGATTTTGTGAGCATCTTCATTCTTTACCAAGATTGTGATTTGCATCCCTCTTTATAGTAAGGCATCTCTATGACTCAAAGCAAAGATAAAACAAGAAGCTCAAGCTTTGAGATAGATCTTATCCATTTCCCACTTTGTCATTTTGTCCATTTATTTTCTTCTTTTTGATCAAACTTGCTATGCTTTTATGTTCTTTGGATGTTCACTACACACATTCTCATGAAAACATTAGTCCAAACTTAATTGTATTGATACGAATCATCCGAAATAAAATGAGGGCCCTAGATGCAATTACAATCAACCCCTTTTTAGTGATTGATGCCAATACAATCAAATTTCTAAAAAGATAGGTCAAAAAGCTCAACAAGCACGGATAAAAGGCGAGCTCCCCTTAATATGTGCATGAAATTGAATTTCAAGAATTGGCCTTTACACTACCAAATGCACATTTTGAATTATCAACATGAAGAGCTCCCCCTTTATCTATGCATCCATGTCATGAGTAAACAGGAAACAAGAAACATTCATTATGACATTTCATCTTCACACAAATGCAACTAAAAAGAGAAGACAACAATACACCATATCAAGACATAAAGCATCACATAGATAAATAAACCAAGTCTTAACATTACAAGCATCCATTGTTCAAACATAACGGTTGTCCATCACAAGATAAAAGAACGACAAAGAAAGATAGAAATTTCTTCTCTCCCTTTGGCAACAAGTCACCAAAAGAGAAAAGCACGGTGACGCCCACAAGAATCACTCATCATCATCATCGTTGTCGTCTTCTTCCTCCTCGCCATCGCTCTCGTCATCACCATCATGACTTGTCGCGCCCTTGCCCTTCTCCTGAGGTGGAATCTGCATGGTGTAGCGGGGAGTGGAGGTCGTGGCTACCGGGATATCCTCCACCATTGTCATCCTCAACACTCTCTGTCGCACTATCCTTGGCATCCTGTGCTGCTGTCTCGTGCTGCTACTCCGACGGCTTGCTGATAAGGAGCCCAAGGATCCTCCCACTGCCGTGGCACAATCGGAGCAAACTCCAAGGGAGGAGGAGGAGGCTGCTGCTGCTGCTGAGCAATGTGAGCAAGATACCTTTGATGACCTTCATTTATGCACCGCTGCTCCATCCTCATCTCATAGGTATCCTCACTGTTTGCCTTGCACATGCAAAAGATCTTTTTGAGGACCGAGCTAACAAATCCGGACTTACTGCGAGTCCGGTGAGAGGAGGGACCGGGAGCGTCCCTAGCTGCCCGAGCTGAGGGGGAGGAGGTGGAGGAGCTGCCTGGCTCACTAGAGATCCTCGAGGAGTGGGGAGAAGAGGGAACTTCTTGGGACGAAGTCCTGGATGCTCCTTGTCATGGATGAAGGTAATTCTTGTGACATGCTCAATCATCTTCATGATAAAAGGAGAGAAGGGAAGGCTGGCCTTGTGAGTGTAGGAGTGATTGATGATGGAGGTCCGGATGTGCTCAAACACACGAGAAGGCTCGGCTTTAGGATGCATAGCACACAGGAGAGTCTTGGCAGTAGCAAGCAAAGAGGATGCATCCCCTATCTTAGGATCCAAGGTCCACTCGAACATGTTGTTCGGGACACGGTAGTAGGGGTGCAATCCAAAGTGAATCCCAATAATCATCCCCTTTTGCTGGTCATAGCGGTTGTCATACATGAAGTCCAAGGCTGCATCATCCGGTGGGTCAAACACATTGATGTTGTCCTTAATAGCATCCTCATGACCGAAACCAAGAACCTCGGCAAACTCAAGCATAGGTGATCTGAAATCTATTTCCATCAAGCATCCGAGTGCATGATGGAATCCTCCCGAGAGTCCTCATTGAACTCAAGCCGGAGGGTGGCATAGAACCGAACCACCGGTTTGGTATTCCACCCATGCTCAAGTCCCATGATGTCCACCAAATCTCTCTTGGCACACTCAGATTTGATTTGATTGAACACGGGATCGTTCCGGCGATCCATCCATTCCCACTTGATCCACTTCATCTCGGTGGTCTTATTCTTTAGTTTCAGCACCTCCTTGTACCACTCAGCTTGGGTGTGATACCAAAACCTCACATCACCCACACCCCTTTCCTTTGGCTTTATCCAAGGGCACTTGCTCCTGTACTTCGCACCTCATCCCGGTAAAAGGTACATTGTACCCAGCACTGTCACCCACAGTGGGAGCCCTCAACTCATAATTCACATGCTCCTGCAAAGTCCGGGCCATAGGGAGAAACAATCATCCCTGCCCACATTACCACCATGCTCCTCATCCTCTTCTTCCTCGCTTGAAATCGGTGCGGGAGAGGGTCTTCTTGATGTCCCTTTCCCTTTGCCCTTGCCCTTGCCTTTTCATTTTCCAAGTCCAACGCCACGGGAGGAGGACCGAGGACCAGCTCCGGTGGCTTGCCTTTTGGCAAGGCGAGGGTTCGGCACCTCATAGTCCGAGTCCGGGTCCGAGTCGGTGTAGCTTTGAGGTGGGCGCTTGGTGATCGTTTCCTTCCTGTCACACCCCTATCCCGAAAGATAGTTAAGTGGGGTACGGATCGCCTTGGGAGATGATTGACGAAGCTACCATACATAGCATCACATTAACAAACATACACGATTTGCAAGGTTACATAATTAAGTCTTGATTACAACATAGAGTTCAAATAAAAAATACATTAGGTTCGAATAAAAGTCTTACATAACCATGATCTTTGTTCTCAATTTTAACCAAGTTCATCACGTTCAAATTTAATCATAAGCCATAAGTGAGATTCCCATTCTATCGTTGACTCCATAAGCATAGCATAGCATTTCTAACGAGGATACGACACACAAGCGACATAGGACATATAGGAATTTTATGCACGTGGATTTCCAATCAACTCCTAGAACTTAAATGCACAATCATCATCCTTAAAAGAGGGATAAAGAAAGACATTTCAAAATAATAGGAATGCACCGGGGCTTGCCTTGAGAGTGATCGAAGTTAGCACTAGCCTCACAAGCGTTGAGTGTTGCAACCGTCTCTTCCGGCGGGATCAATTCGGCGTCATCACCTAGAAGATGAAATGCAATGCATAAGTAACATGAATACAAGGTCGATGATGATGGCAATGCATACGTGCTATTTTTGTAAGGATGCTCATGAATGAGTTAACCAAAAGCTTTGTTTAATTAAACCCTAGCAAGCATGAATATAACTCTTGTTCTCTATAAGAAAATTAATTACATGAACAAGCATAACCCTACTAATACATGAGCAAGGACTTAAGACATGGACATGAGTGCTGTGATTTAGGTAGGTCCAGCTCTAATGATTAGCAAGTTTTAAAATGAGATTCGAAGAAACTTAGGCTTAAGGGTTTGGCATCACATGCGATGACGATCGCCTTTTAGAACGAGAATTGGACTTTGAAATTAACACATACGTGAAATGCATGCAACCTTTTTACTAATCCTGCCATGAAGTGCTAGGGAACATGGTGAATAGTGGAAATTACATAAACATGCAGAAATGCAATTTTGTGAAACATAAAACCTATTATACATGTGCTGAAATTACCCTTTTATGGAAATAGATCTAGGGTTTGCAAAAATAATTATTTATCATGCTCAAAAATTAACATGGACTTTTCTACACATGCACAGTACTAGGAGGGAATTAATTACCAAGTTTCATGCAACAGTAATTTATACAGATTTAATTAAAAATTAAATACAGAGAATGCAAGAAATGCAATAACTTGAAAAATATGCAATGAAATGCAGATCTTCCAGTTCCAAAAATTCATGTAGGCTTGGGTGAAGGTTTTGGCCAAGTGGCATCCCTTTTAGATTTATAGTTTTAAAGTTATGGCTTAGTTAAGTTTTCAGGGGTTGACTTTTGTCATTTTTGTAAAAATATGAAAACATGCAAATCTGACATGCTCATGTTACTTTTATGAAAGTACAGGTCTTCTAGTTTCCAAAACATTTTAGTTTGTAATTTTTGGACCTTTCAAACGCGAGATATGAATTTTTTCAACCTTGAATGAAGTTCGGATCTATTTACGATATTGCCACTAGGGCAAATTTAAAAAGGGCGGCGCGGGCTCCGACGAGCGGCGGCCGGCGCCGGCGAGCTCGGGCGCGGGGCGCTACGCTGCAGCTCATGCCCTGAGATTTGGGGAAAAACTTACGCGTGGTGCGGGAACACGCTGTTGGGGTCCACGGGACCCCGCGACGACCGGAGGCGGCCGCGGCGAGCGGCGGCGCCCGCGGGGACTCCGGCGGCGACGTGCGCTCAGCGTAGGGGGAGAGAGGAGGAGGGGGCTGGTCCGGGAGCACCACCTGAGCACGGGGAGTCGCGGCGTGGGCTCGGGCGGCGTCGAGGCGGACCGTGGTGACGACTCGACGGAGAGGGTGACGGAGCAGGCGACGGCGGCGGTGATTTTCTCCAATTCCCGGCGACTCGCTGCACGGGAAGGGGAGTGCGTCGGTGGGGAGCTGCAAGAGAACCTTGTGCGTGATTTGGTGAAGAGAGATGGGCGGCGCAGCTTGCCCAGGCGACGCGCGACGCGGAGGCGGCCATGGCGGTCGCGGCGGGCGGCGGCGGCGCTCTCGTCGATCGCGCGCGAGCGAGGGGAAAAGGGGCGAGGCAGCGGTGCAAAAAGGAGCAGAAGAAGGTGGGGAAGCGATTTGTGGCGAAGTTGAGATGCAACTTTGGCTCCCGTGCCGTTTTCTAGGGGAGAGGAGGACGGGCGGCAGGGCGGTCGCGGTAGGGGGGTTTCGCCTTCAATTCCGGCCGCTCCTGTTGGCCGGCGGGTACAGGGGCGGTTGGGAAGGTGGCAGGGGGCTTGCGTGGTGATTTGACGGGGCAGGGCACGCGCGGGGCGGCCGCGGTGGCGCCGGACCGGCGGGCGGTGCCGCTATTGCCCACTGGGCAATGAGCTCGATTTAAATTTCGAAATTTAAATCTGTGGTTTGAAAGTTTGCACGAAATTCGTAGTTCCGGTGCTCCAAAAATAAAACCAAAAATATGCGGAGCTCCAGCGTGATGTGCAATGTAGTGATGCAAAAATATGTGGGTAGTGTCTTTGTAATTTTTGCATTTCTTCTAGGGGTTGGGTTAGGGTTAGGGTTTAGTTAGGTTTTTCCTTTTTCCCTTTTTATTTTTCTTATTTTTCTTTTGGGTAATTAGCATTAGTGCTTAGTGCTCCATTAGTGCTGTGATTAGGGTACTAATTACTTACTTAACCTTAATCGTGACACGGGATGTCACAGCCCTCCCCTAAAGAAATTCTCGTCAGAATCGCTACGAATTAAGGAGAGGGAGTACGAAATTTACCGATTTGTGTGACGCGAGGAACTCGGAAAATTCTTCTCTAGAAAATCCTCTTGTTCCCAAGTTGCTTCTTCTTTGGTGTGATTACTCCATCGCACTTTATAGAAGGTGATGGTGTGATTGCAAGTTACTCGGTCGTTTTGATCAATAATCCGGACGGGGTATTCGGGGTAGGAGAGATCTTCTTCTAGTTGATCGGTGTCGGAAATGACCACATCTATCGGAGGCTTCAAGCATTTCTTGAGTTGAGAGACATGGAACACATTGTGCACACGAGCAAGACTTTCCGGTAGTTGCAATCGGTAAGCAACCGCGCTATGCTTCTCCACAATCGGGTAGGGTCCAATATAGCGGGGTGCTAATTTTCCTTTAATTCCAAACCGAGATACGTCCTTATTCGGAGAGACACGAAGATAGACATGATCCCCCTTCTCAAATTCCAACGGTCGCCTCCTCTTGTTAGCATAGCTAACTTGGCGAGATTGTGCGGCTTTCATGTTGGCTTGGATTTGTCGGACCTTTTCTTCGGCTTGAGTGACAAGATCGGGACCAAAATTAGTTCTTTCTCCTGCTTCCGACCAATTTAAAGGTGTACGACAAGAATGACCATACAACGCTTCGAATGGTGACATTCCCGAACTCTCTTGGTAGCTATTGTTGTACGAGAATTCGGCGAATGGAAGACAATCATCCCAATTCCCTCTATTTTCCATAGCACAAGCTCTCAAGATATCCTCCAAGTATTGATTTAATCTTTCGGTTTGTCCGTCCGTTTGAGGGTGATATGCGGAGCTTCTAATGAGAGTGGTACCAAGACAAGAATGCAATTGCTCCCAAAAGCGAGATACAAATTGCGGACCTCGATCGGAAACAATGGTTTTAGGTACTCCATGCAAACATAACACTCTTGAGATGTATAGCTCGGCATACTTCTTGGTATTGTAGGTGGTATGGACGGGAATGAAATGTGCGGACTTGGTCAACCTATCCACAATAACCCAAATTGAATCATGCTTCTTTGATGTGAGAGGCAATCCAACGATAAAATCCATAGCAATGTCCTCCCACTTCCAAACGGGAATCTTCAATGGGTTCAATAATCCGGCTTTTCTTAAGTGGTCGGCTTTCACTCGCCGACAAGTATCGCACTCGGCCACATACCGTGCAATCTCACGCTTCATGCGTGTCCACCAAAACTTTTCTCTTAGGCCGCGATACATTTTATTGCTACCGGGGTGTATGGAATATTTAGACAAATGTGCCTCATCCATTATTTTCTTCCGTAATTCCATATTCTTTGGAACAACGAGACGTTGGTTGAACCATAATACACCATTGTCATCTTGTCGGAAACATGTAGCTTCATCTTTTTCTATCTTTTGCCGAATAAATTCCATCCCTTCATCCTTCTTTTGTGCCTCAATAATCTCCTCACGAAGGGTAGGAATGAGAGCTAGATTGTATAGTGAACCATAGGGAATGACTCGGAGACTTGGTTCACTAGAATCTGAAATTTCCGAATTTTCCATAGAACAACCGGTAACGTGATTGCATTGATCCTTGCGACTCAAAGCGTCGGCAACCACATTAGCTTTACCCGGATGGTAATGAATTTCCAACTCATAATCCTTGATTAATTCCAACCATCGACGTTGCCTCATATTCAACTCTTGTTGGGTGAAGATATATTTGAGACTCTTATGATCGGTGTAGAGGTTGACAAGATTTCCAAGTAAATAATGCCTCCAAGTTTTCAAGGCAAGGACAACCGAGGCTAGCTCCAAATCATGGGTGGGGTAGTGTTGTTCATGCTTGCGAAGTTGACGAGAAGCGTAAGCAATGACACGACCTTCTTGCATTAGCACACACCCTAGATCGGTGCCGGACGCATCACAATACACGTCAAACGGCTTGGTGATGTCGGCTTGGGCTAACACCGGAGCGGATGTTAAATGCTTCTTGAGAGTTTGGAAGGCTTCTTCACATTCACGGCTCCATTTAAACTTAGCATCTTTCTCCAATAGTTTTGTCATGGGCTTGGCTATGCTTGAAAAATTGGGGATGAATTTTCGATAATAACCGGCGAGACCAAGAAAGCTTCGGATTTGTCTCACCGATCTTGGGGAATTGCAAGTAAGCACTTCTTCGACTTTACTCGGGTCAACGGCAACACCTTCCGCGGATATGATATGACCCAAAAACGGAACTTGCTTCAACCAAAATTCACATTTGCTAAACTTGGCATACAATTGATGATCACGAAGCCGTTGGAGAACAATGCGAAGGTGTTCGGCATGCTCTTCTTCGGACTTCGAATAAATAAGAATGTCGTCAATAAAGACCACGACAAACTTATCCAACTCGGGCATGAAGACCGAATTCATCAAATACATGAAATGAGTCGGAGCATTTGTAAGCCCAAAAGACATGACGAGATACTCAAAGAGACCATACCGCGTAGAGAATGCGGTTTTTGGAATATCTTCGGCTCGGATCTTGATTTGGTGGTAACCGGATCGGAGATCAATCTTAGAGAAAACCTTAGCACCAACTAATTGATCAAAGAGAATATCAATCCGAGGGAGCGGGTATTTATTCTTGATAGTTACCGCATTGAGAGGGCGATAATCCACACATAGACGTAGCGTCTTGTCTTTCTTCTTCACAAAGAGAGCGGGACATCCCCACGGAGATGAACTAGGGCGAATATATCCTTTATCCATAAGCTCACCCAATTGCTCCTTCAAGATTGCTAGCTCGTTGGGAGCCATCTTGTACGGTCTACGGGAAATCGGTGTCGTACCGGGTTGGAGCTCAATTTTAAACTCAACATCCCGATCGGGTGGCATGCCCGGCAAGTCATCCGGGAACACATCGGGAAACTCACATACCACGGGTATATCCTCAATCCTTTTTCCCTCAAGATGGTAGATTTTGGAGGTGGAGCATTTCGGATGGGGTAATTGGAGAATAGATGAACCATGGAGTGGTGAGTTTAGGTGAACTTCTCGGGAATCTATGTGCAAAACGGCTTTATGGAGTTTCATCCACCTCATACCTAGAATTATGTCTATTCCTTGCCCACCTAAAATTATGAGAGAGGAGGGGTATACTTTTCTCGCTAGGTTTAGGGGTACTTGCCTCAACTCTAGATTTGTTTTTATTTTTCCACCGGGTGACGTGATGATATAGGGAATATCCAAAACGGTCGGAGTGAGTTGTAATGTTTTTGCACATGCTTGACTAATGAAATCATGAGTTGCACCCGAATCAAAAAGAACCAAAGTGGAGTGGTTGTTGACCGAAAACATACCCGAAAGTACCGGTTCTCCCGCTTGAATCTCTTCGGCCGTGGTATAGTTGACTCGGCCATTCTTAGCATTTGGAGTGGAGGATTGATTGCGGTTCCCATTTCCATTATTCCCATTGCGGTTTTGAGTGTTGTTGCCACTTCCGGAACCATTGTTGTTGTGGTTGTTGTTGTTGTTGTTGCCCGGGTTACGTGTCGGAACACGACAATCCTTTGCAAAATGACCCGGACGTCCACAATTAAAGCACGGACCTTGAGGACCGGGCCTAGCACCTTGATATTGCTGCTGTGGAGGGCGGAACGAAGTGGTGTGCTGCTGATTTCCACCGTGAGAGTGGTGGTGTTGTTGCGGCACAAATTGGCGTGACCTCCCCGTCGGCGGCAATGCGGCCCGAAACTTCTGTCCGGACGGGGAAGTGATGGCTAACTTGTACTTGGGCAGAGCGGAGCCGGATGGATTTCCTACGGCACGCTTCCTCTTCTTGTCCTCTTGGTGAGCACGGATGGCATCTTCTTGCACAATTGCGGCACTCATCAAGTCATTGAACGTGCCGGTAGTGACTTGAGCCAAGCGATCTTGCAACTTCGGGCTTAGCCCCGAACGGAAGCAATCCTTTTTCTTGTCATCCGTGTCGGCATGATAGGATGCATATTGAGCCAAGTAGTTGAACTTCCGTGCATACTCTTGCACGGTTCCGGTTCCTTGCTTCAAATTGAGGAACTCTTGCAACTTGCGCTTCATGAGACCGGCGGGAATGTGATGCGCGCGAATCGCGGTGCAAAAGTCCGGCTAATTCACTTGAGTACCGGCGGGAAGGGCGGCGGTGAAACTTGCCCACCATGCACTAGCGGAGCCACGGAGTTGTTGAGCCGCAAAGAGAACCTTTTGCTCCGATGTGCAATTGAGGAGAGCAAACTTCGACTCAATGATGCGGAGGAAATTATCCGCCTCCAAAGGATCGGTAGTAGCTTCGCCAAACTTCGGCGGTTGAGTCGCCCAAAAATCGGCATAGGTGGAATTCCTCGGCCCTTGGGGTGGCGGTCCTTGGCCTTGTCCTTGATTAGTTTGGCTTGCAAAGAACAAGCGGAACATCTCGTTTTGGTTGGACACGAGTTGCTCCAACGGCGTGAGAGGTGGAGGGTTAGGGAGTTGCTCATCCCTCCCACCATGACCACTTCCGGAAGCTTCACCACGGCGGGTATTCACCATCTGTCACATATGAAAAAATTTTCTCACGTTAGCTCATTAGTTTTTGGAGCTAAAATGGCAAGAAAACATAACATTGGACATAAGGGATCGCAAATTTCAGATTGCATGTACGAAAGAAATAACAATGAAATAAGCATAATGCATTGGCAACACACATATTCCATAGATTCCAACATAGTAGCAACATGATAGAAATTTTTGATACACGGGAAACCACGAATCCGATACAACACGGTCTTAGGTTACATCCCATGTGACCCATAAACAAACACAAATCTCGGAGAGCTTAATTAACAACACGCGGATCGTCTTCCATACACGGTTACATGCCTCACGAGATTACAAATCCTACAACACCTAGAGCTACGACCACCGGTCGTGACAACTACTCGTCGTCATCGCCGTAGTAGTCGTCGTCACCCCTCATGGGAGAGGGTGGTGCTCCGTCCTCGACGTCGGAACCATCCTCACCATCACCCATCTCCACATCATCCTCGGGTGGGATGATCTCAAGTGGCTCGGGAGGTCCGCCATTAAGGATGGCGTGCAGGGCGTTGTTGGCGGCTTGGAGATGCTCAATGGTGGCGTTGTTATGCGCGATGGTCGCTTGGCCGTTCCGGAGGTCTCCCTCCAAAGCATCCCTAGCGCCCTGAGTCTCCGGGAGAGTAACCTCCAACTCATCCTTCTCTTCAAGAAGGGCATCCACCTGGCCGGAGAGGATGTAGTTCTCCTCATTCGCGGCGGTGAGCTGGGCCTCACGCTCATCTAGCGTGGCCTGCAGAGCGGCAGCTCCATTGCCCTCAAGGGCAAGGTTGGCGTCGTGGAGCTGCTCGAAGAAACTCCAACGCTCCGTCTCGCTATACTCGAGCTGCGTACGGAGGGTGTCCACCTCGGTAGTGCGCTCGGCCAGCTCGGCGGTGCGGGCAGCAAGCTCGGCGGCGCGAGCGGCGAGCTCGGCGTCGCGGGTGGTGAGCTCGGCGTCGCGGGTGGTGAGGGTGGCCTGCAGGGCAGCACGCTCCTGCTCCAACTCGAGCACCCGCCTCGCGAGGTTCTCACGATCCAACATGAGCTTGCCGGGGGCCATCTGTCGGAGAATTTTGAAACACAAGTCAAAACTCAATATCCAACAACAAAACATGCTAAATAAGTAAAGCATGAATGATGGAATGGCACCAACTTAGCAAAAGAATGCAACCAAACTTTTCACACAATCCTAACACGGTTCCGTTTTCTGGACAGAATCGGCCCGTAATGGAAACTCGATAATTACTCCTGTTTCTGGACAGAATTAAAATTTTACCTTGTTACGAAAGTTTTAGACAATTTCTTAATCTTTCTAACGCATCCTAGAACAGCTCAATCCGACTTGTCGTTTGATAGTTATGAGCGATCTACGACAAGGACAGAACCGGAGCACATTCTGGAATTCCAGAATAGCTCTCTGTAATGGGCAATTCTAGCTACGTTCCAGATTTTTGCAAGACCTGAGACTAGAAGATTGTTGTAGTGCATAACACAAGCTTTCCAGAAAGTCCTTATTTGCCTTATTTGGATAAGTATTGAGAGAGTTATGCTCATTTTCGTGAAAGTTAAGAAATCTGCCACGTTTTAGGGTTTCGGTTTTCAACCTTTTGTGAGAATGAACTAGGTGATCAAATTTTTGTGATTGCTTCACTTAGACAAGTTCACATGCATATGCTTGATATGATGACATGATATGCAAGGAATGATGGATGCTCAATATGTCGTTTCGTACGTCCTCACAAAATTAAAAGACCGCGCCCGCCGATACGAGTATCGGACAAGCGCATCGGTGGCACACACGCCTCTCACACGATACTACACGAACTAAAGCGTTGTTATGTACCTGCAAGAGATGGATTCCAGAAACATTACATCAAATTCAAAAGAAACAAGCCAAAAATAAATCAATGTCACCTCGCCTCACATGGAGAGCTCTCGAATAAGAGTGTATTCGAGTCACACCAATAATATTATGCGAAAATTGACCACACACAATTGCATACCTTTGCTCAAGCCGTAGTTGCAAAATATTTAAACAATCATAACACGGGGTTAGTTTTGCCACCATTCTATATAGTCCTTATATTGGCCTTTCTATCTAGACTCGTACCTCACCGCGACACAAAAACGGGGTTTATGATTTTTAGAATGAGTGTTAGCGTGACACAAATCCCAAGTCGGCTCGATACCACGTGTCACACCCCTATCCCGAAAGATAGTTAAGTGGGGTACGGATCGCCTTGGGAGATGATTGACGAAGCAACCATACATAGCATCACATTAACAAACATACACGATTTGCAAGGTTACATAATTAAGTCTTGATTACAACATAGAGTTCAAATAAAAGATACATTAGGTTCGAATAAAAGTCTTACATAACCATGATCTTTGTTCGAAATAAAGTGCGGAAGCGAAAATACATAACTCGACGGTACATAGATAACTTAGAAGGAACCATGCCGGCCTAGGCCACGGCTCACTCATCATGGGTCGGAGAGCTAGGAACCCATTCAATGGTCCACTCTTTGGGCTCTTCTCCATCCCACACAACCTTACCACAACAATCGCAAAACCCGGCTTACGGGAAACATGTGAATACACATGGAGTGGCAAAGCCCGAGTATCTAGCATACTCCGCAAGTCTTACCCGTCAAATTGGCCATCTAAGACCGACTCCTAGATGCATGGGGCTTGACCGGTTTAACTTGGCATTTTGCATAAATAGCACCTATGCTACTTAGGTTGGAACTTTTATTGCTTAGCCAAATTAACAGGGTTGTTGCATAAAAGGAACTTTAGTGAGCATACTAACAATACAAGAATTTGCAATACAAATTTATATCAAATATAAAACAGCGAGCTATTCATCATCTCTTCTTTACTACACATTGCGAACTGCTCGAATCAAGTGGCACTCATTAACCGAGAGGAAACGGCGATAATTATCGAATTATTAATCCTGCAGGAAAGACCCAAATGCACGACATACGCATCATTTAAGAACACGTATGGCCACCGTTCGCGAGTTCATCATAAAGTAAAACACGGGGCCACCGACCCCGAGTACACGTCCCCCTGCGACCGTTCAACAACGCGCCCAAGGCTTAACCCGTGTACTCTCCAACGGTCCTCAACCCGCGCAACCACCGTGCCATACACATCACCTCCGGGTCGGTGAGATATCCGGCTCACTTTACAACTTACAAGCTACATAGGTTTACCAATCCCCATAAGAAAGGTATGCAAGTGGTACACAACTCAAACTTGTTCGCGGAGCCACAATGGGGTGTTCTCAATTTTAATCAAGTTCATCACGTTCAAATTTAATCATAAGCCATAAGTGAGATTCCCATTCTATCGTTGAGTCCATAAGCATAGCATAGCATTTCTAACGAGGATACGACACACAAGCGACATAGGACATATAGGAATTTTATGCACGTGGATTTCCAATCAACTCCTAGAACTTAAATGCACAATCATCATCCTTAAAAGAGTGATAAAGAAAGACATTTCAAAATAATAGGAATGCACCGGGCTTGCCTTGAGAGTGATCGAAGTTAGCACTAGCCTCACAAGCGTTGAGTGTTGCAACCGTCTCTTCCGGCGGGATCAATTCGGCGTCATCACCTAGAAGATGAAATGCAATGCATAAGTAACATGAATACAAGGTCGATGATGATGGCAATGCATACGTGCTGTTTTTGTAAGGATGCTCATGAATGAGTTAACCAAAAGCTTTGTTTAATTAAACCCTAGCAAGCATGAATATAACTCTTGTTCTCTATAAGAAAATTAATTACATGAACAAGCATAACCCTACTAATACATGAGCAAGGACTTAAGACATGGACATGAGTGCTGTGATTTAGGTAGGTCCAGCTCTAATGATTAGCAAGTTTTAAAATGCGATTCGAAGAAACTTAGGCTTAAGGGTTTGGCATCACATGCGATGACGATCGCCTTTTAGAACGAGAATTGGACTTTGAAATTAACACATACGTGAAATGCATGCAACCTTTTTACTAATCCTGCCATGAAGTGCTAGGGAACATGGTGAATAGTGGAAATTACATAAACATGCAGAAATGCAATTTTGTGAAACATAAAACCTATTATACATGTGCTGAAATTACCCTTTTATGGAAATAGATCTAGGGTTTGCAAAAATAATTATTTATCATGCTCAAAAATTAACATGGACTTTTCTACACATGCACAGTACTAGGAGGGAATTAATTACCAAGGTTCATGCAACAGTAATTTATACAGATTTAATTAAAAATTAAATACAGAGAATGCAAGAAATGCAATAACTTGAAAAATATGCAATGAAATGCAGATCTTCCAGTGCCAACAATTCATGTAGGCTTGGGTGAAGGTTTTGGCCAAGTGGCATCCCTTTTAGATTTATAGTTTTAAAGTTATGGCTTAGTTAAGTTTTCAGGGGTTGACTTTTGTCATTTTTGTAAAAATATGAAAACATGCAAATCTGACATGCTCATGTTACTTTATGAAAGTACAGGTCTTCTAGTTTCCAAAACATTTTAGTTTGTAATTTTTGGACCTTTCAAACGCGAGATATGAATTTTTTCAAACTTGAATGAAGTTCGGATCTATTTACGAGATTGCCACTAGGGCAAATTTAAAAAGGGCGGCGCGGGCTCCGACGAGCGGCAGCCAGCGCCGGCGAGCTCGGGCGCGGGGCGCTACGCTGCAGCTCATGCCCTGAGCTTTGGGGAAAAACTTGCGCGTGGTGCGGGGAACACGCCGGTGGGGTCCACGGGACCCGCGACGACGAGCGGCGCGGCGGCGCCCGCGGGGACTCCGGCGGCGACGTGCGCTCAGCGCAGGGGGAGAGAGGAGGAGGGGGCTGGTGCTGGGAGCACCACCCGAGCACGGGGAGTCGCGGCGTGGGCTCGGGCGGCGTCGAGGCGGACCGTGGCGACGTCTCGACGGAGAGGGTGACGGAGCGGGCGACGGCAGCGGCGGTGATTTTCTCCAATTCTCGGCGACTCGCTGCACGGGAAGGGGAGTGCGTCGATGGGGAGCTGCAAGAGAACCTTCTACGCGATTTGGCGAAGAGAGATGGGCGGCGCAGCTTGCCTAGGCGACGCGCGACGCGGAGGCGGCCATGGCGGTCGCGGCGGGCGGCGGCGGCGCTCTCGTCGATTCGCGCGCAGGCGACGGGAAAAGGGGCGAGGCAGCGGTGCAAAAGGAGCAGAAGAAGGTGGGGAAGCGATTTGTGGCGAAGTTGAGATGCAACTTTGGCTCCTGTGCCGTTTTCTAGGGGAGAGGAGGACGGGCGGCGGAGGCGGTCGCGGCGAGGGGGTTTCGCCTTCAATTCCGACTGCTCCTGTTGGCCGACGGGTACAGGGGCGGTTGGGAAGGTGGCAGGGGGCTTGCGTGGTGATTTGACGGGGCAGGGCACGCGCGGGGCGGCCGCGGTGGCGCCGGACCGGCGGGCGGTGCCGCCATTGCCCATCGGGCAATGAGCTCGATTTAAATTTCGAAATTTAAATCTGTGGTTTGAAAGTTTGAACGAAATTCGTAGTTCTGTTGCTCCAAAAATAAAAACAAAAATATGTGGAGCTCCAGCGTGATGTGCTTTAATTTTCATCTTAAAGTTTGAAGTTCCAAAGGTGCTTCCAAAAACTCATACAAAATTCACAAGCAGAGACGTTTCAGATTTGAATTTGAATTTTTGGGCATTCAAAACTTTGTTCAAAAATTTTGTAAAAATGCTGTAAATCCACCTTTTTACATGAGCAATGCAGTGATGCAAAAATATGTGGATAGTGTCTTTGTAATTTTTGCATTTCTTCTAGGGGTTGGGTTAGGGTTAGGGTTTAGTTAGGTTTTTCCTTTTTCTCTTTTTATTTTTCTTATTTTTCTTTTGGGTAATTAGCATTAGTGCTTAGTGCTCCATTAGTGCTATGATTAGGGTACTAATTACTTACTTAACCTTAATCGTGACACGGGATGTCACACTTCCTGCCACGAGTCATCCGACAAGTAGGAGTACATGTGTAAGAAACAACATACACAATGTCGATAAATGAAGAAGGAGTACAAACTAGATGCTGACATGAGGTTCCTTGTCGGAACTTCCGGTAGGGTACGGGAATTTCCGACGGGACCTTCAACCGTCGAGAGGGTTGCCCGTACCGGAACTTCCGGTAGCCTACCGGAACTTCCGGTTGGGGTCAACCCTAACCGTAGCGATGCGAAAAAAGTGACATCTAGCCAATGGATTTACTTACTAAAAGCATGCTAGTGTCCTAGAACTGCTAATGATTGATCTAAGCAACAAATACTCCTAGGGATTCAAGGATTCTACCCTAGATCTAGAAGTGAAGGATATGGGGAAAATACCTTCTCCTCTAGCTAGGATGCTTGGAGATGAGGGAAGAACTTGAAGGAGCCTTGCCGAAGATTGCCACCGGAAGTTGAAGAACACCTCCGGTTGATGAAGAAACGAAGTGGAGGAGGAAAAAGGTGAAAGGCAGTGGATAAGATTCAAATGGGAGTCGTCCCTTTCAAGGGGACGGGTGTCGAGTTTTAAACTCGGCACCGGAACTGCCCGGTCCCTTACGAGCGTGGAATTCGATGGTGCAACACACGGAACACATAAGAACACGCGATTTTAGACGAGTTCGAGCCTCTCGATGGAGAGTAATACCCTACGTCCTGTGTGTTATGTATTGCATTTAGCGGATTGCTAATTGCAAGATCTCGAAGAGTCTCATCTCGTATACCCATAAGGCAAGTATACGACAACAGCCCCCGAGTAATTTTTGATTTGACCTTGAGTAAGACCGACCGGTCTTACGCATGTTGGTCTTGATTCCATGGTAAAATTAAAAAGAACTCTAATCTGATGCAATGTTTCTTCTTTCTTCGAGGCGCTTCAAAAAGCCCAAAAAATCGGTGTTTTTATCCTCCATATCACCTAATTAGGTAAACAGAATCATTGCATATTCTTCTTCCGTGCACCGATCAGGTGCACCCAATTGAGTATAGCCCCGACTCTTGGATCATTTGAACTCCTTTCAAATAATGCCGGAGTCCACTAGTTGATTCTTCATTATTTCCTTTAATATGCAATCTCTACAGATCGCTCCTTTCAATTTTCCATCATTTTCCACATCCCGCGATCGCTTCACACCGCTCTCGGATACGTTGCACCGATCGGATGCACCTAATTAGGTATAGCCCCCGACTCTTATATCATTTGAGGATCGCAAATAATGCAAGAGTCTTTCTGGAGAGACTATGCTTTATTATTTTCCATTAAATCATCTCCCTCTTAGCAATCTCTGTCAAGAACACACTTTTCGGACCGGTCTAACCAGTCATACCGTATATCCTTTTAAGACCCCTTAAGTCAGTCTTATCTTTATCATTTTTAGTTAATTTTAACTAAGAAGCACAATCCTGGTTGATCGGACCAGTTTATTCCCCATATTCTCACATCGACTCGAGTCTCCAAGGCCTATAATCAGCCGGATGATTAACACCCATATCCTAAGGCATCCATTAACATTTAGTTAGGTAAGATCTAACTCTTTCATACTGCTAAATTACGAAATTAAGCATTACATTAATCCAGATCTGAAAAGTTCATATTTCAGACCGCTTTCTTATTCACAGAAAAATTTCTCATGACCGTAATAATCACGGTGACTTATCCTTATGGCCGTTAGGGCATAATTCGCGCAAATTAACAGGAAATCCTTAATATCCTTATGATCGTTAGGTCATAATTGCGTAGTCACAACATAAGTCATTTAATGCCAAATTCACTGGGCTGTAAGAAACAGCCCAATAAATTTCAGACCCCGAGCCCAACTCGGGTGCTTATAAAAGGAATCGAAGGGTCGACCTAGGTCAAACCCATTCCCGAGGCTCCATACTCGCCCGCCATACACCCTTGTTCTTCGGACATCACGATCATTGTTCTTTCTTTCCGCATAAACCAATCTCGGATTTCCTTTTTTCATCTCTTAAGATGGGCAAGAAGAAATCTGCAGCCAACCCTGCGTCTTCCTCTTCTCGTTCCCCGCGACCGGCTCCCTTTCGGTGTTCAAGATCCGGGCAATAGTAAAGTCACCGAGGTATCGCTTAATGAAGCGGTTTGTGATGGATATCTTCCCCTCGGCCGATTCCGAACCGGAGTGTCCCTACCCCGGCCAAATTCCATGGGGAATAGACGTCTCCCAACAGCTTAGTTTTCATGTCTTTTTTCCTTCGTGGCCTTGATCTTCCTTGTTGTTCCTTTTTTAGGGGCTTCTCTTCTTTTACGGATGAGAGTTAGTAAATCTAAACCCTAATTCCATCCTTCGGATCGCTTTCTTCATCCATCCTACGAGGCTTTCTTTGGAGTCCTCCCTCATTTCAAGCTTTTTCAATATCTTTTTCAAATCCGTCCACTTCCCTCATCGGACCGCTAGGCTGCGGTAGGTGGGGTAGGAATCCAATGCTTGGAGTGCGAGATGAATACTTCTCCCCGTCTCTAAACAAAAGCATAGCCTTTTGAAAAACGGGTGGTTCTTCCGTGACAATCCCCGACTCGCACTCCCTCCTTTTAGCGCTAAGGTAGCCAAAAATTTCCCTACCCCGGATAGCAGGGAGAAGCTCAAGAAAGATGAAGAAATCCTCGCTCTTTTGGCTTGTATCAAGTATCTTAAAGAAGTCAAGGGAGTCACCGCCGAGACAGTTCTTTGGAGCTTCATCGTGCGAGGAGTCCAGCCGCTGAAAAAGCAGGAACATCCAGCATGTTGCTTCAATGAAGACGTGGCCATTCCACTAGATGGAACACCTCTCCCCGACGTAGAGCGGTTGGAAACCCGTATCAAGCAAATGCTCCAACCAAAGCCATACCTATCGGGATGCCAAAGAGCGGGTCCGGCTTTCAGTACATCAAATCCTCGAGACCCCGTAAGTATCCCTCTTCTTATCCTCGAATTCTGTTATATTTAATCATCATCCCCTTATTCAAATATAATTGTGCAATACAGAAAATGGATAATTTCCGAAGTCATCCCCCACTCCATCCTAATGATACTTGGGGGAATACTATGAAGGCAATACCGCTCCTCTCGTTGTTCAAGCCGGTCTTACTCGAAAGACATCGGACCGGTCATATCCTCTACCGCCCAAGTATAGCTTCGAAAATATCCAAATCCGAAAAGGTGGTTCAAGCACCTAGTACGAAGAAACGTACTACTTCCTTAACCATCGGCAAACCCATCGCAACTTCCGCTTCCGTACCGGGCGACACCCGTACGGAGGCACGTAAGCTTGAAGACCGGCGGAGAGAAGAGGAAGGCAGTCGAGAGGGATCGCCAAGCTGCACTCGCCGCATTTGAAGCTGCTATCGGAAATTCTCGGGGAACCTCCTCATTAACGGATTCTTTGGCTAACGTTCCCAAGAGATCCCGTGATGGCACTCGGACCGGTCCTTCGACAAGTGGCGCGGGGGACCGGTCTCATCGCCGCAAGTCCAACCGGAGGCGAAAAGGATCGTAGAGGGCTCAAGCGAAGATACTCAAGGCCCTTCGAAGAAGATCAAGACCTCCATTGGTTTCAAGAAAGCCACTTCGTAAGTTTTTTGCATTACTAATACCTTCCGAGTCATTTTCATCCCGGTCTTATAACGCTCGCAACCTTTTCGCAGAATTCCTTCTAATTTCCAAGCTAGTATAGCTAGCTTTTTAAGAAATAAAGCTTCTACTCCGGCCTCGAGCGGTAGCGCTTCCGCTACTTCCACTTCTTCAGCTCTTGCCACTGCCAAAACTTGAAGCCCAAAGTGCGGCATCCGCCAAGGAAATCCCTGCCGCCTCTAGCGTAGAAGCTCCGTCCCAAGCAACCGAAGAACAAGTCATCATCAACATCGAGGGCTCATCTCGCAAGTGACTTCCCTCCCCAAGCTACCCTATTCCATGCTCCTCCGTAACTCCCATTAGGACCGGTCCGGATGGAAGAAATTCCTCGTCGGCCTAGGATGACACGCAAAGCTCCGGGAGGGCCCGGATCGGCCAAGATGGTAGTCGGAGATGTTGAAGTTGATAGCACAAGCGGAGCTAGAAAGTTTACGAGCAACGGCTCGATGGGATGCCCTTCAGGAAGAGGAAGCCCCGATGAACTTCTCTCGAATCCGGCCGGGTATGTCCTTTTACTTTACTTATTCCTTCGACTAATATCTTGATTATAATCCGATCCTTTGTTTCTTCCTCCTTTTAGGTTCTTCCGAAAAACTCCGAGGCCAAGAATGCAATTATCGCTCGTTTGGAGGAAGAACCGTATCACAATCAAGAGCGGTTGGTCGAACTTGAATCTCGGACCGCCGATCCGAAATCCAAAGAAACCGAGCTGTCGAAGAGGGAGGCCAACCCGATGAGCACCCACCGGTTAATGGAGGAACGTCGGCAAGAGATCATCAAGCTCCGCAAAGAAATCCGAAGTAAGTCTTTAATCTTATCTTCACATTTTGTATTTTCCTTCTTTTCTCTCCGACCGGTCCTGTTTTTGTTCCAAGCACTTGAAAATCTTTTTGCTGCCCATAAAAAGACGGAAGAAACCCTTTCGGAGAAAGCAGCTACCCAAGAAAAAGCTCTGCTGGAAGGTTCACAAGTTGAAGAACAGCGAGGCAGCTCGAATTGGAGAGCTAGAAGGCGAGCTCACCGCCAAGGACAATTTTCTTGCTCAAACTCTGCGTTCCAACAAGATGCTGGAGGCTGACAATGCACGTCGGAAGGCCGAATTGGTGGAAGCTCGGAGGCTATAAAGACGGCGCAGGCAGAGAAAGAAAGTGCTGTAAGGACTTCCCATGAATCTGCCCAACTTGCGCTCAAAGCTAAGGAACATGAAATTCAGCGTTTGCTGAAAAGTGAAGCCAAGTTAAGCGAATCAAATGTCAACATTAAAGGCAGATTCGGGGCCGCAGAAGGCAGATTCCATTGACCGGAACGAAGTAGATCTTGAGACCGCTATCCGGGCTTTCCCAAGAAGGATCGGAGAGCACTCCAAGATGGTTGCCGCATCGGGAGGAGGTCACATTGCCGCCATAATCCAGTCTTGGACTCCGGTCGAAGACTCGCGATTTCAACTTCATCAAAGATGGCGCCCACCCGAACACTATCGAAGATCGGTTCAATGAGTCGAAGAATTCGCTCATTGATACCATTTTCGAACCGATAGAGGATGTTCCTCTTGATCCGACTGGTGCTCTCTTGAATGTGGCTATGGCAGCCTTTGCTTTGGACCAAGACGCTCAAGATGCAGCAGCTATCGCTAGGCGGATAGTAGAAGATGATTTTGAAGATCTTGATGCTAACTTGTTGTCGACTCCTTCGATTCCGAAGGGACAATTGATGACTGATTGGCAGAAGACCCTAAGACCGGGGATACCGGTACTTCCAGCGATCCTCGCCCAGTAGATGCTTGTCGTAGGGCCAGCTTTCTTTTGTAACCGGACAATTCTATTATCGTGCTATTGTAATTTATCTTATTATCTTTTTAATGATCATGAAGTTTTAATGTCTTCTCCTTTTCATTGTGAATACTGGTTTCAAAATGTCACCATTCTATTCCTTACTAGTTAAATTCTATATCCGAGCAATGATGGTTATTTCAGCTCAAACTAACTATGAATAAATACTGGCTCTAATCAGCACAGGTCACAATTCATAGTTGTAGCTTACTTTAACAAGATCATGTGACATAGAAAAAGAGCTAGCTTGTAAGGTTTAAGATTTCGTAATATCACGAGACTACTCTTAACACAGCAGCCTACCAACCAGTATTCATGAAGAAAATGCTAAAGAATTTCCTTTCCTAAATATACCAGTCTAAACCGAAAACAGACCGCTCTCAATGCACCAGTCTTCGACTAAATGACTGGTCTTATTATTCAGGAATAGCACAATATCATAGATCGCTCTTAACACAAGAACCCCGACTCGATAAGTTAATTCAAAATTAAAATATCGAGACACAAGAAGCGAACACATTCACATTAGACATTAAAATTACTTTATTATCATATGAAGAAGTTTACAAGGAATTCTTTTAAGTATAAAAACGACGAAGCTGCTCAATATTCCAAGAGTTTGGAATTTCTTCCTCCTCCATGGTCATAAGCCCGGAGACCGATTTAACCAGAAAAGGTCCTTCCCAGCACCGGTGACAACTTATGCCTATTCTTGTTCAATTGAATCTTCCGAAGAACCAAGTCTCCTACTTGAAATTCCCGCGTGCGCACATTGCGATCATGATATCGACGCAACCCACGATGATATTTGGCAGCTTGAATTAGAGCTTGATCTCGTAATTCTTCCGCGGCAATCAGCTCAACTCGACGCTGGTCTTCATACTTCTTTTCATCGTAATATCGTACTCGAGCTCACACCATATTCACTTTTGTATGTAACATGGCTTCAGACCCACATACCGGAGAAAAAGGAGATTGCCCCGTAGCCCGACTAACATTTGTGCGTAGTCCCCAGAGCACCCAGGGCAATTCCTTAACCCATTTTCCCGCGTATGGCTTCAAACGGTAAAAAATTCTTGGTTTAAGACCGGTCAAAATCATTCCATTGGCTCGTTCCACTTGCCCATTACTCCGTGGATGTGATACCGAAGCATATTGTATCTTAATTCCCGGACTATCAGCATAATCCTTGAAAAACTCGAAGTGAATTGAGGCCCATTGCGGTAATGATACTGTACGGGACTCCAAAACGCACAAAGATATCCTGTAAAAACTTGATCGCCCGAGCGGTAGTCGTACTAGTAACGATTCAGCTTCAATCCACTTGGAGAACTTGTCCACTCGAAACAAAAATGTGCGTGAATCCTCCCGGCGCCTTTTTAAAAGGTCCAACAATATCCAGCCCCAAAGTCGAAAAAGGCCAAGTTGTTGGAATTATCTGCAACTCATGAGCCCGAGTATGTGGTTGTCGGGTGAAAAATTGACATCCTTAGCAATTTTTAACCACCTTATGCGCATCATCCACAGCTGTGGACCAGTAAAATCCTTGTCCGAATACTTTCCCGACTAGTGTCTTCGAAGAAGCATGATTGCCACAAATTCCCTTATGCACGTCTTCAAGCAACCGAACGTCATCGGAGACCGATACACACTTCATCAAAATATTAACGCCACGCCTGTACAACTCTCCTTCAAGAATCAAGTAACCGCATGCTCGGACCTCCGGTCTTTGCTTCCCAACCTTGTCTTCCGGAGTTTTACCGGATCGTAAATACTCAAGATATGGGGTATGCCAATCAGAATCAATAATCATAACCTCAAGCGACCGAGTGTCTTTTGGTAGGGTCGTCTCCTCGGCCTTGGCCTCAAAGACCGCTTCCTCGGCCTTGTCCGTCAAGACCGCTTCCTCGGCCTGGTCCTTCAAGACCGCTCGCCGCTATTTACGTAATAGTAGCCTTGCACTCCATCATTATGGATGGCTTATTCAGTACTTGAAGGAAAACACCAGGTGAAACCGCTTGTCTCGATGACCCCAATCTGGCTAACTCATCCGCAGTAGAATTGTTTCCGCGCGAGTATATGAGAAAATCGCAGGCCATCGAATTTGTCTTCAAGTTTCCCGACCTCTTGATGATAGGCAATCCTATGATCATCATGAGCATCCCATACCTTGTTAACTCTGACCGATTACGAGCATCGAATCACCATATACGTCTAATCGCTCGACTCCCAATGAAACAGACTACCGGAGTTCATGAAGCGAGCTTCATATTCTGCGATATTATTCGAGGCTCGAAATGCATTTGTAACACATATCCGAGTGGCTCCTTCCGTGGGGTAAGAAGTACGACCCCAGCCCTGCGCCTGAAAGCTGCGGTACCCATCAAAAAACATCTCCCAATATTCTAACGTCTCGAATCCCCTGTGGGACTTGTGTCTCAAACCACTCGATAATGAAATCAGCTAAGGCCTGTCCTTTGATAGCAGTCCGTGAAAAAAATGTAATCTCATATTGCCCAAGTTCTATAGCCCACTTGGCAACTTGGCCAATCGCCTCTCGGTTTCGCACAATATCCCCAATGGCAAACCCGGTCTTAATTTCAATGGGATGCGCTTGGAAATAGTGTTTCAGCTTTCGAGAGGTTATCACTACAACATATATTAACTTCGTAGATCGGAGATACCTCATCCGAGATTCAGTAAGGACTTCACTTACAAAGTATACCGGATGTTGCACCAATTGCAGATGTCCTTCTTCCTTCCGGTCGACCGCCAATACCGTGCTCACCACATGAGTCGTTGCGGAGATATATAACCGAATGGTCTCATCGGGTTCGGAGGTACCAATACCGGAGGGTTGCTAAGGTATTCCTTGAGCTGGTCAAACGCGGCCTGCGCCTCGTCCGTCCATTCAAACTTATCTTGCTTCTTGAGCAACTTGAAGAACGGAAGTCCCCGGACCCCCGATCTTGAGATGAAACGGCTAAGCGCAGCCACACCGCCCGTCAACTTTTGAACGTCCTTCAAGCAACTCGGGGGTTTCATATTGACAATTGTCCGAATCTTTTCCGGGTCAGCTTCGATGCCTCGCCACGACACCGGGTATCCCAGCAATTTTCCGAGCAAACTCCAAACACGCACTTTCTAGGATTAAGCTTCATGGAAAAATTTCGCAGATTATCGAAGGTCTCTCGCCAGGTCGGAGAGAAGATCCTCGGTTTTCTAAGATTTCACCACTATATCACCAACATAAGCCTCCGCGTTCCTTCCCAATTGCGAGTCCAGACAGCGTTGTATGCCGCGCTGATACGTAGCTCCAACATTTTTTAATCCAAATGGCATTGTTGTATAGCGGTATGCTCCAAAGGGGGTGATAAACGCAGTCTTTATTTGATCTTCAACTTTTAGAGGGATTTTATGGTACCCTGAATAAGCATCGAGGAAATAAAGACGCTCGCATCCAGCGGTCGAATCAACAACTTGGTCAATCCGAGGCAGCGCGAAAGGGTCTTTGGAACAAGCTTTGTTGAGATCGGTATAATCGACACACATTCTTAATTCTTTAGTATTCTTTTTTGGTACAAGGACTGGATTGGCAAGCCAATCTGGATGATACACTTCCCTAATGAACTTAGCTGCTTACAACCTAGTTAACTCCTTTTTAATGGCCTCCTTGCGGTCTTGAGCAAACATCCGGAGCTTCGCTTAATCGGCTTCGCATCGGGATGCACTAACAGCGCGTGCTCAATCTTCTCCCTAGGAACACCCGAGCATGTCGAAGGCTGCCATGCAAAGATATCCCTATTTTCCTAGAGGAAAAGAATGAGCGCGCTTTCCTATTTGTCCCCCAAGTCAGCCCCTATATGGGTGACCTTGGAGGGGTCCGACTTATCAAACTGAATAATCTTGGAAACAATCGCATCGGTCTTCGCCTTCTCCTTAGCAATCTTCTTGGCTGGAACTTCATCTTCCAACCTTGCATGTACTTCTAGAGTTTCAATCGCTTCTCCGATTTCTCGCCGTTCTTCCTCCGAATTGACTCGAGAGGCCGGTTCGGTGCTATGTACTTCACGGGCGTAAGCGGTCTTGATGTCGACCGGAACGATAAGACCTCATTTGGTCCTGGCATCTTCAAGCATCAAATCTTGATAATTTGGGATGGCCATAAACTTCGCCGAGCCGGTCTTCGAAGTATCGCATGATATGCTCGAGTCGATGTCGGCTACCCGGAAGATGATATTCTCCTTCCTGTAGTTCTCCTTTGTCCCAAAAGTCACCGGCAGAGAAATCTGTCCCAAAGGATAACCTGTTTCGACCGGGTATTATACCATGAAATGGTGAAACACTACGATCTAGGTCAGCCACGGAAAGGCCAAGCTCCGGCAGAGTTTTAGCAAAAAGGATGTCCAACCAACTTCCCCCATCAATAAAAGCTCTCTTCAATCGTACCTTTGTAACAATGGGAGCCGGAATGAGTGGGTATCTACCAGCTTTTGGAAGTACTTTAGGATGATCAGCCCTGCTGAACGTGATCGGCACCTCCGACCATCGTAGATATTCGGGGGTAGGCTGGAGCAATAGCGTTGACCTCTCCGAGCGCCGGCTTCGCTTCGCATCGACTCGTACGCGTCGGGGCCTCCGTGGATGAAGTTCACCTCCCTCGCCGGCTCCTGGAAGCCTTCGTCATCTTCATTGCCGTCACGCTCTTTATCCTTGCCTTTGTCTTCCCTCTTGTTCCGATGTCCAGACCGGGGTGCTACCTTTAAAGCGAATTGAGCGAACGGCCTTAATAGAAAGCACTCTTTAGCTTTATGATTCCCATTATGAATCATGCAAGGGCCTTCCGGAAGCGTTTCAAACGAAAGTCGTTCTCTCGGACCTCTCTTAGGAGGTGCCGACCGATCTCCTCCATGAGACCGGTCGACAGCTGCAACAAGGTGATCAGCCTTGCGCTTATTGTTATTCTTGGATCCGGACCGGTTGCCTTGGTCGTGCTTCGGCTCCTTCCCTTTGTTCCCGCGCAAATTGACCACGTTTGATTCTCCAACAGCATAGTCATCTGCTATCTTGAAGCACTCGACGCCGTCATGGTAAGGTTTCGATTACGCCTTCCAATCTTGTGAACTAATGCTTCACTTCGGACGCCGACTTGAAACGCCGCAATTATCTCGCTGATCGGGAACATTGGAGATTAAGGTGTTCTTGTTGCGAAACGCTCGATGAACTCCGTGAGGGTCTCGTCGAGCTTACGCTTCAGCTCGTTGAGGTCGAAGTAGTTCCCTGGTTTCTCACAAGTCGTCCGAAAATTCTCCATGAACTTTTTGGTGAGGTCGCCCCAAGAAGAGATAGATCTCTCGGGTAAGGATTGCAACCACAAGCGTCCAGCCTGCTCCATGCACATAGGGAGGTAATTAGCTAGCACAAAAGTATCCCCTCCTGCTGATCGGATGGCAGTAGTATACATGTGAAGCCACTCAGCAGGAGGCGCTTTGCCATCATACTTGTCGATGGCCCCGGGCTTAAATCCCCGGGGTATTTGCAAATGCGTAGATCTCGCGTGAAGGCGGATATCACGGAGTACTCATCATCTTCCGGACCGGTGAAGGAGAGCGTCGACGGGGTAATGCCGGTAGTTACGATCCCTGTCATCATCGGAGTAAGCATAGTAGCGATCGTCTTGATATCTATCTCCCGAACCGTCCTAGCGGTTGTTGTTCACTTGCTCCGCAGTGCTATCTAGGAGGAGGCGGAGGCGGAGGAGCCGCTTGACGATCGTTATCACCTCGTCGGGGCTCCCCGCCCTCGTCTCTGTTGTCTCGTCCTCTTCGATCTTCGGTATCACGCCGATCATCTCTTCTTGACCGGTCGTCACGATAAGCATGTCGATTGCCATGCCCTCGATGATCATTGCACAGAGGACTTCGCGAGGCGGCGCAGCGGCCCACGCCCAGGCGAACTAGTTATATGTGGGCGAGGTGGGGCAGGATCCCGCGGACGATCGTCAACATGACCGGTCCGTCACCGCTCATCTTCTTCTTGTCTCCTGCGCTCCTCCGTTCTCTCTACATGGCGGTCGATAAGCACATTACGAGCATCACGATTGCCGTTTAGCGGTACGCGCAGATCTTGGTCCGGAGCTCGTTCGTGTTCGTCCGCGATCGGAGTATGTCGAGGCCCAAGCCTTCCGCCGGAAGAAGGTCCTTCGGACCGGGCTCTCGCCGGCCGCTCCGAGTGAGAACGCGAGCGATCGGAAGATTCAGCTCGTCATGGACGAGTTGATTAGTTTGTAGAGCAGCCGCATCCACCAAATTCAAAGCGCGTTGTAGCCGTGGCGTCGCATTGATGACTTCCTCCGGTATTGTCTCAAGAATGTGCTTTACCCCCACAATGTTGTGGACCGGTGACGTGAAGACTCGGGCGCCATTTAATTCGACCTCCATGGAGCTGAAATCCAATGCTCGCTCGAAGAGCGATGGCGCCTTCCACCGCAGCACCCACGTCGGCTGTTATATTCCGGGGATGTTTCCTCCGGGTCTCCGGACCGCTCCGACAATGGCCCGATAGAGGGCGCAGCGGTCGCAGGAGCACTTCCTCATGCCCGACTAGTGCCGGCGGCGTTTGCGCGATGATTCACGGCTGAAGGTTGCGGAGGTGGATCTTCTCCATCTCGCTCTGTTTGTTTCGCGCCGGCGGCGATTAGCTTCGTCTCCCGCCATCCTAGATTCTTCGACGGCGGCTTCCTCGGGAGTGAGTTCTTGAAGAAGCTGGACCCGCCATGAACACTTGGAAGAAGGCTGGAGATCCTTCCTCGAAGTCGTTACCAAGCTCGGGAGAGCAACATATCGTCGCAGACCGTGTACCGGTCCGAGGCGTGAGCGGTCCGATGATTCACGCTAAAGCCGGGTCGGATCCGCAAGGTTTCAAGCATGAGGGTCGACGCAGCAGGTGATCGCGCTTCGAAGCTGCGGCTTGGCTACGAGTCGGATTCGTCAAGTGTAGCTTTCCGGCGGAATCGGCTTCAAAGTCGAGGGACCCGAGCGGATCTTGAAGCCGGGCGCGAAGTTGACGTCAAACGAAGAAGCCATCGAACTCGCCGAAAACTCGCCGGGACCCCTTCTCGGCGCACCAAATGTCGAGTCTTAAACTCGGCACTAGAACTACCCGGTCCACGACGAGCGTGGAATTCGATGGTGCAACACACGAAACACACAAGAACACGCGATTTTAGACAGGTTCGAGCCTCTCGATGGAGAGTAATACCCTACGTCCCGTGTGTTATGTATTGCCTTTAGCGGATTGCTAATTGCAAGATCTCGAGAGAGTTTTCGGGGGTCCCCGCTCCGTCTTATATATCCGGGGAGCTAGGGTTACATGCAAAGTCCTAGTCGATTACACGGATTTACATATACGAGAATTGTATCTCTAGCTTTCCTTATTGATTCGAGTCCTAATAGACTACAAATTGCTCCTTTACTTGTTTCTCAAGTTATCATACGTCGGTCTTGATAACCACCTTGTCTTCATACCGGTATATGGAATCCTCTCGTTATTCCGGACCGGTTAGGGACCGATCTATTGGCTATCCCCGCCGACTTTATCTTCATTGATTTGTTACCGTGTCTTTGCATATCCATTCCTTTATCATCCGTATACCCATAAGGCAAGTATACGACAACGGGCTCCCCCTTTTTATATTGTCGCCCCGCACCGGAACTTCCGGTAGCCTACCGGAACTTCCGATGCGGGCTCAAACCCTAGGTCAACGCCCCGCACCGGAACTTCCGGTGTGGGCTTGACAGCTCGGGTGACCTCCCGGTCGGAGCCTCCGGATGAGGACATCACCCCTCCACTTCCTTCTCCAAATCAAAGATGCGGTTTTGCGGTGAAAAAATGGCTCTCGTCTCCACCACCCCGCTCCCCCACTCCTTCCCCCCCCCCCCCTCCACCACAACTCCACCTGATCTGCCCGTGAAGCCATGGTTTTGAGCCTCGATCAACGCTCCTCAACATGGCAGGTGTCGTATACTTGCCTTATGGGTATACGAGATGATGAAGGAATGGATACGCAGAGACATGGTGGCAAATTAAGGAAGATAAAGATGATGGCGATAGGCAACAGACCGGTCCTCGACCGGTCCGGGATAACGAAGATCCCGTATACCGGTATGGAAACAAGGCGGATACTAAGACCGGTGTACAATGATTTCAGGAGCAAGTTATTGAACAATTTGTAGTCCGATTAGAACTCTGAATCAATAAAGAAAGTTAGAAATAGAACTCCATATATGTAATTCATGTAATCGACTAGGACTCTGCTTGTAACCCTAGCTCCCCGGAGATATAAGGCGGAGCAGGGACCCCCGAAAACTCTCCGACATCTTGCAATTAGCAAATTGCTAAAGGCAATACATAACATACAGGACGTAGGGTATTACTCTCGATTCGAGGGCCCGAGCCTCGTCTAAAATCGTGTGTTCCTGTGTGTTTCGTGTGTTGCACCATCGAATTCCACACTCGTAAGGGACCGGGTAGTACTAGTGCCGAGTTTAAGACTCGACATTTGGCGCGCCAGGAAGGGGTCCCGCGAGTTCTCGCCGAGTTCGATGGCCACTTCGTTTGTCGTCGACTTTGAGCCCGGCTTCAAGATCCGCTTCGGGTCCCTCGACTTTGAAGCCGATTCGGCCGGAAAACTGCTTTTGATGAATCCGACTCATTGCCGGGCCGCCGCTTCTAAAGCGCGATCACCTGCCACGGTTGATGCCTCCGATTCAGGACTTAGTGGATCCGACGCAGCTTTAGCGCGAAACATCGGACTACCTGCGCTCGCGCTTCGGACCGATGCCCGGTTGCGGCGATAAGCCGCTCTACCGAGCTGGGTAACGACTTCGAGGAAGACGCTCCGGTCTTCTTCCAAGTATTCATGACAGGACCGCGTTATTCGCCAACTCACTTCGAGGAAGCTGCCGAAGAAGAAGCAAGGATGGCGAGAGTTGAAGCCGAGCGCGATCGCCGTGAAGCGTAAGAAGCAAATAGAGAAGAACAACCTCCACAACCTTCAGCTGCGGATCCGCGCACAAGTGCCGCCGGCCCGGCCGGACGAAGCGCTCCCGCAACCGCTCCCCAGCCACGGGCCCGCTGCCGGACCGGTCCGGAGACCCGGAGGAAAATTCTCCAGGATACAACAACCGACGGGGATGTCGCAGCGGGAGGCGCCATCGATCTTCCAGCAGAGCTTTAGATTTAAGTTCCATGGAAGTGGAGATGAATGGCGCTCGAGTCTTCACGTCGCTCGTCCACAATATTGTGGGAGTGAAGCAAATTCTTGAGACAATACCGGAAGAAGTCCTCAATGCTACGCCAGGGTTGCGGCGCGCGCCGAACCCGGTAGACGCGGCGGCTCTACAAACAAATCAGCTCGTCCATGATCGGGCGGAATCTTCCGGTCGCTCGCGTTCCCATTCGGAACGGCCGGCAAGGGCCCGGTCTCGAAGGAGCTTCCTCTCGGTGGAAGGCTTGGACCCCGGCACACCCCAATTGCAGATGCACATGAACAAGCTCCAAATCAAGATTTGCGTGTACCACTCAATGGGAATCGTGACGCTCGGAACATGCCGATCGATCGCCATGCGAGAGAGGGCGGAGGAGCGTACAAGACATGAAGAAGATGAGAGGCGACGGACTGGTCATGTTGATGATCGTCCATGGGACCTTGCCCCGCCACGGTCGCGTTTGAACAATTCGCCACGTCACGGGCCGGCCGCTCGGCGCCGCCCTCGACGCAAATTATCCGCGCAACGATCATCGAGGGCATAGTAATAGGCATGCTCATCGGGATGAACGACCCGTAAGGGATGATCGTCGTGACACTAGAGACCGAAGAGGGCGAGACAACCGGGACAGAGACGTTGAACCCCGGCGCACGAATAATGATCGTCAAGCTGCACCTCCGCCTCCACCTCCATCACAACACGAAGAACCAGCGAGCAATGACCGTCAAGCGGCACCTCCCCGCCTCCGCCTCCTTCACGGCACGCGGAGCCGGTGAATAATGATGGACAGGGTGGCTCGGGAGATAGATACCAAGATGACCGTTATTACGACTATTCCGACGATGACAGGGATCATAATTATCGGCATCGCCCTAGCCGTCGATCTCCGTCACCGGTCCGGATCGGTCCGGAAGATGATGAATACTCCGTAATCCCCGCTTTCACGCGAGATTTACGCATTTGCAAATACCCCGGGGATTTAAGCCCGGGGCCATTGACAAGTATGATGGCAAGGCACCTCCAGCTGAGTGGCTTCGTATGTACACCACTCGCTATTCGGTCGGCAGGAGGAGACACGTTCGTGCTAGCTAATTATCTACCGATGTGCATGGAGCAGGCTGGACGCTTATGGTTGCAATCCCTGCCCGAGAGATCCATCTCTTCTTGGGGAGACCTCACTAAAAAGTTCGTAGAAAACTTCCAGGCGACTTGTGAGAAGCCGGAGAATTACTTCGACCTCAATAGGTCGAAGCGAAGCCCGACGAAACCCTCACCGATTTCATCAGGCGATTACTGCAATAAGAAGGCCTTAATCCCCAATGTTCCTGATCAGCAAGTAATTGCTGCATTTCAAGTCGGCGTCCGAAGTGAAGCATTAGTTCACAAGATTGGAAGGCGAAACCGAAACCTCACCATGACGGCGTCGAGTGCTTCAAGATAGCAGACGATTATGCTCGCTGGAGAATCGAATGTAGTCAATTTGCGCGGGAACAAAGGGAAGGAACCGAAGCATGACCAAGGCAACCGATCTGGATCCAAGAACGACAAGAAGCGCAAGGCTGATCACCTTGTTGCAGCTGTCGACCGGTCTCATGGAGGAGATCGGCCGGCACCTCCTAAGAGAGGTCCAAGAGAACGATTGTCATTTGAAACACTTCCGGATGGCCCTTGCATGATCCATAACGGGAATCATAAAGCTAAGGAGTGCTTCTCGTTAAGGCCATTTGCTCGGCTTGCCTTGAAGGTTGCACCCCGGTCCGCCTACGGGAATCGGAAGGATGACAAGGGCAAGGATAAGGATCGCGAAGACAATGAGGATGATGAAGGTTTTCAAGAACCAGCTCGAGAGGTGAACATGATCTATGGAGGCCCGGACGCATATGAGTCGAAGCGGAAGCAAAATTGGCGTTCCGGAGGTTAATGTCTGTTGCTCCCGCTACTCCCGAGTATCTCCGGTGGTCCGAGGTCCCCATTACATTCAGCAGGGCGGATCATCCGGAGGTACTACCGAAGGCTGGTAAATATCCACTCATCCCGGCCCCCATTGTTCGGAAGGTGCGATCGAAGAGAACTTTCATTGATGGAGGAAGCTGCTTGGATATCTTGTTTGCTAAAACTCGCGCGAGCTTGGCCTCGAGTGTAGCTGATTTAGAGCGCAGTGTTTCACCGTTCCATGGTATAATACCCGGGCGGAATAGTTACCCCTTGGGGCAGATCTCTCTGCCGGTGACTTTTGGGACGAAGGAGAACTACAGGAGGGAGAATATCATCTTTCGGGTGGCTGACATAGACTCGGCGTATCATGCTATCCTCGGAAGACCGGCTCGGCAAAATTTATGGCCATCCCAAATTATCAATATTTAATGTTGAAGATGCCAGGCCAAATGGGGTCCTGTCATTCCGGGGTGATATCAAGACCGCTTATGCTTGTGAGGTACATAGCACGAGTTGGCCTCTCAGGCCAATTCGGAAGTTGAACGTCGTGAGATCGGGGAAGCAGCTGAAGCTTTGGAAGTCTAGGCAAGATTAGAAGATGAAGTTCCGGTCAAGAAGATTGCAAAGGAGAAAGTGAAAGCTAATGTGGTGGTTTCCAAGACTCGTCCAGACTTGATGAGTCGGACCCCTCCAAGGTCACCCATATAGGGGCTGACTTGGGGGATAAATAGGAAAGCGCGCTCATTCTTTTCCTCCAGGAAAATAGGGATATCTTCGCATGGCAGCCTTCCGACATGCCGGGTGTTCCTAGGGAGAAGATTGAGCACGCACCGTTAGTGCGTCCCGATGCGAAGCCGGTGAAACGAAGCTCCGGAGGTTTGCTCAAGACCGCAAGGAGGCCATTAAGAAAGAGATAACTAGGTTGTTAGCAGCTAAGTTCATTAGGGAGGTGTATCATCCAGATTGGCTTGCCAATCCGGTCCTTGTACCAAAAAAGAATACTAAAGAATTGAGAATGTGCGTTGATTATACTGATCTCAACAAAGCTTGCCCCAAAGACCCTTTCGCGCTGCCTCGGATTGACCAAGTTGTTGATTCGACCGCTGGCTGCGAGCGTCTTAGTTTCCTTGATGCTTATTCAGGGTATCATCAAATACCGCTGAGGGTTGAGGATCGAGATAAAGACTGCGTTTATCACCCCCTTCGGAGTATACTTGCTACACAACTATGCCATTTGGATTGAAAAACGCCGGAGCTACATATTAGCGAGGCATACAACGTTGCTTGGATTCGCAATTAGGAAGGAATGCAGAAGCTTATGTTGATGATATAGTGGTCGAATCTCGAAAAGCGAAGATCTTCTCTCGACCCGGCGAGAGACCTTCGATGATCTGCGGAATTTTTCCATGAAGCTAAACCCTGGAAAGTGTGTGTTTGGAGTTCGTTCCGGGAAGTTATTGGGTTATTTGGTATCATGGAGAGGCATTGAAGCTAATCCAGAAAAAATTCGGACGATTGTTAACATGCAACCCCGAGTTGCTTGAAGGATGTCCGAAGTTGACGAGGCAGTATGGCGGCTCTCAGCCGTTTCGTTTCAAGACTGGGAATACGAGGACTTCCGTTCTTCAAGTTACTCAAAAAATAAGATAAGTTTGAGTGGACTAATGAAGCACAAGCTGCGCTTGATCAACTTAAGGAGTATCTTAGCAACCCTCCGGTATTAGTTCCGCTGGAACCTGACGAGGTTATTTAGTTATATATCTCCGCAACAACCAATGTGGTAAGCACGGTTCGGCGGTTGATCGGAAGGAAGAAGGACACCTGCAATTGGTGCAACATCCGGTCTATTTTGTAAGTGAAGTTCTTACTGAATCAAAGATACGATATCTCCAATTGCAGAAGTTAATATATGCTTGTAGTGATAACTTCTCGGAAGTCGAAGCATTATTTCCAAGCGCATCCTATTGAGGTTAAGACCGGGTTTGCCATTGGAGATATTGTCCGCAACCGAGAAGCGATTGGCCAGTATGAAATTACATTTTCTTCGCGAACGGCGATTAAGGGACAAGCATTGGCTGATTTCATAACGAGTGGCTGGAGACACAAGTGCCGCGAGAGATTCAAGCATTGGAGTATTGGGAGATGTTCTTTGATGGGTCCCTGCAGCTTTCGAGCGCGGGGCTGGGGTGGTGCTTCTCACCCCGCAAAAGAACCACTCGGATATGTGTTACAAATGCATTTTCGAGCCTCCAACAATACAACGGAGTATGAAGCTTTGCTCCATGGGCTTAGAGTAGCCGTTTCGCTAGGAGTCCGAAGGTTGGATATTTATGGTGATTCAATGTTGGTGATAAGCCAAGTTAACAAGGTGTGGGATGCTCATGATGATCATATGATTGCTTATCGTCAAGAGGTTCGGAAACTTGAAGACAAATTTGATGGTTTGCGATTTTCTCATATACTCGCGTGGAAATAATTCTGCTGCGGATGAGTTGGCCGGACCGGGGTCTTCACGACAAGCGGTTCCTCCTGGTGTTTTTCTTCAAGTATTGGATAAACCATCTATAAAAATGGAGCGTAAAGCTACTATTACGAGAGATCGTAGACGAATCGGTCTTAAAAAATCGGGAGGAGAAAGCAATATTGAAGGACCGATCTGATGAGGCGGTCTTACCGGAAAAGATAGTAGGCGAATCCAATGTTGATGATATTCAGCCATTGGATGTTATGATTATTGATTCTGATTGGCGTACTCCGTATCTTGACTATTTGCAATCCGGTAAAACTCCGGAAGATAAAGTGGAGAAGCAAAGATTGGAAGTTCGAGCCCGCAGTTATTTAATTCTTGAAGGAGAATTATATAAGCGTGGAGTTAATATTTTGATGAAATGTGTATCGGTTTCGATGGCATTCGGTTGCTTGAAGACGTACACAAGGGAATTTACGGAAATCATGCTTCTTCAAAGACACTAGTTGGAAAGGTATTCGGACAAGGATTTTATTGGCCTACGACGACGGATGATGCGCATAGAGTGGTTAAGAATTGTCAAGGATGTCGGTTTTTTGCAAGACAGACCTCATACTCCGGCTCAAGAGTTGCAATTGATTCCAATGACTTGGCCTTTTTCTACTTGGGGGCTGGACATAGTTGGACCTTTTAAGCGGGCACCGGGAGGATTTACGCATATTTTTGTGGCGATAGACAAGTTTTCCAAGTGGATCGAGGCTGAAGCGAGTTACTAGTACCACTACAGCCCGCGCAATCAAGTTTTTGCGGAACATCTTCGTACGTTTTGGGGTTCCATACAGTATTATTACTGATAATGGGCCTCAATTCACTTCCGAGCTCTTCAAAGACTATGCTGAGAGTTTAGGGATCAAGGTGCAATATGCGTCGGTGGCACACCCGCAAAGCAATGGACAAGTGGAACGAGCTAATGGAATGATTTTGACCGGTCTTAAACCAAGAATTTTTGACCGATTGAAGCCATATGCAGGAAAGTGGGTTAAGGAATTGCCCTGGGTGCTTTGGGGGCTGCGCACTAATGTTAGCGAGCTACGGGACGGTCTCCTTTTTCTTTGGTGTATGGATCTGAAGCCATGTTACCTACTCGAAGTGAATATGGTGTCAGCTCGAGTACGATATTATGATGAAGAAAAGTATAATGATCAACGTCGGATCGAACTGATTGCTGCGGAAGAATTGAGGGATCAAGCTCTAGTTCAAGCCGCAAAATATCATCGGGGATTACGTCGCTATCATGATCGTAATGTTCGCACACGAGAGTTCCAAGTAGGAGACTTGGTTCTTCGGAAGATTCAGTCTAATAAGAACAGGCATAAGTTGTCACCGAGTCTGGGAAGGACCTTTTTTGGTTAAATCGGTCTCCGGACCGGGGGCTTATAGAGCTTATGACCCTGGAGGAAGAAGAGATTCCAAATTCCTGGAACATTGATCAGCTTCGTCGTTTTTATACTTAAGAGTATTTATTGTAAAGTTTTTCATACTATAATAAAGTAATTTTATCTAATGATGATGTGTTTGTTTTTTGTGTCTCCATACTTTAATTTTGGATTAAATTATTGAGCCAGGGGCTGCTATGATAAGAGCGATCAGTGATATTTTGCTATTCTCGCTATGATAAGAGCGATCTGTGATATTTTGCTATTCTTGAATAATAAGACCAGTCATTTAGCTAATGGATTGCTGTGATAAGAGCGGTCCATTTAAATTATAAATATGTATTTAAGACTGGTATATTCAGGAAAGGATATTGTATAGCATTCTTTTTTATGAATACTTGATTGGTAGGTCTGTTGTGTTAAGGACAGTTTGTGAAATCTTAAAATCTTACAAACTAGATTTTTGCTCATGTTACATGATCTTGTTAAAGTAAGCTATAATTATGAATTGTGATCTGTGCTGATTAAGAGCCGTAGTTTGATCATAATTATCTAGTTGAAATAACCATCATATCTTGAGTAAATAAGTTAGTAAGTATGATGGTGAAACCAATATTCATATTAAAAGAAAAGTGACTGGTATTTAAAAGTAAACAATGTAATGATCAAGATGTTCGATTACAAAATGGCCCTATTACAAAGTTTTCTAAGCAGGACCATTGGAAGTACCGGTGTCACCGGTCTTGGGATTTCCTTTGAGCCTATCATCCAGCGTTTCTTCAGAATCGGAAGAAGTTACTGGTAAATCTCTATCAAGATCTTCGAAGGCATCTTCTATCGTTTGTCCGGCGGCAGCTGCAGCATTTTGAGCATCTTGATCCAGTGCGAAAGTTGCTCGGTGCTACGTTTAGAGGGACGCCCGTCGGATCAACAGGAACATCTTCCACCAACTCGGAAACGGTACCAATGAGTGAGTTCTTCAGCTCATTGAACCGGTCTTCCGTGGTATTAGGGTGGGCACCATCCTCGATGAAATTGAAATCACAATCTTCGACCGGAGTCCAAGACCGGATTATGGCGGCGATGTGTCCCCCTCCTGAAGCAGCGACCATCCTTGAATGCTCTTTCATCCTTCTCGGGATTGCCCGGATGGCGGACTCAAGGTCTATCTCATTGGGATCAATAGCCCGACCGCCATTGAGATATTCCGAGTATGCATAGTACCTGCAGTAAGTTCCGAAAAAACAAGCAAATATTCAAGAGAAAGACCGATATTTTCAAAAAATGACATAAGGATGAACAAGAGAGACCAGTACTTACGCCTGTGCTCGATCTCGGCAGCTCCGAACCTGCCCTTGATGTTAGTATTTGACTCTCTCAACTTGGCTTCAATTTTCTGCAAACGCTGAATTTCGCGATCTTTAGCCCGGAGAGCAAGTTGATTGGATTCTTGGGCAGTCCTCGGAGCGCTTTCTTTGTCCGCTTGTGCTGATTTCGCTGCTTCTAAGGCTTTAGCTAGTTCAGCTTTCAAGCGAGCGTTTTCGATCTCTAGCATCTTGTTGGAGCGAAGTGCTTGAGCTAATATGTTATCTTTAGCGAGTAAGCTCGCCTTCAAGTTCTCCAATCCGCGCCGCTTGTTGTTCTTCGACACGAGAGCCCTCTTCAAGTGCTTGCTCTTGAGCTGCCGCCTTTTCGCTAAGGACCTCTTCGACTTTTTTATGGGCAGCAACAAGACTCTCGAGCGCCGAGATTAAGAATGGGATTAATCGGGAAGAAAGATAACGGGGAAAAATATGGAATATATAGGACAAATTGAGAATATTACTCGATTAACTTGACGGAGCTCTGATGATTTCTTGTCGGCGCTCTTCCATCATTCGATGGGTGTTCTGCAGACCGGCCTCTCTTCTCTGGAGATCGTTCTCTTTAGCCTTTAGATCGGCGATCTGCGTCTCCGATTCACCCAATCGTTCTTGATTGGAGTTAAGTTCCTCCCGTAAGCGGGCGATAATGGCGGTCTTGGCCTCGGAGCTTTTGAGGAGAACCTAAAAGAAAGATTGAGAGAATTAATAATTAGAGTATGATTACCTAGAAGAGATTTTTGAAGCGAGAGGACATACCCGGCCGGATTCTCGAAAAATTCTTTAAGCCTCTTCTTCTTGGAGAGCGTCCCATTGAGCCGTAGCGGTGAAAGTTCCGCTCCGCTCGAACTGTCTACCTTCACGTCTCCAACTACCATTCTAGCTAGCTTTGGTTCTTTGGGAGATTTCCGTGTTGTTCTAGGCCGGCGAGGAATTTCTTCCGTCCGCACCGGTCCCAGTGATAACTCCGGAGGAATCCGGAATAAGGTAGCTTGAGGAGGATTACCGGAGGATGAGCCTTCAGCAATGGTAACTTCCTCTTCGGTTTCTATGCTCGGTGCGGCAGGGAGTTCCTCCGTGGATGCCGCACCCTGAGGTTCTGTGATTGGAGTAGTAGGAGTGGAAGCATGAACGCAACCGGTCCGAGAGGAAGCGCCGGGAGCGGGACCGATCTGCGGCACGTCGGGAGAAGAGGTAGAAACACCGCCGGCGGGAGTCTGTTGAAGAAGTTTTATTTCTTAGAAAGCTAGCTATGCTAGCTTGGAAGTTAGAAGGGATCCTGTAAGAAAAAAGTAAAGTTAATAAGACTAGGGTAAGGAGCTTCGGCAGCTCCGGAGCTTTGGCGGATGGAATAATTCAGAAAAGAATTAGTAATCTAGAAAACTTACGAGGAAGCTTTCTTGAAGCCGGTGGAGGTTTTGACCTTCTTGGGTGGGCCTTGGGTAACCCCACCACTATCTGTCTGCAGCTCTTTTCTCCGTTGGATTGACTTGCGGAGTTGGAACCGAATCTACAACATCAATAGGACCGGTCCGGTGGCCATACCGGGACCTTTTGGGAACTTTAGATAAGGGGTCAACCGAGGTAGAAGTGCCTTGAGTTTTCCCCAATGAAGTTTCGAGGATGGCCGGAGCTGCTTGACGGTCCCTTTCGACGGCTTCTTCTTCTCGTCGTCGGTCTTCGAGTCTTTGCGCCTCCGAGCGAGTATCGCCCGAAGCAGCGAGGAGGAGCGGCAGGTCTGCCAATGGTCAAGGAGGTAGTACGTTTTCTCGTACTATGTGCTTGAACCACGGTCGCAGATTTGGTAATTTTTGGGGTTAAGCTTGGAGGCAAAGGAAAGGACCTGGTCCGAGGGCCTTTGAGTCGGACCGGCTTGAACAGCTAAAGGAGCGGTATTATTGGCATAATCTTCTCCCCAAGTGTCATTGGGAGGAAGAGGAGGGTGACTCCTGTAGTTGTCCATTTTCTGTAATTATAAAGATTGAGTCTTCGTAAGTAAATGATGGTAATAAGCAATAAAGATTTGAAGAAACAGGAAGAGGTACTTACGGCGTCGCGAGGATTGCATGAGCTGAAAGCCGGACCCACCCTTGTGCATCCGGATAGATCCGGACTCGGCTGCAAGCATTTGCTTGATGCGAACTTCTAACCGCTCCTTGTCGGGAAGGAGGGTTCCATCCAAAGGCATGGCGGAGTCTTCGTTGAAGAGCCAGGCAGGGTGCTCTTGCCTTTTAAGAGGTTGAACTCCCCGCACTATAAAGCTCTAGAGAACTGTCTCGGCGGTGACGCCTTTGACATTCTTCAAGTATCCGATGCAAGCCAGGAGTGCAAGAACTTCATCGTCCTCTTTGAGTTTTTTCCTGGTTTCTGTGGTAGGAAAATTCTTGGCTACCTTAGCGTTGAAGGCGGGGAGAGCTGGCTGGGGATTGTCGCAGAAGAACCATCCCTTTTTCCGATGGGCTATGCTATTGTTCAGGGATAAGGAGAAATATTCGTCCACGCTCCGAAGACTGGATTCCTACATCGCCAACTGCAGCCTCGGCGGTCCGATGACGGAAGCGGGCGAATTTGGAACAAGTACTCGGAATAGCTTGAAGTGGGGGAGAACTCCAAGAAAAGCTTCGCACAAATGAATAAAAAAGGCAATTTGAAGGATGGAGTTAGGGTTAAGGTTCACTAACTCCCATCCATAGAAGAAAAGAAGTCCTCTAAAGAAAGAACAAGCAAGGGAGATCGAGGCCGCGGAGGAAAAAAGCCTTGAAGACTAATTGCTCGAGACTCATCTATACCCCATGGAATTTGACCAGGGGAAGGGACGCTCCGAGTTTAAGATGGGTTGAGGAGGAAGATACCCATCTTTAACTCGCTTCATTGAGGGAGGATTACGTGACCTTGCCGTGACCGAGATCTTGGACGCCAAACGGAAGCCGATCGCGAGGAACAGAGGAAGAAGATGAGGGGACGGCGGTGGATTTCTTCTTGCCCATCTTAAGAGATGGAAAAGGAAAGCTTGAGATTGGTTAATGTGGAAGGAGAGAGCAACGGAACGAAGGCAAATGGTGGGCGCGTATGAGCTTTGGGGAGCAAGGTTGACCTAGGTCGACCTTTCGTTTCTTTTATAGACACTGGGATGGGCCCGGGGCTGAAAAGTTATTGGGCCATTTTAAGAGGCCCAAGGAATTGTCGTAACTATGCAATTATGAAGTAACGGCCATAAGGAAGTTAATGATCTGTTATCTGCGTTAATTATGACTTAACGGTCATAAGAATAAGCCGTCGTGCTTTTATGAAAGTAAAAGCGGTTCGAAACATGGAAATTTTCAGATGAAAATTAAAGTTATGCTGAATTTTATAATTCAGTAGTATGAGAGAGTTAGATTTTACATCACTCGGTGATAAAGGATGCCTTAGGCTATGGGTGTTAATCATCCAGCTGATTATAGGTTTTGGAGACTCGAGTCGTTGTGAGAATATAGGGAATAAACTGGTCCGATCAACCAGAATTTTGGTTCTTAGTGAGATTTCACTAAGGCTGATTTAGGCGATCTGTTAAGTGAAATTGGTGAAAATATATAGGAGATATGAAATTCGACCGGTATGACCGGTCTAGAAAATATGTTCTTGGAAAGAATTGCTTGAGAGGAATGTGATTTGATGGGAAATAATATAGCATAGTCTCTCAAGAAAGACTTGCATTATTTGCGATTCCCAAATGATACAAGAGTCGGGGCTATACCTAATTAGGTGCACTCGACCGGTGCACCGTATTCAAGAGCGGTCTGTAGAGATCTTAGAAGTGGAAAAGGATGGAAATTGAAAGAAGCGGTCCGAAGAAATTGCATATTAAAGGAAATAATGAAGAATCAACTAGTGGACTCTTGCATTATTTGAAAAGAGTTCAATGATCCAAGAGTCGGGGCTATACCCAATTGGGTGCGCCTAGTCGGCGCACCGTGAGAAGAATAAGCTACGATTACCTAATTAGGTGATATGAAGGGTGAAAAACAATAATTTTTTGGGCTTCTTATAAAGCACTTGTGAAGAAAAAAACGAGTCTGCAGCAGATTGGAGTTCTTTTTAATTTTACCATGAATAAAGACCAACGAGGCGGAAGACCGGTTAGTCTTATTCAAGGTTAAATCAAAAATTACTCGGTGGCTGTTGTCGTATACTTGCCTTATGGGTATACGAGATGATGAAGGAATGGATACGCAGAGACATGGTGGCAAATTAAGGAAGATAAAGATGATGGCGATAGGCAACGGATCGGTCTCGACCGGTGCGGGATAACGAAGATCCTGTATACCGGTATGGAAACAAGGCGGATACTAAGACCGGTGTACAATGATTTGAGGAGCAAGTTATTGAACAAGTTGTAGTCTGATTAGAACTCCGAATCAATAAAGAAAGTTAGAAATAGAACTCCATATATGTAATTCATGTAATCGACTAGGACTACGCTTGTAACCCTAGCTCCCCGGACATATAAGGCGGAGCGAGGGACCCCCGAAAACTCTCGACATCTTGCAATTAGCAAATTGCTAAAGGAAATACATAACATAAAGGACGTAGGGTATTACTCTCGATTCGAGGGCCCGAACCTGTCTAAAATCACGTGTTCCTGTGTGTTCCGTGTGTTGCACCATCGAATTCCACGCTCGTAAGGGACCGGGTAGTACTAGTGCCGAGTTTAAGACTCGACGAGCAGGATTGTCCGATCTGGACTTTGGACCGGGCAAATATTTCCAAAATTTGGTTTGCTCAAGGTTTGGTTCTTTGATCTGTCCTCCCTCGGCTTCTTCGACTCGTTTTCTCGCTAGTGGTCTCTTTCGGTCGTTCCGCTCTTCGCATCAATCCGGATTCTGTTGGCTTGATTTTGCAATCTTGTTTGGGTGGTTTTGCTGAAAACTTCCGTGTGCGACCTCTCAAGGATTGGTGCTTCCAATTCTCGGTTTTCTCAAAAAATGTGGCCTTCTTGATTCTGCGTATTCAAAAAATTGTCGACAAGCTCTTCACTCTGCATTTCACCCTCCGGAGGAATGGCGGGGCGAATTATCCGGTTGAATATAATCATTGGGTGCGGGAAGAGGATTCAAAATGGCAAGTTGATGGAAATCGAAGAAAATCTTAGGCTGAGGCTGCCAAATCGGACTCTAGGAAAAGTCCGTTGGGGTTTTCTCATTTTGAGGGTTTCGGTTCTTCTCGATCTCGTTCGGTATTCGGACGGATTCGCTTTCCTCGGGATTATTTCTCCAAGAATTATGTAGATGAGTTTCTTTCAGCGAGATGCTTTCGGTATCAATCGAATTTGTCTTTTGAATCTCGGATCGGTGATCTCCAACGTGATCATTATGGAAATTCCCTGAAATCTCGAGCATGGCAATGGGGCAGCTTTCCCGTCTATCGGAGGTATTCCCCGATCCAAAATTAATGCTCCTAATGGTAATTTTCAAAGATGTATTTGTTTCCATTGTCCGGCACCGGGACATAAGGCAATTTCCTGTGGTAATTCGATCCGGTGCAATAGTTGCTTTTTTTATGGACATATATCTTGCCATTGTTGGAAAAAAATAGGAAAGTCCTTCTACGAGCCTAAATTGCCTACTTTTTCGGCCCAAGCCCACCGGGAAGCTATAAAGCCAGCGGAAGCACCGATTGCCAATGATTCTTCTCCATTCCCGTTACTCAGCTTCCCTTCGCCTTCCCACCAAACCAAGCTCCCTCGTAAGCTCCGTCGGCCTCCATGGCCAACTACGAGCTTGATCCCCGCCCATTCCTACCGGAAGGGTTTCACCTTGAATCCCGGCCACTAGAAGACGCGGCAGCCCGTCCACATCATCGCCTTCGAGTCTTTGTTGAAACTCAATGAGGGAGTTGCCATCGCCCTGCTTCACCCGACCGTGGCCACGGTCGACTTCAGCTCCATGGCTCCAGGCACTCCGTGAGTATCTTCTGCGTGATCGTGGAGTCAAATCTGCTAGGGTTGAAAGGTGTCCCATAGGAGCTGCTTTTGTTACTTTTGATTCTTGCTTGGAGAGGGAACGTATCATTAGTGAAGGTGATTTGTGGTGGTTTACTTTGATGATATCTTGATTTACAGCAAGTCTTTAGATGAACATATGGATCATTTAGGTGCTGTTTTTACTGCTTTAAGAAATACACGTTTATTTGGTAACCTTGAGAAGTGCACCTTTTGCACCGATCGAGTTTCTTTTCTTGGCTATGTTGTTACTCCACAGGGTATAGAGGTGGATGACAAGAAAATTGACGCTATTGCTAGCTGGCCGCAGCCTCAAACCATCACACAGGTTTGATGTTTTCTTGGTCTTGCAGGGTTCTATCGCCACTTTGTCAAAGATTTCAGCACCATCGCTGTACCATTGCATGAGTTGACAAAGAAGGGTGTTGTGTTTCAATGGGGCAAAGTACAAGAAGAGTCCTTTAGCTCTTTGAAGGAGAAGCTTACACATGCACCGCTACTGCAACTTCCAGATTTCGGTAAGACTTTTGAACTTGAGTGTGATGCTAGTGGTATTTTGCATTGGTGGTGTTTTGATGTAAAATGGCAAACCTATTGCTTATTTTAGTGAAAAGATAACAGGCCCTGTTTTGAATTATTCTACGTATGATAAAGAATTGTATGCTCTTGTACGTTCTTTGCAAACGTGGCGTCATTATTTATGGCCTAAGGAATTCGTTATTCATTCCGATCATGAATCGCTTAAGTATATTCGCTCTCAAAGTAATTTGAACCGTAGACATGCTAAGTGGGTTGAGTTTATTGAGTCTTTTCCTTATATTATCAAGCATAAAAAAGGGAAGGATAATGTGATTGTTGATGCTTTGTCTAGACGATACACTATGTTGTCACACCTTGACTGTCGCATTTTTTGGCTTGAATCAATTAAAGAACAATATGCTCTTGATGCTGATTTTAAGGATGTTTTGCTGCATTGTAGATCGGGAACCGCCTTTGCATTCCAGTTGGTTCCGTTCGTCTTTTGTTGTTACGGGAAGCGCATGGAGGCGGATTGATGGGACATTTTGATGCAAAGAAGACGGCGGATGTTGAGCGTGTTGAGGAAAGTCTCGCTTGAATCCACATGGTTTGTATATGCCTCTTCCCGTTCCTTCAATACCTTGGGCGGATATTTCTATGGATTTTGTTTTAGGACTGCCTAGGACTAAGAGGGGGAGGGATAGTATTTTTGTTGTGGTGGATAGATTTTCTAAGATGGCTTACTTTATACCTTGTCATAAGAGTGATGATGTTATTCATATTGCTGACCTACTTATCAAAGAGATTGTTCGCTTGCATTGTATGCCTTCTACTATTGTTTCGGATCGTGACGCCAAATTCTTGAGTCATTTTTTGGCGCACCCTATAAAATAAGTTGGGAACGAAGTTGTTGTTCACTACAACATGTCACCCACAAACCGATGGCCAAACCGAGGTAGTGAACCGCACATTGGGCACCATGTTGAGAGCTATTTTAAAGACAAATCGAAGATGTGGGAGGAATGTTTGCCTCATGTGGAGTTTGCATATAATCGTGCAACACATTCGACCACCAAGGTAAGTCCTTTTGAGGTAGTGCATGGTTTTAATCCCCATGCTCCTATTGATATTTTACCTTCGCCTACTAGTGAGAGAGTTTACTTTATGCTAAGGAACGTGCTGAGTTTATTTTAAAAATGCATGAAACAACTAAGCACAACATTGAAAACATGACTGAAAAGTATAGGATTGCTTGGTAGTAAGGGTAAAAGGGAAGTTAAATTAGAACCGAGTGATTTAGTATGGTTGCACTTGAGAAAGGATCGGTTTCCTGAGTTGAGAAAGTCTAAGTTAATGCCGAGAGCTACTGGTCCTTTCAAGATAATTGAGAAGATTAATGATAATGCATATAAACTTGAGTTGCCTCCCGAGTTCGTGGTTAGTTCCACTTTTAACATTGCAGATTTGAAGCCTTATTTGGGTGAGGAGCATGAGCTTGAGTCGAGGACGACTCCGATTCAAGAGGGGGAGGATGATGAGGACATCACTCCTTTGGATAAAAATGATACTCCTCCGCTGAACATTCAAGGACCAATAACTAGAGCTCGCGCTGGACAATTGAATTTAGAGGTGAGCTCGTTCCTAAGTCTTTCCTTTCATAATTTTGAGAATAGTTTGCTACCTAATGATTTTATTACGATTAGGAATTAAGGAGAGGACCATAATATGAATGGAAGAGGGCTTGGAGGCGTGGAGGTACAGCAAGAGGGTGCAAGGCATTGTGGAGGCCCAAATCAAGTCGACTTCGAGTCCGTTTCGGAGTCCAGGAACAGTCTGAATTAAAATAGACGAACAGATCGCATACAATGTCGGATTTGGACGTTCTACATATGGATGGAAATATAATTTCATAACCTTTCCAGTGGATCCGGTCTCATGTCAAAATTCGTCCGGAGTCGCCGGGAATCATCAAAATAGTGGGTCATTCGGAATCTGTTTTGGTGTTGCATCACCGTTTTTGGCCTTTGGGCCGTGTGTCTCGTTTGAGCCCATTAGGGGAGCGTCCGGAGGGTTCTCGCACGTCCCCAAGTCTTTATTAGCAGCAGCCGCCACCCATGTTAGGGTTAGGTTTTGCTTAGATTATTCTACTTAGACAGTTTCGCCGTTCATCGATTTGTGAGACCCTAACTCGTGAGATTAATCATACATCCGCAAATTTGGTTGCGTTCATTCTTGTTCTTTCTTGTGTTCTTGATTCGCGAGCAGGGATTGGCCTTCTTGGCGAGGTCAACCATGCAACGCCGGTTGATAACCATAGAGGACATGGTGCTGCGATTGCGGGTTTCGAACGTGTTGTTCGGGAGCCGGATCGACGTGTGTCACATCTTCGCCAAATCAAGAGTTATCCGAACCTTTCGGAAGATCGGGACCCTAGTCCGCATCACCTCCGGTAGGGTACCGGAACTTCCGACTGGAAGGAAAAGTGACTTCGATTCGACCTCCAGTCGGAACTTCCGGTGTCCTACCGGAACTTCGACCGGGAAAAACCGATCGTCCGTGGCGAGTCGATGAGTTCGACCACCCATACTGGAACTTCTAGTAGCCTCACCGGAACTTCCGGTAGGGGGTGAAACAGAGAGAAGAGAGGAGAATTTTGAAGAGATTTTCAAAGATAGTTTTGATGGACTAGTGAGACATCTTGACAATATGTGATCGATAAACAATCAACAACCAAGGCTTCACATTTTGACAAGATTTGACCTTTTGGTCATTGAGAACCATGTTGAGATGTGCCATGGCTTGACATTGTGATGAGTAATTGACATTGAGTCGATTTGGTGTTTGCATTGAAATGCGGGATTTTGAGGATTGTTATTTATGCTTGTGACTAACGAAGTTGGTAAAGGTGTTGGGAGATTTGGAGGAGCAGAGAAACGTGTTTGCTTGTCTTTTGATGTGTAGGTCAATGGAGTCAACTTGGCGGTGAACGGCGAGAGGATCGGGCACAACCGGGGACTTGGTGTCGGACGATCGGGAGACCGGGTGAGGTCAAGGATGATCCACACCGTACACGTGGAGAAGGCAAGAAGCACGAGACGGTTTCACGGTTGAGCCTCAAAACCGTGAGAGTGATGAAGACGGTGTGTTGACCAAGTCAAGGCGAAAGGGAGGCCGGTGCAAGTGACAAGGGGGCCCGATGGAGCGAGACCGGGAGAGACATGCCGGCGGTCAAGATCGCAAGACGAGGTGGCACGCGTCGACATCGCGTGAAGCCGCGCTTCGAGGAGCGTTCAAGATGGTTTCCGGTTTGGGCCTCAAAACCGGTGGCGGCGATTGATGGTGCACGTGGCACCATCGTGAAGCTTGCGTCAAGGCGAAGCAAAGATGTGAAGGGCTCGATGGCGTTTGGGCGATGATGAAAGAGTTGGACGACTTTGCCCCTGGTGGTAGGTGGGAGTCTATTATAGGTTAAGGATAGTATGGACATTAGTAATGGAACTAGTGCCTATATAAGGAAAGGTGAGTGGATGGAGAGGTGTCTCTTCCCATCTAGTCTTGTGCTAGGGTTTGTGCTTCAAGAGAAAGAGAGGACGAGAGTTGAGTGAGACAACTCTTTGCTTCCAAATAGTGGGAGGATGAGGGTGGCTTCCTAGCCTTGTATATCCACGTGTAGGGCATGGTTGAATCTATGAAATGAGATTCGAATTTGTGCTCATCCTCTATTTCCCGGGTTTTTCCTTTTTCTCTATTTTCGGAGCTATTTTCTCTCGATTTTTCGTTCGTCGATTTGGCCAAGAATTGAGTCGGATTTGTTGGGGATCTTGCTGCTAGGACATGTGAGAATACATCTGGGTCAATGATTTGTTGAATCCTCTCACGAGCACCATTTAATTTCAGATTCCTCAACTTTTCCCCTTCTGCTAAGGTTCCACAAATTTCCTGAAATTGATGTGAAAAGCTCAATCCTTTTGGGGAATTTCACTTGGAATAGATCTCGCACGATGAATTGAAGCCTTGATCTTTGTTTCGTGATTTTAGGAGCTATTCTGCTGTGGATTTGATATTTTCTCCGTGGAGCTTGAGCCGTTATTGGACGCTCTGTTCAGAACAGAGGCAAGGTCAAGCAAGCTCCTAAAGGTTCCATGCCGTGACTTTTTCTGATGCTCAACTTTCTAGTTTGGTTTGTTTGAACACTACAAAAGCTGACTTCTCATCTTGTTTCACCAGCCAGTTACGTTTCGCTTTACAGCTCACCAATCATCTTGCAATTTTTCTTCTTCAAAATGTTTGTGTGCAGATAAGAGTAACCAGTTGAGCAGCTATTTCGGTTGGCTTCTGCATTGATTGACCGGTCTGTGACTAATCCAGACTACAGCTAGTATACTTGTCTGTTTCTATGCTTATCTCAGTATTTAAATAATCATTGCCTACTACTGCTGCTATTAGGAGTGCTTATCACCTTTGGAGCTCTTAACGTGCGCCTCTTTCTTGTTGCTAAAATAGAAAACAAAAAGAAAAATAGTTCTTTTCTTGAACCTTGCTACGGAAGTTGTTTTGTGTACTACTGTTGGCAGCCACCAGCCTCTCACGTACATCTTGTTTTGGGAATTATTTAATCAATTGATTAACTAGCTTGTGCTTACACTCCGACCAAGCACTCAGCTTGTTAGTTGAATTTGTTTTGTTTTCTTATTGCTCTCGCTTCCGCATTGCCTTGAGATATATTTGATTTATTCCTATGATTTGTATGTTCGCTGTGACTATGAAATTGTGGTAGATCGAAAGAGAGCGTTGTTGGGTCGTAATTGGGATATAGGCCAAGTTCTCATCGAGAATTTTAATAGGCTCCCATTCACCCCCCCCTCTCGGTCGCCTTCTCGGTCCTTCAATTGGTATCATAGCCGGTGTGATCACTAGTTGACCTTAACCGGCTTTGTGATCCGAAGGCGTCATGGAGAAAGGAGCGGTCAAGATCGTTATGTTCCATAGGGAAGACTTTTCTTATTGGAAGTCACGAACAAGGGCTTATCTCCTAAGCCGAGGGATTAGAATCTGGGATGTTGTTGAGCATGACTATGCTATACCTGTTGATCTTGCGTCCGCTATCTGCGCCGAGATTACCATGTACCAAAACAATAATAGAGCTGTCAATATCCTGTTTTCTGCTCTTGGTAGAAAGGAGTTTGATCGTGTTTCTCACTTTTGCACCGCTCATGCTATTTGGCAAAAGCTTTGCACAACCCATGAGGGGACTAACCGGGTCAAGTCTATGCGTAAGGACACTTGCAATAGACAATACCAAACATTTGCACAAAACCCTAGTGAATCTCTCGGATGATACATTTTCTAGATTTGAGGCTATTGTTTCCAACTTGAGAGCTCGTGGTGAACTTGTCTATACCGACAATGAAAGAGCCAAACAATTGCTTTATTCTCTTGATGAAAATATTTGGGGTGTTAAAATTGTTGCTTTGGAAGAAATTTCTGATTTCAACACTCTTGATTGCGAGCAGTTGTTTAGCAAGTTGAAATCTCATGAGCTTTCTAGGAAATCTCGTCCTAATCCCGTTGGTGCTTCTTCTAGCATGGCCTTGCTCTCTAGTTCTAAAGTTGTTAGTCGTGAAAATGCTATGCTTGGGACTAATTCCTCACAAAACAAGTCTTCTTTGGAGTTTGCCTTGTCTTCTCTTGTTTCGACCTCCGATGAACAGATGGAGTCCATACCCGACGAGGAGCTATCATTGCTTGCAAGGAAGTTCGGAAGATTCTACAAGAACCGCAAGGAAAGAAAAAGTGGTGGCTCTCGAGGGTGCTTCGGATGTGGCGATCCAGGACACTACATCGCCGATCGCCCCAAGAAGAAGAAGTTCGGCTACCACGACAACAATCACGATGAAGTCAAGAAGAAGAAGGGCCACTTTCCCAAGAAAAGCAAGAACTCCAAGAAGCCGGCCAAGGCGATGGCGCGTGCTTGTGTTGCTGCACTTAGCGACGTCGACTTCTCATCATGTAAAGATTTGTCAAGCACCGAGGAGGAGGTGGAGAACCCACGAGCCAAGAAGAAGGATGACTTCAACGACCTTTGCTTCATGGCAAAGAATGACTCCGACTCCGACTCCGACACAAGCGAGGTACCACCCACTCTCGATGAGCTCTCTTCTCAAATTGAAAATTAGCATGAAGTCCTTCTCAAGCAAGATAAGAAACTCCGTGTGGCTGTTCATGAAAACAAAGAGCTTAGGACCAAGTTAGAGAGTGCTGATGTAGAGGTTGCTTCGCTTAAGTCTAAGACAGTGGTTGAGTGTGAGTCATGTCAAGTTGTGATGAGCGATCCGTCCGAGAGGGAAAGTGTGTATGCTCAAGTTGCCGACCAACTTGAGAGTGCCTAGATTGAGCTAGAAAAGAAAGAGAATGTGCATGCTCAAGTTGCGAGTCAACTTGAGAGTGCCTTGAAAGAACTCAATGAATTCAAAGCTAGACCAACTCTTTTGGGTGCATGCGGCAATCGCCCCAATCTCATGGTTGAGTTGGATGCTCAATCCCTCAAAGTTCTCTCACCACCTTGTGAAGTGTGTGTCTCCCTCAAGAAAAAGCTAGCCACAACCGAGGAGGAAAACGAAAACCTTGTTCATGAAAATGAATACCTCACTTCCCGCCTCAAGAGAACCTTGGTGAGTGAAGAGAAGATTGAGAGTGACTTGTCAAGAGTGAAGGAGAGTGCTTCTAGATCAACCTATCACTTGGGTTTGGGTTTTGAGAGATGTGACAAAGAGAGTGAGAATGTGGATAAGTTTATGCCTAGTTCCACTTTAAAGGATGAGGAAGAGTGTCTCAAACCTACAGACACATACTATCCACCTAACCCAAATCTTTCCTTCAAACCTAAACAAGTCGACAAACAAAAGGCCAACCCTTACGTGCAACCCGGCCTAATTCTAAGGGAGTCTACATTTGCATGTTTTGTGGTCACAAGGGTCATTTGGATGATTTCTCGTTATAGGCGTAAAAGATTTGAAAGGAGGCAAGCTAAGTTGACTAGGAATGTGTTCCATGATGACTATGTTGACTTTCAGCCTCGCTCCTCCACTCGCGCCTTTTGTGGACGGGGTCATTCCTCATATGGCTTTGGGTCACAATATAGAGGCTTTGTGTCACATCAATTTAACGACCCACGTTTTCCCCATCGTGGTGTTCGCCCTTTACGTGGATATGGTAATCACTCAAATGGCTTCTATCCACGGAACACAAGTTTGAGTTGAGACGCTTTGACAGTCCACGTTTTTCCCATCGTGGTACTCGTTACATGCGTTCAAGTGGAAATGTGCAAAGAACTGTTTTTACCTCTATAGGTCGTGTGGTGAAGTGCTGGATTCCCAAGAGCCTTCTTTCTAACCTCAAGACCGAGCCTTCGACCTTTCCTTCTCATTTTGTGTAGGCAACGAGATGGAGGCTTGGAGAACAAGTGGTAGATGGACTCCGGGTGTTCGCGTCACATGACCGGAGATGACAAATGGTTCTCCCTCGAAGCGCCATGAGTATGTGACCTTCGGGGTGACAAAAGAGGAAGAGTGAAGGCTAGGGGCGCGATTAAGGTAAATGAAAACTTCACTTTCAAAGATGTGGCCTTGGTTGAGCATCTCAAGTGCAATCTCTTGTCCGATTCTCAATTACTTGATGATGGTTTGGAAGTGTGCTTTAAGAGAAATGCTTGTCGTGTTCTTGATTCAACTGGAAATTTGGTTTGTGTGATTTCTCGCATTGGCAAGGTTTTTCTAGCTGATTTCTCCAATTCTCGTGGTTCTCACATGTGTTTAATTGCCCAACCTTCTTCCGAGCTTTGGACATGGCATAGGAGGCTAGGTCACATGAGCTTTGACTTGCTTTGCCGCTTAAGTGGCCTAGATTTGATTCGAGGATTGCCTAAGCTCAAATTTGAGAAGCATTTGGTATGTGCTCCTTGTCGTCATGGCAAAATGGTTGCCGCTTCTCATCCACCAATCAATTTGGTGATGGCTGAACGTCCCGGGAATTGCTTCACATGGACACTGTTGGTCCTTCACGGGTTCGTTCAGCGGGTGGGAAGTGGTATGTGCTTGTGATTGTTGATGACTATTCGCGCTACTCTTGGGTCTACTTGTTTGAAAGAAAGGATGAAGTGTTCTATCACTTTCGGAGCTTGGCTTTGAGGTTGTTCAAGGAACTCCCTGGTGCATTACGAGCAATTCGTAGTGACAATGGCACCGAGTTCAAAAACTCCTCTTTTGATGCTTTCCGTCGTGAACATGGCCTTGAGCATCAATTCTCCGCACCTCGTGTTCCTCAACAAAATGGTGTTATTGAAAGGAAGAACAGAACCTTAGTTGAGATGGCTCGGACGATGCTCGATGAGCATAGGACTCCGAGGCGGTTCGGGCTGAAGCCATTAACACTGCTTGCTATGTGTCAAATCGGGTTTTCTTGCGCTCAATTCTTAATGTGACCTCATATGAGCTACGTTTTGGGAGGAAGCCATCTGTTTCACATTTGCGTGCTTTTGGTTGCAAGTGTTTCATCCTCAAACGTAGCAATCTTGATAAGTTTAAGTCAAGATCTTCCGATGGCATTTTTCTTGGTTACACTCTGCATGGACATTCTTATCGAGTTTTGAACTTGGAAACTAACACCATCGTGGAGTCCTGTGATGTAACCTTTGATGAATCAAATTCTTGTGCAAGCAATGTTGGTGAGGCTGCAGGTGACAGGGACATGGAGGAGAGCATCTTTGTAGAAGAAGACCTACCGGGTGGAGATGATGATGAGGATGAACCACTACTTCCTACTACTTCCTCTACACTTGTGCCGGTTCCTTTTGCTTCCACTACTCCAGCGAGAGGGTCCACAAGCTTCTACATCGACATCGGCTACTATGGTGCAAGCCCTAGGCTGTGATTGAGGGGGAGGTGCACTCGAGAGGGAAGCTCCTCGGCATATTCAATGTCAACATCCTCCTCAACAAATGATCGGTAATCTCACCGAGAGGACAACAAGGTCAAGGTCTGCACATTAGCTTGCTTTACCAATTCTCTATTTGTTGCCACCTTTGAACCTCGAGATGTTGGACACGCTTTGTCCGATGAACATTGGGTCAATGCCATGCATGAAGAGTTAGAGAACTTTGAGAGAAACAAAGTGTGGACCCTTGTAGAGCCTCCTGTTGGTGTTAATGTCATAGGAACCAAGTGGGTGTTCAAAAACAAGCATGGTGAGGATGGCGTTGTTGTGAGAAACAAGGCTAGGCTAGTGGCTCGGGGTTTTAGCCAGGTGGAGGGTTTAGACTATGGAGAGACCTTTGCTCCGGTTGCACGCATAGAAGCCATTAGGATCCTGCTAGCCTTTGTTGCATCTAAGGGCTTTAAGCTTTATCGGATGGATGTCAAGAGTTCTTTCCTAAACGGCTACATAGAAGAAGTGGTCTTTGTCAAACAACCACCAGGCTTTGAGCATCCCAAATACCCACACCGAGTGTACAAGCTTCGGAAGGCTTTGTACGGGCTAAAGCAAGCTCCTAGGGCTTGGTATGCTAGGCTTAAGACCTTCTTGTAAGAGCGCGGCTATGTCATGGGGTGTGTCGACAAAACCTTGTTTACTCTCAAGCGTGGCAATGACTTTCTAATTGTTCGGATATACGTGAATGATATCATCTTTGGTGGTTCTTCTCATGCTTTTGTGTCAAGATTTCAGGAAGCAATGGAAAATGAATTCAAGATGTCAATGATGGGCGAGCTCACCTTCTTTCTTGGGATTTAAGTGAAGCAATGCAAGCAAGGTACCTTCGTACATCAAGGAAAGTACACAAAGGACCTTCCGAAGAAGTTCAAGATGAGCGATGCAAGGCCGGTGCCGACACCGATGTCCACCAATGTGACGCTTGATCCGGATGAAGATGGTGTAGCCGTAGACCAAAGGGAGTACGGGAGCATGATCGGCTCCCTCTTGTACCTCACGACGACAAGACCCGACATACGGTTTGTCTGTTGGTCTTTGTGCTCGATTTCAAGCTTCACCAAGGGAGTCTCATCTTAAAGCTGTGAAGCTCGTCCTCAAGTATCTCAATACACCCTTGAGGTTGGTCTTTGGTATTCTGCATCATCCTCTCTTGATCTTTGTGGCTATTCGGATGCAGACTTTGTCTGGGTGTGGGATTGATAGTAAGAGCACTTCGGGTACTTGCCATTTCTTGGGTACTTCCTTGGTTTGTTGGTCTTCTCGTAAGCAATCTAGTGTAGCCCAATCCACCACGAAGCCGAATATGTTGCTGCCGCTAGTTGTTGTTCTCAAATCCTATGGATGGTGTTTACCATGAGAGACTATGGGTTGAATTTCAAGAGTGTCCCACTTATGTGTGATAACTCCAGTTCCATATGCTTAGCCAAAAACCCAATCAAACATGGTAGAGTCAAACACATAGATGTGAGATTCCACTTCCGAGAGACCATGATGAGAGAGGAGACATCGAGCTTACATACATTGACACACAAAAATAATTGGCTGATATTTTCACCAAGCCCCTAGATGCTACGAGGTTTGCTTTTCTTCGTGGGCAACTTGGTGTTTGCCATCCCTATGGCATTGTTTGAGGGGAGTTAATGCTTCTTGTACGTATGTATCTTACCTTTCCGCATTGCATTTCATCATGTAATATATGCATTGTTAGATGAGCTTCTCCTATTATGCCTTCGGCATTTGTCGTTGCTATGATTGAGTTTTAGCTAGGTTGTGTAATTGTGAGTTGTGAACTCTACAAACTTAGACTTTTCTAGATGGCTTGTCACAATTCTTTTCGAGCAACATGCTAATCTCAAAGATGAAACTAGGCAAATTGTGAAACTTATCATTTAAACTTGATAGACTCTTGCTCACCATATGTATACTTGCCTTTCTCTTCATTCAAACTTGCGTTAAGGCTAGTCTAGAGGATATCTTGCTCTTGGCACCTTGTGTTTGGAAATGGAATGCTTTGCAAATGTTTAGCTCATGATGGGACATTGTGGGAATGTGTGTTCCTTACGCCGCAAAGGCATGCTCTTTTTGTCTTGTGCTTAAACGCTTATGATGTGCTTAATTGTTCAATCTGTTTGATCAATCAATAATAATGCTTCTCCGTGTGGATAAGAAGACACTTGAGGATGAAATAAATGAAAATTGAAGTAACTAATTTGATTCTTCAAATATGTATCTCATATGTTGTTTACTTACTTGATCAAACCGAGTCTCTTTTTTTTGACAACAAACCGAGTCTCTGTTGCATATATGAGCATTTGCAAAACTTATTTTCTCGAATGCTTGTTGCCTTGATACGGATTGAGACTAACTAGTCTTGTTTGATTAACTTAATGTTGGTTTGGACTTAGAACGAAGTAATTACACATATGGTGACAGACATTTATCATGTTTAACTAATCTGAATCTATATGAGCCGAGTCAATCTTCATGCTTAGCTTGGTAGCTTGTTGCCTTTGTGCAATGTTATCTTTTATAGTCTCTGTGTGATTGTGAGCACTTGCTTCTACACTTCATGGCTCTATATTTGGTTGTAGCAAAGTTAAATGCCTTTTGGCCTAATTGTTGAACCTCTGTAGATTTGCATCCTCATGTTTTGCATTTTTTAGTTTTCTTGTTCTTTGATGAGTTCATTGCCAAAGGGGAGAATTTTGGGGGTTCATGCACAAATCCTATCAAAATATGAAAATGAGCCAAATATATTGCATTTCATTTACATAACATCTACCACAAATTGAGGGGGAGCATATCATGAACATTAAGCTCTTTCTTAAGCTTCTTGTGATTTTTTACGTCCTTGAGCCGCTTTCTTTGCCAACTCTCGGCTTTTGTGATCCTTTTGATGCTAGATGGCCATTTTCTACCCTTCTCATGGTTTCGGGCCATTTATATGAGTTTCTTTGGATTTGCATTTCAAATTCAAAACTTTGTGCATTTGGTGTTGTCAATGTACTCATCAAGGGGGAGATTGAGAACCATGTTGAGATGTGCCATGGCTTGACATTGTGATGAGTAATTGACATTGAGTCGATTTGGTGTTTGAATTGAAATGCGGGATTTTGAGGATTGTTATTTATGCTTGTGACTAACGAAGTTGGTAAAGGTGTTGGGAGATTTGGAGGAGCGAGAGAAATGTGTTTGCTTGTCTTTTGATGTGTAGGTCAATGGAGTCAACTTGGCGGTCAACGGCGAGAGGATCGGGCACAAGCGGGGACTTGGTGCCGGACGATCGGGAGACCGGGTGAAGTCAAGGATGATCCACACCGTACACGTGGAGAAGGCAAGAAGCACGAGACGGTTTCACGGTTGAGCCTCAAAACCGTGAGAGTGATGAAGATGGTGTGTTGACCAAGTCAAGGCGAAAGGGAGGTCGATGCAAGTGACAAGGGGGCCCGATGGAGCGGGACCGGGAGAGACTTGCCGGCGGTCAAGATCGCAAGACGAGGTGGCACGCGTCGACATCGCGTGAAGCCACGCTTCGAGGAGCGTGCAAGATGGTTTCCGGTTTGGGCCTCAAAACCGGTGGCGACGATTGGTGGTGCAAGTGGTACCATCGTGAAGTTTGCGTTGAGGCGAAGCAAAGATGTGAAGGGCCCGATGGCGTTTGGGCGATGATGAAAGAGTTGGACGACTTTGCCCCTGGTGGTAGGTGGGAGTCTATTATAGATTAAGGGTAGTATGGACATTAGTCATGGGACTAGTGCCTATATAAGGAAGGGTGAGTGGATGGAGAGATTTGTCTTCCCATCTAGTCTTTTTTGTATTCTTGTCTTAGGGTTTGTGCTTCAAGAGAAAGAGAGGAGGAGTGTTGAGTGAGGCAACTCTTTGCTTCCAAATAGTGTGAGAATGAGGGTGGCTTCCTAGCTTTATATATCCATGTGTAGGGCATGGTTGAATCTATGAAATGAGATTCGAATTTGTGCTCATCCTCTAGTTCCCGAGTTTTTCCTTTCTCTCTATTTTCGGAGCTATTTTCTCTCGATTTTTCATTCGTCGATTTGGCCAAGATTTGAGTCGGATTTGTTGGGGATCTTGCTGCTAGGACATGTGAGAATACATCTGGGTCAATGATTTGTTGAATCCTCTCACGAGCACCGTTTAATTTCAGATTCCTCAACTTTTCCCCTTTTGCTAAGGTTCCACGAATTTCCTGAAATTGATGTGAAAAGGTCAATCCTTTTGGGGGATTTCACTTGGAACAGATCTCGCACGATGAATTGAAGCTTTGATCTTTGTTTCGTGATTTTAGGAGCTATTCTGCTGTGGATTTGATATTTTCTCCGTGGAGCTTGAGCGGTTATTGGACGCTCTGTTCAGAACAGAGGCAAGGTCAAGCAAGCTCCTAAAGGTTCCATGCCGTGACTTTTTCTGATGCTCATCTTTCTAGATTGGTTTGTTTGAACACTACAGAAGCTGACTTCTCATCTTGTTTCACCAGCCAGTTACGTTTCGCTTTACAGCTCACCAATCATCTTGCAATTTTTCTTCTTCAAAATGTTTGTGTGCAGATAAGAGTAACCAGTTGAGCAGCTATTTCGGTTGGCTTCTGCATTGATTGACCGGTCTGTGACTAATCCAGACTACAGCTAGTATTCTTGTCTGTTTCTATGCTTATCTCAGTATTTAAATAATCATTGCCTGCTACTGCTGCTATTAGGAGTGCTTATCACCTTTGGAGCTGTTAACATGTGCCTCTTTCTTGTTGCTAAAATAGAAAACAAAAAGAAAAATAGTTCTTTTCTTGAACCTTGCTACAGAAGCTGTTTTGTGTAGTACTGTTGGCAGCCACCAGCCTCTCACGTACATCTTGTTTTGGGAATTATTTAATCAATTGATTAACTAGCCTGTGCTTACACTCGACCAAGCACTCAACTTGTTAGTTGAATTAGTTTTGTTTTCTTATTGCTCTCGCTTCCGCATTGCCTTGAGATATCTTTGATTTATTCCTATGATTTGTATGTCCGTTGTGACTACGAAATTGTGGTAGATCGAAAGAGAGCGTTGTTGGGTCGTAATTGGGATATAGGCCAAGTTCTCATCGAGAATTTTAATAGGCTCCCATTCACCCCCCTCCGGTCGCCTTCTCGGTCCTTCCGTCAAAAACCAAGAAATGTTTTTGCAAAATCACTCAAGTATTTTTGAAAGCATGCATTTTCAACTTATGATCCAAAAATGATAAACAACAAGCATATGTGCACGCATCTACACCACATTACTAGAGTCAAGGATATTTAGGTCACTCCTTAGATAGCAAAACCGGCCTTCATCTAGTGGCTTGGTGAAAATATCGGCTAGTTGATCTTCGGTTTTCACATGACTTACTTCAATATCCCCTTTGATAGAATGATCTCTCAAGAAATGGTGGCGAGATATCTATATGCTTTGTGCGCGAGTGCTCAACGGGGTTATATGCTAGCTTTATGGCACTCTCGTTGTCACATAGGAGAGGAACACGGTTCAACTTGTAACCATAGTCCCTTAGAGATTGTCGCATCCATAATAGTTGTGCACAACAACTACCGGCTACAACATACTCCGCTTCGGTCGTGGATAGGGCAACGGAATTTTATTTCTTGGATGACCACGACACTAGGGACCTACCCAAAAATTGGCACGCGCCGGAGGTACTCTTTCTATCCACTTTATCCCCGGCATAATCCGCATCGGAATAGCCTATAAGGTTGAACTTTGAGCCCTTGGGGTACCAAAGCCCTAGGTTTGGTGTGTGCACTAAATATCTCAAGACTTTTTTAACGGCCACCATGTGGTACTCCATAGGAGCGGCTTGAAAACGTGCACACATACACACACTAAGCATGATATCGGGCCTAGATGCACAAAGGCAAAGCAAGGAGCCGATCATAGAACGATATACCTTTTGATCAACCGGCTTGTCCTTCTTGTTGAGGTCGAGATGGCCGTTTGTAGCCATGGGTGTCTTGGCGGGCTTTGCCTTGTCCATGTCAAATTTCTTCAATATATCTTGAGTTACTTGGCTTGACATAGGAAGGTACCCTCCTTGAGTTGCTTCACTCGAAACCCTATAAAGAATGTCAACTCTCCCATCATAGACATCTCGAACCTCTTTGTCATTAACTTGCTAAAATCATCACAAAACATTTTATTAGTAGAACCAAATATTATGTCATCGACATAAATTTGGCACACAAAGATATCATGGTCAAAACGCTTTGTGAAGAGGGTTGCATCGGGTTTGCCCATTTCAAAACCCTTTTTCAAAAGGAAATCCCTAAGGCATTCATACCATGCTCTTGGTGCTTGCTTAAGCCCGTAGAGCCCCTTATGGAGTTTGTAAACATGGTTAGGATACTTTGGGTCTTCAAAGCCCAGTGGTTGCTCTACGTACACTTCTTCCTTGATTGGCCCATTGAGGAATGCACTTTTCACATCCATTTGATACAACTTGAAATTGTGGTGAGTGGCAAAGGCAAGTAGTATTCTTATTTGTTTAAGCCTTGCCACGGGGGCAAAGGTTTCATCAAAATCCAATCCTTCTACTTGTGAATGTCCTTTTGCCACTAATCTTGCTTTGTTCCTTGTCACAACACCATCTTCATTTTGTTTGTTGCGGAACACCCATTTTGTGCGCACAACATTCTTGCCTCTTGGCCTTTCCTCCAATGTCCTAACTTCATTTCTTGCGAAGTTGTTTAATTCTTCTTGCATGGCTATCACCCAATCCAAATCCTCGAGTGCATTTTCTACTCCAATGGCTCCAAAGAAGAGATAAAAGAGTGATGTTCACAAAAATTGCAAACTCGAGATCGAGTGATTACCCCCTTTTCTATGTCTCCAAGAATTTGCTCCACGGGGTGATCACATTGCACACTTTGGTGCACTCTTGGGTGTGGTGGATGTGAGCTTGCTTGACCACCATCTTGTTCAACCTCTTGATCATGTGATGTAGATTCATCATTTTGTGCTTGAACATGATCTTCATTGCCAACTTCTTGATCTCGATCAACTTGATCATGATTTGTGTGGTTAGTCTTGACTTGAGGGAGGAGGTTGATCTGGATGTTCTTGAGGTCTCACATCACTAATGGCCATTCTCTTGATTGCTTGTCTAGGAGCTTCAATATCTACATTGTCAATAACAACTTGCTCCCCTTGAGAGCCATTAGATTCATCAAACGTGACGTCCCATGCAACTTCAACACAACCGGTGGTTTTATTGAAAACACGATAGGCGTGACAATTTGACCCATACCCAAGCAAGAAACCTTCATCGACTTTAGGGGAGAACTTTGAAGCCTTGGGTTTCTTGTTGTGCATAAATCACTTGCTCCCAAAAACACGGAAGTACGAGATGTTAGGCTTTTTACCGGTTAGTAGCTCATATGGAGTTTTCCTCAAAAGTCGGTGGAGATACAACCGGTTGGAGACGTGACATGCGGTGTTGATTGCTTCGACCAAAAAACGATCGGAGGTCTTGTACTCATCAAGCATGGTTCTTTCCATATCTATGAGAGGGCGGTTCTTTCTTTCGGCCATTCCATTTTGTTGAGGGGTGTAGGGTGTCGAAAACTCATGCTTGATGCCTTCCTCATCAAGGTACTCTTCAACTTGAGTGTTCTTAAACTCGGAACCGTTGTCGCTTCTTATGGCCTTGATCTTTACTTCAAATTCATTTTGTGCTCTTTTCAAGAATGTCTTGAGTACATCCTTCACTTCACCTTTATCACACAAAAAGAATACCCACGTGAAGCGAGAATAATCATCAACAATGACAAGGCCATATTTGTTACCGCCAATGCTAATGTAGGCGAGTAGGATCCAAGAGATCCATGTGAAGCATCTCCAATGGTCTTGTTGTTGTCACAATGTTCTTGTATGGATGTGGTGCTCCAACTTGCTTTCCGGCTTGACATGCATTACAAATTTTATTTTTCTCAAAACAAACATCCGTTAGTCCAAGGATGTGACCGCCCTTTTGGAGCTTGTGAAGATTTCTCATACCGGCATGGGCTAGTCGTCTATGCCACAACCATCCCATGTCGGACTTTTCCAACTAAGCATGTGTCAAGTTTTGCTTTATCCGTGGTAAAATCCACAACATAAAGCTTTCGTTTAAGCACACCCTCAAAAGCAATCTAGACATCACTTCTCCTTGAGACAATCACACCCTTATCGTTGAACAAGCAATTATAACCCATTCCACAAAGTTGTGAAATAGACAACAAATTGAAGTCAACATTATCCACAAGCATAACCTTCAAAAGCGAATGTGGAAAAGTTAAAGGAATGTTACTATAACCCAACACATAGCCTTTTCCATTGTCTCCAAAGGTGATATACTCATTTCTTTATTTGCTTGGCTCAAATGATTTGAACATTTTCTTGTCTCCGGTCATATGATTGGTGCATCCACTATCCACCACCCAAGATGAACCGCGGAGGAGTATTCCTACAAAACAATTCAGGCTTTGTTTTTAGGTACCCAAATTTGCTTGGGTCCTTTTACATTAGTAACAAGTGCCTTGGGCACCCACACACAAGATTTGTAGGTCTTGTTGCGTGGCCCAACATATTTGGCATAGACACGGCCATGCTTGTTTCTCATTAGCACATAGGTTGCATCGAAATCATTAAAGAGAGCACAAGAGGGGTTAGGCACGTTAGTACGCAAATCACAAATACGAAGGGGCGAGCGCCGTTCCTTCGACCGAAGCTCGCCAATTCGTTCCAGCTACAGACAAACGTCACGTGCACGCGCTCCAACCCCTTGCGAAACACTCCAGCCCCGCGACGGTCGCTTCTTCCCGGCGAGCACCCGGAATCCGGCCGAGGCCCCTGTTTCCGAACCTTACCGCCGCCTCGACATATTGATCCGCGTGGTCGAGCTCATGCTCGGTTTCCACTACCGAGTGTGCACAAGAGCCCCGAGCCTCTTCTTGCTTGATTCCGGGTAGTCTCGTGCGGAGTCGCCGGAGGAATCGGACTTTTCCATGCCGCGACCACCGGAACCCGCGCCACCCCACGACGCTAGCCGCTTCCCGGCCTTCTCCGCTCCGACCAAACCCATGCCCGTCTTCGCCACGACGAGGTGATGCTCTCAGCACAAAAATCCTCAATTTTCATGGCCTTGGCTGGATGAACCACCGCGGCGAAGCTTTGCTCGACCGCCATTGCCGCCGGCAGCCCTATTCCGACCACCGACCCCACCACTCAATTTCCCACGACAAATCATGCACGAGGCGGGAAGGCAAGACCTTGAGCTGCACTCGTGCGAGCGAGGCCATCGCGCGCCATCACTTAGTTTAAATTTCATCCGATGGCATTTACGTAAATCTTGAGAAGCTTATTAGATTTTGGAAAATGCATAACTATTGCTAGGAATCAAAGAAAAATGCTAATAAATACTTTTTGGAAAGCTTGAAATGTTTACTTTACAATAAACCATTTTGTCACATGTGTTTACGTGGGAAAAATCAAAGTTTTATGTTAATAGAGATACTATCGAGTTAAGTCTTAAAAATCTCAAAATTTAATTGTTCAAGCACATGCAACTTTTATAACTTTGGCACCAGCACTTTTCATAGCATATTTTATCCTATGGAACTTGAATTTGGTGCATTTGAGCGTATTTTCATCATATTGGTCATTGTGCAATTGATGACTAAGTCGCAGTCGAAATTGTGGAAAATACGTATAGACTCTTACGGAAGACCCTTGCATTATGCGCGGATACTCAAATGATACAAGATTCGGGGCTATACCTAATTACGTGCACCGATCGGTGCACCAAGTTCAAGAGCGGTCTCTAGAGATTGCAGGAATCGAAAAATCACGAGGAGCGGTATATAGAGATCGTAGGAAGACGAGAAAATAGTGAAGATTCGTCCACTGGACTCTTTCATTATTTGAAGGCGCTCAAATGATACAAGAGTCGGGGCTATACCCAATTGGGTGCACTGACCGGTGCACCAGCGGGAAAATAGTTCTATTTTTGTACACCTAATTAGGTGTTATGGAGGATAAAAGACTAATTTTTTGGCTTTTGGAAGCCAAATGGCAATAAGTATTCCATAAGATGGAGTTCTTTTTAATTTCGCACTGGAATTAGACCAACATGCGAGAATACTGGTCGGTTGTATTCAAAGCAAAATTCAAAATTACTCGGGTGATTTGTCAAGTATATGGCGGCATATTGAAGACATATGACCGGTCGGGAGGGCCCACGGGGTGGTGTCCGACCGATACAAGATAACAGAAGGTTCTAGACACCGGTATGGAAATAGAGGTGGACAATTATACCGACTTAGTCTTGGCGTCATTCTTAAGAAAAGTACAAGATCGATCGTAAAGGACTTTGAATAGATAAAGAAGCTTACGAGATAGAGTTTCTAAGTATGTAAACATTGTAATCGACCAGGATTCTGCATGTAACCCTGCCTCCCCGGATATATGAGGCGAGGCGGGGACCCCTCAAAAAGATCTACGCAATAGCAATCTTCTAAGGCAATACAAGTCATATAGGACATAGGGTATTACTCTCGATTGAAGGGCCTGAACCTGTCGAAAATCCCTATGTGTTCTTGCGTTGCACGATCGAGTTCCTGGTTCGTGCGGGGCTAGGTAGTTTATTGCCGAGATAAAGACCTGAATCAATGCGAGACATTTTCTCTAAGATCATGACATAGAAGGCCCACATGGAAGCTATGGAAGGCGATGGAATCAACACGGAGATGAGATCGACAAAGACACGACTCGCTGTCGATCGGCACCGCCTTTGTGCGATCGACACATTGAGGGATTCGCTAGAATCAAACTCCTCTACGTGTCTTGTCTTTATATATACTTGTAAAACCCTAGAACGAAGGGAGTCGACGGAGAGGGAGACCAGATTCGTGTGTTAGAGCTACCAAGGTTTAGCCCCGTTAGAATAGGTCTCTAGTTGAGTTTCAAGAACCATTGGTGATTATAGTTGATCCATCAAATTAGGCCTTCTAGATGGTGATGTATCTCACTATGGATCTCAAGGATGATTGAATATGTTGATGCTGGTCTTAGAGATTTGTTTATCTTGATTATATAATCATGTGCTTGTTCCAATTGCTTAGTTCTAGGCTAAGTATTCGGATGCTATCTTAATCGTGGTGATTAGGCTAGTACTCGGATCTTGTATCGATTATGGTTGCTTGATGATGGTAACGGCGTGGCGTAGTGGTGATGAGAACTAAGCTTGCGCAACATCATTAGATAGTCAAGTAGGGTAAGATGCTCACGTGATTAAGGGATTGCTCTTGGCAGTGATAAATCGAGGGTCTCTCGAAAAGCGGGACGTTCTTATTCATCTAATGTTTGCAATTGATCTACATAATTTATCCATTATGATGCTATCCAATTAGGCTTCCTGGTTATGATCTCAACTAGTAGATATCTGGTTACTCACATAGCTTAGTCAGCTAATCAAGTCTCGGACTTTTCTAGGTTTCGGGATTAGACAGACACGCCTATTTGCACAACCGGTGCGCCGATCGGCGCTATCGGCCTTCACGCTGATCGACTCTTCAAGAGCGCCGATCGGCAACCTAAGCCACAACACCTTCGACCTCACAACCAACGGTAGCTTAGATCTTTTACTGTTAATAATATTTAATTCCCATTAGTCTTGGTGGATTCGGTTATACCTTGGAAAACTCTAAGAGAAAAAGTGCTACAATGTACACCGTCCTCTTGCGGTATATACGTGGGTACATAGATACGACCAGCACAATGGAACTGCAGAAAACGTTGTTGACTTCAAGAAACGAAGCGCAACAAAATCTCAAGTGCTGGACAACTTCATAGCTGATTGGACGACACCCGGATACTTCGGAGAAGGGCCGGTGATAGAGCCATTACTGGACAACTCGGTGCAACGAGCATGGGGCTATGTGAGGGGTGGAGTCGCAGCGAGTAATCACTTCTCCATCATGGGTAAAGCCAAGATACGCGACGATACTAAAATTCTATAGCAAAGACGATAGATGCACCAATACCATCACGAGTACGAGGCGGTATTGCCGGGGCTCGGAAAGATTAGAGCTTTAGGAGTAAAGAGTTGCAAAGCGAAAACAGATTCAAGGGTAGTGGCCAATCATGTAGACAAAGACTACGTCGCAAGAGAACCAATGTCGGCAAAATATCTGCTCACGGTAAGAAGTATGGACAAATATTCCAAAGGCTTCGACATCGAATATGTGGAAAGTAAAATCAATGAAGAGGTGGACATATTAGCAAAAGTAGCCGCACGCAAGCAACCGCTACTGCCCGATGTGTTCTATGAAGTTTCGTCCCGAGAACTAAAGCTCATACAAGCCATAGCATCCGAAGATTGGAGAGCACCGCTAATGGCATTCATCAATGGGTTTTATGAGCCGGAGGCAAAGACCGAGCAAAATAGAATACAATAAAGAGCTACTCCCTCCGTCCCAATATGTTTGGCATTCTAGCTCGGGCACGGAGATTAAGAAGAGAAGGAATAAAGTAGGTGCGTAGGAAACGAGGAGGAAAGAGATAGAGATAGAGGTGTATTGGGAAGAGAGAAAGGTGTCTCGGGAAGTGAGAATGCCAAACATTTTGGGAAAAATAGATGAGCCTAGAATGCCAAATATTCTGGGACGGAGGGAGTAGAAGTTACCAAATAATACAAGGAGAGTTGTACAAATCTAGAGTCTCTAGCCCGCTTCGAAGTGTCTAAGTGAGGCCCAACGAAAAGAGCTCCTTTCGGAAATCCACTCCGGCATGTGCGGCGCACATATCGACGCTCGAGTTACGCGGGGAAAGGCTATTCTACTAGCCGAAGATGATGAAAGAAGCAAAGAAATAGTAAAAACATGCGAAGCAGGCCAAAAGATGTTAGGAAAGCACTCCGCACCAACACAATTATTTCAACTAATCAAGCCGGTGTGGCAACTTCGCAAGTGGGGAATGGATAGCGTAGGAACGCTTACCCGAGCGCAGGGAAACTACAAGTTCACAATTGTGGCGATAGAATACTTCTCGAAGTGGATAGAAGCAAAGCTAGTTACAAACATCTCGGCGCCAACGGTGAAAAAGTATATCTAGCAGAACATAGTCCGTAGATTCGGAATACCTCACGAGGTGGTAATGGACAATTCCAAGAATTTCGACAATGAAATCCTTATAGTATATTGACATAGCCTCGGGACAAAAATGGACTTCGCATCGAGTATACCACCCGTAGTCAAATGGGACTCGTGGAGAAAGAAAAGTCCATCATAATCAAAGCGAGTAAAGAAGGCCTTGCTAAACCACAAGAAAGGAAAATGGGTCGAAGAACTACCGGCTATAGTATGGTCGCCCAACACAACGGAGTCTAGGGCCATGAACTTTACCCGTTTCTGCTCGCTATTCAACGAAGAGGCAATGATCCTAGAAGAAATCAAGAACAAGAGCATCGAACAACAACCCAACCAAGCAAACATAGAGAGGCGAGTGTCGAATGACTTATTGGAAATCGATAGACTACAAGCGGTAGAAAACTTAGAAATATACCGGAGCGAAACAAGAAAGTAGAGAGACAAAAAGGTGCTGCCGAGTGCCAAGTGCTTACAGCCCGTGGGACTTAGTACTCATCATAACACGGAGAACCGATGCCAAAGGAAAACTCGAGCCAAAGTGGGAAGGACCGTTCATCGTGGTAAAACAAGAAAACTCGAGGTCCTACGGACTGAAAACATCGATGTCGAAGAGCTGCAACATTTAGGGAATGTAGACAACCTACGAAAGTTATACGTCCGAGTCAAAAATTGTAAATTCGTGGCATCACGAAAATATAAGCGGGGTCATGAGCGAACTAATTAGTCGCTAACGAGTAAGTGTATTAAGCTTAGAGATGTCAAAGTCCATACTCTTTTCCTCACATGGGAAGCCCTATTCTACGGTGTGAGGTTATTAACGAGGTGGCAAATGAAACAACAGCTCTAAGAATATAAAGTTGTGCCTTTCCCCAAAACAAAAGGAATCCGATCGAAATGACTTCCAAAATAAGAAAAGTCTAGGAATTCGACAGCGTGGTGAAACCTCAAACAATATCCGCACTCCGATGGTCAAATACAACATACCTCAAAGTGCCCCAAGCGACTAAGAGGGGGAGTGGCGGTTTCTTTGAAGAAAATGAAGCGCTTGAAGCCACTAAGGGGCTCAAGTTTTCCGTTTGGAACGTTTTCACTTCGCCCCCAATGATTGAGAGGGGGAGTGATGTTTTCTTTAAACAAAATGAAGCGCTTTAAGCCGCTAAGAGGCTCGTGTTTTTTGTTCGAAAGTCTTCACTTCGTCTCCGGCGAGCGAGAGGGGGGGGGGGAGTGGCATTTTCTTTAACCAAAATGAAGCGCTTTAAGTCGCTAAGGGGCTCGTGTATTTTGTTTAGAATGTTTTCACTTCGCCCCCAACGACCGAGAGAGGGGAGTGGCATTTTCTTGAAGCAAAACAAAGTGCTTTAACCCGCTAAGGGGCACGCATTTTTTGTTCAAAACGTTTTTACTTCACCCCCGGCGACTAAGAGGGGGGGGGGGGAGTGGCATTTTCTTTAAACAAAACGAAGAACTTTGATCTGCTAAGGGGCTCACGTTTTTCGTTCGAAACATCTTTCACTTCGCCCCCGGTGATTGAGAGGGGGAGTGGCGTTTTCTTTAAACAAAATGAAGCACTTTGAGCCGCTAAGGGGCTCGCATTTTTCATTCGAAACGTCTTCACTTCGCCCCCATTGATTGAGAGGGGTGAGTAGCATTTTCTTTAACTCTAACGAAGTGCTTTGAGCCACTAAGGGGCTCGTGTTTTTCATTCAAAACGTCTTCACTTCGCCCCCCCCCCCAACGAGTGAGAGGGTGGAGTGGAAGTTTTTTTAACCAAAATGAAGCACTTTGAACTGCTAAGGTGCTCGCGTTTTTTGTTTAAAACGTCCACATCGCCCCGACGACTAAGAGGGGGAGTGGCGTTCTCCTTAAACAAAACGAAGAGCAAAAAGTCGCTAAGGGGCTCGTGTCCCGCATCCAAACATTTTCTACCTTAAGCAACGTAGTGACAACACATCAAATGAAATGAAAGGAAAAGGCACAACGAAAAAGAAAAGACAACCAATTATTCAAACATGGACTGAAGGATGCTCTAGAAAAATAAAAAGACATTTACGAGGGACCTTGTGCAATTCTTTGTCTTTGCACAAAACAAGACAAAGGGAACACAAATGAAGCACCTACCCATAGCGAGGTAACGAGCACCGAGCTCAAGCATTCATTCACCCAAGGTCAAGAAGTGCCGGAACACCGGATAGCTCGTCTAGCACGGTGAAGCCGCGGACACATCCAACTCTCTTTCCTTGAACAGCCCTGTCTCAAGGAAGAAAGCCGAAACGGAACCCTCGCGTAGATGAAGTCGCTTGGCGAAGCATGCGGTGAACCTCTTGAAGTCAATTGGCGAAGCACGAACAAATCCTCACGGAGAAAAAGCCAACCTCGCGAGGGCTAAGAGCCTCTCGAGGCATCAAGAACCAACGCATCTTTGGAAAGCTAAAATTCTAGAGTTATGAGAAACGGGGGCGAGCAACAACCTGTCTCGCTTTATATACACAAAAGTAGGCACCTCACAACAATGGCGAAATCGAAAGCGACAAGTGATAATAACACTAACGAGAGAGCAGCTAGTAGGTGACATGCGAGCAGAACCTTATCCATATACAAAACCTCATCGTCTAACTATTGACATGTGAAAAAAAATTATCCATTTCGCGAACTTTCTCGCCACCCGGTAGCCTAGAACTGTCTTTTTTAGACCCGTGCGCGGGACAATCAGGAGAAGTCTGCTAAAGTTAAAGTTATCACAAAGCATCATCTCTACAAAAGGCGAGTACAAAAACTACAACACAAAGCCTATCTATTATGCCCCGTCCCTTGAGTGAGCCATCAAATTTGAGGGTGCGCGCTCTTGTCGGTTTGAAGAACCATGTCCGAGTCATTCGCTTCGCTAGTCGTTGCCTCACTCCCCGCGCCGAGCCATTTTTTTGGCTTTACTCAGCATTTAGAAATAAAAAGCATAGAAAACACACCATCTCCGGACGTGTAGCAGCTTGAACCAAGGCGCCTTCATGTCCATGCGCGATCCGAGTACTGCGAGACAATCCTATGGGTGGTTGTCCTTGTTTTGGCTCACATTGTCGCGACAGCAGATGATGAATGGTAACCTCAACGGGGTCGACAAGGTCATTGATATGCGGACAGCTACCATGTTCAAGCAAGTTTAGAGCAGCCTCCGTGGAGTACAACGAGGTGTATTTATAACTCTTTTCTATAACTCCGGGGATGGCACGATGTTGCGCCTCTAGCCAATCTAAAAAGGCGAGTCTCGGGATTGGCATGTGAAGTGGCCTCGAGGGGAGGCACATAAGCATCAACCCTATCAAGTGAAGCGCCCGATGCAACACTTATCTCCCCGCCCCTTTTCGAAAACATCTTACAATGACTATCAAGCGCCGCCGACAAAGACTCCATTTTCTGCTTTCGGAGATTTCAGCGCCTCCCTCGCCGCAACCAACTCATCTCGCGAGGTCTCTGCAATAGCTTTGTCCTCTTGAGCGGCCTCCTTGAAGCACTCATCTTTGGACTCAAGATGAGTATTTGCCTCTTCCACAATAGTGAAGTCTTGGACAAGCGTTGTCAAGCACTAAACACGAGATACAAGAATATCGGTAGCATCTTGACCCTTCCGAAGGTGGAGCTGTAGCTCGGCGACCAACACCCCCTCGGATAGACCGGATAAAGCCGCCTCGAGAGGCGGAGCTCGAGAAATGGCACGCTTCCCAGCAGTAGCAACAATAGCGGAGTAGGGGACGATAACTAAAAAACACAAAGGAAACTAAGTCCACACACAAAGCAAACCAGGTAGCATAATGACTGCGGAAGCTGGACTACCTAGCACAGAGACCGTGGTGGTATCCTCACGGCGGCGCGGTGGGACGCTGAGAATCCCATGCCAAAAACAGATCAGCACCAAGGGTCAGCCAAAAGAAAGCATAAAAGACAAGAGGTGATCAAAATCTCTTACCTCGCTCGAAACTAAGGCAGAGGTCTTTACTTGCTCTACCATCACTCTCCTTGGTTCTAGAACAAAACCTGTTCGTAACGGGCTCCACGAGAACAAAGGGCTCATCAAAAACATCGTTCATGAGCATTGTTTGTGGTTTCGCGCCATAAGTACGAAGCGGACTTGGAGAAGTTGAAGTTCCATGTGGTGAAGACCTAGAATGGGCATCGGCAGGAGTAGCTTTCTTCTTCTTTTTGGACTTCGCGGCCCCGAGCACCCGATAAGGATGCGCGTTTCCTCCGCCCCCTCCCCCCACCCTCCCCGAGGTCTCGACTGCCTCGGTGGTTGGTTGAGCGGTTAGAGTCTTTGGTAGGGCCTCACGTGGAGGATTACTAATGCCGACAACACGCAAGATACCATTAAAATGGCACCAAGTTTCCGTACTTTCAAGGAGCTGCATCGTGCTTGAGAGCGGAGTATCCGCCACGAGTACAACACCGCTTCCTCCTCCACAGTAGCGAAAAAATTATTTTTTCCAAAGTGCGAAGCCCGAAGCGCAAAATTCTTCAACAAGATCACGGTTGCTTGAGTAGAAGTAAGTGTCGCAATGAGACCTTCTCATTAACCTTGCTACCTCGCGCGTTAAATTGAGGTAAGCAAATGGGGTTTGAATCAAATCGCCGAGATGCCAAGAGGTAAATAGTCTTCATTTCCCGCCGAGATGCCAAGAGGTAAATAGTCTTCATTTCCCCACTCGTGGTCACTTCGTGACATCCCATGTCACGATTAGGGCTTAAGAACTCAATTAGGATCCTAATGACGTTACTAACTAAACCCAAATGTTAAGCCCACAAAAGTAAAACAGGAAAAAGAAAAATCAAAAAGAAAAAGCAAAACTAGGGTTAAACCCTAACCCTAACCTAACCCTAAGAGAAATGAATAAAATTATAAAAGTACCACCCACATATTTTTGCACCATTGCATTGCTCATACAAAAGAAGATTTTACAGCATTTTTACAGAATTTTTGGACAAAGTTTCAAAAGCTCAAAAATTCAAATTCAAATTTGAAATGCATCTGTTTATGAATTTTATATGAATTTTTGGAGGCAGAATTTGAACTTCAAATTAAAACATGAAAATTAGAGCACCTCATTTTGAAGCTCCCAATATTTTTATTTTTAATTTTGGAGCAACAGAAGTATCGTTTTGATCAAATTTCATCGAACCAGATTTTGAATTCAAAAATTGGACTCGAGCTACGAGGACTGCCGGACGGTGGCGGCTGCGCCCGCCGGTCCGCCGCCCCGCGCCCGCTCCAGCGCATGCTCCCGCCCTGTCCCGTCGCCACGCAAGCCCTGTCCACCTCCCAACCATCCGTGTACCCGTCGTCCAACAGGAACGGCCGGGAGTAATGGCGCCCGCCCCGCCGCCGGCCGCTCCGCCTCCTCTCCCCTTAGAAAAACGCCGCACGGGAGTCAAGGCCACATCTCGAGCACCCCCAATAATTGCCTCAGCCCCGTCCGCTCCTCGCTGCACCACTGCCCCGTCTCCTTGCCCCTCACCGGCGTCCAAGTCGAAGAAAAAGTCGCCGCCACCCCGCACGGACCGCCATGGCCGCCACCGGCCCTAGCTCGGTCCGGGCAGGCCCTCGTCATCCATTCTTTGGCCAAGGTGACGCGCAAGACTCCTCTCTGCCTTCCATTTGACCCGCTCCTCTTGTCCCACGGTAACCTCACCGGAATCCGGAGATGAAGGGAAGCGCCGCCGTCGGTCATCCGCGCCCTCCGTCGAGCCGCCTCACGGACCACCGCCACGCCGTTACTCCCCGTGCTCGGGTGGTGCTCCTAGACCCCGCCCCGCTTCCTCTCGTCCCTGTACTGCACGCGTCGCGCCGCCGAGCGCCGCGAGCTCCGCCGCTCGCGCCGCCTCTCCGGCCGCCGTTGGGCCCCGCCACCCCCACCAACGTGCTCCCCGCGCCGCGCCCGTCATTCCCACCAAAGCGCAGAGCACGAGCTGCCCCGTAGCGCCTCCGTGCTCGAGCTCGCCGGCGACGGCCACCGTCGGGCGGAGCCCGCGCGCCGCCCCGTTCAAATTTACTGCGAGTGGCATTTCCATAAATAACCCAAACTTTGTTTGATTTTCAAAAATTCATATCTACCGATTTTAAAAGTCAAAAAATTGCAAAATAAAATGTTTTGGAAACTAAAAAACTTGTAATTTAATAAAAGTAACATGAACTTGCCAGATCTGAACATTTTCATATTTTTACAAAAATGACAAAAGTCAATCGACAAAAATTCACTTAAGTCATAACTTTAAACATATAGATCCAACTTTAATGCCACCTGATCAGAGCCTTCACATAAACATACTTGAGTTTCTGGCACTAGAAAATCTGCATTTCATTGCATATTTCTCAAGTTATTGCATTTCTTGCATTCTCTGTATTTAATTTTTATTTAAATCTATATACATTATTTTGGCATGAAACTTGGTAAATATATTCCTCCTAGTCCTGTACATATGTAGAAAATCCCATTTTAAATTTTGAGCATTCTAAGTAATTAATTTTTGCTGCCCTAGATTAATTCAATAAAAGGTGAATTTCAGCACAAGTAAAAAATGGTTTTTATGTTTCTAAAAGTTATATTTTTGCATGTTTTCGTAAATTTCACTTTCCACAATGTCACTTAGCCCTTGATGACAGGATTAGTAAGAAGGTTTCGTTAAAATAATGTATGTATTAATTTTGAAATCAAATTCTTGATTTAAAGTGCAATCGTCATCGCATGTGATAATAATCCCATCCTTAACCCTAATGGCATCGACTTACGTTAAACCTTGCTTATCATTCTAAATCTGAACACACATGATATCCACAACACTCCTGTGCTTTTGGATGAAACCATTACTTGTCTATGTTAGGGCTACGAGTTGGTAATTTAATTAACTCATTTAAAAGAGAGCAAATTTGTGCATCTATGCATGCTAGGAATCCTCGAAACTAAATTTGCTAAACATGTGCATACGTACTCATGCATAACAGCACACACACATTACCATATTCATCGCCCTTGTATTCTTTTATTTACGCATTGCATTTCATCTTCTAGGTGACGACGTTGAATTGATCCCGCCGGAAGAAACAATTGCAACCCTCAACGCTTGTGAAGCTAGTACTAACTTCGATCACTCTCAAGGCAAGCCCCGGTGTATTCCTATTATTTTTGAAATGCTTTTCTTTTATCACTATCTTAAGGATGATGATTGTGCATTTAAGTTCTAGGAATTGATTTGGAAATCCACGTGCATAAATTCTTATATGTCCTATGTAGAGTATGTGTCATATCCTCGTTAGAAGTGCTATGCTACGCTTATGGAGTCCACGATAGAATGGGAATTTCACCTATGGCTTATGATTAAATTTTGAAGATGATGAATTGGTTAAAAATTGAGAACACCCCATTGTGGCTCCGCGAACAAGTTTGAGTTGTGTACCACTTGCATACCTTTCTTGTGGGGATTGGTAAACCTATGTAGCTTGTAAGTTGTAAAGTGAGCCGGATATCTCACCGACCCGGAGGTGATGTGTATGGCACGGTGGTTGTACGGGTTGAGGACCGTTGGCGAGTGCACGGGTTAAGCCTTAGGCACGTTGTTGAACGGTCGCAAGGGGACGTGTACTCGGGGTCGGTGGCCCCGTGTTTTACTTTATGATGAACTCGCGAACGGTGGCCATACGTGTTCTTAAATGATGCGTATGTCGTGCATTTGGGTCTTTCCTGCAGGATTAATAATTCGATAATTATCGTCGTTTCCTCTCGGTTAATGAGTACCACTTGTTTCGAGCAGTTTACAATGTGTAGTAAGAGGAAAAGAATGAGAAGCTCGCTGTTTTATATTGATATCAAATTGTATTGCAAATTCTTGTATCGTTAGCATGCTCAATAAAGTTTCTTTGATGCAACAACCCTATTAATTTGGCTAAGTCATAAAAGTGCCAACCTAATTAGCATAGGTGCCGTTTTATGCAAAATGCCAAGTTAAACCGGTCAAGCCCCATGCATCTAGGTGTCGGTCTTAGATGGCCACTTTGATGGGTGAGACTTGTGGAGTATGCTAGATACTCGGGTTTTGCCACTACATGTGTATTTTCGGGATTCCCGCAAGCCGGGTTTTGCGATTGTTGTGGTAAGGTGGTGTGGGACGGAGAAGAGCCCAAAGAGTGGACCATTGAATGGGTTCCTAGCTCTCCGACCCATGATGAGTGAGCCGTGGCCTAGGCCGGCACGGTTCGCATAAGTTATCTATGTATCGTCGTGTTATGTAATCGCTTCCTCACTTTATTTCGAACAAAGATCATGGTTATGTAAACTTAAATTCGAACCTAATGTATCTTTTATTTGGGAACTCTATGTTGTAATCAAGACTTAATTATGTAAACTTGCAAATCGTGCATGTTTGTTAATGTGATGCTATGTATGGTTGCTTCGTCAATCATCTCCCAAGGCGATCCGTACCACACTTAACTATCTTTCGGGATAGGGGTGTGACAACTTCGACACCACGAACCTTGTAGTAAAACAAATAGTTATCCCGGTTTGTGCTCCACTTGTTCCACGAGTGCATCACATTGTTTTTCTCGCCATGCTACGGTTTGAAGCTGTAAGACGCATAGTTGCAGTCATGCTGAATGTCGTCCAACTTCGCACGACACGTCCGATTGTGCGGAACAAAGTGCATAGTCAAAACATCGATATCACGAGCGCTTCCGTAGCTGACCATAGCCCAAACAGACTTGCTTAGTTGAGTGAAGACAGTCAGCATGAACTCATGCAATTGAATCCGGTACTGATCCATGAAAGCAAGAACAAATCTGGTACCGGACACTGTTGCAAAGTAATCGCGGAAAACAACGACTTCGTTTTCCACGGGAAACAGCTCTTCATCGGCCCTAGGAAGGCGGCACCCCGTGACAAGACCGTGTGTAACCAATGCTTCAACATCCTCTTTCAAAATTTTAGAATGGTTAATCGTGAAAATGCGTGCACTAGGAGTTTTCTTCACTTTTGGTCGACCCCTACGCGTTGAACCGAGCACGAGCGATCTGTTGGTCATAACTACACACCCACTTATATACCGCAAAGGATGACGTACAATTGTAGCACTTTTTCCCTTAGAGTATTCCAAGGTTTAATCGAATCCACGAGAGAACAAGCGGAACCTTTACTAATTATTGATTGCTAACAGATTTGAATGGTTTATGTGTATGAAATTTACGAGAGTAAGAAACGAGTAAATACTAACAAGGATTGTAACAAGAAAATAAAGGATTCTCTCCTTAGGATTGGTTGACTAGCATGTAAGTTCGATCTCATTAAGTCATGATGGTAAACTTAGTATTCTACAAGACATGGTGGTTTCATTCACCCCGCCTTGTCACATGCAAGAGGCTATTAGCTCCCCACTAGTTTCATGCACTATACGATGAGAAAAAGCATAATTGCAATTTACACTAATGATAGGAATAGATGGGTCCATCTTTATAATAGTTGCATGCATCGCATAGATCGAGTTCATCAATAGAGTTTTAATGAAGATAAGAGTTTTACATAACTAGATGCCCACACCGGATAAGAGAATATAAGACTACTCACTCATCCTACCATGAGACATGGTGGAGGGGATGAATGGCGCTGGAGCACGCCCGTGTCGATTGGCGCAACCGGTGAGCCCATCGGCGCGGCCTCCCTTCCGGTGGATCCGGCCGGGTTTCGCCGTCCTTCGCCACCGCTATCCTCAAACCCTAGTTTTGCGGTGGTTGTTCTCTTTTGATCGTCTCCCTCTTCGTGGGTATTCTTTCTTCCTTTATCTATGACGGTTCCGGCACAGGCGTCCACCGACTACGACTTGTACTAGACTGGGCCTTCCTTTTCTTTGCATTAGGCCTCTCGGTTGGCTTCTCTCGGTTATGCTGATCGGTGCATCGAGTCCGGCGACCGGTGTGGCCCACCATCATGGTTCTTCTATCCTTGCTCGTTGATCCTTATCCATAATTGTCCTATTTTTCATCTATTTCCTTCATCACACACCAAAATAGCGCAACTACAAACATATGCAATTATGGGGTTAATTATTATCATATGTTGCCAAATAAAGAAGTAAAACATCCCTTTTTGACATGTAAAATGGGCATCTAGAAGATGCCAATAGTTCCCCCACACTCAAATCATTGCTAGTCCTCGAGCAATTCAATCTAATCATGTAGTAAAAACTTTCACATTGTCTCTTACTCCACTAGACCAAATCATCTTATGTACTTGTTATTCCACCACATAAATCCTCTCTTAACTCGTCAAAGATAAATTTTGTATCATACTCGGACCAATCAAATTTCACAAGGCCTTTTCAAAACAATGTTCCTATCTTCTCTCCTTATCATTGAAGTATGAAGCATCAAGTATTAGGTCTTCTCTCGATCACTCAAGTGTGTATCCTACCCTCTCCTATGCTAACAAGAATTATATGTATATCTTGGAGGGCTATATTACTCAATTAAACCATAAGAACAACAATGTCAACAAATTGCTTGTTTATGGCCACTAAGAAAAAGAATTTTCCCAGAATGGAATCACAAACCATCACTACGATGAAGAGAGAAATTGTGTACGAAGAATCGGATATGTAAAGAAAATGAGAAAAAGATCAATGCCTTCGGAAACAAGTGCAGTAATGTTAGAACAAGAATGATCGGGGAACTTCTAACTCGCTTTTAATGAATACAATTCTTCTTCTTGGAAGACTTTTCCTTTAACTTTATAGGACTTTTTGCCCTAATTTTGAAAAACACCAGGATGCGCAGATCAACGCACGTTTGTGCCGATCGGCACGGAGGTGAAATTTCTTGATTTTTGTCCATTACTTAATATTTTCAGTCTCCTTCCTTCTTGGGCGGCAGAATTGATCTTATATAATCAGCACATCCTTGATTCCCTTTTATTTTTTATCATAAGTTATATCGAGGAGTGGGAGAAGCAACGACATATAGGTTTATTGGTAGCAACAAACAAATAGACAAGGATGGCTAGAATTTTCGAGAGATAAACAAAGTGGATGCTTTCTTCTTAGCATGGTCGAAATCATGACCATAAAGTTGACAAAGTCACTTACAATCTAATTGGTTTATGTGTAGCTTATTCTCAACTCACTTAGGTCGATAATATGGGTATTTTTCTGACCTCAATCTTTAAACTTCAACTCATAATGATTAGAAGAGGCTATCACAAATTTTTAGCACAAAACGCTAGGTGTCATTCAATTAATCTAAGCGATCAACCAATTTGGTCATTAAAAAGCAAGACGAATATCATGGGGATTCACTCTTTCAATAAGACAACCGACACTAGCTTCATTCCGGACAATGCAAGTATTCAAACCACATGATAGTTTTAAGCAACCCAAACTAGTAAACTCCCACACATTGACTCTCTCACAAGCAAACTTACAACAAAAATTGAATTAAAAGACTAAAAACTTTTAATAAAAGACTATATGACTAGTGGCAAGGCCTCCCCCACACTCAAAGCTTGCAATGTGCTCATTGTAAGAAAAAACTCCTAACCAATTAATCGGTTAGACCATGCCTCCTTAATATGCTGAAGATTCTCCCGATGTTCCTTAAGAGAAAAGTGTAGTCTGTCTCTCTCATATCAATCATATCAACGATGCGACGGTCAATGTCCATTTGACTATTACAAGCTTGCATGGCATCAAGGTGACGACATTCTATGTTGCGTCCGCACACTCGGGCAACAAGGAGGAGATACTACTTTGTGATATTCAGCATTGAAGGGTGAGATTCTTCTGAATCCTCCCGGTGCCGATCGGCACAGAGGTGGTGTCGATCGACACACTTGCCTGCGATCACTTCCTCCTGCAATTACTCGCTCTCCTACATTGTTTGTTGTTCCTGACTTATGATTATCACAATTTGCATTTCCATCGACAGGTTCCTTTCCCTTGCTTGCTTCCTTTGTCCATCGTTCTATTATCTCGTCTCCAAATTCATCTCTCGGATGAAAGCCCTCATTATCTTCATCATAATCTCCAGGATCACCATCACTTCCCCACATAGGCGTTTCCAAACAATAGAGAGTTTGAAAATCACTATCCCAATCGAGTATCTCTTAAGCGATTTAGGCGACAGTCTAGCAGACCGTCTAACTTCATGTCGAGTCTTAAACTCGGTACTAGAACTACCCGGTCCCTTACGAGCGTAAAATTCGATGGTGCAACACACGTAACACACAAGAACACGCGATTTTAGACAGGTTCGAGCCTATCGATGGAGAGTAATACCCTACGTCATGTGTGTTATGTATTGCCTTTAGCAGATTGCTAATTGCCGGATCTCGGAGAGTTTTCGGGGATCCTCGCTCCGCCTTATATATCCGAGGGAGCTAGGGTTACATGCGAGTCCTAGTCGATTACACGGATTACATATACGGAAACTCTATCTCTAGCTTTCCTTATTAATTCGAGTCCTAATAGACTACAAATTGCTCCTTTACTTGTTTCTCAAGTCATCATACGTCGGTCTTGATACCCGCCTTATCTCCATACCGGTATATGGAATCCTCTGTTATTCCAGATCGGTTAGGGACCGATCTGTTGGCTATCTCTCGCCAGCTTTATCTTCATTGATTTTTTACCGTGTCTTTGCGTATCCATTCCTTTATCATCTATATACCCATAAGGCAAGTATACGACAACGAGCTCCCGAGTAATTTTTGATTTGACCTTGAATAAGACCGACAAGTCTTCTGCATGTTGGTCTTGATTCCATGGTAAAATTAAAAAGAACTATAATCTGCTGCAATTCAAGGCGCTTCAAAAAGTCTAAAAAATCAGTGTTTTTATCCTCCATATCACTTAATTAAGTAAACAGGAATCATTGCACATTCTTCTTCCGGTGCACCGATTAGGTGCACCCAATTGAGTATAGCCCCGACTCTTGGATCATTTGAACTCCTTCCAAATAATACAAGAGTTCACTAGTTGATTCTTCATTATTTCCTTTAATATGCAATCTCGACAGACCGCTCCTTTCAATTTTCCATTATTTTCCACTTCCAGCGATCTCTGCATACCGCTCTTGGACACGGTGCACTAGTCGGGTGCACCTAATTAGGTATAGCCCCGACTCTTGTATCATTTGAGGATCGCAAATAATGCAAGAGTCTTTCTTGAGAGACTATGCTTCATTATTTTCCATCAAATCATATCCCTCTTAGCAATCTCTCGCCAAGAACACATTTTTCGGACCGGTCGAACCAGTCATACCGCATATCCTTTTTAAGACCGCTTAAGTCAGTCTTATCTTTATCGTATTTAGTTTATTTTAACTAAGAAGCAAAATCCTTGTTGATCAGACCTGCTTATTCCCTATATTCTCACATCGACTCGAGTCTCCAAGGCCTATAATCAGTCGGATGATTAACACCCATAGCCTAAGGCATCCATTAACATCGAGTTAGGCAAGATCTAACTCTTTCATACTCGTCAAATTACGAAATTTAGTACTACATTAATCCAAATCTAAAAAGTTCATATTTCGGACCGCTTTCTTATTCACGAGAAAAATTTCTCATGACCGTAATAATCACGGTGACTTATCCTTATGGCCGTTAGGCCATAATTTGCTCAAATTAAGAGCAAATCTTTAATATCCTTATGACCGTTAGGTCATAATTGCACGATCACGACATAAGTCATTTAATCCCAAATTCACGAGGCCGTAAAAAACTCGAGGCCAAGAATGCAATTATCGCTCGTCCGGAGGAAGAGTCTGTATCACAATCAAGAGCGGTTGGTCGAGCTTGAATCTCGGACCGCCGATTTGAAATCCAAGGAAACCGATCCGTTGAAGAGGGAGGCCAACTTGTTGAACACCCACCGGTTTATGGAAGAACGGCGGCAAGAAATCGTCAAGCTCCGCAAAGAAATCCGAAGTAGGTCTTTAATCTCACTACAACAAATATGGTCTTCTATGACGAAATTCTCATGACAACGTCATGATTTGTCATAAACTCCATATGCTTTATGACGCTTTTTAAGAAATGTCTTGTTTTATGACAAAAATAATGATTCATCACTAATTCTAGCCACAAAATCGTCATAAATAAACTCACATGTACATTATGACGAATGGAAACGTCATAGTTTATAAATAATAAACGTCACAAAATCTATTACCATAATGAATTGTCATTAAAAAATATTTATTTCATAGCAACCATGTGTCATGTGGGACCCACATTTCATTTTTATTTGAATAATTAAAGCAAAATATAATTTATGATAATGTACATTATTTTTAAATATTTATTTTATACCATGCACAGGTGGCAATAAAGATCAATATTTCATCATTGAAAATCAAAGTTCCAACTGGAAATTATCTAGGAAAAACGCATTAGAAGAAAAACTCCAAGCTAGCTGCCGCACGTGTAGAAAAAAAAAGAATAGCAGGCACCGAATATGTAACATCATAAATTTTTAAAAATAAATCAAAAAATTTAAAAGAATTATTGTGAATTTATTTTTTCTAGAATTTCATGCAAATTTATGGTTTTCAAAAATAATGTCTCACTGAATTATTTAAGCTAGAGTAATTAATTTTATTTCAAATAAGTAAAAGAAATATTGCTCTAATTGGTGCGCCTTGTTATCTTTATAAAATTTTCAACTTGAATTCAAATTATTCAAGTTCCCGAAACCAAAAATGAACCAAATTTCCACATAGGCGGAAGCCCACCCTCCTTGTTCTCTCCCCAGGCCGAAACCTTTTTTTTTTCGCCAGCCCGCCTGCTTCCCTTCACCTCCGCGTTGGGCTTCTTTCTCCCTCATGACCACGAGGCGGCCCAGCCTGCCACGTAGGTTACTGTGCAAAAATTGATCGATAGTGTGGATTATATGATTCAAACCTGCGATCTGTTGACACGGTTCAAAGCTACCATCCACTACAACACAAACCTCTTGATGAAAATTTGAAACGACGTAATTTATATATATAGAAATGTTTGATCAGTTAGATTATCATAAAGAACACGTGAATAGCTTCTCTTTCTCCTTTTAATCTGATTTTGAAACTTGTAACTAGTATTTATCCCTCATACGAACTCCAAATTTGATGATTCTACTTTCTATTTTTTTTTCTAAAATCATTATCTTTCATATGGAACCATCTTTTTGTATGACTACAGTAATTTATCAAATCTTTTTCATATGCCATGTTTCTTTTAAAAATTAGAAAGGAGAAAAATAGTTTTGTTTTCAAAGTAATCGTAAATATAACTTCACATTTTCTCATGCTATGGCAATGATGAGGTTATGTCAAATTTTAAGATTCATACGAGTTCAAATGTGTTTTGAGGTGTACAAACTTCTATGTTTGACTTAAGTTCTATGAAACTACAAGAGAGATGTATCACTTTGTGAACGATGTATATTGATACTTTATCAAAATGATGTGAAACCTTTATGAATAGTTTGTGGGCTAAAAATATGCTTCCATGTCAATTTTCAAAAATTTTTTTATCAATATTTGATTTACTACAATTATTTTGAGATAGTGTTAAGATTGATGGTTCAATTATTCATGCCATGTAATTGAATTTCTTTTATCCCTTTCCAGAAAATGGGCTCTAATAAATCATGTTCCTCTATATGTATTTTTCACAATTTTTTAATGTTATTTGAAGTAGTTATAGTTCTGCCTGGAATTACTTTTAGGAAGCATGCAGAAATTCATTTAAACGTTGAAAATTGTTAAATCAACTTATTTTTTCTGAAACTATAGCACAACAATATACATATTGTCAATTTCACTCGAAAAAGTTGTTTGAGCATGCGAGATAAGTTAAACTACATGTTTCTCATAAAGTATAATTTATTTTGTTGAAAATTGAAAAATAGAAATGATGGGCCGAACTATCAATATTTGAGCCCAAATCTTCAACTCAACAGGCTCAATCTAACATGTGTCATTATAGATCGTTGGATTAGAAGATCTACGGTTGATATCATCCGTAACTTGAAGTTGTGCTATAAAATGAAACCCTAAACGGTTCAAGACCCATTCTCTCATTCTCCTTCTCCTCTCACCCTGCTGTCCATCTCATATCTCGCATCTACATCTCGTGCCCTTCCTTCTTACGCCGCCTTCTCGGGCTCCTTGCGCAGCTAGTGAAGCCATAGTAGGAGGGACCCAGGCAGCATGGTCGATGCACGCCACATCGGGTCGGGCAGATTCACCTCCGGTCGCCATCAAGTGCTCCCTCACGCGGCCATCCACCTCGCGCCGCTCCGCCACCACGGTCGGGGCGGTGCACGGTAGGTCTGCGTTGAAGTTCGGCCCACGACCACGGTGACGAGCCGGTCGGACGACTCGAGCTGTGGGGGCAAGGCCGTGGCCTGCTGCTCACGTTCAAGTAACGAAGCTCTAGGCCGCCGCAACCACCTACTTCTCTAGATCCCCAGATCTCCTGCCACTCTTTTTCTTTTTGCTACGGTGTTTCGATTCAACTCACCCCTAATCTTGTTTTTCTGCTACAGGATGATCCCATGTGCGTCACTGCCGGGACGGATGGCAAGAAGTGGGTGGATGACAGCTTGGATCTCGAGTGTTGATGCTGATCGGGAAGAATTGCTAGGTATTCCCACCCTGCAGCCCAAGGGTTTAATGGCTTCTGTATTTCTATTTGGGTGTCGTCAATTAGAACATCACAACCACTGTGAGCACGGTAACATAGGGCGTAGCTGATGATATTGGGGCAAGTACACAAATGGTTAACTTTAGCGGCACAATTTTTTACGATAGACTTGCTAATATGAGTTATGGGTTTCTACTTTAGATAATATGATATCCTGTTTCTACTGATTCAAATGATAAGGTAGGTATAGACCAATTCCTGCAAATGTTTCACAAATTACTTTTTGATGGGGGGATTACTTTTTGATAGTCAATTGTTGTCTTATTTCTTATTACTTTGCTAAACGGTGGAAAGGATTGTGTTAGTGCTGCTTACCTAGAAAGGAACTTATCTCATCCTCAGTGACACTCTTCTGAAGCAGCATATGTGTATATGCTCATCTCTATTGTGCTGGTTCGAAGGATCTTATTTCATATCCACAGATTTGGGTGGTGTTTAATTTTTCTGAACATGCAGCACTGTGCCATCCTTTTTTGAATGTCCACTTTGCTCAGATATATATATATCAACCCTTTGAATTAGATTGTTCTATGTTTGTTTATTCAGGTTCATTGCACAAATTCAATTTTGACACAACAAAAGATAGGTAAAAGATGTGGTCGGGAAGGAATAGAGAAACTCACCATTCAACTACTAAAGCCAAATCCTTTCTACTTGATGTGTGTTATTCTTGCATCAAACAGAGGTATAGTAATGGAGCTGGGTATTACTCCAATCGTGACATCTGGGATGATCATGCAGCTTCTTGTGGGATCAAAGTGTTGCACAATACTCCAATGTCTAATCCACCTTTGCTTCTAGTTGTGTATGTTGTCCTTATTCTGACATAGCAAAGTGCATGTTTTTGTGTATTATTCTATCAGCTCAATAGCATTGTTCACAGTAAAACTTTGTGATTCTTTTAATGTTGATTATCTTGCTAATACTGTCTACTTTTCTACTCAGAAATGGTGCACATATTTTACTTGGAATCCTGATTGCTATTGGAGAAGATGTAGCATATGTTCTCTTTGAAATGATGGCCGTGTGAGCCAGCTTGGAACTGGGAATGCTATTCTCATTATACTTCAGTTGTTCTTTACTTCAATGGACATCTCTCTGTTTGGTGTCATTAGAAGTAGTGACTTAGAAATTACTTGTCAACTGAAACAAGATTGGATTTTACCACTGGATTTGGTCGGTGACCTATGTATACAATTTGATGTTGATACATGTTTGGTCCCAAAATGAGAACATCTTGATTTTTGTAATGTTTGTTAATTGGGCTTGGCCCTTGAAAGCAGTACATTTGACATGGGTTATGCTTGAAAAATTAGTCATGTTTATTTGAAAATAATTAACAGCCATAAAATGGTCCAGGCAGAAAAAAATTGGGCTTGAAAAGTAATTGCCCAAAATAATTCAGCTAGCAGAAAAAAAAATGTGGGCCGGAGAAAGTACTGATCTCGAATGGGCCAGTAAAAAATTAAATGGCATGCGGATTAATGGACCAAACATAAATAGAAAAGATGTGCCTGAAATAAACAGTAGAAAAAATAATGGGCCGAAGCCCGTGGGCTTAAATGAAGTAGACCAGCCACATCGGACCCATGTCGGCTCCACGTCATTATCTGCTCAATGCCTTATGACAAAGCACAACTGTCATAAAAATTTATGACGGTTTAGATAGTGTCATAAACACCAGTGACGTTTTTGTAAACTGTCATAAATTTATGACAAAAATACTACATTCGTCGTAGAAGGCAATTAGCTACGCACAATCTATGACAAAGTGATTTTCGTCATAAGTTCGTCATAGAAGGATACTTATGACGAATTTTTATGGTTTTGTGACGTAATTAAATCGTCATAGAAGGCCATAATTGTTGTAATGTCGAGTCTTAAACTTGGCACTAGTACTACCCGGTCCCTCACGAGCGTGGAATTCGATGGTGCAACACACAAAACACACAAGAACACGACATTTTAGACAGGTTCGGGCCCCTCGAATTGAGAGTAATACCCTACGTCCCGTGTGTTATGTATTGCCTTTAGCGATTTGCTAATTGCAAGATCTCGGAGCTTTTCGGGGTCCCTACTCCACCTTATATATCCGGCGAGCCGGGGTTACTTGCGAGTCCTAGTCGATTACACGAATTACATATATGGGAATTCTATCTCTAGCTTTCTTTATTAATTCAGAGTCCTAATAGACTACAAATTACTCCTTAACTTCCTTCTCAAGTCATCATACGCTGGTCTTAATACCCGCCTCGTCTCCATACCGGTATACGTGAATCTTCTATTATAACGGACCGGTCAGGAACCGATCTGTTGACCATCTTCATCATCTTTATCTTCATTAATTTGTTACCATGTCTCTGCGTATCCATTCCTTTACCATCTCGTATACCCATAAGGCAAGTATACGACAACGGCCCCGAGTAATTTTTGATTTAACCTTGAATAAGACCGACCACCCTTCTACATGTTGGTCTTGATTCCATGGTAAAATTAAAAATAACTCTAATATGCTACAATTGTTCCTCTTTCTTCAAAGCACTTTAAAAAAGCTCAAAAAATTAGTGTTTTTATCCTTCATATCACCTAATTAGGTAATCATTGCATATTCTTCTTCCGATGCACCGACCAGGTGCACCCAATTGGGTATAGCCCCGACTCTTGGATCATTTGAACTCCTTTCAAATAATGCAAGAGTCCACTAGTTGATTCTTCATTATTTCCTTTGATATGCAATCTTTATAGACCGCTCCATTAATTTTCCATCATTTTCTTCCTCCCGTGATCATTATAGACCGCTCTTTAAATACGGTGCACCTGTCGAGTGCACCTAATTAGGTACAGACCCCGACTCTTGTATCATTTGAGAATCGCAAATAATGCAAGAGTCTTTCTGAGAGACTGTACTTCACTATTTTCCATGAAATCATATCCCTCTTAGCGACTTCCGCTAAGAACACATTTCTCGGACCGGTCTAACCAGTCATATCACATTTAACTAAAAATTCTGGTTGATCGGACTAGTTTATTCCCCATATTCTCACATTGACTCGAGTCTCCAAGGCCTATGATCAGTCGGATGATTAACACCCACAGCCTAAGGCATCCATTAACATTGAGTTAGGTAAAATCTAACTCTTTCATACTACTAAATAATAAAATTCAGCATTACCTTAATTTTCAATCTGAAAATTTCATATTTCAGACTTCTTTCTTATTCACAAAAAATCAGCGCGAGTATAGCGCTAATTATCCTTATGACCGTTAGGTCATAATTAACGCAAAGAACAGATCTTTAATATCCTTATGGCCATTAGGTCATAATTGCACGATCATGACATAAGTCTTTTAATGCTAAATCCATCGGGCCTTGTGAAATAGCTCGATAACTTTTCAGCCCCGGGCCCATCTCGAGTGCCAATAAAAGGAAACGAAAGGTCGACCTAGGTCCCCATTCCCGAAAGCCATACGCGCCCGCCATTCGCCCTTGTTCTTCGTTCTTCTCTTCCTCACAAACCAATCTTAGGTTTTCTTCAATCTTCTCAATATGGGCAAAAAGAAATCCTCCGCCAACCCCTCGTCTTCTTCCTCTGTTCCTCGCGACCAGCTTCGTTTGGCGTTCAGGACTTAGGTAACAGCAAGGTCATCGAAACATGTCTCAATGATGCAGTTCGTGATGCATACCTTCCTCCGCAGCCGATTTAAACCGGAGCGTCCCTTCCCTCGGCCAAGTCCCATGGGAAATAGACGACTCTCAGCAGTTAGTTTTTAAAGCTTTTATCCTTCGTGGCCTTGATCTCCCTTGCTGCTCCTTCTTTAGGGGTCTTCTTTTCTTTTACGGATGGAAGTTAGTGAATCTCAATCCTACCTCCATCCTTCGATTGTTTTTTTTCATTCACCTTTGCGAAGCCTTCCTTGGAGTTCTCCCTCACTTCAAGTTATTCCAAGTATCTATTTCAAATTCGTCCACTTCCCTCTTCGGACCGCCGGGCTGCGGTAGGCGGAGTAGGAATTCAGTGCTTGGAGTACGGATAAATATTTTTCTATCTCCTTAAACAAAAGCATAGCCCATTGGAAAAATGGGTGGTTCTTCTGTGATAATCCCCAGCCTGCACTCCCTCCCTTTAGCGCTAAGATAGCCAAAAATTTCCCAACCCCGGATACTAGGGAAAAGCTCAAAGAAGATGGAGAAATCCTCTCGCTGTTGGCTTGCATCAAATATCTAAAGGAAGTCAAAGGCGTCACCGCCGAGACAGGTCCTTTGGAGCTTCATAGTGCGAGGAGTCCAGCCACTCAAGAAGCAAGAACACCCGAGCATGGTGTTTCAATGAAGACGTTGCCATTCCGTTGGATGGAACTCTTATTCCCGACAAAGAGCGGTTAGAAGCCCGCCTCGAGCAAATGCTCCAGCCGAAACCGGATCTATCCGGATGCCCGAGAGTAGGTCCGGCTTTCAGCTCGTCTAACCCTCGAGATCCCGTAAGTATCTCTCTCTTTATCTTTGAATCTTGTTATTTTTTTTAACCTTCATCCTCTTACGCAAATTCAATTGCTCAATACGGAAAATGGACAACTTCAAGAGCCACCCTCCTCTACCTCCCAATGATACTTGGGGGAAGACTATGCGAACAATACTCGCTCCCTCGCTATTCAAGCCGGTCTTACTCAAGACACTTCGGACCGGTCTTTCCCTATGCCCACCCTCCATAACTCCAAAAATATCTAAATCCGGAAAGGTGGTTCAAGCACCGAGTACGAAGAAAGATACTACTTTCTTGACCATCGGCAAACCCACTACATCCTCTCGCTACGCTCGGCGATACACGCACGAGGCGCAAAAACTTGAAGACCGGCGAAAAGAAGCGAAGCCGTCGAAAGGGATCGTCAAGCCGCTCCGGCTGCTTTCGAAGCCGCTTCGGGAAAATCTCAAGGAGCTCCTTCTTTAACGATTCTCTATCCAATGTTCCCAAGAGATCCCGAGTATGGCAGCCGGACCGGTCCAAGCGACGCAGGACAACCAGTCCCAACACCGCAAGTCCATCCAGCGGCAAAAGGACTGCAGAGGGCACCCTTGAAGATACTCAAGGTCCTTCTAAGAAGATCAAAACTTCCACGGGCTTCCGGAAAGCTACCTCGTAAGTCTCCTATATCACTAGTTCTTTCTGAATTGTCTTCATCCCAGCTTTATTGTGCTTGCTCCTTTTCGCAGGATCCCTTCCAATTTCCAAGCTAGCATAGCTAGCTTTTTAAGAAACAAAGCTTCTACCTCAGCCCCGATCGGTAGTGCTTCTTCTACCGCTCCTGCTGCATCTCCGACCGGTGACAAACCTTCCGAAGCTCAAAGTGCGGCACCCGCAAAGGAAATCCCTGCCGCCTCAAGCATAGAAGCTTCATCTCAAATAATCGAAGAGCAAATCATCAATATTGAAAGCTCATCTACCGCAACCCTGTTCCCCAAGCGACCCTGTTTCAAATTCCTCCGAACTCTCACCGGGACCGATCCGGGTGGAAGAAATTCCTCGTCGGCCCAGGAGGACACGCAAATCTCCGGGAGAACCCGGACCGGCCAAAATGATAATCGGAGAGGTGGAAGGGGACAGCTCCAGTGGAGCTAGGAAATTTATCGCAACAGCCCAATGGGACGCCATTCAGGAAGAGGAAGCCCTGAAGAATTTCTCTGAGTCCGGCCGGTACATCCTGCTTCTTCAATAGTTCCTTCAAGCAATCTCTTTTTAATAATTGAATTTCTTACTTCTTCCTTCTTTTAGGTTCTTCCGAAAAACTCCGAAGTTAAGAATGCTATAATTGCTCGTCCGGAGGAAGAGCTATGCACCAATCAAGGTCGCCGATCGAAATCCAAGGAAACCGATCTCGCTGAAAAGGGAAGCCAATCTGTTGAACACCCACCGGCCGATGGAGGAACGTCGGCAAGAGATCATCAAGCTCCGCAAAGAAATCCAGAGTAATACTCTTAATCTTATCTGCTCATTCCATATTTTTCTTCTTGCCTCTCTCTCTCTCGACCGGTCTTATTTTTCATCTCAAGCACTTGAAAACCTTGTCGCCGGCCATAAAAAGGCAGAAGAAATTCTTTTGGAGAAAATAGCTGCCCAAGAACAGGCTCTGCTAGAAGGTTCGCAGGTCGAAGAACAGCAAGCGGCCCGGATCGGAGAGCTCGAAGGTGAACTTACTGCCAAGGATAATATCCTCGCGCAGGCTCTTCGTTCCAACAAGATGCTAGAGGCCGATAATGCTCGCTCGAAGGCCAAATTAGCTGAAGCCCTTGAAGCAGTGAAAACGGCGCAGGTAGACAAAGAAAACGCTCCGACGATCGCCCACGAATCTGCCCAGCTTGCTCTCAAAGCGAAAGAACGCGAGATCCAAAGCATCTCCAAAAAGTTGAGTCCAAGCCGAGGGAATCCAACGTTAACATCAAAGGCAGATTCGGAGCCGCGGAAATCAGGCACGGACGTAAGTTTACTTCTTTCTTATTCCTTCTTATGAAATTCCTTTAAAACACCGGTCTGTAGTGATAATCCTTTCTTAAATTTTTGCTGTCTTCGAACCGATAGAGGATGTTCCTCTTGATCCAACGGGTGTTCCTCCGAATGTAGCTCCAGCGGTCTTTGCCCTAGATCAAGAAGCTCAAGATGCAGCGGACGCCGCCAAGCGGACGAGTAGAAGACGCTTTTGAAGATTTAGATGCCGATTTATTGTTACCTTCTTCTGATTCCGAAGAAACAATTGACGATAGACTGGCTGAAAATCCTAAGACCGGTGATACCGGTACTTTCAGCGGTCCTGCTCGATAGGTTTTGTATTAGGGCCAACTTGCTTTTGTAATCAAAACATCTTGATCATCATACTGTTTATGTTATTTTGATAATAATGAAGTTTCCATATTTCTTTTCCATATGAATACCGGTTTCACCATCATACTTACTAACTTATTTGCCTAAGTCATGATGGTTATTTCAGCTAAAAATAATTATGATCAAATTCTGGCTGTAATCAGCACATATCACAATTCATAATTATAGCTTACTTTAACAAGATCATGTAACATAAGCAAAAAGGCTAGGTTGTAAGATTCTAAGATTTCACGAGACTGCTCTTAACACAGCAGCCTACCGATCAGTATTCATAAGAAAAATGCTATACAATTTCCTTTCCTGAACATACCAGTCTTAAACTGAACTTTAAACAGACCGCTCTCAACACAGTAGTCTACCGACTAAATGACTGGTCTTATTATTCAGGAATAACACAATATCATAGACTGCTCTTAACATAGCAGCCCCCGGCTCGATAATTTAATTCAAAATTAAAATATTGAGACACAAAAAACAAACACATTCTCATTAGACAAAATTACTTTGTTATAATATGAAAAAATTTACAAGGAGTACTTTTAAGTATAAAATCGTCGAAGCTGTTCAATGTTCCAAGAATTTGGAATTTCTTCTTCCTCAAGGTCATAAGCCTATAAGCCCCCGGTCCGGAGACCGATTTAACTAGAAAAGGTCCTTCCCAGATCGGTGACAACTTATGCCTGTTCTTGTTAGACTAAATCTTCCGAAGAACCAAGTCTCCTACTTGGAACTCCCGTGTTCGAACATTGCGATCATGATAACGACGCAATCCCCGATGATATTTGGCTGCTTGAATCAAAGCTTGATATCTCAATTCTTCCGCAACAACCAACTCAACCTCGGCGTTGATCTTCGTATTTCTCTTCATCGTAGTATTGTACCCGAGCTGACACCATATTCACTTACGTAGGTAGCATGGCTTCGGATCCATACACCAAAGAAAATGGAGACTGTCCCGTAGCCCTACTAAAGCAATTTCTTAACCCACTTTCCTACATATGGCTTCAAACGGTCAAAAATTCTAGGTTTAAGGCCGGTCAAAATCATTCCATTAGCTCGTTTCACTTGTCCATTGCTTTGCGGGTGCGAGACCGACGCATATTGTATCTTAATTCCCAAACTTTCAGCATAATCCTTGAAGAACTCGAAGTGAATCGAGGCCCATTATCAGTAATGCTACTGTACGGGACTCCAAAGCGCACGAATATGTGCTGCAAGAACTTAATGGCTCGGGCCGTAGTCGTACTAGTAACGACTTCAGCCTCAATCCACTTGGAGAACTTATCTACTGCCACAAAAATATGCGTGAATCCTCCCGGTGCCCTTTTAAAGGGTCCAACAATATCCAGCCCCCAAGTAGAAAGAGGCCAAGTCATTGGAATTAACCGCAACTCGTGAGTCGGAGCATGGGGCTGTCTGGCGAAAAATTGACATCCCCGACAATTCTTAACCACTCTATGCGCATCATCCGTCGCTGTAGGCGCAATAAAATCCTTGTCCGAACACCTTTCCAACTAGTGTCTTCGAAGAGGCATGATTTCCACAAATTCCCTCGTGCACGTCTTCAAGCAATTGAATGCCATCGAAACCGATACACATTTCATCAAAATATTAACTCCACGCCTATATAGCTCTCCTTCGAGAATTAAAAAACTGCGGGCTCTAACCTCTAATCTTTGCTTCTCCACCTTATCTTCGGAGTTTTACCGGTCCGCAGATAGTCAAGTTATGGGGTACGCCAATCAGAATCAATAATCATAAGGTCAAGTGGCCGAATATCTTCGGCAAAATTGTTCCTTCAACGTTGATTACATTCTCTGTCTTATCCGGTAAGACCGCTTCTTCGACTGGTCCTTCGAGACCGCTTTCTCCACCTGATCCTTCAAAACTGCTTCATCTACGATTTCCGAAATAGTAGCTTTGCGCTCCATCTTTATGGATGGCTTATCCAATACTTGAAGGAAAACACCAGGTGGAACTGCTTGTCTCGAAGACCCCGATCCAGCCAACTCATCCGCAGCGAGAATTGTTTGGCGCGAGTATATCGAGAAAGTCACAAACCATCAAATTTATCTTCAAGTTTCCTAACTTCTTGTCGATAGGCGATCATATGATCATCATGAGCATCCCACACCTTGTTAACTTGACTTATTACCAGCATTGAATCACCATATATGTCTAATCGTCTAACTCCTAACGAAACATCTACTCGAAGCCCATGAAGCAAAGCTTCATACTTCGCAGTATTGTTTGAGGCTTTGAAATGCATTTGTAAGACATATCCGAGTGGTTCTTTCTGCGGGGTGAGAAGCACGACCCCAGCCCCGCGCTCGAAAGCTGCAGGGGACCCGTCGAAGAACATCTCCCAATACTCCAATGTCTGGATCCCCTGCGGAATCTGCGTCTCCAACCACTCTGTTATGAAGTCAGCTAAAGCTCTGTCCCTTGATAGCTGTCCGAGAAGAAAACGTAATCTCATATTGACCAAGTTCTATAGCCCACTTAGCAACTTGGCCCACTGCCTCTCGGTTTCGCACAATGTCCCCAATGGCAAACCCAGTCTTAACTTCAATGGGATGCACATGAAAATAATGTTTCAGCTTCCGAGAAGTTATCACTACAGCATATATTAACTTCTACAATCGGAGATATCGCATCCGTGATTCAGTAAGAACTTCACTTACAAAATATACCGGATGTTGCACCAATTGTAGATGTCCTTCTTCCTTCCGATCGACCGCGCGAACCGTACTCACCACATGGGTTGTTGCGGAAATATACAACTGAATAGTCTCGTCGGCTCCGGAGGTACCAATACCGGAGGGTTGCTAAGGTATTCCTTGAGCTGATCAAGCGAGGCCTGTGCCTCGTCTGTCCACTCAAACTTATCTTGCTTTTTAAGCAACTTGAAGAACGGAAGTCCACGAACTCCCAGTCTTGAGATGAAACGGTGAGAGCAGCCATACTACCCATCAACTTCGAACATCCTTCAAACAACTCGGGGGTTTCATGTTGATGATCGTCCGGATTTTTTCTTGGTTAGCTTCAATGCCTCGCCATGACACTAGGTAACCCAATAATTTCGCGAAACGAACTCCAAACACACACTTTCCGGGTTGAGCTTCATGGAAAAATTCCGCAGATTATCGAAGGTCTCTGCCAGGTCGGAGAGAAGATCCTCGGTTTCTGAGATTTTACCACTATATCATCAACATAAGGTTCTGCGTTCCTTCCTAATTGCGAATCCAAGCAACGTTGTATACCACGCCGATACGTAGCTCCAGCATTTTTTAATCCAAATGGCATAGTCGTATAGCGAGTATGCTCCGAAGGGGGTGATAAACGCGGTCTTTATTTGATCTTCAACTCTCGGTGGTATTTGATGATACCCGGAATAGGCATCAAGGAAACAAAGATGCTCGCAGCCAGCGGTCGAATTAACGACTTGGTCAATCCGAGGCAGCGCGAAAGGGTCTTTGGGACAAGCTATGTTGAGATCAGTATAATCGACACACATTCTTAATTCTTTAGTATTATTTTTTGGTACAAGGACTGGATTGGCAAGCCAATCTGGATGATACACCTCCCTAATGAACTTAGCTGCTAATAACCTAGTTATTTCCTTCTTGATGGCCTCCTTGCGGTCTTGAGCAAACCTCCGGAGCTTCGTTTGATTGCCTTCGCATCGGGACGCACTAACGGTGCGTGCTCAATCTTCTCCCTAGGAACACCCGGCATGTCGAAGGCTGCCATGCAAAGATATCCTTGTTTTCCTGGAGGAAAAGAATTAGTGCGCTTTCCTATTTATCCCCCAAGTCAGCCTCTATATGGGTGACCTTGGAGGGGTCCGACTCATCAAGCTGAATAGTCTTGGAAACGACCGCATCGCCTTTCGATTTCTCCTTTGCGACCTTGTTGACTGGAACTTCATCTTCCAACCTTGCTCGTACTTCTAGAGCATCAGCTGCTTCTCCGATTTCTCGACGTTCATCCTCTAAATTGGCCCGAGAGGCCAGCTCGGTGCTATGTACTTCACAAGCATAAGCGGTCTTGATATCTCCCGGAACGATAAGACCCCATTTGGTCCTCGGCATCTTCAACATCAAGTACCGATAATTCGGGATGGCCATAAACTTTGCCAAAGCTGGTCTTCCAAGTATCGCATCATACGCCGAATCAATGTCGGCTACCTGGAAGATAATATTCTCCTTCCTGTAGTTCTCCTTTGTCGAGTCTTAAACTCGGCACTAGAACTACCCGGTTCCTCACGAGTGTGGAATTCGATGGTGCAACACACAGAACACACAGGAACACGCAATTTTAGACGAGTTCAGGCCCCTCGAATCGAGAGTAATACCCTATGTCCTGTATGTTACGTATTGCCTTTAGCGATTTGCTAATTGCAAGATCTCGGAGCCTTTTCGGGGGTCCCTGCTCCGCCTTATATATCCGGGGAGCTAGGGTTACATGCAGAGTCCTAGTCGATTACACGGATTACATATATGGAAGTTCTATCTCTAACTTTCTTTATTGATTCAGAGTCCTAACAGACTACAAATCACTCCTTAACTTGCTTCTCAAGTCATTGTACGCCGGTCTTAATATCCGCCTTGTTTCCATACCGGTATACGGGATCATCTGCTACCCTGCATCGGTCAGTGACCGATCCGTTGACTATTTCCGCCTTCTTTATCTTCATTAATTTCTTACCATGTCTCCGCGTATCCATTCCTTTTCCATCTCGTATACCCATAAGGTAAGTATACGACAGCAGCCCCCGAGTAATTTTTGATTTGACCTCGAATAAGACCGACCAGTCTTGCATGTTGGTCTTGATTCCATGGTAAAATTAAAAAGAACTCTAATCTGCTGCAATCATTCTTTTTCTTCAAAGCGTTTTAAGAAAGCCCAAAAAATTAGTGTTTTCACCCTTCATATCACCTAATTAGGTAATCACTACATATTCTTTTTCCGGTGCACCGACTAAGTGCACCCAATTGGGTATAGCCCCGACTCTTGGATCATTTGAACTCTTTCAAATAATGCAAGAGTCCACTAGTTGATTCTTCATTATTTCCTTTATATGCAATCTTTAAAGACTGCTCCCTTGAATTTTCCATTATTTTTCAACTCCCGCGATTGTTATAGACCGCTCTGAAGTACGGTGCACCGGTCAGGTGCACCTAATTAGGTATAGCCCCGAGCTCTTGTATCATTTGAGAATCGCAAATAATGCAAGAGTCTTTCTGGAGAGACTATGCTTTATTATCTTTCATGAAATTACATACCTCTTAGCAATTTCTGCCAAGAACACATTTATCGGACCGGTCTAACCAGTCATATCACATTTAACTAAAATTTCTGGTTGATCGGACCAGTTTATTCCCCATATTCTCACATCGACTCGAGTCTCCAAGGCCTATAATCAGCCGGATGATTAACACCCACAGCCTAAGGCATCTACTATCACTGAGTTATGTAAAGTCTAACTCTTTCATACTACTGAATTACGAAATTCAGTATTACTTTAATTCCCATGTGAAAACTTCCATATTTCAGACCACTTTTCTATTCACAAAAAACTTAATGGCTTACTCTTATGACCGTTAGGTCATAATTAACGCAACTAACAGATCTTTAATATCCTTATGGCCGTTAGGTCATAATCACATAGTTATGACATAGATTATTAACGATAAATCTATCGGGCCTCTCAAAATAGCCCAATAACTTTTCAGCCCCGGCCCCATCCCAGTGCCTATAAAAAGAAACGAAAGGTCGACCTAGGTCAAACCCATTCCCGAAAGCTTATACGCGCCCGCCATTTGCCCTTGTTCTTTGCTCTCTTCTTCAGCATAAACCAATCTTGAATTTTCCTTTTCCGTCTCTCGGGATGGGTAAGAAGAAATCCACCACTAACCCCGCATCTTCTTCTTCCTCTGTTCCTCGCGATCAACTTCCATTTGGCGTTCAGGATCTAGGTAACGAGCAAGGTCACCGAAACATCTCTTAATGAGGCAGTTCTTGACGGTTACCTTCCTCCTCAACCAATTCTAAATTGGAGCGTCCCTTCGCCTCGGCCAAATCCCATGGGGAATAGATGATTCTCAACAATTAGTTTTTAAAGCTTTTTTCCTCCGTGGCCTGGATCTCCCTTGCTGTTCCTTTTTAGGGGAATTCTTTTCTTTTACGGATGGGAGTTAGTGAACCTCAACCCTAACTCCATCCTGCAGATTGCTTTTTTCATCCACCTCTGCGAAGCCTTCCTTGGAGTTCTTCCTCACTTCAAGTTATTCCAATATCTGTTCCAAATCCGGCCACTTCCCTCATCGGACCGCCAAGCTGCAGTTGGCGGAGTAGGAATTCAATGCTGGAGTGTCAGACGAATATTTTTCTATTTCTTTGAACAAAAGCATAGCCCATTGGAAAAATGGATGGTTCTTCCGTGATAATCCCCAACCTGCACTTCCTCCCTTCAGTGCTAAGATAGCCAAAAATTTCCCCACCGCGAGATACTAGGGAAAAACTTAAAGAAGACAGTGAAATTCTTTTGCTCCTGGCTTGCATTAGATATTTAAAGGATGTCGAGGCGTCACCGCCGAGACAGTCCTTTGGAGCTTCATAGTGCGAGGAGTCCAACCTCTCAAAAGGCAAGAGCACCCGAGCATGGTGTTTCGACGAAGACACTGCCATACCATTGGATGGAACCCTTCTTCCCGACAAAGAACGGTTAGAAGCCCGCATCGAGCAGATGCTCCAGCCAAAACCAGATCTATCCGGATGCACGAGAGTGGGTCCGGCTTTCAGCTCGTCCAACCCCCGCGATCCTGTAAGTATCTCTTTCTTTTTCTTCAAATCTTGCTATTTTTATCCGTCATTCTCTTACGCAAACTCAACCACTCAATACAGAAAATGGACAACTACAGGAGTCACCCTCCTCTACCCCCCAATGACATTTGGGGAGAAGATTATGCAAACAATACCGCTCCCCTGGCGGTTCAAGCCGGTCCGACCAAAAGGCCTTCGGACCGGTCCTTCCCTCTGCCTCCCAGCCATAGCCCCAAAAATCTCCAAATCCGGGACTGTGGTTCAAGCACCTAGTACAAGGAAACGTACTACTTTCTTGACCATTGGCAGACCTATCGCTTCTCCCGCTGCACTCGGCGATACTCGCTCGGAGGCGCAGAAACTCGAAGATCAACGAAAAGAAGAAGAAGCCGTTGAAAGGGATGGTCAAGCAGCTCCGGCCGTTTCGAAGCTGCATTAGGAAAATCTCAAGGAACTCCTTCCTTGACTGACCCTTTATCCAAAGTCCCCAAGAGGTCCCGGTATGGCAACCGGACAGGTCCCAGTGATGCAGGAGAAACAGTCCCAACACCGCAAGTCAATCCAAGCGGAAAAAGGACTGCAGAAAGAAGTAGTGGGGACACACAAGGTCCCCCAAGAAGATCAAGACCTCCACTGGCTTCAAGAAAGCTTCCTCGTAAGTCTTCAATATCACTAGCTCTTTTCCGAATCGTCTCTACCCCGGTCTTATTACACTTGTTCCTCTTCGCAGGATCCCTTCTAGTTTCCAAGCTAGCATAGCTAGTTTTTTGAGAAATAAAGCTTCCACCCCAGCTCCAACCAATAGTGCTTCTACTACCACTCCTGCCGCATCTCCGACCGGTAGTGCTTCGCTACCGCCCCGCCACATCAAGCATAGAAACTCAAAGTGGGGCACCCGCAAAGGAACTCCCCGCCGCCTCAAGCATAGAAGGCTCGAAGAGCAAGTTACCAATGTTGAAAGCTCATCTTCCGGCAACCCTCCTCCCCAAGCTACTTTGTTTCAAATTCGTCCGGAGCTCTCACTGGGACCAATCCGGGTGGAAGAAATTCCTCGTCGGCCCAGGACAACACGCAAGTCTCCTGGAGAACCCAGATCGGCCAAAGTGGTAGTCGGAGATGTGGAGGTGGACAGTTCTAGTGGAGCTAGAACATTTACTGCAACAGCTCAATGGGACGCCGTCCAAGAAGAAGAGGCCCTAAAGAACTTCTCGGAATCCGGCCGGGTACATCGCTCTGCTTTAATGGTTTCTCCAAGCAATTTCCTTTTAATTATTAAATCGCTCACTCTTTCTTTCTTTTTCTTTTAGGTTCTCTTGAAAAGCTCCGAAGCTAAGACTGCTATAATCGCTCGCTCCGGAGGAAGAGCTATGCACCAATCAAGAGCGATTGGTTGAATCGGAATCTCGGACCGCCGATCTGAAATCTAGGAAAACGATCTGCAGAGAAGGGAGGCCAATCTGCAATACACCCATCGGTTGATGGAAGAACGCCGGCAAGAGATCATCAAGCTCCGCCAAGTTATCCGGAGTAATACTTTTCAACTTTTACCTATATATTCCATATTTTTTCTTGTTGCCTCCTTTTCTCGACCGGTCCCACTCTTTATCTCAGCGCTCGAAAGCCTTGTTGCCGCTCACAAGAAGGCTGAAGAAGTCCTTTCGAGAAGGCAGCCGCTCAAGAGCAAGCACTTGAAGAGGGCTCTCGTGTCGAAGAGCAACAAGCGGCTCGAATTGGAGAACTAGAAGGCGAGCTTACCGCCAAAGATAGTATCTTAGCTCAAGCACTTCGCTCCAACAAAATGCTGGAAACCGAAAATGCTCGCTTAAAGGCTGAACTAGTCGAAGCTTTAGAAGCAACAAAAACAGCGCATGCAGACAAGGAGAGCGCTCCGAGGACCGCCCATGAATCTGCTCAACTTGCTCTCAAAGCAAAAGAACGCGAGATCTAGCGTCTGCCGAAGATTGAAACCAAGCTGAGAGAATCCAATACTAACATCAAGGGCAGATTCAGAGCTGCAGAAATCAGGCATAGGCGTAAGTCTCTTCTTTCTTGTTCATTCTTATGAAATCCTTTTAAAGATATCGGTCTGCAGCAATATCTTTCTCTTATATTTTTTGCTTTTTTCAGAAGTTGCTGCAGGTACAGTACGCACTCTAGAATATCTCAATGGCGGTCAAACTATTGATCCCAACGAGATAGATCTCGAGTCTGCCATCCGGGCTTTCCCTAGAAGAATCGAGAGAACATTCAAAGATGGTTGCCGCTGCGGGAGGAGGACACATTGCCGCTATAATCCAATCTTGGACTCCGGTCGAGGATTGTGATTTCAATTTTATCAAGGATGGTGCCCACCCGGAGACTATCGAAGACCGGTTCAATGAGCTGAAGAATTCACTCATTGGTACCGTTTCGGAATTGATAGAGGATGTTCCTCTTGATCCAACAGGTGTCCCTCTTAACGTAGCGCCAGCAGCCTTTGCTCTGGATCAAGATGCTCAGGATGCAGCAGCGCCGCTAGGCAAACGATAGAAGATGCATTTGAAGATCTTGATGCTGATTTGCCAACATCTTCTTCTGATTCGAAGAAACGCTAGATGATAGACTAGAAGAAAATCCTAAGACCGGTGATACCGGTACTTCCAGCGGTCCTGCTTAGTGAATTTTGTAATAGGGCCATCTTGATTTTGTAATCAAACATCTTGATCATCACGTTGTTTATAGTATTTAAATATCAGTTGCTTTTCTTTTCTATATGAATACTGATTTCACTATCATACTTACTAACTTATTTACCTAAGACATGATGGTTATTTCAGCTAAAAATAATTATGATCAAACTCCGGCTCTAATCAGCACAGATCACAATTCATAATTATAGCTTACTTTAACAAGATCATGTAACATAAGCAAAAAAGCTAGGTTGTAAGATTTTTAAGATTTCACGATCTGCTCTTAACACGAGCAGTCTACCAATCAGTATTCATAAGAAAAATGCCATACATTCTCCTTTTCTGAATATACCAGTCTTAAACTGAAATTTAAATAGATCGCTCTCAATACAGACAATCTGCCAACTAAATGACTGGTCTTATTATTCAAGAATAACAAAATATCATAGACTGCTCTTAACATAGCAGCCCCCTGGCTCAATAATTTAATTCAAAATTAAAATATAGAGACACAAAAAACAAACACATTATCATTAGAGAAAATAACTTTATTATAATATGAAAAGCTGTACAAGAAATACTCTTAAGTATAAAAACGGCGAAGCTGATCAATGTTCCAAGAATTTGGAATTTCTTCTTCCTCCAAGGTCATGAGCCTATAAGCCCCCGGTCCGGAGACCGATTTAACTAAAAATGGTCCTTCCCAGATCGGTGACAACTTATGCCTGTTCTTGTTAGACTGAATCTTCCGAAGAACCAAGTCTCCTATTTGGAACTCCCGTGTTCGAACATTACGATCATGATAACGCCACAATCCCCGATGATATTTGGCAGCTTGAATTAGAGCTTGGTCTCTCAATTCTTCCGCAGCAACCAGCTCAACTCTGGCGTTGGTCATCATATTTCTCTTCATCGTAGTATTGCACCCGAGCTGACACCATATTCACTTCGTAGGTAACATGGCTTCGGATCCATACACCAAAGAAAAAGGAGACTGCCCCGTAGCTCTACTAACATTAGTGCGTAAACCCCAAAGTACCCAAGGCAGTTCCTTAGCCCACTTTCCTGCATAAGGCTTTAATCGGTCAAAGATTCTAGGTTTAAGACCGGTCAAAATCATTCCATTAGCTCGTTCCACTTGTCCATTGCTTTGCGGGTGTGATACCGACGCATATTGCATCTTAATTCCCAAACTCTCAAGCATAATCTTTGAAGAACTCGAAGTGAATTGAGGCCCATTATCGGTAATGATACTGTATGGGACCCCAAAACGTACGAAGATGTTCCGCAAAAACTTGATCGCTCGGGCTATAGTTGTACTAGTAAGCTGCTTCGACCTCAATCCACTTGGAGAACTTATCTACTGCCACAAAAATGTGCGTAAATCCTCCCGGCGCCCGCTTAAAAGGTCCAACTATATCTAGCCCCCAAGTAGAAATAGGCCAAGTCATTGGAATCAACCGCAACTCATGAGTCGGGGTATGAGGCTGCCTTGCAAAAAGCCGACATCCCCGACAATTCTTAACCACTCTATGCGCATCATCCGTCACCGTAGGGCAATAAAATCCTTGTCCGAATACCTTCCCAACTAGTGTCTTTGAAGAAGCATGATTTCCGCAAATTCCCTTGTGCACGTCTTCAAGCAATTGAATGCCATCGGAAACAGATACACATTTCATCAGAATATTAACTCCACGCCTATATAGCTCTCCTTCGAGAATTAAATAACTGCGTGCTCGAACCTCTAATCTTTGCTTCTCCATCTTATCTTCCGGAGTCTTACCGGTCCGCAGATAATCAAGGTATGGGGTGCGCCAATCAGAATCAATAATCATAACATCAAGAGGCCGAATATCTTCGAGCGTTGATTTCATTCACTGTCTTATCCGGTAAGACCGCTTCTTCGGACTTGCCCTCCAAGACCAATTTCTCCTCCTGGTTCTTCAAGACTCGCTTCATCCACGTTTTCCGTAATATTAGACTTGCGCTCCATCTTTATGGACAGCTTATCCAATATTTGAAGGAAAACACCAGGTGGAACTGCTTGTCTTGAAGACCCCGATCTAGCTAACTCATCCGCGAGCAGAATTATTTCTCGCGCAGTATATGAGAAAATCGCAAACCATCAAATTTATCTTCAAGTTTCCTAACCTCCCGACGATAAGCGATCATATCATCATCATGAGCATCCCACACCTTGTTAACTTAACTTATCACCAACATTGAATCACCATATATGTCCAATCGTCCGACTCCTAACGAAATAGCTACTCGAAGCCCATGAAGCAAAGCTTCATACTCCGCAGATATTGTTGGAGGCTCGGAAATGCATTTGTAATACATATCCGAGTGGTTCCTTCTGCGGGGTGAGTAATACGACCCCAACCCCAGCGCTCGAAAGTTGCGGGGATCCATCAAAGAACATCTCCCAATACTCCAACGTTTGAATCTCCCGTGGGACTTGCGTCTCCAACCACTCTGTTATGAAATCAGCTAAAGCTCTGTCCCTTGATAGCTGTTCTCGAAGAAAACGTAATTTCATATTGTCCAAGTTCTATAGCCCACTTAGCAACCTGGCCAATCGCTTCTCGGTTTCGGACAATATCCCCAATGGCAAACCCAGTCTTAACTTCAATGGGATGCGCTTGGAAATAATGTTTAAGCTTCCGAGAAGTTATTACTACAGCATATATTAATTTCTGTAACTGGAGATACCGCATCTTTGATTCAGTAAGAACTTCACTTACAAAATACACCGGATGTTGCACCAATTGCAGATGTCCTTCTTCCTTCCGATCGACCGCGGAACCGTGCTCACCACATGGGTTGTTGCGGAGATATACAACTGAATAATCTCGTCTCGGTTCCGGCGGTACCAATACCGGAGGGTTGCTAAGATACTCCTTGAGTTGATCAAGCGCAGCCTGCGCTTCATCCGTCCACTCAAACTTATCTTGCTTTTTGAGCAACTTGAAGAATGGAAGTCCACTTACTCCTAGTCTTGAAATGAAACGGCTGAGAGCGGCCATACTGCCCGTCAACTTCTGGACATCCTTCAAGCAGCTCGGGGTTGCATGTTAATGATTGTCTGGATTTTTTCTAGGTTAGCTTCAATGCCTCTCCATGACACCGGATAACCCAATAACTTCCCAAAACGAACTCCAAACACACACTTTCCGGGGTTGAGCTTCATGGAAAAATTCCGCAGATTATCGAAAGTCTCTGCCAGGTCGGAGAGAAGATCCTCGGTTTTCGAGATTTTACCACTATATCATCGACATAAGCTTCGCGTTCCTTCCCAATTGCGAATCCAAGCAGCGTTGTATGCCGCGCTGATATGTAGCTCCAGCATTTTTTAATCCAAAGGGCATAGTCGTGTAGCGAGTACGCTCCGTAGGGGGTGATAAACGCGGTCTTTATTTGATCCTCAACTCTCAGCGGTATTTGATGATACCCTGAATAAGCGTCAAGGAAACAAAGACGCTCGCAGCCGGCGGTCGAATCGACAACTTGGTCAATCCGAGGCAGCGCGAAAGGGTCTTTGGGGCAAGCTTTGTTGAGATCAGTATAATCGACACACATTCTTAATTCTTTAGTATTCTTTTTTGGTATAAGGACTGGATTGGCGAGCCTATCCGGATGATACACCTCCCTAATGAACTTAGCTGCTAACAACCTAGTTGTTTCCTTCTTGATGGCCTCCTTGCGGTCTTGAGGAAACCTCCGGAGCTTCGTTTTATTGGCTTCGCATCGGGACGCACTAACGGTGCGTGCTCAATCTTCTCCCTAGGAACACCCGGCATGTCGGATGGCTTCCATGCAAAGATATCCCTATTTTCGTGGAGGAAAAGAATGAGCGCGCTTTCCTATTTATCCCCCAAGTTAGCCCCTATATGGGTGACCTTGGAGGGGTCCGACTCATCAAGCTGAATAGTCTTGGAAACTACCGCATCGGCTTTCAATTTCTCCTTCGCAACCTTCTTGACTGGAACTTCATCTTCTAATCTTGCCTGTATCTCTAGAGCTTCAGCTGCTTCTCCGATTTCTCGACGTTCATCCTCCGAATTGACCCGAGAGCCCAACTCGTGCTATGTACTTCACAAGCATAAGCAGTCTTGATATCACCCCGGAATGACAGGACCCCATTTGGTCCTGGCATCTTCAACATCAAGTACCGATAATTCGGGATGGCCATAAATTTTGCCAAAGCCGGTCTTCCGAGTATCGCATGATACATCGATTCAATGTCAGCTACCTGGAAGATAATATTCTCCCTCCTGTAGTTGTCCTTTGTCCCAAAAGTCATTGGCAGAGAAATCTGCCCCAAAGGATAGCTGTTCCGCCCGGGTATTATACCATGAAACGGTGAAACGCTGCAATCCAAATCAGCTACGAGAGAGGCCAAGCTCGTGGCGAGTTTTAGCAAACAAGATATCTAGGCAACTTCCTCCATCAATGAAAGTTCTCTTCGATCGCACCTTGTGAACAATGGGAGCCAGGATGAGCGGATATTTACCGAGCTTTCGGCAATACCTCCGGATGATCAGCCCTGCTAAAGGTGATGGGCACCTCGGACCACCGTAGATATTCGGGAGTGGCGGGAGCTACGGCATTAACCTCTCGAAGCGCCAATTTTTGCTTTCGCTTTGACTCGTATGCATCTGGGCCTCCATAGATCATGTTCACCTCTCGAGCCGGTTCTTGAAAACCTTCATCATCCTCATTGTCATCGCGCTCTTTATCCTTGCCCTTGTCATCTCTCCGATTCCTATGAGCAGATCGGGGTGCAACCTTCAAGGCAAATTGAGCAAACGGCCTTAACAGGAAGCACTCCTTGGCTTTATGATTCCCATTATGAATCATGCAAGGGCCATCGAGAAGCGTTTCGAACGACAATCGTTCTCTTGGGCCTCTCTTAGGAGGTGCCGGTCGGTCTCCTCTATGAGGCTGGTCAACAGCTGCAACAAGGTGATCAGCCTTGCGCTTATTGTTGTTCTTGGATCTAGACCGGTTGCCTTGGTCATGCTTCGGTTCCTTCCCTTTGTTCCCGCGCAAATTGACCACGTTTGATTCACCAGCAGCGTAATTGTCCGCTATCTTGAATCACTCGACACCGTCATGGTAAGGTTCCGATTTCGCCTTCCAATCTTGTGAACTAATGCTTCACTTCGGACGCCGACTTGAAACGCCGCAATTACTTGCTGATCGGGAACATTGGGGATTGAGGCCTTCATGTTGCGTAAACGCTCGATGAAGTCCGTGAGAGTCTCGTCGGGCTTCGCTTCGACCTATTGAGGTCGAAGTAATTCCCTGGCTTCTCACAAGTCGCCCGGAAGTTTTCCACGAACTTTTTGGTGAGGTCTCCCCGAGGAAGAGATAGATCTCTCGGGTAGGGATTGTAACCACAAGCGTCCAGCCTGCTCCATGCACATCGGCAGGTAATTAGCTAGCACAAACGTATCTCCTCCTGCTCGACCGAATAGCGGTGGTGTACATACGGAGCCACTCAGCGGGAGGTGCTTTGCCATCATACTTGTCAATAGCCCTAGGCTTGAATCTCCCGGGGTATTTGCAAATACGTAAATCCCGCGTAAATGCCGGGATCATGGAGTACTCGTCATCCTCCGGACCGGTCCGGACCGGTGACGGAGATCGCCGGCTAGGGAGATGCCGATAGTTAGGATCCCTTTCATCGTCGGAGTAGTCGTAGTAGCGATCATCTTGATATCTATCTCCTGCACCATCCCGACGATCATTGTTCGCCGGTTCTGCATGCCGTGAAGGAGGCGGAGGCGGGGGCGGAGACGCCGCCCGACGGTCATTATCAACTCGTCGAGGTTCCCCGTCTCTGTCTCTCGTTGTCTCGTCCCCTTCGATCTCTCGGCATCACGACGATCATCTCTCCTGGGCTGCTCATCCCGGTGAGCATGTCTATCTCTTATTCTTGGTATTCAACAACATATCTCGGAGGCATGCCCTTGTACGACTCGTAAACGAAGGGGAGCTCTGCACCGATCGGCTCTTGGATGCGTCAACTGGTTTAGGGTCTCCTTTTATCTATTTAGACTGCTAAAATAGCACACAAAACAATACAAGTACAATGCTTTTGTTTTACGTCGTTAAGCTTGACCACCAAGACTCCTATGCAGTATAATAGATATCAAATGGTTTTAATTCAAAGTGTCGGGTTCATGATATACCTTTAGGCGTTGTCCATTCACCGTGTACTTATTCTCGCTTGCCATGCGTTATAATTATAGCTTCGAAGGTAATGCCTTATTGATGAGGTAAGGGCCATCTCATTTGCTTCGCAATTTGCCTTTTCCAAGTAGTCTAAATCTTGAATTGAAAAGCAATACTCGATCTCCCTCATTGAACTCCCTTTTCAGCAATTTCTTATCATACCATTTCTTTGTTTTCTCTTTGTATATTGTTGCATTTTCATATGCTCTCAACATCATTTCTTCTAATTCACATATCTGCATTTTTCTTTTTACTCCAACAACATCTAAGTCTAAATGCATCTCTTTGATTGCCCAATATGCCTTATGCTCCAATTCCACGGGTAAATGACACGATTTTCCATAAACAAATTGATATGGTGTCATACCTATTGGAGTTTAAAATGCTGTTCTGTAAGCCCGAGTGCTCCATTAAGCTTTGTAGACCAGTCTTTTCCTTCCTTAGTGACAATCTTCCGAAGAATCCCTTTTAATTGCTTGTTAACATTTTTGCTTGTCCATTAGTTTATGGATGATATGCCATGCCAATCCTATGTTCAATTCCTGATTTGGCCAAGAATTTTGTAAAATCAATTCCGAGTAAAATGTGCTCCTCCACTTGTTATCACCACTCGCGGTACTCCATATCTAGGAAAAACTTGATCTTGCATTATTGCCTTGGAATCTCTTGTCGTATTTGTTCGACAAGGCATAGCATCTACCCATTTAGATACATAACCAACTGTAGCTAATATATACTCAAATCCGTGGAATTATTAAAAGATCCCAGGAAATCCATGCCCGACTCATAAAAAATATCAATTTGTAGATTATACTTTAGAGGCATAGCATTCCTACTGTAAACATGACCAATTCTCTTACATTGAGCACATCTAGGTACATCTTCGCATCTTCATGCATTTTGGCCAATAAAATCAGCAAGCCCATACCCTTGCTTGTGTTCTAAAGTATCCATAATGTTCTCCATAATCCGAACAGTGACACTTTGCCGAATGCTTGCATGTTCTCTCTTGGTACACATCTCTTGACAACTGCGTGTTCACAGTATCTATACAAGTATGGTTCAGCCCAATTGAACTTCCTCATTTCACTTCTTACTCTTTTCTTTGTATTTTTATTCATCATATTAAATTGTCCACTGAAACCTCTTATTATATCCATCATCCAATTCTCTCTACAACCGATTCATCGCATATAATTGTTCTTCATGTATCTCATCTATAATTGACACTTTGGATGATGATTTTAGACGAGATAAATGTTCTCCCACCGAAGTCTCAATACCCTTTTTGTCTCTAATTTCCAAATCAAATTATTGGACCATCAAAACCCATCGTAACAACCTAGGATTTGATTTATTTTCTTAGAGACTAAATATCTATGTCGTATACTTGCCTTATGGGTATACAATAGTCAAAGGAATGGATAATCATAGATATGGTGGCATACTGATGAAGATAAGACCGGTTAAGAGGGCCCACAGAGTGATGCCCGACCGATATGGAGTAATGAAGGTTCCATATACCAAGTATGGTAAGAAGGCGGACATAAAGACCGACGTAGTATGACTTGATTGATAGGTAAAGTAGCAATTGTAGTACTGTTAGGACTCGAATCAATAAGGAAAGCATAGAGATAGAGCTTACGAGTATGTAATCCATGTAGCCGAGTATGTAATTTGATCACTAAACTCAACTCGTACAAAGAGAAATAAAAAAGAGAAATTACATAAGGGAGTAAATTGTACCAACTTAAATTGTTTGAGGGAGTAAAGTGAGCCAAGGTTTTGTTCAGGGTGTAATTTGGACAAAGTGAATTATTCGGGGAGTAAAATAGACTTTTTCTCGACGATAAATATATGCAACTTATGTAGGAGACCACATCAGCCCATACGACGTGGCCTCACTCTTCGTTCGGTGAAGATGGAACCCACTCCACGGTTCATTCATGGGGTTCCTCACCTTGACACACAAACTTCTCGCAGCAGATCCACGAGTAATCGGACTGCGGGATTCCTGAAATAAATTTAAACGCAAACCCTAAGTATCTAATATACTCCGTAAGGCTTACCCGTCAAAATTGGTTCTAGGAACCAACCCTAATATTCAGGGGGCTTGACTTGGCTTGCTGAAATTTGCCAAAAACAGCACCTATGTATTTTTATCTCCCATGTTTTAGCCAATTTAAAAGGGTGGAGACATGAACATAGATTTAGTGAGCAATTCTAACAAACATGGTTGCAATACATAATTTATTTCTATAAAAACAACAAGCACTGTTCATCATCTTCTCTTTGTTGCTACAAAGCAATCTCCTCGAGACAAGTGGTACTCATCACCGTGAGGGACGGTGATATATATCGATTTACACCCTGCAGGGGAAACCCAAATGCACGATATACGCATCATTTAAGAACACGTATGGCCACCTTTCACAAGATTACCATAGATATGAGCCTGGTCCTCCCTCCGAGTGTGCATTCCACATGCAACCACGAGTAGCGTCGGGTCCAAGGGTAATAACACACCCTCGGTCTACTCATAAACCCGTGCATCCGCCATGACCAACACTTGGCACAAAGGGTGGAGTTACCATCCAACACTACGACTCTCAAGTGACATCAATTTACCAACTCCCGTACGAAGGTATGCATTTGGTACACACCTCAATACTTCCTCACGGAGTCACAACGAACAGCCCTCAACCGACACGCACGGGGCTATAGCGAACAAGGCCAACTTGTCACCACATTTCTACACATGCACTTTCCCGTACGGTCTCCAATTCAATCATGTGAGAGTAACCAAAAATTAAATCCCTACACCGGATGGTCTCTAAACCACTCGGTGTTGCTACCGATGAATTTATTAAGCATAGCATCTAACGAACAGGATTATACCTAGCCAAAAACCACGGGAACAGGGAATTAATGCAGCTAGATTACGATCAACTCCTGAACTTAAATGCACAATACAAAACATAGACTTAAGTGAAATAAAGACGAAAAATTTAACAAGTAGGATTATGCTCCGGGGCTTGCCTTGGTTGGGTTCACGGTTAGCACACTCGAAAGGTACCGAGTTCAATCTGCTGCCCTTCATGATTCCCGCCTTCGGTTGGGGTCCCTATATGAATGTGATGAGATGCATGAGCATGAGCAAATTCACAGATATTTAGTTCATGGAACTTTCTCAATAACGAGCTTCAATGAAATGTTTGCATAAAATAAACATGCTCATGGGAGGTGAGATGATTTATCATGATGATGATTTATGTAGATTATGTCATGGGGATAACCTTCTAATTAGAAGAAATATACACTACGTGTGACATCCCATGTCACGATTAGGATTTAAGTACCTAATTAAAACCCTAATGACCCCACTAATGAAACCCTAGTGCTGATCACCATAATTAAAGTAAGAAAAAGAAAAACTGGAAAAATCAAAAGAAAATGCAAAACACTAGGTCAAAACCCTAGCTTTAAGGCAAATGCAAAAATTACAATAGCACTACCCACATTTTTTTGCGCCATCATGTTTCTCATGCAAACCATGATTTTACAGCATTTTTACAAAATTTTTGGATCAAATTTTAAAGGCTCAAAAATTCAAATTTGAATTCAAAACTGTGCTGTTTATGAATTTTGTTTGAATTTTTGAGAGCAGAATCAAAACTTTGACCTAAAACAAATAGTGTGGGAAATTTCGTCCAGAAGCTCCCTGTATTTTTGGTTTAATTTTTGGACCCACCAAATTGCAAATTTGATCAAATTTCAGAGAAGCCAGATTCAAATTTCAAAATCAAACCCCGAGCTCCTTGCCGGACGGGCAATGCCGGCTCGGACCGCCGGTCCGGCCAGCCTGGCCGCCACCCCGCACGTGCGCCCGCCCTGTCACGTCGCCATGCCACCCCCCGCCAACTCCCAACCAATTTGGTACCCGCCGACCAACAGTGGAGTGCCGGAGTTACTCCTCCCTGCCGCCGCCGCCGCCTTTGCCGCCCTCCCCTTTTTCTTTGAAAATTGGCACGAAGGCCGAGCTCGCATCGCTCCTGTCGCCTCACACCTGCTCCTCGGCGTCCTCCGCATCTCACCGCATCGCCAGCTCCCTTCCTCTCCCCCGCAGCTCGCGCACGAACAAAAATCGCCGCCGCCGCCTCACAGCCCGACCGCCATGGCCGCAGCCACGACGCTCCGCGACTAGGCAGCTCCCTCGCTCCTCTCTCTCCACAATCTCGTGCGCAAGTGCCCCACGCAGCTCCCCACCGACCGGCACCTCTTTTGGTGCAGGTGCCCTCACCGGAATTTGGGAAGAACCGGGAGCATCGCCGCCGCCGTCCGCACCTCGCCGTCGGGACCCCTTCCCGACCTTCCTCTCGCACCGCCCGTCACCACGCCGCCATTCTCCACTCTCTCGGTGAAGCTCCCCGGCCAAACCCCCCCCTCTCGCCACTCGAGCTGGACGCGTGCCGCCGCTGCACCTCCGCCGGTGCCGCCGCTCACCACGAGGCCGCCTCCGGTCACCGCCGGGCCCCGTGGACCCCACCTTGTGACTCGCCTCCTCCCGCGCATCGTTTCCACCAAAGCGCAGCTCATGCGCCACCCTAGAGCGCCGCCGCGCGCAAGCTCGCCGGCGCCGGCCACCGAAATGATGCGTATGTTGTGCATTTGGGTCTTTCCTACAGGATTAATAATTCGATAATTATCGCCGTTTCCTCTCGGTTAATGAGTACCAGTTGTTTCGAGCAGTTTACAATGCGTAGTAAGAGGAAGAGAGCGAGAAGCTCGCTGCTTTATATTGATATTAATTTGTATTGCAAACTCTTGTATGGTCGGTATGCTCACTAAAGTTTCTTTTATGCAACAACCCCGTTAATTTGGCTAACCATAAAAGTGCAAACCTAATTAGTTAAGCGCCGTTTTATGCAAAATGCCAAGTTAAGCGCCTAATCGGTCATAGATGGCCACTTTGACGGGTAAGACTTGCGGAGTATGCTAGATACTCGAGGCTTTGCCACTACATGTGTATTTTCAAGATTTCCGTAAGCCGGGTTTTGCGATTGTTGTGGTAAGGTTGTGTGGGATGGAGAGGAGCCCAAAGAGTGGACCATTGAATGGGTTCCTAGCTCTCCGACCCATGATGAGTGAGCCGTGGCCTAGGTCGGCATGGTTCACATAAGCTATCTATGTACCGTCGTGTTATGTATTCGCTTCCGCACTCTATTTCGAACAAAGATCATGGTTATGTAACGTAAATTCGAACCTAATGTACCTTTTATTTGGAACTCTATGTTGTAATTCGAGACTTAATTATGTAACTTACAAATCGTGTATGTTTGTTATTGTGATGCTAGGTATGGTTGCTTCGTCAATCATCTCCCAAGGCGATCCATACCACACTAATCTATCTTTCGGGATAGGGGTGTGACACTACGTAGCATAAATATACATGTTTAATTAGTAAGCAAGAGAATATGGCAGTCATGAATAATTTACATGAACAAAATGAAACAACATATGATCATGTGGGCTGCCATGGTGTAATAATATAGTACTTGTGCACATGAAATAATATTAACATGAGATGGCCTAGGAGGGTTTTATTTAGGAGCAAGTCTTAACATGCACCCTCATCATACCTTTTCATAATTTATCATCATGCCAGGGAGTACTACAATCAATTCTCATGATGAGTTTGATCATTTTGTGATTGAGGACCAGAAGCAAATATAAATTTATATGAAATTTTCCTATTATTCAAATACAAGGTACAATAATGTGCTTTAACCAAAAATGCAAAAATTTATCTTGACATGCTCAAATTCACCAGAAACATGTGTGCTATGATGATTCATGCCAAATGAAATAGTATGTTCGAATTTGATTAAGTTTGTTTAACAAATTTTTGTCCCGGTTCGAGTCCATTTCAGGCTTATCGTGAGGCCTACTTAAGGATCATAAAACTTAACTTTTCGCTATAAAACTTGGGTAAACCAAGCAGGGTCATGTCAAGTACAGTCTACAAGGACTCCAACGAGTGTTCATATGCATCATTTGGATTTGTATAGAAAAAGTTATGGAATTTTTAAAACGCAATGTTGTTTAGTACCCATAACGGGTTAGCACTTTAAAGTACTCAAATCTTTCATTTTTTTCCCCAGAAATTACTTGGGTTATGTAATCATCGTAAGGTACACATTCTCAACTTTCCAACGAGTGCTTGGTCGAGTACTTTGGAACTACGTGGCGAATGTTACGCAATTTCTAAAATCCTTCAAAGTTCATCCGGTTAAGCTTCGTGACCGTGATGGCAACTTAAGGTTGCTCAAACTTTTATTTTTGCCATATCAACATATATGTTCATTAGGTTCATTTCAAAGTGCAGGTTACAAGGTTTTCAAAATGTCTTAATTCGTTCAAATCCGAGCTTCGTACGCGAAGGTAAGAAATTTTTAAATTGCTTGAGAGTTCACGGTTATTACGTTTTTGCCACCGCGTTTCAAATTTTTGGCTAAGTTTTGGCGCGTGGGGGGGGGCGTCAGAGGCGGCGGCACTGCTCACCGGCGATGGGCTAGGGTGCGTCGCAAGGGCCAAGTTTGGCCACTCAGTGCCTAGAATCGCTCGGCGAGTCGAGTGGAGGGGCGAGGGGTGGCGAGGCTACGGTCGGAGGCTATCTCGCGGCGGCGGAGGCGGACGGAGGGAGCTCCGGCGTGGTGGCCTCGTGCTCCCTAGTGGATGAAACCATGTGGTTTCGGGGCTGAGAGCATCACCTGCTCGCGGGGAAGCTTGGCGTGGGGTCGAGGGAGGAAGAGGGGGACCGGAAGTGGTGGCTCGTCGAAGGAGTGGCGACGTCCCGGTCGATGGCGGCGGGAAGAAACAATTCCCGGCTCCAACCGCGCGCGGCTCAACCTCGGGGAAACAGCAAGGCCCTTGGGCACCTTCCGGAGACGAGACTCCGCATGAGCTCACCCGAGGTGGCACAAATTGAGCTCAACGGTGTGACATCCCCTCCGGGACACCCAGGAATCGGTACAGAGGAACACTCGACGAAGCGAGTTACAACGTAAACATCATCTCATACAAGCCACAATATATACATCATGGTATAATACAACCAGGTTTTTGAAATACAAACATTCGTGCAGCGGAATTATAACATTATTGAAGTTTAACATCCTACGAGTATTCAGCGGAAACTTGTTCTATTATACAACTCAAAAGACTTAAACGATCAACGTGATGCACCGAGCCCTTCGTACATCACGGTCCTCTCTCTTCATGGCGTGGGGATACGTTCCCACCGAAGGGAACCTCCCTCCGGACATTGCTCCTCTTCGGGAAGCTGCCATACAAGTCGTGGTAGTACGACTCATTCCCCGAAAGGTAACGAACAAACCCCGAGTATTCTAATACTCAGCAAAGACCGACCCGTCAACATGGCACGCTAAGGCCGACGCCTAGTATGCAAAGGCTTTCCGGTCGTGGGGTTTACTCCTTAGCGAAAACAAGCATTAAAAGGGTGGATCCTTACTTTCAGTATTTTAGCTCGGTATTAAGTTCATTAGCCTTGGTGTTTGCAGCCTATCACTACTACAATCAAGTTTGCAAGACAAGATAATATAGATCATCAATCCTTTCATCTCTCATCTTCATCTTCCATAATTTACTACGATGTGACGAGCTAAACAAGCGGTACTCATTACTGCGAGGGACAACGATTCGAATTGATTTTATACCAGCTGGCAAAACCCGACTACGGTTTTCACAAACACTTTCGTCTGCAGTATCTCTAATTTTTTAAAAAATTTATTTTTCAAAATTAAACAATAATTAGCATAAAATAATAGATTATCTTAATCAACGAAAAGTAATTAATTAAACTATGAAATTATAATTTCTCAAAATAGGCATTTGAATATATAATCAAATAGAGAATAATTTTATGAATCTAATGCACTTTGTTTGGTATTTTTCTGATTTTTGTGGAATTTTCTACTAATATTTGAAGTTTGAATTGAACCCGGAAATAAATAAATTCGCAAAAGGATTAAGAAGCTACTAGGCCAAAAGTGGCCAGGCCCAGCGACTCAGCCCGGCCCGAGAGGCCCGCGCGCGGCCCATACGCCGGGGACACCACGGCCATGGCCGCGGTGGCCGGAGCGCGGCGGCGGCTCACCGGAGGGAAGCGGGAGGGGGTGGGGAGGCTAGGTTTTGGCTCCGGAGACTCGGTGGAACATGAGCGGTCCATGGGTGGGGTCTACGGTGGCAGAGGGGCCGGGAAGGGCGCCGGCGGCGAGCGATGGTGGCGGAAGACGTTCGGCGGCTCGCGAGCTCGCTACGCTTGACCAAAACGCGCACGGTTGGACACGCGAGCTTCGCACGACCATCACGAAGACCAGCATCAAGTTGTTATAGACCGGAGGTGGCCGGAACATGGGGCGCATCGCGAGCCGGAGGCGGACCGGCCACCGCACTTGGGGAAGAACATGATTTCCGGCCACCGCGTTGGAAGAATGAAACCAACATATGGTCTAGGAGACAGAGAATAGTATAGCACTCATTATGGAAGAAGAATTAGACTTTGAGGCTCAACGTGGTGGACGAATTGGGCGGCGCGGCATCGACTACCCGGCGGTGACCTCCCGGGAAACTTGCGTCGATTCTCGGGGCTCGGCGCCTAAGAGCACGATTGAGGGCTATAGAAAGGTGTAGGGGACTCGTGCGGAACTTTTGAGTGTAGCGGCTCGCCGGGGAAACGGTCGGAGGCGGCCGGGCTGCGGGGAATGGGAGGGGCGGACGGTGTACGGTGGTGCGAGTTGTGAGAGAAAGGAAGAGAGAGACACGGCTCGGTCCTTTTATACCCATCCGAGCACCGGGTGAGGTGGCGGAAGCGGCTGCGTGGCGCCGGGAGCAAAGGGCGCGCGGCCGGGGTGCCAGGGCGGCGGGGTTGAGGCGAGTGCGTGAGAGAGAGAGAGAGAGAAGAAGGAGAATGACAGTGGGGCTGTGGTCATTTTACATAAAGCCCCCACCCCCTCCCCCCACGGTTTTTGAATAATTAAAAAGCCACCTTCCGGTGCTCCAAAAATTCTACGAAAATTCAGGGATGTATTTGAGAATATATTAGACACTTTTCCTGTTAAGTCCAGGTAGGAATTCCAAATCATTTTCAGATTAAAAATTCATAGTTAAATTAATAAAAGAAACTTTGTTTATTTCTTGCAAATATTTTTACAAGGCAAAATAATTTCAGGAGACTTTCATAAATCTTTATTTATGACCTTTGAGCCATAGAAAATATTAAACATGAATTTTCTGCTTATTTTATTTCTTTTTAAACACTTCCTTTCTTCTTTATCTATTTGATATTTTATGTGTAGGTTATTAACACAAAATTTGATATTTTCAAAAATGCAACAACAAGATGACATGCTCATGATAACATGAAATGCATTATTTTCTCGAGAGTTGTTACAAACGGCGACGGACGGCGGGAGCAGGGGAGTTCCTCCGGGAGGGGAAATTGCTCGAGCCGGAGGGAAGATAGGGCCGAGGAGTGGAGCTGGAGGTGCACAAGAACCCGTGGAGCGCGTGCGCACGAATGGCGGGTGGTGGTGGGCGAAGAGGGGCGGCGCGCAGGGAACCCTAGTCCGACGGCGGCCATGGTGGAAAAATGGAGCTGGGATCAATGGCTCAAATTCCTACGTGGAATTGACGCAAAGCCACGATTCTCGACGCGTGGGAGGTTAACAGGGGCGAGGACGGTGCTGCGCCTAACCGGCATGATCTGCCGGCGGCGGCCACCGGCCTTGACCACTATGCCATTGCTGTGCTGAAAATTCCCTCTTATTTACGATTCTGCCACTAAGCTGCTGTTTTCGTCCATAAAAATTGTTTTCTTTCATATTTTTGCAAACCAAAATTTGTTTACACTCGGTGAGTTGTGATGAGCAAGTTTTGTTATAGGCAAAAGTTCCAATTTTGTTTGTAAAAATTTACAAAAATTCCTGAACAGTTGCTGTTTTCAAACTTGGTTTGAATTTTCTAGGAAAATGTGCCACCCTAAAAATTTGGTAAAAATGTCCTAAATTCATGGTTTGATGTGTACTACCAGATTATGCAAAATATGGGGGCACTAACATGGATAATTGTAGAGATCTTGATAGCTAGGGTTTTGGGTCACTAGGAGCCCTAATCAAACCCTAATTTGTTATTTTACGTGGAATTAAACCGTAAGGAGATTTTGCACATGCAATTCGTTAATGAGCACGAGTGTGATCGCCTATGTGTGACACGGGGTGTCACGGAACCTATCAAAAATCACGTGTTCCTGTGTGTTTCTGTGTTGCACCATCGAATTCCACGCTCGTGAGGGACCGGGTAGTTATATTGTCGAGTTTAAGACTTGACATTTGGCGCGCTGGTAGGGGTCCCGACGAGATCATAGCGAGTTCGATGGCTTCTTCGTTAGACGTCGACTTTGCACCTAGCTTCACGATCCGCTTCGGGTCTCTCTACTTAGAGGTTGATTCCGCCGGCAAGCTTCACTTGATGAATCCGATTCGAAATCCGCCGTCGCTATCGAAGCGCGATCACCGGATGCGATCGTAAATCCCTCTCGTTGAACCCGGCGGGACCGACGCAGCTCCAAGCACGATCAATTAGACCGTTTATGTTTCGATTGGTCTAGCCAATCAGAGCCAAGATCATGACCGCTACCAAGTCCGTAGCAATAAGCGGCTCTCTTGAGCTCGAAAGCGACTTCGGGGAGGGACCTCGGACTTCCTTCCAAGTATTTATGATCGGAACCGTCCTTCGACCATGCACGACACCGGAGGAGATTGCGGCTGAAAGAGATAGAATGGCAAGAGAGGAAGCGGATCATCGGCGACGTGAAACGGATGAGACGGATGGAGAAGACCCGCCTCCACCACCATCGGCGGCGGCTCCGACGAACAATGCTCGCACGAACATCGTTGGTACTAGCCAAGCTGGAAATGGAACTCTTGCTCGTGGTGCTACCCGCCACAGGTCCCCGCCAAGTCAAGTTATAGACACGACGGACAATTCACCGGGTTACAATAACCGCCATGGAAGTGATGGAGGAAGAAATCATCGCTCCTCCAATAGAGCCTTGAACTTAGATCCTATAGAGGTTGAATTAAACGGTGCGCATGTCTCTACTTCACCTATCCACAACATCCTGGGCGCGAAGTAGATTCTGGAAACTATTCCGGAAGAAGTGTTCAATTCAACACCAGGACTACAGCGTGCCTTGAGCTTAGTTGATGTGGTAGCTTTGCAAACCAACCAACTTGTTCAAGATAGAGGAGAATCTTCCAGTCGGTCTCATCCGCGTTCGGACCGGTATGCGAGAACCCGGTGTGAAGGAGCTTCGTCCGGAGGAAGAATCGGGAACAGACATACACCGATTGCGGATGAACACGAGCGGGCACCGGATCAAGATCTGCGGATCCCGCATAACGGTAACCGTGATGCTCGTAATTTGCTTATTGATCGTCACACTAAGAGAGTAGAAGACCAGGGAAGGTGTGAAGAAGATGAATGAAGACGGATCTGGTCATGTTGATGATCGTCCAGCGGATCCTGTACCACCACCTGCACTGGTAACCGTAACGACCGGATTGAGGCAAGCAGCTCCAGCACCACCCCGGTTAGCAATCGTCGGGGCAATGATGATCAAGGACGGGACGACCGGTCTGCACGCTACAAGGACTGGTCGAGAAGAGGTGATCGTTATGATCGAAGGGACGATCGCCGTGACGATCGAGACGAGGCGTGACCGACGGGGGCATGATCGCAGCAACAAAGAAGGGAACCTGGAGGAGCCAATGAACGCCAGGATCCTCCCCCACCTCCGCCTCCGCCTCGCACCTCCGGTGGCACGGTTTAACAACAATCACCAGCCCGGTCCTAATGTCGGGAATCGGGATGATCGTTATCGTGACGATTCCGATGATGACAGGGATCGTTATTATAGGCACTACAACCGTCATTCACCTTCACCGGTCCGGACCAGTCTAGAGGATAACGAGCATTCAATAATCGCAGCGTTTGCACGGGACCTACGCATCTGCAAGTATCCCGGGGATTTAAGCCCGGGGCTATCGACAAATATGATGGAAAAGCTCCCCCGCCGAATGGCTTCGCATGTACACGACCACCATCCGGTCTACGGGAGGCGACACTTTTGTTCCGGCAAATTATCTTCCCATGTGCATGGAACAGTGCGGACGCTTGTGGTTACAATCTATGCCTAAGGAGTCTATTTCTTCTTGGGGCGATCTTACCAAAAAGTTCGTTGAGAATTTTCGGGCAACTTGTGAAAGGCCAGGAAACTTCTTCGACCTTAACAGTCGAAGCGAAGCCCGACGAGACGCTCACGGACTTCATTAGGCGTTTCTGCAGCAAGAAAGCCTTAATCCCTAATGTTCCCGATCAGCAAGTGATTGTTGCGTTCCAAGCTGGCGTCCGAAGTGAAGCATTGGTACATAAGATCAGTCGGCATAACCGTAATCTTACCATGACAGCGTCGAGTGCTTCAAGATAGCAGATGACTATGTTGCTCGGAGAATCGAATGTGGTCAATCTACGCGGGAACAAGGGGAAAGAGTCGAAGCAGGATCACGGAAACCAGTCTGGATCCAAAAGTAACAAACGCAAGGCCGATAACCTCGTCGGCTGCGTTGGACTAGTCTCATGGAGGAGACCGCCCAAGACCGCCTAAGAGAGGGCCGAGGGAACGAATTTCGTTTGAAACCCTGCTCGATGGGCCTTGCATGATTCACAATGGGAATCATAAGAATAAGGAATGTTTTCTCGCTGAGACCATTTCCTTCATTTGCTTTGAAGGTGGCCCCTCGATCACGATCGCGCAATCAAAGGGATGACAAGGGCAAAGACAGGAAGCGCAATGATGATGGAGATGACGATGAAGGCTTTGAGGAGCTGATCAAGGAAGTGAACTTTATATCTAGAGGACCCGATGCCTATGAATCGAAGCGCAAATAGAAATTGGCAAATAGGAAAGAGAACATCATCTTTCGAGTGGCTGATATTGATTCAGCATATCATGCCATATTGGGAAGACCGGCTCTTGCCAAGTTCATGGAAATCCCAAATTACCAGTATTTGATGTTGAAGATGCCCGGGCCCAACGGGGTTCCGTCGTTCCGTTCGACATCAAGACCGCGTATGCTTGTGAGGTACATAGCACCGAATTGGCAACTCATGTCAATTCGGAGGAAGAATTTCGAGAAATCAGGCGAGCAGTTGACGTTTTGAAACGAAAGCGCCGCTTGAAGAAGAAGAGCCATATAAAAAGATCGCCAAAGATTAACCGAGTTCGAGGCGGTCTTTCCAAGACTATTCAGACTTGATGACACAGACCCCTCCAAGGTCACACATATTGGGTCCGACATTGGGGACAAATAGGAAAGCACGCTCATTTTTTCCTCCAGGAAAATAGGGACATCTTTGCATGACAACCTTCCGATATGTCGGGTGTGTTCCTAGGGAGAAGATTGAGCACGCACTGTTGGTGCGTCCCGATGCGAGCCGATCAAGCGAAGCTCCGGAGGTTTGCCCAAGACCGCAAGAAAGCAATTAAGTTCATTAGGGAGGTGTATCATCCGGATTGGCTTGCTAATCTTGTCCTTGTACCAAAGAAGAATACTAAAGAATTAAGAATATGCGTTGATTACACCGATCTCAATAGGGCTTGTCCCAAGGTCCCATTCGCGCTGCCTCGAATCGACCAAGTTGTTGATTCGATCGCCGGCTCGCGAGCGTCGTTGTTTCCTTGATGCTTATTCTAGATATCATCAAATCCCCCGAAAGTTGAAGATCAGATTAAGACTACTTTGGAGCTTACTGTTACACGACTATGCCGTTCGCTACCAACGCGGTATGCAATGATGCCTTGATTCTCAAATTGGAAGAAATGTTGAAGCGTATGTGGATGACGTAGTGGTTAAATCCCGTAAGGCTGAAGATCTTCTCTCCGACCTGGCGAGAGCTTTAGCAATCTACGGAATTTTCCATGAAGCTTAACCCCGGGAGATTTGTGTTTGGGGTCCGATCTCGGAAAGCTACTTGGGTATTAGGTATCATGGCGCGGTATTGAAGCTAATCCAGAAAAGATTCAAACAATTGCTCGTATGAAACACCCTACCGGTTTGAAGGATGTACGAGAAATTGACTAGGTGCATGGCTGCTCCGAGCCGTTTCATTTCAAGATCGGGGATCGGAGAACTTCCCTTCTTTAAATTGCTCAAGAAGCGAGGATAAGTTCGAGTGAACGAGAGGAGGCTCGAGCTGCATTTGAGCAGCTCAAGGGATATCTTAGTAACCCACCACTACCGATACCGCCGGAGCGGATGAGACCGTTCAATTGTACATATCTCGCAACTACCCATGTTGTTAGCACGGTCCTGGCGGTCGATCGGAACGAACAAGGACATCTCGCAGCTGGTTCAAGCACCCGGTATACTTTGTGAGTGAAGTTTTAACAGAGTCAAGGGTGCGGTATCTTCGGATGCGAAGTTGATATATGTTGTAGTGATAACATCAAGGAAGTTGAAGCATTATTTCCAACCACATCCGATCGAAGTCAAGACTGGGTTTTCCATTGGGGATGTAGTGCATAACGGAGAGGCAATTGGTCAGGTTGCTAAGTGGGCTATAGAGCTTGGTCGGTATGAAATTGCTTTTTCCTCACGAACAGCAATCAAGGGCCAGGCATTAGTTGATTTCATCACCGAATGACTTGAGACTCAAATACCGCCCGCTATTCGAACTTGGAATATTGGGAGATGTATTTCGATGGGTCCCCGCAGCTTTTAGGCGTGGGGCTGGAGTAGTACTTCTTACTCCGCAAAAGGATCAATTGAAGTATGTATTGCGGATGCACTTTTGAGCTTCATGGACTTCGGGTAGTCTGTTTCGCTTGGTGTCAAGCGTTTGGATGTTTACGAGTGACTCCATCCTTGTGATTAGTCGGATTAACAAAGTGTGGCATGCCCATCACGAACATATGATGGCTTATAGACAGGAGGTTCGGAAACTTGAGGATAAATTTGATGCTCCACGTTTTTCTCATGTCTTGCGCGGAAACAATTCTGCTATCGAAGAGTTAGCCGGACTAGGTTCGTCAAGGCAGCAGTACCACCCGGGGTATTTCTTCAAGTTTTGAGCAAACCATCTATTTAGATGGTTCGAAAGCTACGATTACGGAAATAAAGACCGATGATCCGGTCTTCGAAGAAAGCACTCGGTGGGGTGGTTTGTCGCAGGAGACTAGTGAAGGAGTTCAAGATGGGATACGGACAAAGGGAGTAGATGAGTTGGCTGAAGTTATGATGATCGATTCCGATTGGCGTACTCCATACATTGAATATTTGCGGTCCGGAAAATTGCTGGAAGAAAAGGTAGAACGGCGAGAGGTTGGAAATTAGAGTGAGGACCTATTTGCTTATGAACGATGAGCTTTAGCGGCGAGGGATCAATATTTTGACGACGTGTGTATCTCGTTTCGATGGAGTTCGGACATTGCAAGAAATTCATAAGGGGATATGCGGAAATCATGCTTCGTTGAAGACTCGGTTGGAAAGATATTTAGACAAGGATTTTATTGGCCTACAACGATCGATGATGCGCATAAAGCGAGTTCGGGCTTGTCGGGGATGTCAATTGTTTGCACGACAACCTCATACACCGGCCCATGAGTTGTGTATTATTCCTATGCCTTGGCACTTCGCAAGTTGGAGGCTGGACATTGTTGGACCATTTAACAAAGTGCATGGAGGTTTTACTCATATTATTGTGGCCGTTGATAAGTTCTCCAAGTGGATTGAAGCCGAAGTCGTTACCGATACAACCGCTGCTCGAGCAATCAAGTTTTTGCATAATATATTTGTCCGATTTGGTGTTCCGTATTGTATAGTTACGGATAATGGACCGCAATTCACCTCGGAATTGTACAAGGATTATGCTTGAAAGCTTACGAATCAAGATACATTATGCCTCAGTATGACATCCACGAGTAATGGGCAAGTGGAGCATGCCAATGGTATGATATTAACCGGTCATAAGCCCATAATCTTTGACCGCTTAAAACCATATGTTGGAAAATGGGTGAAGGAGTTGCCTTGGGTATTATAGGGATTGTGCACGATTGTGAGTCGTGCTACGGGACGCTCTCCATTTTCTCCGGTATATGGATCCGAAGCAATGCTGCCTATAGAAGTAAATATGGTTTCACCTAGTGTGCGGTATTATGATCACTACTAGGATTCGACCCTGCAATAGCGGGCGTTTTGGGCCTGCAAAATCGGGCATTTCGGGCGCTATTACACACACGTTATTGCGAGTCGACCAGCAATAGCGCCTAGGACCGCCCGCTATTGCAGGAAATGTAACAACTCTAATAAATAAAAGTGCATTTCATGTCATTAAGCATCATGGCATCACACTCGTATTTTTTGAAGTTGTTTGATTTTATGTCAAGAATGCACATAAAATGTCATTTTTACACCAGTCGACTTACTTTCTTAAAAAGAATGCAAATAAAAATAAATTATTGTGTTGACATTTTCTTTTGATCAAACATAGAATAAAGGATTTATGGAATTTTTCCCTAAATTATTTTCCTTTGTAAAAATACCTACAAGAATTAATTAAAGCTTTAGTTTTATTTTAAACATGAATTTTTATTCCGAAAAATGTTTCGAATTTGGACTTTGACCCAAAAGGAAAAATGCTTGAAATATTTTTCTGAGCACCTCTGATTTTTGTTAAATTTTTCTGAGCTTTGGAAGTATCGTTTCCAATTAAATAGAAACCGAAGGGTGTTTTTGCAAAATTGCCAAGCCGGGCCCACGAGCCGTCTCTCTTCTCTCCTCCTCTCTCGCGCCGCTCGCCGCCGTTCCGGCCGCGCGTCTCGCCTCGAGCGCGCGCCACGCCACCTGCCTGCCGGCCTGCATTACCTCCGCGCCCCGCGGATAAGAACCCCCCCCCCCACCGTAGCTCCCTCCCTCTCTCGGCTTCTTCTCCACCACCGCCACCTCCCGCGCTACTCGGCTCCACGCCGGCAGGCCGCCCCGGAGGTTCTCCACCTGAGCCAACGCTACCACAAGCTCCGCACGAACCCACTCCAGCTCCCCATAGCCACCAATCGGGCTCTTCCGCCCCGAACCCGGAGAATCGAGCCGCTCCCCGCAAAAGCTCGCCACCGGGTCACCAACTTCGCGGCTCGAAATTCTTCTACTCCGGTGAGCCCCTATGCGATTTCTTTGCATCCACCGGTGCACAACTTGTTACTTTACCTTCTCGCAACTCACCACCGAAGTTTGTGCACGGGGCGACCGGGATTTGGCCGTCTTCTCCAAGAGCGGAGCACCACCGTCCGCACCTCCACGGTGAGCTCCAATCTCCGCCCATCTCCGCAGTCGCGCAACCACTTGCCACGCTTGCTCTTGCTCCCTAGAAGCTTCCAGTAGGTTTTTCCCCAATTTTGAGCCACCGTGGCGAGCTCACGCCATGGCCGGAGCTCCACCCGCGCCGCCGCTCGACGTGGGACCCCCTCCGATCATCTCCTCGCCGAGCTCCGGGCACCGGCGTGTTCCTCACAGACGAGATCACGAAGGTGCCTTGGTTGCAAGCTTCACCCAACCCCGGCCAAGTCCGGTGGCCGCGCCGCCGTTTCTCGGCTGCCGCGGCGGTGCCACACCGCGGGCCACACGCGCGGGATCGCGTGTGGCTACGCGGGATTCCGTGTGGCCCAACTCGTGGCCTCGCGTGTGGCACGTAACCCTATTCAAATTTTTAAAAATTCGTAGAAAATTAAAGAAAATTCGGAAAAATATGAAACCAGCTTTGTTAGATTCATAAAATTATTCTCTATCTGTTTATGTATTAAAAGATCTATTTTTAGCATTTTAATTTCATAAGTATTAATTAATTGCATTCTTTTGATTAAAAGAAGTTATTATTTTATGCTAATTATTATTTAATTTTAAGAAAAGAATTTGTTTAAAAGTATTACTGCAAACGAAAGTTTTTATTAGAAGTATTTCCTAAAAGTAAGCATAAACATCGTCATTTTATGTAATCATAGTTATCATTTCATGTGTCGTTGCATATCGATAGTATAGCTATTAGTCGTCGGTTAACGACCATGTCGATGAAAGCATTACATGTCATATCATACGCATTCATGCACGCATGTTGCTGATTCACGACGTATTGATGATCGACCTAGGTCTTGACGTGATCGACGTTCCGTCCGAGGCGAGGCAGGAGACGTGAACATCGACGTCGACCCAACCACCGAGGAAGCAAACGCCGACGTGAATCGAGGCAAGCCCCGGTGCATTCTACCTATGTTTTAAAATATTTTACTTTTATCACGAGTAGTGAGGTTATGTTTGTGCACTAGGTGATAGGGAATGATTGATACCCTAGATGCATGAGATAAGTTTCCTTTATTCGTGATATACTTGGTACAGGTAGCTCAATAGAAGCTAGGCTTAATTCATAGTCGCAACGGTAGTTGATTCGGGTGATCTTAAAGCATGGAGGCTTTAAGTGATTGCTGTTGTTGTCGTTAATTTGAAGAGTGTGTTAATGAAATTGAGACCGGACGGGCCTCGTAGGAGAAAGGGCAAGACGAGGTCGAGGTCTTGCAAGGTGGTAGCCCCGTCTCGTGTCGGTCAAGGACCGTACCGTTGTCGACTTAGTTGAACAAGTTTGAACGTACCGTACTACATGCTTGGTGTAATGGGCCTAACAAGCTGATGTACCCTACCACCCGGGGATGTGTCGTAGCCAACTCTCTTTTGCTGGGCCACACCGAGCGAGAGGCCACTTGGGAGATGGAGGATAACTTGAGGAAGGACTTCCCTCACTTGTTCGAGGATGAGGAGTGAAATCTCGAGGACGAGATTCTTGTAAGGGGGAGTCCGTAACAGCCCAAACTTATACCAAGTAATTGTGTATTAAAATTCTGTGAAATTTGGACAAAATTTGGATGAGTTTGGTAAGATTTGAATTCATATCAAATGAAGTTGGGAAGCAAACAATTCGTTAAGCAATTGTTTGAAACTTCTTCGCCATGGGCCGAATCCCTTCCCTCTCACGCGTCGGCCCATTTCTCTTCTTCCCTTCACCCGCACCGGTCCAGCCCAGCCCGACCCGCGGTCAACACGGGCGTCTTCCTCCTTCGCCTTTCCAGCTCGGACCCAACCGCCGCGTACGACGCCCGCAGGCGGCGCCACCTCGAACGCGCGTCGCGTAGCGCCACGAGCTCCACCTACTCCCTCCCTCCTTTGTCGCCTACAAAACCCCCTGCGCCGCCTTCCTTCTCCCCCAATCCCCTCAAACCCTAGCCACCGCCGCCGCTCGAGGTATCCATCCCCGCCATGGACTAAGTGGCGAGCCGGCGGTGCTCGTGTTGCTTTTTGTGCACGACGTGAGTCGCGGAGCACGCCGGTGCTCGTGGCTTCGCGAGCGGAGCTCGGGAGTTGAAGCGCGAGAGAAGTTTGCGGGTGCCGACTCCATTGCCGTCGATCATCGTCGTCCGTGCCTCCCCGGTGAGCCGGTGCTCCGTTCCATGCTCTTCTTTGTTTACCGCTTCGTTGGTCCTAAGCGCGACCTTGACTCCGTCTTGTAGCCCCGAACACGGAGGAGCGTGGTCACCGTCTCCCTTCGCACGCCGTCGTGGTCCTCGCCGTCGTCCGTCGTCGCAGGCCTTCGTCGCCGCCTCTCCGTCCCTTCTTTGGCCGTCGGGACCACGCCGGTGAGCCACCGCCTCCATTCTCCTCCTTGCTTCTCCGGATTAGCTGCGAATTTCGGGTCCCCGTCGAGCTCCGCCACCGCCGTGCCATGGCCGCCGGCGTAGCTCGCCTTAGAAGCTCGCTCTAGTGGGTTTGTTTCTTCGGGAGTTCGTGGGGTGGGTCGTTGATGCTTGTGCACTAGTTGCTTTGGACAAAAGGTGCGAGTTTTAGTGTGGTTCTCGGAGCTCGCCATGCGCCGCCGCGGTTCTCGCCGCCGGCGGGTCTCCGTCCATCTTTTCGGGTGGGCGTGAGTGCGGTTGCGTTTGGTGCAGCATGAGCTTCCTCCTGGTATGCTCGAGTGGAGAAATTCGCACTAGTGGGGTTTTCCCCTTGCGCCGCCGTCGCTCGGAACTCCGGCGAGCTCCCGTGGCCCGTCTCGCGCCGAGCTGGTCTGGGGCGATGGGCCCGGCAGTGCGCGGTGTCACGGGGAAGGGCTTGGTAAGGTCGGAGGCTGCCGCGGCGAGCCGTATCGTCGGGAAGGAGAAGTTCCGGCGAGGGTCGAGGAGGAGCTTGGGCGGCGCCGCCGATCTCCGGCGCCCGGCGTCGCCTGACGTCGGTGTGGGGCCCGTCCGGATGGCTTGGTCCATGGGGCGCGTCTCGCGGTTTGTTGCGTAGACCCGGCCTTCGTGGACCACGAGAGAAGGAAGAGAGAGAGGGCCCATGGACCCGGTCCACGGCACGAGTGCCGAACCATGGAATATTCCCCTAGAATATTCCGAGGGAATATTCCGAGGGAATATTCCGAGGGAATATTCCCTGGTTTTTCATTTTCTTGGATTTTCCCGAATTTCCATAATTCATTTATCTTTAGAAATTCATATCTTTTTCCTGGAGCGTCGGAAAAATACGCGGTCTGTTGCGTTGGACTCGTAGCGACGCTCTCTACGCGTTAGTGTAGCTTTTGGTCATGTTCTAGTACCGTAGTTTCCGTCATCCGTTTCGTACTTTTTCCTATTATCTCGATTTGCGTGCCTAACCCCTATTTCACGATCCGTCCGTCGAGGGTGCCGAGGAATTCCCGTCCGAGCCACGGTTTGAGGAGTTTCCGCCGGAGAAGCCGTACGAGTACCCCGACCCGGCTCGGGAGCAGCCCTATCCGGGCAAGCCGCAATCCTTGACCACTCTTGCTCCTATTTATTACTTGCATTAATTTGAACCATGCATGATTAATGGTTACTTACACTTGTAGTTTACCTATGCCATACTATGCCATCCTTGCCACTCGTTTGCCATAGGTTGTTCTCATCGTTACTCGCATGCTTAGTACTTGCTTAGTTGCTTAATTGAACCCCATGATGACTATACATGTTTTTGTGTAAAATAAATTGTAGGTGTTTCTTAGGTGTCGAGTTTACGTACTAGATACCCTGTAGGACCTTTTGCGGGGGCGAGTGTAGGTGGTTAGGTGTCGGGGGACTTCGGGGAGTGTCTATTTGGAGAGTACCCGTTGCGAGTACAGCTTGTGTAGGGGCCTTGGGTTATGGGGCCCCTGTTGTGGTGACACCGTTGATTGAGACCGTTGCTTTGAGGAGAGGGATGGTGACTCGTCCCGGCAGCTTAAGGACCGGTTCTTGTGCGTATGCCTCTCTTGGTTTTACTAGCATACCACGTGACTTGTATGGGCGGGCTGGATCATGATACTTAGCGGAGGACCGGGTGGCCCGCCCTGGTGTACGAGATTAGTGGTAGTGGGTGTTGGAGCGTTTGTCTCGACCCACGAGCAGAGGATATCCCACCCGGCCCGTGGTACGCCTTGTCACACCCTTCAGGACCTTCTTTTCCTATGTTGTGGTTAGAGGATCCCGGACTCGAGGGACGGGCGCCTACCGATCGATGCTTTGTAGAGTGATCCTGTGAGTGTTGCTTTGCTTGGGCCACGACGGTGGTCTTTTGTTTGAGTACCTCTTCACGTGGATACAGCTTGCTTATCGTCTCGCAGAGATATATAAATCTATACGTATAGTCTAGCCCAAAGTATGGGCACTACCGAGAGAAATCCACTTGATTAGCATTTACTACTTCTCCCTCTTATAGGTGTTTTACTTCCGGCTTCGAGCCGTGGTCCAGTGGAGGTGTGTCTGGACATAAAACTTGACCCTTGCAGGATTGTGTTGTTTCCTACAAGGCCACTTATAAAATTTGATTAATAATAAAATGTGAATCACATAGACTTGAGGATTAATGCTTTAGGTGCTAGCCCTTGCCTTTCCTTGGAATATCCGAGCATGCATACATTGTTGCTAGGTAGTTTGCGGCTTGTTGAGTACTCTATGTACTCACGGCTTTCCACTTTGCTTTTCGGACGTCGTTGCTCGAGGAGCCAGCCGCGCCAGCCGAGGGAGCCGACGGAGAGGAGTGACGGTCTCGCCTACACTCGAGTCGCTTGTGGGTATGGTCTTCATCGCCGATCTTCATCGGAGATGCTTCCGCTTCGCTTCCGCTAGATGTCTACTTTGATTTCGCGATGGCCTGCGTGCCACGCTCTTGTACTCTTGAGATTGAGACTTATGCATAATAATAATGTACTTGGAGATTCTACTATCTTGCCTTGATTACTTTCTTTATTTATGGTTTTTCTGTACTAACATGTGTTGGATGTACATGCCACACTCCCGGGAGTGGCATAGAGGTACAAAGGGCTCGGGTTTCACGTTGGTGAAATTCGGGTCCTCACAAAACTCAATATGGAGCTAAAACTTGAAAGTAAGGATCCACCATTAGCGCTGTTTTCGCAAGAAAGTCAACCCCACGGCCATAAAGCCTTTGTATACTAGGCGTCGGCCTTAGCGTACTCGTTGACGGGTCGGTCTTGCTGAGTATTAGATTACTCGGGGTTTGTTCGTTATGATTTCAGGCCTTGAGTCGTACTATCACGACTCGTACGGTAGCTTTCCGGAGGAGGAGCAAGTGCTCCGAGGGTGGTTCCCTCTAGTGGGAACGGATCCCGACGCCGTGAAGGATGAGGATCGTGGTGTACGACGGGCTCAATACATCATGTTAGTCGTCCTAGGTGGTCTTTTGTTGTAAAAAGAATAAGTTCCGTTGCCGGACTCGTAGTGTTTCAAACTTCGGTATTGTATTAAGTTTCCGCTATACAATGTTTGTATTTCGAAAACCTGGTTGTATTATACCATAAATGTATATATTCTGGCTTGTATGAGATGATGAACTGTTGTAACTCGCTTCGTCGAGTGTCCCCCTATACCGATTCCCGGGTGTCCCGGAAGGGATGTCATAGGAAACCCGAGCAATAGCGAACAACAATATTGTCTGTGTGACCCTTCAATAATGTGCTAGTGACATCACTATGCCCGATTTTGTCTGTGTTTTTGCCAATATCGTGCACGACGAGGTCACCTGCCCGATATTGCTGGCCTAGACAAGCAATATTGTCTAGTGACATCATCGTGCCCGATATTACCGGCATTTTCCGAACTGATATAATTATTGCTATTTATTTTATTTTCCAGGTGACAAATTCAAATAATTTTACGGAACTAAAAATACATTCACATTATATATAGGCAAGACCATAGAAACAATCATTAAAGCATTTATATATATACATACGACATAATTTTCATCCATTTTATAATATCCACATACATATACACCATGTTTCCAACACTATAACATACCACAATATTCATCCATCAAAACAGAACTAAATTACAACTTATCCGACCACTTCGACTCTAGTGCCTTCAATCTCTACTCCTTTGCCTTGGTATTTTGCACAATGGCATCTTGGAGACCCTTTTGGCCACTCGTAGCTATACAACTCTTTATGCATCGCAACATCACTTAGATGATCAAAATACATGCCTCTTTCACTACGTAACTCAAGAATCATGAAGCGGAGCGGTTTGGCTGCAATGAGCTCGAGTGTGCTTTCTTCTTAGTAGGAACTTGTTTTTAGCTTTTCATAGCATTGCTGCCACAAATAAATTATGGAATTAATACATGTTTGTTAAGTAATATAAAACTAATATACTAATGCAAAAAACACTAAATCCTTACATCTTTCCATGGGGCCGGTTCTTTCGTAGGGAATCACTACTACAAAAAGAGCCAGCAATATCAAGGGGCATTTTCCAGCAATAGCGGGCACACAAAAAACGCTATCGTGGGGTGCCATTGCTGACGTCATCGAGGTGTAACGCTATTACGATGACCCGTGCAATAGCGGGCGCGGATGACGTCATCGGAGGCAGCGCTATTACAGATCGGGGTCACCCGAGTAATAGTGGCCGCCGGTGACATCACTTGTCGTCCGCTATTACTCGGGTGAGTCCGTAATATCGGACGCCCGATGACGTCACCGGAGGCCGCTATTACCGAGGCAGCCCGCAATAGCGGTCGCCGGTGACGTCACCTAGTCCGTTGTTACCGGGTTCCTGTAATATCGTTGCCGGAGTGACGTCATCATGCCCGCTATTGAAGGCAACAATCTATAAATTCGTCCCCTTCCTCCCGACAGGTGCTTTGTTTCGCGAGCTCACGGACGAGCTGTCCGTACGGAGGACGGAAAAAGCCAAAAAAGAAGGGGGAAGGTTTTGAACCTGTTTTTTTGGAAGGATATTATTGTAGGAGGTAAATCCATACCGTTCCATGTATTTTTTTTGTGTTTAACAATGGTTTTAGTCTCTTTTTTATGGTTACTTTTCCTAGGGTTTCGATCCATTTTTTTACCTATAAATGGCATGGTTAGTGCTCCTCAAGCATATCATAGGTTATTTAGTACTTAAACTTATCCTCTCCATACATATATGTAGGCTTTTATATGTAGGGATCTAGTTTTGGATTTAGACCTAGTTTGGGATCTATGTTTTATTCATAAATCTTTTTTTAATAGTAATTTATGTAGAGATTTTATTATTAACTTTTAAATCACACGTAACTCGTAGTATGTAATATTCTTGTGTAACTACTTTTGCTTTTTAGCATATAATTCCTTTTTGACTTAGATTTTAATTATTATTCATTTCTTTATTTATGATACATGTGTATAGAAAGATGGAAGATCGATCTTAGATGTACACTCGGTGGGGGTGGTGATGTCTGTTGTATATTTCCAAAAGGTCACGGGTTTCGTTGAAGAAGCGAAGCGACACGCAAGAAGAAGGGGTACACAATATATCTATTGTCCTTGTACCCGTTGCAAGAACATGTTTATGTTTGAGACACCCGAGACTATTCGTGAGCACTTGTTGGACAAAGGATTTATCAAGGACTACTATATCTGGATAAAACACGGCGAAATAGGACCTCATGCACAAGGTGACCATGTTGAAGAGGTGATAAGAGCAAGAGTTAACCACGACGAGCGTAGGGTGAGGGCTGAAAGTAGCACAGAATATGCAACGACATCGGGTCACACGGATGGTCCGGAACTTGTCAATGAAAGCGAGGACTTTGACGGCGGTCTCGATGTGGAAGAATTGTTGATGCACATTAACAACGAGAACCTAGTCCAAAAGAAAAGGCGAGCTTTGGATAACTTGGATGCATTGGAGAAGGTGTCAAAGGAGTTTCAGTACGAGGAATCCAAGGGGTGTCATAAGGATTGCACGGTCTTGCAGACAATGCTAGAGCTTGTCACACTTAAGGCTAAGAATGGGTGGTCGGACACAAGCTTCAACCAACTTTTAGAGCTGTTAGCCAAAATTTTACCAAAACCAAACTCTTTGCCCACTAACACATACAATGCAAAAAAAGTATTGGCATCGTTGACCCTAGGCGTACGGAAAATACACGCTTGTCCAAACCACTATATATTGTACCGTAAAGAGCATGCCAATAAGACTAGATATCCAACGTGCAACGCCCGTCGATACAAAACTAATGATGGAACCGATGATACGTGACATCATGGATAAGTCCAAAAGTAGAATGAAAGCTAGGCAGAAGAGGAAGAAAACCAATACCGATCGTGTTCTTCATGATGTGCAAGAAGATGTGGTTGATGAAAGAAAAGTGCCAGCCCTTGTGATGTGGTACCTTCCGATAATCGATCGCTTGAAACGTCTTTTTGCCAACAGTAGAGACGCTAAACTCGTGACATGGCATGATGATGTTGACGGGTGCAAGAAGGATGGGATGATTCGTCACTCTGCCGACGCTCGACAGTTGAAGAACTTCGACATTAACCATCCTGATTTTGCGCCAGAAAAGAGGAATCTAAGAATGGCCTTAAGTACAGATGGAATGAATCCTTTCGGAGAGATGACAAACCCGCACAGTACTTGGCTAGTGATTAGTTGCTTCTACAATATTCCTTCATGGTTGTGCCACAAGAGGAAGTACCTTCTACTAACTACACCGATTTCTGGTCCGAAACAAACTGGAATTGATATTGATGTCTTTCTTGTACCACTGATGGAAAACATGAAACTATTATGGGAACAAGGGGTGAAGGTTTATGATGCGTACAGACAGGAAGGGTTCACCTCGCACGCCATCTTTCTTTGCACCGTCGGTGATAACCCGGCACGCTCGGATCTCAATGGGCAGATCAAAGGGAAGACAACATGTTCAACATGTGTGGACCAGACTGCATCGTTGTACCTTCCTTTCTCGCGTAAGTTGGTGTATGTAAAACATCGAAGATGGTTAGCAAAAAGGGACCAATATCGTCAAAAGACAGATGAATTTGATGGAACATTTGAGATAGGGTTGACTCCTAAACTTCGAGACGGTCAATCTGTGTTTGAAATGGTGAGAAATATCAAATATACCTATGGGAAGAAGAAGAAGGGAAAGAAAGGAAACATTGCCGATACGGGCGTGCCGTTTAAAAAACAATCGATCTTTCATCGGTATTTAAATTATTGGAAAGAATTGGACATCGCCCATGCCACGGACCCTATGCATGTCGGAAAGGGTGTCTTTGACAATTACAATGGCACTTTTATGGATATTCCTGGTAAGACAAAGGATGGATTGCGAGCACGAAGAGACCTAGAGAAGTTAAATATAAAGCATGGGCTTCACCCTAAGCCAAGAGGGAATGGGAAGTACTACCTTCCACCAGCTTGTTGGAACCTATCCGTCGAGGAGAAAACGGCATTCTGCAAGTGTCTGCGAGGGATAAAAGTCCCCACAGGTTTCTATTCAAACATAAAGAAGCTCGTATCAATGAGTGACTTGAAGATAAGTGGCTACAACACACATGAGTGTCATATGATGCTTTCATCTGTTTCTCACAGTCGCAATTAGGGTTGTTAAGCAACCTCATATCAAGTTGGCTATCATTCGGATGTGTCATTTTTGGAATTCAATATCTAAGAAGGTGATAAGCCTTCCCGAGCTTGACACGATACGTAAAGAGATGATAGAGACAATGTGCCAACTAGAGATGTGTATGCCACTTGTCTTTCTTTGATTTGATGGAGCACTACATGATTCACTTAGCTGATCGGATTGCTGTTCTTGGCCCCGCTTACTTGCATCATATGTTTCCGTATGAGCGCTTTATGTCCATTATGAAGGGACATGTTCGCAACCGGGCTCACCCCGAGGGTTCCATGATAGAGGGATATACGATCGAAGAGGTTCTTGAGTTTTACAATGATTACAATGAAGATGGAAAAAATATTGGTCTACCGAAATCACGCCATGAAGGAAGAATTTTTGGTCAAGGAACCACAGGAAAGAAAACATATAACGACGAGAACTATCAATTGGTGAGTCAAGCACATTTCAGCCTCCTGCAGCAGATTACGACTTGTTGAGCCATACATCCAAGCAACACTTAGAGCAACTTCGTGCACAAAATGAAAATTGCACCGAGGATTGGATCATGAAAGAGCACAAGAAAAGTTTTACGAGGTGGTTGAAGGACCAAAACATTCCAATTGGTGAAACAAGGGTTGAAAAGACAATGCATCTATTGGCTAGAGGTCCGCAACAGTTAGTTACAACATGGCAAGGCTACGATATTAATGGTTTTACATTTTACACTAGAGAAAAGGACAGGAAGAGTCGAATCAAAATAGTGGTATTAGTGTAACAAGCACAGGACAACACCTTGAAAGAGAAATTTGGGAACTCACCTATGGGACTACCGTACGGATACCCATATTTAAGTGTCAATGGGTCAAGCATCCGCAAGGTGTAGAGGTAGATGAATATGGCTTCACTCTCGTTTCCCTCAATAATGTAGACCACAAAGATGATCCTTGGGTACTCCTGGAACGTGTTGCACAAGTGTTTTATGTACTCGAGCCCGAGCATGAAAAGAAACATATGGTTCTCTCCGGAAACAAAGAATTATTGGACTTCAAAATGTGAAAGATCCGGAAGAGCACAACCGGTTTGACGAGGTCTCCCTCTTTGCAGACATGAAAAAGTTAAAACTCATTCAAACATAGCTCGGTTACACATCAATGGCACCATACATGCGTGCCGATGACGATGGGCGCAACGGAAAGTTGGTTAATGGTTGATATATAGTATTGTGGTGTAATGCCTAATTAGTATTTGTGACATATCATGAAGTTTTAATTAAATGTAATTTGTATTTTATTATCCACTTTATTGATATATTCATATAATATATGTGGGCCATGACTTAATTAAGATTGTTGGTTATTCTAATTCATAAATTGTTATGTAATTTAAATTTTTTTATCCACTTTTATTCATATTAATATAATATCTGCAAAATTTTTAATGCAATCTGAATTTTATTATGCACTTTTAATAATATATTAATCTAATATTTGGACCATAAATAAATTTGTATTGTTCTTTATTATCCACTTTTATTGATATACATATAACCACATTTTTATTGTTTTTTAAATTTAGTTTCGACTTAATTTCCGTATTACTTTTACTTACTTAATTTATTTTCTTAGTATGTGTTCCTTATTAATTATCTTAGTAATTATATATTTTATTTAATCTTCTCATTATATTGATATACATATAATCACATTTTTATTATTTTTTTAATTTATTTTCTTACTTAATTTCCTTATCACTTTTACTTACATAATTTATTTTCTTACTATGTGTTCCTTATTAATTTTCTTATTAATTATATATTTTATTTAATCTTCTCATTATATTGATATACATATAACCACATTTTTATTGTTTTTTAAATTTATTTTCTCACTTAATTTCCGTATTACTTTTACTTACTTAATTTATTTTCTTAGTATGTGTTCCTTATTAATTATATATTTTATTTAATCTTCTCATCATATTGATATACATATAATCACATTTTTATTATTTTTTAATTCATTTTCTTTCTTAATTTCCTTATTACTTTTACCTACTTAATTTATTTTCTTACTATGTGTTCCTTATTAATTTTCTTATTGATTATATATTTTATTTAATCTTCTCCTTATATTGATATATATATATATATAACCACATTTTTATTATATTTTTAATTTATTTTCTTACTATGTGTTACTTATTAATTTTCTTATTATTTATATATTTTATTTAATCTTCTCATTATTCAGAAATTAAAAAAAAATTGGTACCCGCTACTATTGGGCCCAACTTCACGGGCCCATGAACCAACAAAGCCCGTCAAATAGGCCACAAACAGCAGCCTACCAAGTTTTAGAGGAATTCGATTGAGGCTGGCGCGATGCGGTTTATAAACGGGGCGACAAGCCCTTGTGTGGGCGATGTGGTACTAAACCACATCCGCTCGGGCTTGTTGCGACTCTGTAATAGCGAGCGGTCGACGTCAGCGCCCGCTATTACAGAGCTGGACTGACATAACTAAATTAAATTAATTCTTAGTTTATTTAAAATAAATCAAAAAATTAGAATAATAAAAAATAAATGAAAACAACTCGGAATAACCAAAAACAAATGAAAACAACTACGTAATAATAAAAAATAAATGAAAATAATTCAGAATAAATCAAAATAATTTAAATAAGTGAAAATATTTCAAAATAAATAAAAATAGACTAAATTAATTCAAAAGTCCCAAAAATAAATGAAATAATTAAAATAATTTTGAAATAATTCAAAATAATTCAATATAATTCAAAATAATCCTACTAAATTTACAATAAGTCAAAATTATTCATAATAACTCAAACGAATTCGGGCTAATTTCAAAAATTTTAAAAATTAAAAAAAAATATAAGAAAAATATAAATCTTGAAAATTAAAATTTAAAAATAATTTAAATTTTTGAAATATTTTGATTCAAAATAACTCAAATGAATTCATAATAACTCAAATGAATTCCAAAATCACTGGCCCCTAGTTCAATGACACGTGGGCCCCACATGTTCACCCTAGTTCATGCACTCGGTTCGTCAGGATAAGTCCATTTTCTTCTTTTGATTCGTATTTAATTTGTCAACCTAGTTTATATTAGTCAAATATTGTCCAAATTGAGCGGATTTTTTTCTAAAATTTTCTAAAATTCATACCTATCACTTAGGAGAGTTAGTTTTCCAAAGTTAATATTATTTTCTTTACGTACCTATGTATGAAATCATGGTCCAAGTTTAACATTTATTTAAACATTTTTATTTTGAAAATCGTAGTGAATTTTACAGCATTTTTTTGTTTGAATGCCTAACTTGTTCCAATACACACATGTTATTTTTGGTTTATTTTTTTGAAAAGTAGAAAACTGTTTGGAGTCTAACCAACAAGAATTTATATCCGAAACTCATTTCACTTAGGACTACATGTCCCATTCGAATATGTTTTTTCATACAAATCTTTTAAAAAATATATAAAAAATATATTTGGGTTGGAATGGTGTTGAAATAGTGTCATGCCAAAAATGAGGTCAAAATAACTTGTACTTTGGAAAAATAAAATGGTCAAATTAATCTGCAAAATTGATGTTTCTTGTGTTTTTTTTCTATGTGTAGTTTTCTTATTAGTTTTGAACTAATATTTGGCATACACAACTTATATGATAATTACAAACTACTGTAATTTTGGTAGAATTATTTGAAATATTTAATACATGTTAAACTCATAAAAGTTCATCTCCTAGTTTAAATATAATAGTGAAATAATAAGATAAAAAATAAATAAAAAATATATTTGGGTTTGGAAACATTTGAAACAATGTCAAGCCAAATTTTAGATAAAAAATCAATACAGTGTAGAAAATAAAAATGTATGAAATAAAAAAAATGACATACACTCGTGCCGACGTCATCGGAGCGATATTACGAGCTCCGATGACGTCGGCACGACCGATATTATAGGGTAGCTCGTAATATCGGCATCGGCTGACGTCACCTATGCCCGATATTACAGGCTCCGCCTATAAATATCGGGTCGCCCTCCCGGGACTTAGCCATTTTGACGCCTCTCTCGCCCGTCAAACCCTAGCGCGCGCCGCCGTGCCCCGTCGCCGTCGCCGTCGTGCCTCGCCGCGCCCTCCGGGAGTCCCGTCCGGCGTCGCCGCCGCCTCCTCGAGCTCGCCGACCGCCTCCCCGACCCCGGCTCCCTCTCCTCGAGCTCGCCGGCCCTCCCCGACGCCGCCTCCCTCCTCGAGCCGACCGGCCGCCGCCGCCTCCTCGAGCTCACCGGCCACCGCTGCCTCCTCGAGCCGGCCGGCCCTCCCCCAACGCTGCCTCCCTCCTCGAGCCGATCGGCCATCGCCGCCTCCTCGAGCTCGTCGGCGCCCTCCTCCCTCCTCGAGCTCATCGGCCGCCGTCGCCGGCGCTCGCTCCCGTGAGCTCGTCGGCAACCTCCCTCCTCGAGCTCGCCGACCCTACTCCCGGTATGGCCCTTCCCCCTCCCCCTTTCCCTCCTCGCTCGCCGGCCCCGCTCGTCGGACCTCCCCCGGTACGGCCCTTCCCTCTCCCCTCCTCTCCTCGTCGAGCTTGGGCTCCTCCCCGAGCGCCGCCGCCGCCTGCTCGATCTATCCACCGAGCGCCGCCTCCTCTCCTCGAGCTAGGGCTCCTCACCGAGCATGCGGCTGCCTCCTCCCCTCCTCGAGCTTGAGCTCCTCCCCGACCTCCCCATCGGGCTCCTCCGTGAGCACCGTTCTCGTTTCGCCGCAACCGGGTAGCCCGTCATCCTCGTCGCGATTAGGCCACCGTACATTTGGGTCTGCTAATGATGTGCTTGTTAGCTTGCCTTATGTTGCTAAGGTTGGTGGATTTGGGTCTGCTAATGATGTGTCTGTTAGCTTGTGTTTAACAAGGGATGTGTTCTACTCATTAAGCATAGCCATGTCGATATCAGCTTCGTAGCGAGTGGTTGATTGTCCTTTATAGCTATGTATATCTCGTCGTGCATTGCTTGCATAGCTTAACAAATCTGAATTTTTCTGCTAGGAATAATCAACCGCCATTAGGCTTAGTTTGAGGGTCTTTTTTCATGGAGTATTTGTTTTGCATAACAATACTAGTTTGTACAAATTGGTTTTACGTATAAGTAGAAACATAAATCATACCATATTCGACTTCATAACAAGAGCTAGGATGTTATTCAGTTCTACCCATTTTAACTCGTCTACAAATCGGTTGGTCACTATGATTTCTGATTTCACACAAGTTTAAACCAGAAATTTCAACTGTCGTAAACTATCCGTGCAGTTATCATTAATTTCAATACTTACAATAATTTGGTGCAAAGAAAATTCTAATTCTATAATATGCAATGGGACTTATGACATATATGGCTCAAAAAAAATTCAAAACACCTAATCTGAATTATATGTTGATGTCTATATAAATTAAATGAATTCTGTGTCATGAGATGAGCAATTGGTAAAGATGTTTAATTTTCGTCGCTGTGAATTGCTCATCTTAAATAAAACCCATTGGCTTTCATTTTAGGTTGTGCATTTGTGTCTTGCACGGACCTCGTTTCCTTGTTCATTAGTCTACATTGTGCTGTCATTTTTTGTTATTGTCTTTTGTACTATGCTTGGGAGATTGGTATATTATTTCTAATATCATTAATTGTTGTGTATGCATTTGCATTTGTTGTATCGATAGGGTTGGTATATTAACATAGGGTTGATCAATGAATCTTTTTGCCACTGTACATGTATCGATGTGCTTTGTTGTTGTTCAATATATGTTTCTGAACTCTCTAAACCTAGTATGCCACCAATTTTCGATATATGGCTCGATATATGTTGCAATTCTCCTACTCGGATCATGCATTGGCTCTCATTCTTTCTTTGTATGGTTGCATGCTTCCTATTGTTGTTCCTCTAGATGATCGAGGAGTGTTGGCGTTTGCTCTGGTCATATTATAAATACTATTGCTATTGTTATTCATGCTGGTTTTAAAGTGGCTAATTTTGTGAATTATGTGATCATTGTTTTGCTCTATGTCATCTCCTACTAGCCTATGTTTCAATATGCCATCTGTTATATGTTCTCCTCTACTTGTTCCCTTGTTGCCTGCTGTATTTTTCTCTCACTGAATTTTGCCTAGTTGCCCGCTATATTCAGTCTGCTCATATGTGGATTAGTGATGCCACATATGGTTGGTTGCAGATCATATGTTATTAATTTTCACATATTATAGATCAGTCATGTCCGCTTACTTCTTCCCTAATTCAGTATGCTCATAAGTGGATCAGTCATGCCCGCTTACTTCTTCCCTGATTTAGTCACATATGACTGTTTTTTCCCTCGGTGATTTCTATTGATCGATGATTGATGATATATTGATGTAATCTAGACAGAAAGAATAAATATAACTGCCTATGTTGCACCTATTATTCCTCTATATTTTCATAAGCCCTCAATTTCCTCTCTTTTCTCCTCTTCCTCTCTTTCATGGCTAGACCACTTTTTTAAAATAAAAACTATTTTCTCTTCTCTACTCTCTTCTCTTTTTTCCCCTTTCTTTCCTCTCTTTTCTCCTCAATTTCCTCTCTTTTCTCCTCTCTTCCTCTCTTTCATGGCTAGACCACTTTTTTAAAATAAAAACTATTTTCTCTTCTCTACTCTCTTCTCTTTTCGCCCCTTTCTTTCCTCTCGTTTCGCCTCTATTTCCTCTCTTTTCTCCTCTCTTCCTCTCTTTCATGGCTAGAACACTTTTTTAAAATAATAACTACTTTTCTCTTCTCTACTCTCTTCTCTTTTCTCCCCTTTCTTTCCTCTCTTTTCTCCTCTATTTCCTCGCTTTTCTCTCTTTTATCCTATCTTTACTCTCTCTCTGTCTCTCTCCTTGGTCTAGCCATGCTCGATGATGAAAGCGGGCAAAGTGAGATGAGTGTGACAGCATGGACCGCATCCTCGGATGTTGGAAACAAGTTGCCATACGAGTCGATGAACTTAATGATAGCATTGGATGGCCGTTGATTCGGCAACCCGCATAGAGAGAATCTTTTCGGCAGATGATGACTTTTAATAGGAGACGAGGTAGATGGGAAAGAATATAGAATGTAGGGTGTCTTTCATTAGGAAGATTGGTACAATAATATGCAGGACCTATTGCAACTCGTACGATCTTAGGTAGACATGGTCGGATGCTTGGGTATTCTCCGGATCATCTTTGTGATGTGTATGCCACATTACAGTAGATTTTCCGGAGGACACACAAGTATCCTGAACTATTTACCTCGAGGTCGTAGAAATTGCGGTATGCAATGCGCACCTGCCTTTCTTATGAAAGCATTCTACATTATATGTCCTTCATCTTCGTGTACCTCCTCCACTATATGATTCTAATGCTATCCCTTCTTTCCTTTTTTTTTCTTTTAATTGTCTCTACCAATAATTGATGGCCTTTTTAAATAGTGAGAGCCGTTAATTGACGGCCTTTTTAAACACTTTTGTAGCGATATTCTTACGTGTTATCAACGCAAAGAAGCTTAACAATATATGTATCTATTTTTATCTTTTAGCAAGCTTAACAATGGATCAAGGCAAAGAAGCTGAACCCGTTCGGAGCCCCGTGTCGGCGCATGAATCAGCTAACGGTTCCGATCATTCAACATCGTTGGAGGAACCTTCTCCTCTCGAGATTCCTTGCGGTAAAAGGCAACGGGTTGAGCAACCTGACCCCGATTACAACCCAAACGATGACGTAGATGATGATGTATTGCATCGTCAAATTCTTATTTCATGGACAATCATAGTTTAATTAAAACGTCCTCTAACTATATTTTCAATAGGTTGTTGAAACACGTCATAGTGCTCGACGCTTATTTCTTGAAGATGCTCCTCCCACATCGTTAAAGGCCGCTGCTGCAACGGTGTCCACTGCAGAAAGACGGAACAAAGGGCAAAGGAATACAAACAAGCTGCATACTCGCCGTTCAAGCTGTTACGGCAATAGACAAGGATGGGGCTCCAGTTGAGCCTCAAGGCGTCAACGCAAACTGGAGCAATGATTGCGGTGTATTAGTCCGAACCGCAATCAATATTAAGTATGACAGCTGGCTTGACGTGCCAACCGGTGAAAAGGACACGTTGTGGGAGAACTTGAGTAGAACCTGCATTTTTCCACCCGAAGTCTCCGAGCGGGCCAAAAATGCTACTCGAAAACCATGGGGAGGTGCCTAAGGACATTCGGGACAACCCTTAATACGAAGTTTGTCCAGAAGGGTCTCACACCGTTCTAGAAGTACGGTTTTATCACGCCTAATGATTGGAACTCGTTCGTCGAGAAAGTCTCCTCCGACGATGCTAAAAAGAAGAGCAAGATTTTCCAAAGCTTAAGTAAAAAGAACAAGTTACGTCCTAATCTGGGACCGAGGAGGATACAAGGCTAAAGTGAAGAAATGGAGGAGTATGGAAGAACAATGCCGACAAGCTGGAATCCCGGACCCGTTAGATGGATGCGGTGAACGAACCCGAAATTGGGTGCTTGGGCGTTCAAAGTCCACTCGTTGATGGGCAGCTGGTGCCGAAAAGCTCCGGGGTTACCGAAGTCTTGCAAAAAGCAAAGCAAGTAGCCGCAACGGAAGGAAGGTACTCTCAATCCATAGACGGATGAGTTGATTGTTGCCATCGGGACCGATGAACATCGGGGTCGTACAAGAGGGGTCTCTTCACCGGCACGATCGAAAGAAGTGTCGTCTGCTGCCACGAGTGAAGAATGTAGTAGGTGTGGGCCACGCGAGCAACAGGGTATCGATCATGAATGGTGGGTAAAATACTTCTACGAATTTATGAAGAATAATCCTCAAGCTTTCATCCAACCTATTGTGGTACCGGAATTTCAACTCAACATTGACAACCCAAGCCCATATGCTCGGCCTCCAAGTAGTCATGGCTCTGCGCTCGATGCCACCAGGTACCCTGTGGATGACATCACGGAGAATACACCTTGCGAGCTGCACATGACGCTCGGCAAGAGAGGGTAGCGAGAGGGCATTGCGATCCCCGGACGTACATTTAACGATGTACCAATTCCGCAGGAGTGTGCTAGAGTCCAAGTTATCAAGGTTCAGGACAACTATCTTGCTTGCGACCTTGATTATCCGGAGGAGGGTGATGGTATTGAGACACTTGAGGATGCGATTAATCATATCATCCTTTGGCTTCGACGCGAGATCGTCGTTCTTGTAGCGCATTCTTCGCCTGCACCTACGCCTCCTCCTACTCAAGATGCACCGGTTGACCCCGACATTTCTTTAGAGCCACTACCTTCACCTCGGCCTTCTCCGACGCATGAGGACCAGATCCCTCTAGAACATGGCTTCTCCACGCCGCCTTGTGCGGATGTTGGGAATGAGGCAGCTCTCCTTCGAACAACATCGACTCCGGCTCCAGCGACACCACATGACAAAGGGGCTAGGGCGATTCGTAGCTCGTCCACCCCGCCTAATAACGGTGAACCTTTGATCGAGCATGTTCCACCTCCGCCTCCGAGGAAGGAGTTATCTAGCACGGAAATAAGTAAGTACACTTTTGTAGTACTTATGAATTCACGACCATGCATATAGTTACTCGATATATTAACGACTTGGCATGCGATCGCAACATGGCATAAAGGCGTGGCGGCATCATATAGGAGCCGGAATAAGGAAGTGGTCACACATGTTCCTATTCCGCCTCCCGGCGTCCCGGAAGGAGGTTGGGATGTCACACGAGACGACTTCCCTACCTATAAGCATGGCATGCCACTAGTACCGGCATATGTATTGAAAAAGAAGCCATGGATATTTAAGTACTTTCATCCATGGTACTTAAATGCATGTAGCAAGGGTGTCCATGTTATCGCGGCAAGGATCCCCGGCGAGGTTTTTGGACAAGAGGGATATTTTGACTTAAATGTGCCTTTTGAGGAGATCCATGCTCGTACCATCTCCAACGCATGGATGCCACCCTCGTTACCGTCCGGTGCCTGTAAGTGTTTTCGACCTTTATTATATTTCCAAGCGAATGGCACATGAATTCAACCGACTATCCTTTTTCATCGCTCGAATGTGTCATCACTCCGGTGCCTCAAATGAAGTCGGATATCTAAACCCAACCGCCATTAGCCAAAGCGCGATGAATCCAAAGATTACCGATAATCATCCGCTGTTGGTCGGAAAGAAGGTGACCAAGGCCGAAGGCAACAAGTACATGTCCAAGCGGTTAAGCATGCAAGGAGATGTATAGCAACCTACATTGGGAGACGCATGTACGAATGGAGAGAGAGACGATGCATTATGGCTCCATATAACTTTGAGTAAGTTTTCGTAACCTGCTACTTCTTGTGCAAATCATTATTTCACTTAGATAATGACATAATGACATATTTTATATCAATTATACATACCTGCAACTACTCATGTTGTGAGCACGGTATTAGCGGTTGACGGAAGGAGGAAGGACATCTGCAATTGGTGCTGCATCCAAGTATACTTTGTATGTGAGGTCCTTATCGAGTCTCAAATGCGATATCTCCAGATTACAGAAATTGATATACGCTGTAGTGATAACCTCTCGGAAGTTAAATCATTATTTTCAAGCGCATCCCATCGAGGTCATGACTGGGTTTGCCATTGGAGATATCATACGTAATCGAGAGGTCATTGGCCAAGTTGCCAAATGGGCTATAGAAGTTGGACAATATGAGATTACTTTTTCTTCACGAACAGCTATTAAAGGACAAGCTTTGGCTCATTTTATTACCGAATGGCTAGAGACGCAAGTCCCGCGAGCGATTCAGCCTTTGGAGTATTGGGAGATGTTTTTTGATGGGTCCCTGCAGCTTTGCTTCATGGACTTCGGTGGTCTGTTTCGTTAGGAGTCGGGCGATTAGATATATACGGTGATTCGATGCTTGTAATCAGTCAAGTTAACAAAGTATGGGATGCTCATGATGATCATATGATAGCTTACCGTCAAGAGGTAAGAAAGCTCGAAGATAAGTTTGATGGCTTGCGGTTTTCTCATATACTACGTGGAAATAATTCTGTTGTGGATGAGTTAGCCGATTGGGATCCTCGAAACAGTGCGGTTCCGCTCGGTGTTTTTCTTCGGGTATTGAATAAGCCGTTCATTAAGATGGATCGCAAAGCTACTATTAAAGAGATAGAGGTCGAGGAAGCGGTCTTGGAAGCCAAGGTCGGGAAGCGGTCTTGGAAGCCAAGGCCGAGGAAGCGGTCTTAGAAGCAACAACCGAGGAGGCAGTCTTACAACAAGGGGCTCGGTTACTCGAGGTTATGATCATTGATTCCGATTGGTGTACCCCGTATCTCGAGTACTTGCGATCCGGTAAAACTCCGGAAGACAAGGTTGAGAAGCAAAGATTGGAGGTCCGGGCACGAAGTTACTTGATTCTTGAAGGAGAACTTTACCGACGTGGAGTTAATATTTTGATGAAGTGCATATCAGTCTCGATGGTGTTCAGTTGCTTGAAGATATTCATAAGAGGATTTGTGGCAATCATGCTTCTTCAAAGACGCTAGTCGGGATGGTGTTCACACGGGGTTTTTAATGGCCCACGACCTATCGATGATGCGCACACGGTAGTTAAAAATTGCCAAGGATGTCAATTCTTTGCTCGACAGACCTCATACTCCGGCTCATGAATTACAAATAATTCCGATGACTTGGCCTTTTTCAACTTGGGGACTAGATATCGTTGGACCATTCAAAAAAGCACCAGGAGGGTTTACACACATTTCGTGGTAGTTGATAAATTCTCCAAGTGGATTGAAGCAGAAGCTGTCACTAGTATGACCACCGCTCGGGCGATCAAGTTTTTACAGAATATCTTCGTACGTTTTGGTGTCCCGCATAGTATCATTACCGACAATGGGCCTTAATTCACTTCAGAATTTTTCAAGGATTATGCTGAAAGTCTGGGAGTTAAGATACAGTATGCTTCGGTTTCACATCCGCGAGTAATGGACAAGTGGAGCGAGCCAATGGAATGATTTTAACCGGACTTAAACGTAGAATTTTTGACCGCTTGAAGCCGTATGCGGGAAAGTGGGTTAAGGAATTGCCCTGGGTGCTCGGGGATTACGTATCAACGTTAGCCGGGCTACGGGACAGTCTCCTTTTTCTCTAGTCTATGGATCTGAAGCCATGTTGCCTACAGAAGTGAATATGGTGTCAGCTAGGGTGAGGTATTATGATGAAGAGAAGTATGAAGATCAGCGCCAGGTCGAGTTGATTGCCGCAGAAAAATTACGAGATCAAGCTTTGATTCAAGCAGACTAAGTATCATCAAGGGCTGCATCGATATCATGATCGCAATGTGCGCACACGGGAATTTCAAGTAGGAGATTTGGTGCTTTGGAAGATTCAAGTACAACAAGAACAGACATAAGTTGTCGCCGGCACTGGGAAGGACCTTTTGTGGTCAAATCGGTTTCCGGACCGGGGTCTTGTAGGCTTATGACCCTGGAGGAAGAGGAAATTCCCAATTCTTGGAATATTGATCAACTTCGTCGTTTTTATACTTAAAGATTTTCTTGTAATTTCCTCCATAATATAATAAAGTATTCTTTATGTCCGATATGAATGTGTTCGTGTTTTTTGTGTCTCGATATTTTAATTTTGAATTAACTTATCGAGTCGTATTAAGAGCAACTCTGTGATATTATGACATTCCTAAATATTAGAACTAGTCATTTAGTCAAAGGAATGCTGCATTAAGAGCAGTCTATGAGATTGATTGTTGTTGTTTTCAGCTTCGATTGGTATACTTAGGAAGGGAAATTTTAAGCATCTCTTTCGAATACTGGTCCGTAGGCTGCTATTTTAAGAGCGATCCGTGATATTATGCGATCTCAAACCTTAAAGACTGGTTGTTTTTTCTATATAGCATGATTGTGTTAAAGTAAGCTACTGCTATGCTTTGTGGTCCGTGTTGATTAGAACCAGTATTCAATCATAGTCACCGAGCTGAAATAGCCATAGTTGCTTAGGTATAGAATTTCACTAGTAGGAATGAGATGGAGAATTTTTTATAACCAGTATTAAAACAAAAGAGAAGACATTAAGAATTTGAGCATAAGGATAAAAATTCATACTACAACATACTATGATAACATTGTCTGTTTAACAAATAACAAGACTGGTACTACGAAAGATAGCTACTGGGCAGGTCCACTGGAATCACCGGTATCCTTGGTCTTGGGGCCTTCTACCAGCTGATCATCAAGCGTGTCTTCGGAATCGGAGGACGAGTAATAAATCTGCATCAAGATCTTCGTATCGATCTTCTATTGTTTGTCTAGAGGCGACAGCGGCATCTTGAGCATCTTGATCCGGAACGGGGACTGTCGCGGCTTCATTTAGTGCGACACGCATTGGATCCAGAGGAACATCTTCGATCGGTTCGGAAACGGTACCAATGAGTGAATTTTTCAACTCATTAAATCGGTCTTCGGTTGTATCCGGGTGAGCACCTTCGTGATGAAGTTGAAATCGCAGTCTTCGACCGGAGTCCAAGACTGGATTATTGCAGCGATGTTCCCTCCTCCCGATGCGGCAACCATCTTAGAGTGCTCTCCGATCCTCCTAGGGACGGCCCGGATAGTCTGTTTCAAGATCCAACTCATTTTGGTCAATGGGTTTGTCACACCCCTATCCCGAAAGATAGTTAAGTGTGGTACGGATCGCCTTGGGAGATGATTGACGAAGCAACCATACATAGCATCACATTAACAAACATCCACGACTTACAAGTTTTACATAATCAAGTCTTGATTACAACATAGAGTTCGAATAAAAGATACATTAGGTTCGAAATTAAGTCTTACATAACCATGATCTTTGTTCGAATTTAAAGTGCGGAAGCGAAATACATAACTCGACGATACATAGATAACTTAAATGAACCATGCCGGCCTAGGCCATGGCTCACTCATCATGGGTCGGAGAGCTAGGGACCCATTCAATGGTCCACTCTTTGGGCTCTTCTCCATCCCAAACCACCTTACCACAACAATCACAAAACCCGGCTTACGGAAAACCTGTAAATCAACATGTAGTGGCAAGCCCGAGTATCTAACATACTCCGCAAGTCTTACCCGTCAAATTGGCCATCTAAGACCGACTCCTAGATGCATGGGGCTTGACCGGTTTAACTTGGCCTTTTGCATAAATAGCACCTATGCTAATTAGGTTGGCAAATTTATTACTTAGCCAAATTAATAGGGTTGTTGCATAAGAGAAACTTTAGTGAGCATACTAGCAAGACAAGAGTTTGCAATACAATTTAATATCAATATAAAACAGCAAGCTATTCAATCTCTTTCCATTACTACACATTGCGAACTGCTCGAATCAAGTGGTACTCATTAACCGAGAGGAAACGGCGATAATTATCGAATTATTAATCCTGCAGGAAAGAACCCAAATGCACGACATACGCATCATTTAAGAACACGTATGACCACCGTTCACGAGTTCATCATAAAGTAAAACACGGGGCCACCGACCCCGAGTACACGTCCCCTTGCGACCGTTCAACAACGCGCCCAAGGCTTAACCCATGTACTCTCCAACGGTCCTCAACCCGTGCAACCACCGTGCCAAACACATCACCTCCGGGTCGGTGAGATATCCGGCTCACTTTACAACTTACAAGCTACATAGGTTTACCAATCCCCATAAGAAAGGTATGCAAGTGGTACACAACTCAAACTTGTTCGCGGAGCCACAATGGGGTGTTCTCAATTTTAACCAAATTCATCATGTTCACATTTAGTCATAAGCCATGAGTGAGATCCCCAAATCTATCGTTGACTCCAAAAACATAGCATAGCACTTCTAACGAGGATATGACACATAAGCGACATAGGACGAGATAGGAATTTATGCATGTGGATTTCCAATCAACGCCTAAAACTTAAATGCACATTCATCATCCTTAATATAGTGATAAAAGAAAGACATTTCAAATAATAGGAATGCACCGGGGCTTGCCTTGCGAGTGATCGAAGTTAGTACTAGCTTCACAAGCGTTGAGCGTGGCAATAGCTTCTTCCGGCGGAATCAATTCGGCGTCGTCACCTAAGGAATGAAATGCAATGCATAAGTCACATGAATACAAGGTCGATGATGAGAGTAATGCATGTGTGCCGTTTTTGTAAAGATGCATATGAATATGTAATTCAAAAGTTTTGTTTGCTCAAACCCTAGCAATCATAAACATGCCTCTTGTTTTCTTTTAAAGAAATCAATTACACGAACAAACATAATCCTACTAATCCATGAGCAATGACTTGATTGCATAGACATGAGTGCTGTGGTGCTTGCAGGTTTAGCACTAACCTTTTAGCAAGTTTTTACAATTGCAAAATGAAGAAACCTAGGCTTAGGGTTTTAACATCACATGAAATGACGATTTCGTTTTTAAAACAAGAACTTGATCCCAAAATTAACACATATGTGAAGTATGTGAACCCTTTTGACTAACCCTGCCATGGAGTGCTAGAGGACATGGAGAACAGTGGAAATTACATAAACATGAAGAAATACAATTTCGTGGAACATTAAACCTATTAAACATGTGCTGAAATTAACCTTTTATGGAAATAGATTTAGGGTTTGCAAGAATAATTACTTAACATGCTCAAAAGTTTCCATGGACTTTTCTACACATGCACAGTACCAGGGGGAAATTAATTACCAAGTTTCATGCAAAAATAATTTACAGGGATTTAATTAAGAATTAAATACAGAGAATGCAAGAAATGCAATAACTTGAAAAATATGAAATGAAATGCAGATCTTCCAGTGCCAAAAATTCATGTATGCCTGGATGAATATTTTGGCCAAGTGGCATTTAATTTGGATTTATAGTTTTAAAGTTATGGCCTAGTTAAGTTTTCAGGGGTTGACTTTTGTCATTTTTGTAAAAATATGAAAACATGTAGATCTGACCAGCTCATGTTACTTTTATGAAAGTACAGGTCTTCTAGTTCCCAACACATTTTAGTTTGAAATTTTTGGACGATTCAAACGCGAGATATGGATTTTTCAAACTCGAATGAAGTTCGGGTGTATTTACGGATTTGCCACGAGGTCAATTTTTTTAAATGGGGCCGGGCCCGCGCGGCGGGCCTCGCCGGAGGCGGCCCGAGCTCGCCGGCGTTCACGCCGTGGGCGCTGTAGCGGCTCGGAGAGGGTGGAAGGGGGTCTAGCGACGCTGCGCGGTGTGGGGAACACGAGCGTGGCGACGAGGGCCCGCGCGACGGCCGGAGCGCCGGCGACCACGGTGCGGCGGCAGGGCGGCACTCGGCGGCGTCGTGCGTCGCGCACAGGGGATGAGAGGAGGTGGGACCTTGGGCAAAAGCTCCGCCTCACCTTGGGGAACAACGGCGTTAGCGTGGGCGGCGATGAAAGGGACCGGAGGTGGGGGCTCGACGGAGACCGGTGGTGGCGACGGCGGCGGCTGCTCAAATCTCTCCCAAATTCGCGGTCGCGGCTGCACGAGAGAGAGCCGGAGCGGGAGGGGGTTAGCAGGGGTGCCTGCGCACGTGTTTGGAGGGAGGGTGGAGTCTTGCCCGGACGGGGAAGCTTGCGGCGGCGACAATGGCGGCGGCGGCTCCCACTTCTCTTGCTGCGCTCGGGAGTGTGGAGAAAAGGGTGGGGCGACGGTGTGGGAAGCTGGACAGAGAGGTGAGGGAGTTGTTTGTGAGGCAGGGGGAGCGTTTAACCTTTGTTTAGAGGGGGGCGGCAGAGGGTGGCGCAGGCGGCCGGCGGCGCCATTACTCCGGCGCTCGCTCGATTGGGCGCCGGGTACAGGTGGTTGGGGGGCACGTTGGGGTGTGGAGAGTGATGGGACGGGGCGGGAGCAGGCGCGCGCGTGCCGGGGCAGGCGCGGGAGGCGGCGGACCGGCGGGCATGGCGCCATTGCCCGGCGGTCACCGTAGCTCGAGGTCACAGTTTGAATTTTGAATCTACAGTTTGGTATTTTGACTAAAATTCATACTTCTGTCGCTCCAAAATTAAAAGTAAAAATATGTAGAGCTTCAGCACGGAATGCTTTAATTTTCATCTTAAAGTTTGAAGTTCCAAAAGTGTTTCCAAAAATTCATACAAAATTCACAAACAGTGCAGTTTCAGATTTGAATTTGAATTTTTGGGCGTTCAAAACCTTGTTCAAAAATTTTGTAAAAATGTTGTAAATCCATCTTTTTACATGAGCAATCTAGTGGTGCAAAAATATGTGGGTAGTACTTTTATAATTTTTGCATTTCTCTTATGGGTTGGGTTAGGGCTAGGGTTAGTTTAGGTTTTCCCTTTTCTCTTTTTTTTTGTTTTTCTTCTTTTCCTTTGGGTGATTATCATTAGTGCTTGATTAGTGATGTGCTTAGGCTAGTAATTACGTACTTAACCTTAATCGTGACACGGGATGTCACAGGGTTGACCTCCGTTCGGATACTCGAGCGTCCGCATACCGCTCGCAGCAAGCTCCGAAGAAGACGAAAAAGTGTAAGGAAAGGTTATCGGTGCGGACTGGTATTACAAAGGAGTTTCTTAAATAGGAAAGAAGCAACTTACGTCCGTGTCCGATGTCCGCAGCCCTAAACTTGCCTTTGATGTTGACATTAGACTCCCTCGGCTTGGTCTCGATCTTCAGCAGACATTGAATCTCATGCTCTTTTGCTTTGGGAGCAAGTTGGGCGGACTCGTGTGCGAGTCCTCGGAGCGTTTTCTTTCTCCATTTGCGCCGTTTTGACTGCCTCCGATGCTTCGACTAGCTCGGCTTTCAAGTGGGCATTGTCGGCTTGAAGCATCTTGTTGGAACGCAGAGTCCGTGCCATAATGTTATCCTTGGCGATAAGCTCGCCTTCCAGTTCTTCATTTTGAGCTGCCTGCTGTTCTTCAATCCGCGAACCTTCCTGAAGAGCTTGTTCTTGAGCAGCTGCTTTCTCCGAAAGAATTTTTTCCGCTTTTGTATGAGCGGCAACAAGATTTTCGAGTGCTCGAAGCAGACAAGACCGGTCGAAGGATAAAAAGTTAATTAAAGAATTTGACATTAAAGTTCATAGCTTACTTTGGATTTCTTTCTCGAAGTATAATGATCTCTTGCCGGCGATCCTCCATCATTCGACGAGTATTCGGAAGATTTGCTTCCCTCTTTAGCGGATCAGCTTCTTTGGATTTCGGACCGACGGTCCGAGACTCAAGTTCTACCAACCGCTCTTGATTTTGATGAAGTTCTTCCTCAAGACGAACGATGATTGTACTCTTGGCCTTAAAGTTTTTGAGAAGAACCTAGAAGATAGAAGAAACAAAGAGCCGATTATAATGTGAAGAAATTAAGAAAGGACTAGAACAGGCAAACATGCATACTTGGCCAGATTCGGAAAAGTTTTTTAAAGCCTCTTCTTCTTGAAGAGAATCCCATTGAGCCGTAGCCGTGAATTTCCTTGCTCCCCTTGAACTATCAACTTCCACGTCTCCCACGACCATCCCGGCAAGTCTAGGTGCCCCCGGAGCCTTACAAGTAGTCCTAGCCCGGCGGGGAATTTCCTCGATCTAGACCGGTCCCAGTAGGAGTTCGGGCGCGGCCCGGAACAGAGTAGCTTGTGGTGGGTCGCCGACATCAATGACGACCCGCTCTTCGACCGCTTTGGAGTATTGTTCTTTGGAAGAGGCAGTAGGGATTTCCTTTGTGGTTGCTGCACTCTTGACTTCGAAGCTTTTTCGATGACGGGGCTGAAGGAGCAGAAATTGAGGATGTGCCACCAGTCGTGGCAGGGATAGAAGGTTTGTTTCACAACAAGCTAGCTATACTAGCTTGGAGATTGGAAGGATTTCTGCGGAAGAATTGAATACGTTACAAGACTTAGGTGAAAGCAACGAAGAATGCATGTGTGTTACGGAAGACTTACGAAGTGGCTTTTTTGAAGCCGAAGGAGGTCTTGCTCTTTTTTGGGGGACCTTGAGTCTCCCCACTTGAACCCTCTCGCACTCCTTTTTGCCGCTGGTTGGACTTGCGGCGCAGAATGGATCCTCGTGTAGCGCTCCCCGAAGAACCGGTCCGAGCGCCATACCGAGACTTCTTGGGAATGTTTGCAAGAGAATCTATTAATTGGGAGGTTTCCCGAGACCCCCAGCGAGCGGCAGCTTCGAATGCGGCAAGAGCGGCCCGACGATCTCTCGCGATGGCCTCCTCGCTCTTTGTGCCGGTCTTCAAGTTTCTGCGCTTTCGTACGAGTGTCGCCCGGTACGGAAGCGGGGATTGTCGTCGACTTGCCTATGGTCAATGAAGTAGTACGTTTTCTTGTGCTCGGGGGCTTGGACAACATTTCTAGACTTGGAGATTTTTGGAGTTACCCCGGTCGGCGGAAGAAATGACCGGTCCGAAGTCCCTTGAGTCGAGTGGGGGAGACAGACCGGCTTGAACAAGCAAGAGGAGCGGTGTTGGTCTCGTAATCTTCTCCCCAGGTGTCATTGGGGGAAGTGTGGGATGACTTCGTAGTTGTCCATTCTCTCGCATTCAACAAAAATATATGAATAATGGTATGATGATAAAAAATAATGAAACTCAAAAAGAAGGAGAATACTTACAGGGTCTCGAGGATTTGACGTATTGAATGACAAACCCACTGTCTGGCATCATGTTAAATCCTGCCCAGGTTGGAGCATCTTCTTTATACGCTTCTCTAACCGCTCTACATCGGGAAGAGGTGTTTCGTCCAATGGATTAGCGATATCCTCATTGAAAGACCATGCTAGATGCTCTTGCCTTTTCAATGGCTGAACTCCTTGAACAATGAAACTCCAAAGGACCGTCTCGTGCTGTCGAGTCTTAAACTCGGTACTAGAACTACCCGGTCCCTCACAAGCGTGGAATTCGATGGTGCAACACACAAAACACACAGGAACACGCGATTTTAGACAGGTTCGAGGCCCTCGGGTCGAGAGTAATACCCTACGTCCTGTATGTTATGTATTGCCTTTAGCGATTTGCTAATTGCAAGATCTCGGAGCCTTTTTCGGAGGGTCCCTGCTCCGCCTTATATATCCGGGGAGTCGGGGTTACATGCGAGTCCTAGTCAATTACACAGATTACATATATGGAATTCTATCTCTAACTTTCTTTATTGATTCAGAGTCCTAATAGACTACAAATCACTCCTTAACTTGCTCCTCAAGTCATTGTACGCCGGTCTTGGTATCCGCCTTGTTTCCATACCGGTATACGGAATCTTCGTTATTCCGGACCGGTCAAGAACCGATCCGTTGACTATCGTCATCATCTTTATCTTCATTAATTTGTTATCATGTCTCTGCGTATCCATTCCTTTATCATCCGTATACCCATAAGGCAAGTATACGACAGACAGTCCCCGAGTAATTTTTGATTTAACCTTGAATAAGACCGACCAGTCCTCCGCATGTTGGTCTTAATTCATGGTAAAATTAAAAAGAACTCTAATCTGCTGCAATCATTCTTCTTTCTTCAAAAGTGCTTTAAAAAAGCCCAAAAAATTTTTGTTTTCACCCTTCATATCACCTAATTAGGTAATCATCGCTTATTCTTCTCGCGGTGCAACGACTAGGTGCACCCAATTGGGTATAGCCCCGACTCTTGGATCATTTGAACTCCTTTCAAATAATGCAAGAGTCCACTAGTTGATTCTTCATTATTTTCTTCAAGATACAATTTCTTCAGACCGCTCCTTTCAATTTCCATCATTTTCACTTCCCGAGGTCTCTGCAGACCGCTCTTGAACATGGTGCACCGGTCGGGTGCACCTAATTAGGTATAGCCCCGACTCTTGTATCATTTGAGGATCGCAAATAATGCAAGAGTCTTTCTTGAGAGACTATGCTTTATTATTTTCCATCAAATCACATTTATCTTAGCAATTTCTGCCAAGAACATATTTTTCGGACCGGTCGACCGGTCTGAAGTTCATATCTCCTGGAGATTTACTCCAGTTTGACATAACATATGACCTAAATCAGCATAAACTCATAATCCGCTTAGTGAAATTTCACTAAGAACCAAAATTCTGGTTGATCGGACCAGTTTATTCCCTATATTCTCACAGCGACTCGAGTCTCCAAAGCCTATAATCAGCCGGATGATTAACACCCACAGCCTAAGGCATCTATTATCACCGAGTTATGTAAAGTCTAACTCTTTCATACTACTGAATTATGAAATTCAGTATTACTTTAATTCCCATCTGAAAACTTCCATATTTCGAGACCGCTTTTTACTTCACAAAGATCACGACGGCTTATTCTGATGACCGTTAAGTCATAATTAATGCAAATAACAGATCATTAATATCCTTATGGCCGTTAGGTCATAATTGCATAGTTATGACATAAATCATTAACAGTAAAAATCCATCAGGCCTCTCAAAATAGCCCAATAACTTTTCAGCCCCGGGCCCATCCCAGTGCCTATAAAAAGAAACGAAAGGTCGACCTAGGTCAACCCTGCTCCCGAAAGCTCATACGCGTCCGCCATTTGCCTTTATTCTTTTGCTCTCTTCTTCTGCATAAACCAATCTCAAGCTTTCTTTTTCCATCTCTTAGGATGGGTAAGAAGAAATCCACCGCCAACCCTGCGTCTTCTTCCTCCGTTCCTCGCGATCAACTTCCCTTTGGCATTCAGGATCCGGGTAACGGCAAGGTCACCGAAACATCCCTCAATGAGGCAGTTCGTGACGGTTATCTTCCTCCTCAAAAAATTCTAAATTGGAGCATCCCTTCCCCTAGCCAAATCCCATGGGGAATAGATGATTCTCAGCAATTAGTTTTCAAAGCTTTTTTCCTCCGCGGTCTTGATCTCGCTTGCTGTTCCTTTTTTAGGGGACTCCTTTTCTTTTACGGATGGGAGTTAGTGAACCTCAATCCTAACTCCATCCCGCAAATCGCTTTTTTATCCATCTATGCGAAGCTTTCCTTGGAGTTCTCCCCCACTTCAAGTTATTCCGATGATCTGTTCCAAATTCGCCCACTTCCTTCATCGGACCACCAAGCTGCAGTTGGCGGAGTAGGAATTCAATGTCTGGAGTGTAGATGAATATTTTTCTCTTTCTTTGAACAACAGCATAGCCCATTGAAAAAATGGATGGTTCTTCCGTGACAATCCTCGACCTGCACTTCCTCCCTTCGAGCGCTAAGATAGCCAAAAATTTCCCTACCGCAGATACTAGGAAAAAACTCAAAGAAGACAGTGAAATTCTTGCGCTCCTGGCTTGCATTAGATATTTAAAGGACGTCGGAGGTGTCACCGCCGAGACAGTTCTTTGGAGCTTCATAGTGCGGGAGTTCAACCTCTTAAAAGGCAGAAACACCCAGCATGGTGTTTTGACGAAGACACCGCCATGCCGTTGGACGGAACCCTTCTTCCCGACAAAGAGCGATTAGAAGCTCGCATCGGGCAAATGCTCCAGCCAAAACTAGATCTATCCGGATGCACAAGAGTGGGTCCGGCCTTCAGCTCGTCCAACCCTCGCGATCCTGTAAGTATCTCTTTTTGTTTCTTCAAATCTTTGCTGTTTGTTACCATCATTTTCTTACGCAAACTCAATCCTTCAATTGTAGAAAATGGACAACTACAGAGTCACCCTCCTCTTCCTCCCAACGACATTTGGCGAGAAGATTATGCAAACAATACCGCTCCCCTGGCTGTTCAAGCCGGTCGACTCAAAGGCCTTCGGACCGGTCCTTTCCTTTGCCTCCCAGACATAGCTCCAAAAATTTCCAAATCTAGGACCGTGGTTCAAGCACCTAGTACGAGAAAACATACTACTTCCTTGACCATTGGCAGACCTGCTGCTTCTTCCGCCGCTCCCGGCGATACTCGCTCGAAGCACAAAAACTTGAAGACCAACGACGAGAAGAAGAAGCCGTCGAAAGGGATCGCCAGGCAGCTACGGCCATTCTTGAAGCTGGATTGGGAAAAACTCAAGGTACTCCTTCCTTGGTTGATCCCTTATCCAACGTCCCCAAAAGGTCCCGGTATGGCAACCGGACCGGTCCCAGTGATGCTTGGAGAAGCGGTCCCAACTCCGCAAGTCAATCCTGCGGAAAGAAGCGAGTGGGGACACCCAAGGTCCTCCCAAGAAGATCAAGACCTCCACCGGCTTCAAGAAAGCTTCCTCGTAAGTCTTTTATATTACTAATTCTTTTCCGAATTGCTCCACCTGCCAAAGCTCCTTGCCCCGGTCTTATGACATCCGCTTTTTCGTACAGGATCCCTTCTAACTTCCAAGCTAGCATAGCTAGTTTTTTAAGAAATAAAGCTTCCTCCACAGTGTTGACGGTCGTTACGACCAATTTCGACCAGTCAATTAGTCAAATAAATGAGAAGGACTAGGCATGTCTTACACGCATTTTTACTTAGAAATAACCTAGTTCCACTTGTACCTCTAGATTTTTAGTGTGCGGGTGGATAATGATGAATTCCGGGCCCGAGGCGACAAATCAACACTTTTACAAAACTTCCACTTCGCCGCGAGAATCAACTCCAAGATAAAAGGCCAATGACCACGAAATACAACACAAAGAAGGCCACAAGCACCTGGATCAAAGACCAACATCCGGTGGGGGAGCCAATCGCCAAAGCCCAGCCCGGGAGGGGCCGGGACCAGTTCGGCCGAACCCACCGGGGTGGTTCGGCCGAACCGGTCCGGTGGCCCCCCGGCCCACTTTTCTCCGGCGGTTTGCCCACCGCCTGCGGAGGTCGGTTCCACGCGCATTAAATGCCACCGACCTACGAAACCGCCTCCAGGAGCCGACCTTTCAAGCCTATATAAGGAGGGGTACCCCCCTCCTTAACACACACAACAACACAAGGATCATTCTCTCCTCACACTAGAAGTTTAGAGGCTTTCTAGGTAGTGCTAGGCTTAGTAGTGGGCTGCCTCATTGCTCCCAAGGTCTTGTGGAGAATTGGGTATAGCTCTTGTATCCTCTCTTTGTGAGACTTGATCTTTTATGTATGGAATACTTTCGTTTATATCCTTGTCATGAGCTTGACAGAGTAGTCATGATCTTGCTCGATCGTTCATCGTTCGTTCATATGAGTTCATCGTTCGTTCTTCGTTCTTCATTAATAGAAGATGAACACATATCGAATGTTCTTCGTTCGTTCATACTTGATCATCGATTACTCTTGATCTTACTTGGTTGATTGCCGTTCGTCGCTCATTCTTGAGCGACGAACGCCTTTGCATGACTTAGTGCTAGCTTTGATCCTTTCGTCGGCTTATGCTAGTTAGACTAGTGTTCTTATGAATAGGCTTCGGGTTCATCGTCCCGCAAGGGTGCTCTAGATTTACCACCATGTCGATCCGTAGGATTGGGGTGCCTCGAGGGATCTAGAGTTGTGGTTAGTGACGCCGGCATGGTGCTTGGGGTTATCTACCCACCTTTGAATGTGCTTCGTGTCCCACGGTTTGTAGAGGTAGGTGACAAGAAGTGACAGCCTTGTCATCCAAAGTAATCCTCCACGTTCGGGCATGGCATAGGAGTCTAAAAGGCCGGAGTCGCGAGGCGGACCTCGCGTAAGACGGATCTCCCGATGATGCCTAGGCATTAGACGCTTGCTTACGCTTGCATGATCTTGGATGTTAGGTAGAAGCTGCGCACTCATATGAATGTTGTATCATTAGGAGTAGTGGTCTGCTAGTCTAGTTTAGCTTTATCTAGGATTGCCTCTATCCCTTTTATTAGAGAATGCATTGCCTTGGTGTGTGTCACACTATCCTCAATTTATTGCTCCTAACCCCTGCATTGGAATGTGATTACTTCATCACTCTTTTGTAACACCATGAGCATAAGTACTCTTATCAACCATGTCTTCCTTTGGGAAAATATAAATACGATACCCTTGAATACTCTCGGGTGAAATGCTACAACGGGTTATCCGTCCGCTTGCGGATATTCATGACCCACCTTATAATACATATCTAGTACTTGTACTTGGATGTGGATTATTTGGTTAAATAGTGCAAGTGACTTAAACCCTTGGCTCTCCCGCGGTCACGTGTTTCTTTCCGCGTGACCTTAAGAGATGCCAACAAGCATTTCCGGCGCCGTTGCCGGGAAGACATTGGTTAATAAGAATACAATGAATGTTCATGATTACACTTGATGATGATTTAATCATTACCTTTGCGAGCTAACCTTGATCTGTTTTCTCTTCAATGTGAAAACGAGGATAGTGCATGCGTGGATTCAACTTGCCGAAAAACTTCGTTGATAATCCCGAGTCTCTTGCGAGAAAGACTCGACCTCGCGTCGTTGTCTCTCCTCAAGAACCCACGACAAGCGAGCCCGCATCTTCCGCACCATCAACCTCAACACTCATGGCTGAAAGGACCCTTCGTGACTACTCTGCGCCCTCCGTCGCCAATGTGCCCATTGGGCCCAACGTCGACGCTGGTGCCGCAGGACTTGACATCAAGTCCAGCCTCATCACTATGGTGCAAGCCATTCCCTTTTGTGGAAAGGCCTCCGAGGACGCCAACTCTCATCTCCAACGGTTCCTGGAGATATGCAACACATCGGCCACGGCGGAGTCAACCAAGATGCTATCGGACTTCGCTGTTTCCCCTATCCCTCCTTGGGAAGGCGAAACGGTGGTTTTATGCCAATCGTGCAAGCATTGACACTTGGGACAAATGTTCCACGGCGTTCCTCGCCAAGTTTTTCCCGATGGGTAAAACCAATGCCCTTCGTGGAAGAATTGCAAGTTTCCGAGCAAGCGACAAATGAATCCATGCCCGAGGCATGGGAAAGGCTTCAAGAATACATTACGGCCTGCCCTCACCATGGGATGGAGGAATGGCTCATTCTTCAACACTTCTACAACGGGTTGACACCAACAACCCGTGGACATATGGATGCCGCTGCTTGGAGGAGCCTTCTTCTCCAAAACCGTTGCCCAAGCAAAAGAACTCATAGAGAAGATGGTCTCCAATCAAGGGTGGAGCGATGATCGACTCCAAACACGCTCAAGAGGCGTACACCCTGTCAAGGAGGTGGACATGCTGTCCGCCAAGGTTGACCTCCTCATAAAACGCTTGGATGAACACAACGCAAATGGTGGTGTTCATGCATTGGACTCACACATGACGTGTGAGGAATGCGGGAACACCGGCCACATGGGGAAGGATTGCCCCCATACCCATGAAGAAGCATTCTACATGAACAACAACAACGGGTATCGTCCAAACGGAGGACAAGGGTACAACCAAAACCGACCATCATATCAAGGAGGTAACAATTTTTCTAGCTTTAACAATAATCAGCCTTCCTTGAAAGATTTGGTTTATGGCCAAGCTAAAATCAACGAATCTATCAACAAAAAGCTTGCTGCCAACGACAAAGTCTTAGAAAACATAAGCTGCACAAATAGAAGGTTTCTCCTCTGCTTTCAAAAATCAGCTGAGCTTTAATAAAATGATTGAAACCCAAGTTGCTCAGCTAGCTGCTCTTATTCCTGGTTCTAATTCAGGGAAGATCCGGGGCAACCCGAGTCTTCGTTGGAAAATGTTAATGCGGTTACCACGAGGGAGGAAAATCCACTCGGGATCCGCCATATCCTAACCATGCAGCAAAGAAGAACGAGGAACGAACCGGAGGAGGAAAGCCCTTCTACTACCAAAGAAAAAGAAGAGGAACCGAAGCCAAGTGACGGGAAGAATGGAATTGAATTTCAAGACACAAGCTTCTTGCCATTCCCTCACGAAACGAGGAAGCCAAAGGAGGATGAACAATTTGCTCGATTCGTCGAGACCATCCGAAGGATTCATGTCAACGTGCCATTATTGGACATGGTGCAGGTGCCCACATATGCACGTTACCTTAAAGACATCCTCAACAACAAGAGACCATTACCCAACGAGGAAATGGTCAAGCTCACGAGAGGAGTGTAGCGCAGCTATACTCAATCGGCTTCGAGAAAAGAAGAAGGACCCTGGCTGCCCCACAATATCATGTTCCATTGGGGCACACCACTTCGACCAAGCCTTATGTGATCTTGGGGCAAGCGTCGGCGTGATGCCCAAAGAAGTCTTTGATCGTTTGAGCTACACAACCTTGACTCCTACACCAATGAGGTTGCAATTGGCGGACTCTTCGGTCCGCTACCCCGCGGGAATAGCCGAAGACGTGCCGGTAAAAATTCGAGGCAACTTCATACCGGTGGACTTTGTGGTGCTTGAGATGGATATTGACAAGAACACGCCCCTCATTTTGGGACGTCCCTTCCTCGAGTACCGCAAACGCCCAAATTGATGTTGGGAATGGAGAAATCCGATTCCACATCAATGGGAAGGAGGAAAAGTTTGAGTTTCAACCAAGAAAAGAGCAATGCTCAATGATCAAGATCAAGTATGGGCCAAATCCCTCAAACATCCGTGAAGTTGAAGTGACGCCAAGAAAGACGGATAGTCTCATCGCCTTTTGGAAGCAACTTGACAAAATTGAGAATCCGTCATGGTACCAACCCAAGAAGCCTGCAACAGCAAGGCCGGGATTATGGGCCAAGAAGCCGGTCCTTCAAGACACAAAGCCACCTACATCAACAAAGCCCAACCAAGTGTGGCAAGTGAAGAAGGTGCAGCCATCTTCATCCTCCTCTCCGGGGAAAGGGCCTGCACCACAAGGATGAAAAGAAATGGAGAAGTCCTCGCTCGCCGGACTTAAAATGGCGAAGCCCTGGCCGACAGGATAAATCGGTATTATCTTTCGATTTCTTTTTGATTTTGTTTTCCACCATTATTTGGATTTTCCGCCAGCATATTCGATTTTTTTTCACTCGCCATGCATATAAAATTTGAAAACCAAAATCCTTTTACGTCCAAATTTTCCTACTTTTGTTTGAAACTTTTGGACAACCCTTGTATCCTTATACAAAACCCAAAAACAAATTTGCATGTTGGAATTTTCTCCAACACTTTTTCTCGAGATTTGATTTTTCGAATAAAGTTGAATTTGAGGCAACTTTCTTTGGATTTCTTATTGAGCAAATATTTCGAGGAATATCCGGACGTAGCAACCATGGTCAATGATCATTTGGCCGTTGGGGGCTATGGGCCAAAAGGGGAGCAAGAGGGACCCACAGCAGGCCGGCCGAACCCACCTCCTTGGTTCGGCCGAACTGCTATGACCGTTGCTCGGTCTGTCTTTTTTCCAACGGTCATATGCCCCTTCTAACGTTCAAAAACGGCTACTTCGTGAGCTATAAGTAGAGGTGGCCGGGCCAGAACTCTCTCCCCCTCTCACACTATCATTTCCACTCCTCACTCACTTCATTCTCATTGCTCTCAAGTTTTCCATTGCCCTCACTTGCTCATTGCCTAAAAGTTCTGCAGAAATCTTTTGTTCTTGGTGTGCTTTCTAGTTTTTGGTTTGATTTGTTTTTGTTTGGTTTTCTCGAGTTGCGATTTCTTGCTCACATGAACAACCGACGGTGTCGCCAATTTGATTTTCCCTCACATAACCCGTTCGGAGTTGTTGTTCTTGTGTTCTTGCTCTCTTTGTGTGCAGCCATGACCGGTGCCAAGAAGCTGTTCGGGTCGATCAAGAGGTCCTTGAGCTCACGCTCAAGTTCAAGCTCTTCACGTCGAAGCACCCGCGCACGCCCCGTAGTCGAGTCACCGCCAAGTTCACCACCACAAGTCGAGGAAGAAGGGCAAGAGGGCAACATCGAGCATCGTCTCCTCACCGACACCGACCTCGACTTAGTGGGCGAGTACGAGACGCACACCTACACGCTTCTCCAACACCGCCTCTTTGCTCCTACGCGAGCATTTGACACGGAGCTGCTGCACAAAATAGGTATGGATGCTGAATTTGCTCAAGTATTTAAAGCCTTAGGGTGGACAGATTTTGCTAGTGTAGATGAGCCGGGTTCCCGCTTGCTTACACTTCAGTTTTTATGCACCCTACGAACGGTAGATGAAGGAATTTCTTTTCGGTTTTTCCGTGAATCCTACCGTTTGACTTGGAAAGAACTTAGCACTCTTCTTGGCTTTAATACTCGCTGCAATACCGACTTGGATGGTGCCCTTCCTCAGTTTTCAAAGCATGCTTTTTGGGAGAGGATTACGGGTCTTCCTAGTTGCGTGCGACCTAGAACTAATCACATCCATCATCCTACCTTGCGTTTTATGCACATGTGGATTGCTATCACTCTTTTTCCAAGGAGTGATATTCGGATTGTGCGCGAGGATGAGCTAAAAATTCTTTTTGCTGCGGTTGATAAAATTAAGATTGCTCCCGTGAAAGCCATGATTCGCCAATGGATAGAAAATCTTGGGACGATAGGACCAATTGAATGTACCTCTTTAGTGACACGAATTGCCATGCGGGTGGGAGCTTTACATGATGCTAATGTTGAATATCTTGCTACACCTCGCTCTCTTATAAATAAAGATTATCTTATTCATGGTCACTCTCTTAAGAATGGTCCGAACGATTCCCTCATATATTATTTTGTGGGATATACAAACGAGTTTCGGTTACCTAACCCGGACCTTCGTTTGTATACTCTCAAAAATCTAACCATTGAGCTCCAAGAAGCGGAGCGGTCTCGCAGGAGTGTATCTTCTCGCAGGGGGCGCACAGATCGGAACAGCCATCTACCTCCGAGATGCCCACACCGCAGCCCACGGCTCATGGCGGGCCGGGGTACAGCCACCCCGGGCTTTCTCCCGGTGGGTACCCAGCCCCGCCACCTCACATGGCCGGGGGATCGGCGTGGCAAACTCCGGGATATGGCCCGGGGCTGTTTTCTCCACAACAACAATGGGAGGAACACTCCACCGACTCCGGATCAGCCCAAGGCTACAACTTTGAGCAGGAGATGAACAACCTCTCCTCACAAATGGGAAGACTCCAAACCACGGCGGAAGACACCGAGTATGCGCTCAACCAACACATCTTGCAAACTCATCAATGGCAAGAGCGCACCGACACCCAGCTCACCGCCCTCACCAACATGACGGAGCAACAACGAGCCGATCTTTTGGCTTACTTCCGTCACATGGGGTTCATTCCACCAAACCCATGAGCAAGAACAAGCTTGGGGAGGGGGGGGCAGCACCCTCGCTAAGGTATCATGTATCGCAACTTGTATCCTTTATTGTCTCCTGTTTTTGCTTGTTCTTGCCTCTCATATGAAAAACAAAATAAAAATGATAAAACTAAAAAGAACAAAAAGAAGTAGCTTAGTTTCCTTTTATGCGCTGCAAGTATGTTGCTAGTCTTTCTATGTTGAGATGATGAATAGTTGCTCTGTTTTATTTCTCTCATGTGCCTAGTTTATAATTTAGAACTCTCCTAGTTTTGAGTTTGTTGGCTGGCAAAACTTGCTTAGAACCTGAAACTTGTGGGCTGCACATGCTTGAGCTGCACCTAAGTTGTTGTGAGATGATGATATGGTAAAAAGAGCTGCTATGATCTTGTCCTAAGTTGAACTTGAAATCTCCGGAATTTTGTTCCCAAAAATTGCGAAATCTATAAGTTCCCAAGTGATGATAAATTCCTACCAAAGCCATATGCAAATTTCCTTTGAAAACCTTACTCATTTGCTACTTGTTACTTCATTGAGCTTTATCAAAATTGTGTGACCCTAGTGAGATGCTTTTCATACTCTCATGATCAAGATCACGTACACATTCCACCTCATATGCTACACTTCTACACCGGAAGTTAGCAACATGTCATGCCATCCACCAAAATAAAGACACTCCTCACATTTTATCACCTCTCTTAAAATATCAAAAGAAGGCATGGCTATGCAAAAGAAAAAGAAAATAAGGCTCACAAAAGATGAGCATGAGAAAAAGAAAAAAAAAAAAAAAAAAGCTGCTCTCATTTCGAGCATGGAAAAAGAAAGAAGAAAAGATAGCCATGCCCAAAATCCAAAATAAAAAGAGGTGAAACAAAAAGAGGAGTAGTCACATACACCACCACCATCATTTTCACACTTGCACATCTTGATCTACGATTGTATGACTTGCTATCTCCATGGATCCACTCTTTTGGTTTTGCAAAATATGAATGCAAGTATGCCTCATTTCATATCCTACCTTGAGCTCCACAAAAGCCTATTAGATGTAGGATGAGGCAATACACATGCCTTGGTGAGGAATACAAACACCACTAGAGCGATTCGAGAGTATCACTTGTGGAACGTGGTTTTACTTGAAAAAAATCCTTTGAAAACTTCCGGAGAATAAAAAGCAAGACAAGGGAAGAGAAAATAAATGCTCTATACACCGTTCTCTCTCTCAACCGCCCAAGGTAAAGTGAAAAGCACAAAGCCCCATGAGGACTAAGGGGAAGGGTGAGTTACCATTGCCAACTTATTCAACTCAAGGATGAGTATCTTTGTTATACACTTGGTACCTTTGAGAAGTAGGCATTATAGCAACTCCTGATCAACAACCTAAAGTTCTACTACTTGCTCGGGACGAGCAAGGGGTAAGCTTGGGGGACTTGTTGACGGTCGTTACGACCAATTTCGACCAGTCAATTAGTCAAATAAATGAGAAGGACTAGGCATGTCTTACACGCATTTTTACTTAGAAATAACCTAGTTCCACTTGTACCTCTAGATTTTTAGTGTGCGGGTGGATAATGATGAATTCCAGGCCCCGAGGCGACAAATCAACACTTTTACAAAACTTCCACTTCGCCGCGGGAATCAACTCCAAGATAAAAGGCCAATGACCACGAAATACAACACAAAGAAGGCCACAAGCACCTGGATCAAAGACCAACATCCGGTGGGGGAGCCAACTGCCAAAGCCCAGCCCGGGAGGGGCCGGGACCAGTTCGGCCGAACCCACCGGGGTGGTTCGGCCGAACCGGTCTGGTGGCCCCCCGGCCCACTTTTCTCCGGCGGTTTGCCCACCGCCTGCGGAGGTCGGTTCCACGCGCATTAAATGCCACCGACCTACGAAACCGCCTCCGGGAGCCGACCTTTCAAGCCTATATAAGGAGGGGTACCCCCCTCCTTAACACACACAACAACACAAGGATCATTCTCTCCTCACACTAGAAGTTTAGAGGCTTTCTAGGTAGTGCTAGGCTTAGTAGTGGGCTGCCTCATTGCTCCCAAGGTCTTGTGGAGAATTGGGTATAGCTCTTGTATCCTCTCTTTGTGAGACTTGATCTTTTATGTATGGAATACTTTCGTTTATATCCTTGTCATGAGCTTGACAGAGTAGTCATGATCTTGCTCGATCGTTCATCGTTCGTTCATATGAGTTCATCGTTCGTTCTTCGTTCTTCATTAATAGAAGATGAACACATATCGAATGTTCTTCGTTCGTTCATACTTGATCATCGATTACTCTTGATCTTACTTGGTTGATTGCCGTTCGTCGCTCATTCTTGAGCGACGAACGCCTTTGCATGACTTAGTGCTAGCTTTGATCCTTTCGTCCGGCTTATGCTAGTTAGACTAGTGTTCTTATGAATAGGCTTCGGGTTCATCGTCCCGCAAGGGTGCTCTAGATTTACCACCATGTCGATCCGTAGGATTGGGGTGCCTCGAGGGATCTAGAGTTGTGGTTAGTGACGCCGGCATGGTGCTGGGGTTATCTACCCACCTTTGAATGTGCTTCGTGTCCCACGGTTTGTAGAGGTAGGTGACAAGAAGTGACAGCCTTGTCATCCAAAGTAATCCTCCACGTTCGGGCATGGCATAGGAGTCTAAAAGGCCGGAGTCGCGAGGCGGACCTCGCGTAAGACGGATCTCCCGATGATGCCTAGGCATTAGACGCTTGCTTACGCTTGCATGATCTTGGATGTTAGGTAGAAGCTGCGCACTCATATGAATGTTGTATCATTAGGAGTAGTGGTCTGCTAGTCTAGTTTAGCTTTATCTAGGATTGCCTCTATCCCTTTTATTAGAGAATGCATTGCCTTGGTGTGTGTCACACTATCCTCAATTTATTGCTCCTAACCCCTGCATTGGAATGTGATTACTTCATCACTCTTTTGTAACACCATGAGCATAAGTACTCTTATCAACCATGTCTTCCTTTGGGAAAATATAAATACGATACCCTTGAATACTCTCGGGTGAAATGCTACAACGGGTTATCCGTCCGCTTGCGGATATTCATGACCCACCTTATAATACATATCTAGTACTTGTACTTGGATGTGGATTATTTGGTTAAATAGTGCAAGTGACTTAAACCCTTGGCTCTCCCGCGGTCACGTGTTTCTTTCCGCGTGACCTTAAGAGATGCCAACGCACAGCTCCAACCAGTGGTATTTCTACCTCTACTCCCAGCGCATCTCGGACCGGTACTGCTTCCGGCGTTTTCGGACCGAGCCTTGCTCCCGGCGCTTCAATCACAGAAACTCAAAGTGCGGCACTCGCAAAGGAACTCCCTGCCGCCTCACATATAGAAGCCGAAGAGCAAGCTACCATTGTTGAAAGCTCATCCTCCGGTAACCCTCCTCCCCAAGCTACCTTGTTCCAAATCCCTCCGGAGCCGTCACTCGGGACCAGTATGGGTGGAAGAAATTCCTCGCCGGCCTAGGACAACACGTAAATCTCCTGGAGAACCAAAGCTGGCTAAAACGGTAGTTGGAGACGTGGAGGTGGACAGTTCGAGCGGAGCTAGAACATTTACCGCAACAGCTCAATGGGACGCCCTCCAAGAAGAAGAGGCCTTAAAGAATTTCTCGGAATCCGGCCAGGTACATCCTCTCGCTTCAATAATTTCTCCAAGCAATTGTATTTTAATTATTAACTCTCTCAATCTTCTTTTTAGGTTCTCCTAAAAAGCTCTAAAGCCAAGACTGCTATTATCGCCCGCTTACGGGAGGAGCTCGCACCAACCAAGAATGATTGGTTGAAATGGAATCTCGGACCGCCGATCCGAAGTCCAGGGAAAACGATCTTCGAGAGAAGAGAGTCCAATCTGTAAAACACTCATCGAATGATGGAGGAGCGCCGGCAAGAAATCATCAAGCTCCGTCAAGTTATTCAGAGTAATACTTTCGATTTTTCCTATATATTCCATATTTTTCTCTGTTGCCTCCCTTTCCGACCAGTCCCACTTTTGACTTCAGCGCTCGAGAGCCTTATTGCCGCTCACAAGAAAGCGGAAGAAGTCCTTACCGAAAAGGCAGCCGCTCAAGAGCAAGCGCTTGAAGAGGGCTCTCGTGTCGAAGAGCAACGAGCGGCTCGGATTGGAGAACTTGAAGGCGAGCTTACTGCCAAAGATAGTATTTTAGCTCAAGCACTTCGCTCCAATAAGATGTTGGAAACTCAAAATGCTCGCTTAAAGGCTGAACTAGTTGAAGCCTTAGAAGCAGCAAAATCAGCACAAGCGGGCAAGGAGAGCGCCACGAGGACCGCCCATGAATCCGCTCAACTTGCTCCCCAAGCAAAAGATCGCGAGATTCAGCGTTTGCTGAAAATCGAAGCCAAACCGAGAGAATCAAATACGAACATCAAGGGAAGATTCAGAGCTGCTGAAATCAGGCATAGGCGTAAGTCCCATCTTTCTTGTTCATTCTTATGACATCCTTTTAAAGATACCGGTCTGCAGCAAATATCTTTCTCTTAAATTTTTGCTTGTCTTTTTAGACCTTACTGCAGGTACAGTGCGCACTCCGGAATATCTCAATGGTGGTCAAACTATTGATCCCAATGAGATAGATCTCGAGTCCGCCATCCGGGCAATCCCTAGAAGAATCAAAGAACATTCAAAGATGGTTGCTGCTGCGGGAGGAGGACACATCGCCGCTATAATCCAGTCTTGGACTCCGGTCGAAGAGTGTGATTTCAATTTTATCAAAGATGGCACCCACCCTAATACTATCGAAGACCGGTTCAACGAGCTGAAGAATTCACTCATTGGCACCGTTTCGAGTTGATAGAAGATGTTCCTCTTGATCCAACAGGTGTCCCTCTAAACATAGCGCCAGCAGCTTTTGCTTTGGATCAAGATGCTCAGGATGCAGCAGCCGCCGCTAAGCAGACAATAGAAGATGCATTTGAAGATCTTGATAGGGATTTACCGATATCTTCTTCTGATTCCGAAGAAACGCTGGATGATAGACTAGAAGAAAATCCTAAGACCGGTGATACCGGTACTTCCAGCGGTCCTGCTTAGTGAATTTTGTAATAGGGCCATCTTGATTTTGTAATCAAACATCTTGATTGTCACATTGTTTATATTAAATACCAGTTACCTTTTCTTTTCTATATGAATGCCGGTTTCACTATCATACTTTCTAACTTATTTACCTAAGACATGATGGTTATTTCAGCTAAAAAATAACTATGATCAAACTCCGGCTCTAATCAGCACAGATCACAATTCATAATTATAGCTTACTTTAACAAGATCATGTAACATAAGCAAAAAAGCTAGGTTGTATGATTTTAAGATTTCACAGACTGCCCTTAACACAGCAGCCTACCAATCAATATTCATAAGAAAAATGCTATACAATTTCCTTTCCTGAATGTACCAGTCTTAAACTTAAATTTAAATAGACCGCTCTTAACACAGCAATCTGTCAACTAAATGACTGGTCTTATTATTCAAGAATAACAAAGTATCATAGACTGCTCTTAATATAGCAGAATAACAAAGTATAATAGACTGCTCTTAATATAGCAGCCCATCGGCTCAATAATTTAATTCAAAATTAAAATATGGAGACACAAAAAACAAACACATTATCATTAGACAAAACTACTTTATTATAATATAAAAACTTTTACAGCAAGTACTTTTAAGCATAAAAACGACGAAGCTGATCAATGTTCCAAGAATTTGGAATTTCTTCTTCCTCCAAGGTCATAAGCCTATAAGCCCCCGGTCCGGTGACCGATTTAACCAAAAAAGGTCCTTCCCGGACCGGCGACAACTTATGCCTGTTCTTGTTAGATCGAATCTTTCGAAGAACCAAGTCTCCTACTTGGAACTCACGTGTTCGAATATTGCGATCATGATAACAACGCAATCCCGATGATATTTAGCAGCTTGAACCAAAGCTTGGTCCCTCAATTCTTCCGCAGCAACCAGCTCAACCTCGGCGTTGATCATCATATTTCTCTTCATCGTAGTATCGTACCCGAGCTGACACCATATTCACTTCTGTAGGTAGCATGGCTTCGGATCCATACACCAAAGAAAAAGGAGACTGCCCTGTAGCTCTACTAACATTAGTGCGCAATCCCCAAAGCACCCAAGGCAATTCCTTAACCCATTTTCCTACGTATGGTTTCAATCGGTAAAAAATTCTTGGTTTAAGACCGGTCAAAATCATTCCATTAGCTCGTTCTACTTGTACATTGCTTTGCGGGTGTGACACCGACGCATATTGTACCTTAATTCCCAAACTTTCAGCATAATCTTTGAAAAACTCGAAGTGAATTGAGGCCCATTATCAGTAATGATACTGTATGGGACCCCAAAACGTACGAAGATGTTCTGCAAAAACTTGATCGCTCGAGCTGTAGTTGTACTAGTAACCGCTTCAGCCTCAATCCATTTGGAGAACTTATCTACTGCCACAAAAATATGCGTAAATCCTCCCGGCGCCCGTTTAAAAGGTCCAACTATATCTAGTCCCCAAGTAGAAAAAGGCCAAGTCATTGGAATCAACCGCAACTCATGAGCTGGGGTATGAGGCTGTTTTGCAAAAAACCGACATCCCCGATAATTTTTGACCACTCAGTGCGCATCATCTCGTTGTCTGTAGGCCAATAAAATCCTTGTGTGAATATCTTCCCAACTAATGTCTTTGAAGAAGCATGATTTCCGTAAATTCTCTTGTGTATGTCTTCAAGCAATTGAATGCCATCGAAACCGATACACATTTCATCAAAATATTAACTCCACGCCTATATAATTCTCCTTCAAGAATTAAATAGCTGCAAGCTCGAACTTCTAATCTTTGCTTCTCTACTTTATCCTCTGGAGTTTTACCAGATCGTAGATAGTCAAGGTACGGAGTACGCCAATCAGAATCAATAATCATAACATCCAATGGCCGAATATCGTCGGCGTTGGTGTCGTTCTCTATCTTTTCCGGTAAGACCACTTCGTCGGATCGGTCCCTCAAGACTGCTTTCTCCTCCCGATTCTTCAAGACTATTTCATCCACGATCTCTCGTAATAGTAGCCTTGCGCTCCGTCTTTATGGATGGTTTATTGTTGACGGTCGTTACGGACCAATTTCGACCGTCAATTAGTCAAATAAATGAGAAGGACTAGGCATGTCTTACACGCATTTTACTTAGAAATAACCTAGTTCCACTTGTACCTCTAGATTTTTAGTGTGCAGGTGGATAATGATGAATTCCAGTGCCCCGAGGCGACAAATCAACACTTTTACAAAACTTCCATTTCGCCGCGGGAATCAACTCCAAGATAAAAGGCCAATGACCACGAAATCCAACACAAAGAAGGCCACAAGCAATCGGAACAAAGACCAACATCCAGCTGGGGGAGCCAACTCGCCAAAGCCCAGCCCAGAGGGGCCAGGACCAGCTCGGCCGAACCCACCAGGGTGGTTCGGCCGAACCAGCCCGGTGGCCCCCCGGCCCACTTTTCTCTCGGCGGTTTGCCCACCGCCTCCGGAGGTCGGTTCCACGCGCATTAAATGCCACCGACCTACGAAACCGCCTCCAGGAGCCGACCTTTCAAGCCTATATAAGGAGGGGTACCCCCCTCCTTAACACACACACAACAACACAAGGATCATTCTCTCCTCACATTAGAAGTTTAGAGGCTTTCTAGGTAGTGCTAGGCTTAGTAGTGGGCTGCCTCATTGCTCCCAAGGTCTTGTGGAGAATTGGGTATAGCTCTTGTATCCTCTCTTTGTAAGACTTGATCTTTTATATATGGAATACTTTCGTTTATATCCTTGTCATGAGCTTGACAGAGTAGTCATGATCTTGCTTGATCGTTCATCGTTCGTTCATATGAGTTCATCGTTCGTTCTTCGTTCTTCATTAATAGAAGATGAACACATATCGAATGTTCTTCGTTCGTTCATACTTGATCATCGATTACTCTTGATCTTACTTGGTTGATTGCCGTCCGTCGCTCATTCTTGAGCGACGAACGCCTTTGCATGACTTAGTGCTAGCTTTGATCCTTTCGTCCGGCTTATGCTAGTTAGACTAGTGTTCTTATGAATAGGCTTCGGGTTCATCGTCCCGCAAGGGTGCTCTAGATTTACCACCATGTCGATCCGTAGGATTGGGGTGCCTCGAGGGATCTAGAGTTGTGGTTAGTGACGCCGGCATGGTGCCGGGGTTATCTACCCACCTTTGAATGTGCTTCGTGTCCCACGGTTTGTAGAGGTAGGTGACAAGAAGTGACAGCCTTGTCATCCAAAGTAATCCTCCACGTTCGGGCATGGCATAGGAGTCTAAAAGGCCGGAGTCGCGAGGCGGACCTCGCGTAAGACGGATCTCCCGATGATGCCTAGGCATTAGACGCTTGCTTGCGCTTGCATGATCTTGGATGTTAGGTAGAAGCTGCGCACTCATATGAATGTTGTATCATTAGGAGTAGTGGTCTCGCTAGTCTAGTTTAGCTTTATCTAGGATTGCCTCTATCCCTTTTATTAGAGAATGCATTGCCTTGGTGTGTGTCACACTATCCTCAATTTATTGCTCCTAACCCCCGCATTGGAATGTGATTACTTCATCACTCTTTTGTAACACCATGAGCATAAGTACTCTTATCAACCATGTCTTCCTTTGGGAAAATATAAATACGATACCCTTGAATACTCTCGGGTGAAATGCTACAACGGGTTATCCGTCCGCTTGCGGATATTCATGACCCACCTTATAATACATATCTAGTACTTGTACTCGGATGTGGATTATTTGGTTAAATAGTGCAAGTGACTTAAACCCTTGGCTCTCCCGCGGTCACGTGTTTCTTTCCGCGTGACCTTAAGAGATGCCAACAAGCATTTCTGGCGCCGTTGCTCGGGGAAGACATTGGTTAATAAGAATACAATGAATGTTCATGATTACACTTGATGATGATTTAATCATTACCTTTGCAAGCTAACCTTGATCTGTTTTCTCTTCAATGTGAAAACAGGATAGTGCATGCGTGGATTCAACTTGCCGAAAAACTTCGTTGATAATCCCGAGTCTCTTGCGAGAAAGACTCGACCTCGCGTCGTTGTCTCTCCTCAAGAACCCACGACAAGCGAGCCCGCATCTTCCGCACCATCAACCTCAACACTCATGGCTGAAAGGACCCTTCGTGACTACTCGCGCCCTCCGTCGCCAATGTGCCCATTGGGCCCAACGTCGACGCTGGTGCCGCAGGACTTGACATCAAGTCCAGCCTCATCACTATGGTGCAAGCCATTCCCTTTTGTGGAAAGGCCTCCGAGGACGCCAACTCTCATCTCCAACAGCTTCCCGGAGATATGCAACACATCAGCCCACGGCCGGAGTCAACCAAGATGCTATCGTACTTCGCCTGTTTCCCCTATCCCTCCTTGGGAAGGCGAAACAAGTGGTTTTATGCCAATCGTGCAAGCATTGACACTTGGGACAAATGTTCCACGGCGTTCTCGCCAAGTTTTTCCCGATGGGTAAAACCAATGCCCTTCGTGGAAGAATTGCAAGTTTCCAAAGCAAGCTGACAAATGAATCCATGCCCGAGGCATGGGAAAGGCTTCAAGAATACATTCTGGCCTGCCCTCACCATGGGATGGAGGAATGGCTCATTCTTCAACACTTCTACAACGGGTTGACACCAACAACCCGTGGACATATGGATGCCGCTGCTGGAGGAGCCTTCTTCTCCAAAACCGTTGCCCAAGCAAAAGAACTCATAGAGAAGATGGTCTCCAATCAAGGGTGGAGCGATGATCGACTCCAAACACGCTCAAGAGGCGTACACCCCGTCAAGGAGGTGGACATGCTGTCCGCCAAGGTTGACCTCCTCATAAAACGCTTGGATGAACACAACGCAAATGGTGGTGTTCATGCATTGGACTCACACATGACGTGTGAGGAATGCGGGAACACCGGCCACATGGGGAAGGATTGCCCCCATACCCATGAAGAAGCATTCTACATGAACAACAACAACGGGTATCGTCCAAACGGAGGACAAGGGTACAACCAAAACCGACCATCATATCAAGGAGGTAACAATTTTTCTCGGCTTTAACAATAATCAGCCTTCCTTGAAAGATTTGGTTTATGGCCAAGCTAAAATCAACGAATCTATCAACAAAAAGCTTGCTGCCAACGACAAAGTCTTAGAAAACATAACCGCACAAATAGAAGGTTTCTCCTCTCGCTTTCAAAAATCAGCCGAGCTTTAATAAAATGATTGAAACCCAAGTTGCTCAGCCTAGCTGCTCTTATTCCCGGTTCTAATTTCGGGAAGATCCCGGGGCAACCCGAGTCTTCTTTGGAAAATGTTAATGCGGTTACCACGAGGGGAGGAAAATCCACTCGGGATCCGCCATATCCTAACCATGCAGCAAAGAAGAACAGGAACGAACCGGAGGAGGAAAGCCCTTCTACTACCAAAGAAAAAGAAGAAGAACCGAAGCCAAGTGACGGGAAGAATGGAATTGAATTTCAAGACACAAGCTTCTTGCCATTCCCTCACGTAAACAGGAAGCCAAAGGAGGATGAACAATTTGCTCGATTCGTCGAGACCATCCGAAGGATTCATGTCAACGTGCCATTGTTGGACATGGTGCAGGTGCCCACATATGCACGTTACCTTAAAGACATCCTCAACAACAAGAGACCATTACCCAACGAGGAAATGGTCAAGCTCACAGAGGAGTGTAGCGCAGCTATACTCAATCGGCTTCCGTAAAAGAAGAAGGACCCCGGCTGCCCCACAATATCATGTTCCATTGGGGCACACCACTTCGACCAAGCCTTATGTGATCTTGGGGCAAGCGTCGCCGTGATGCCCAAAGAAGTCTTTGATCGTTTGAGCTACACAACCTTGACTCCTACACCAATGAGGTTGCAATTGGCGTACTCTTCGGTCCGCTACCCCGCGGGAATAGCCGAAGACGTGCCGCAAAAATTCGAGGCAACTTCATACCGGTGGACTTTGTGGTGCTTGAGATGGATATTGACAAGAACACGCCCTCATTTTGGGACGTCCCTTCCTCGCATCGCAACGCCCAAATTGATGTTGGGAATGGAGAAATCCGATTCCACATCAATGGGAAGGAGGAAAAGTTTGAGTTTCAACCAAGAAAAGAACAATGCTCAATGATCAAGATCAAGTATGGGCCAAATCCCTCAAACATCCGTGAAGTTGAAGTGACGCCAAGAAAGACGGATAGTCTCATCGCCTTTTGGAAGCAACTTGACAAAATTGAGAATCCGTCATGGTACCAACCCAAGAAGCCTCGCAACAAGCAAGGCCGGGATTATGGGCCAAGAAGCCGACTCCTTCAAGACACAAAGCCACCTACATCAACAAAGACCAACCAAGTGTGGCAAGTGAAGAAGGTGCAGCCATCTTCATCCTCCTCTCCAGGGAAAGGGCCTCGCACCACAAGGATGAAAAGAAATGGAGAAGTCCTCGCTCGCCGTACTTAAAATGGCGAAGCCCCGGCCGACAGGATAAATCGGCATTATCTTTCGATTTCTTTTTGATTTTGTTTTCCACCACATGCATTTAAAAAAAAAATAATAATAATAATAATAAAAACCTCCCTGCATACTCTATTTTATCACAAGAAAATTTTCATTTCATTTATTTGGATTTTCCGCCAAAGCATATTCGATTTTTTTTTCACTCGCCATGCATATAAAATTTGAAAACCAAAATCCTTTTACGTCCAAATTTTCCTACTTTTGTTTGAAACTTTTGGACAACCCTTGTATCCTTATACAAAACCCAAAAACAATTTTGCATGTTGGAATTTTCTCCAACACTTTTTCTCGAGATTTGATTTTTCGAATAAAGTTGAATTTGAGGCAACTTTCTTTGGATTTCTTATTGAGCAAATATTTCGAGGAATATCCGGACGTAGCAACCATGGTCAATGATCATTTGGCCGTTGGGGGCTATGGGCCAAAAGGGGGAGCAAGAGGGACCCACAGCAGGCCGGCCGAACCCACCTCCTTGGTTCGGCCGAATCGCTATGACCGTTGCTCGGTCTGTCTTTTTTTTCCCAACGGTCATATGCCCCTTCTAACGTTCAAAAACGGCTACTTCGTGAGCTATAAGTAGAGGTGGCCGGGCCAGAACTCTCTCCCCTCTCACACTATCATTTCCACTCCTCACTCACTTCATTCTCATTGCTCTCAAGTTTTCCATTGCCCTCACTTGCTCATTGCCTAAAAGTTCTGCAGAAATCTTTTGTTCTTGGTGTGCTTTCTAGTTTTTGGTTTGATTTGTTTTTGTTTGGTTTTCTCGAGTTGCGATTTCTTGCTCACATGAACAACCGACGGTGTCGCCAATTTGATTTTCCCTCACATAACCCGTTCGGAGTTGTTGTTCTTGTGTTCTTGCTCTCTTTGTGTGCAGCCATGACCGGTGCCAAGAAGCTGTTCGGGTCGATCAAGAGGTCCTTGAGCTCACGCTCAAGTTCAAGCTCTTCACGTCGAAGCACCCGCGCACGCCCCGTAGTCGAGTCACCGCCAAGTTCACCACCACAAGTCGAGGAAGAAGGGCAAGAGGGCAACATCGAGCATCGTCTCCTCACCGACACCGACCTCGACTTAGTGGGCGAGTACGAGACGCACACCTACACGCTTCTCCAACACCGTCTCTTTGCTCCTACGCGAGCATTTGACACGGAGCTGCTGCACAAAATAGGTATGGATGCTGAATTTGCTCAAGTATTTAAAGCCTTAGGGTGGACAGATTTTGCTAGTGTAGATGAGCCGGGTTCCCGCTTGCTTGCACTTCAGTTTTTATGCACCCTACGAACGGTAGATGAAGGAATTTCTTTTCGGTTTTTCCGTGAATCCTACCGTTTGACTTGGAAAGAACTTAGCACTCTTCTTGGCTTTAATACTCGCTGCAATACCGACTTGGATGGTGCCCTTCCTCAGTTTTCAAAGCATGCTTTTTGGGAGAGGATTACGGGTCTTCCTAGTTGCGTGCGACCTAGAGCTAATCACATCCATCATCCTACCTTGCGTTTTATGCACATGTGGATTGCTATCACTCTTTTTCCAAGGAGTGATATTCGAATTGTGCGCGAGGATGAGCTAAAAATTCTTTTTGCTGCGGTTGATAAGATTAAGATTGCTCCCGTGAAAGCCATGATTCGCCAATGGATAGAAAATCTTGGGACGATAGGACCAATTGAATGTACCTCTTTAGTGACACGAATTGCCATGCGGGTGGGAGCTTTACATGATGCTAATGTTGAATACCTTGCTACACCTCGCTCTCTTATAAATAAAGATTATCTTATTCATGGTCACTCTCTTAAGAATGGTCCGAACGATTCCCTCATATATTATTTTGTGGGATATACAAACGAGTTTCGGTTACCTAACCCGGACCTTCGTTTGTATACTCTCAAAAATCTAACCATTGAGCTCCAAGAAGCGGAGCGGTCTCGCAGGAGTGTATCTTCTCGCAGGGGGCGCACAGATCGGAACAGCCATCTACCTCCGAGATGCCCACACCGCAGCCCACGGCTCATGGCGGGCCGGGTACAGCCACCCCGGCTTTCTCCCGGTGGGTACCCAGCCCCGCCACCTCACATGGCCGGGGGATCGGCGTGGCAAACTCCGGGATATGGCCCGGGGCTGTTTTCTCCACAACAACAATGGGAGGAACACTCCACCGACTCCGGATCAGCCCAAGGCTACAACTTTGAGCAGGAGATGAACAACCTCTCCTCACAAATGGGAAGACTCCAAACCACGGCGGAAGACACCGAGTATGCGCTCAACCAACACATCTTGCAAACTCGTCAATGGCAAGAGCGCACCGACACCCAGCTCACCGCCCTCACCAACATGACGGAGCAACAACGAGCCGATCTTTTGGCTTACTTCCGTCACATGGGGTTCATTCCACCAAACCCATGAGCAAGAACAAGCTTGGGGGGGCAGCACCCCTCGCTAAGGTATCATGTATCGCAACTTGTATCCTTTATTGTCTCCTGTTTTTGCTTGTTCTTGCCTCTCATATGAAAAACAAAATAAAAATGATAAAACTAAAAAGAACAAAAAGAAGTAGCTTAGTTTCCTTTATGCGCTGCAAGTATGTTGCTAGTCTTTCTATGTTGAGATGATGAATAGTTGCTCTGTTTTTATTTCTCTCATGTGCCTAGTTTATAATTTAGAACTCTCCTAGTTTTGAGTTTGTTGGCTGGCAAAACTTGCTTAGAACCTGAAACTTGTGGGCTGCACATGCTTGAGCTGCACCTAAGTTGTTGTGAGATGATGATATGGTAAAAAGAGCTGCTATGATCTTGTCCTAAGTTGAACTTGAAATCTCCGGAATTTTGTTCCCAAAAATTGCAAAATCTATAAGTTCCCAAGTGATGATAAATTCCTACCAAAGCCATATGCAAATTTCCTTTGAAAACCTTACTCATTTGCTACTTGTTACTTCATTGAGCTTTATCAAAATTGTGTGACCCTAGTGAGATGCTTTTCATACTCTCATGATCAAGATCACGTACACATTCCACCTCATATGCTACACTTCTACACCGGAAGTTAGCAACATGTCATGCCATCCACCAAAATAAAGACACTCCTCACATTTTATCACCTCTCTTAAAATATCAAAAGAAGGCATGGCTATGCAAAAGAAAAAGAAAATAAGGCTCACAAAAGATGAGCATGAGAAAAAGAAAAAAAAAAAAAAAAGCTGCTCTCATTTCGAGCATGGAAAAAGAAAGAAGAAAAGATAGCCATGCCCAAAATCCAAAATAAAAAGAGGTGAAACAAAAAGAGGAGTAGTCACATACACCACCACCATCATTTTCACACTTGCACATCTTGATCTACGATTGTATGACTTGCTATCTCCATGGATCCACTCTTTTGGTTTTGCAAAATATGAATGCAAGTATGCCTCATTTCATATCCTACCTTGAGCTCCACAAAAGCCTATTAGATGTAGGATGAGGCAATACACATGCCTTGGTGAGGAATACAAACACCACTAGAGCGATTCGAGAGTATCACTTGTGGAACGTGGTTTTACTTGAAAAAAATCCTTTGAAAACTTCCTGAGAATAAAAAGCAAGACAAGGGAAGAGAAAATAAATGCTCTATACACCGTTCTCTCTCTCAACCGCCCAAGGTAAAGTGAAAAGCACAAAGCCCCATGAGGACTAAGGGGAAGGGTGAGTTACCATTGCCAACTTATTCAACTCAAGGATGAGTATCTTTGTTATACACTTGGTACCTTTGAGAAGTAGGCATTATAGCAACTCCCGATCAACAACCTAAAGTTCCACTACTTGCTCCGGACGAGCAAGGGGTAAGCTTGGGGGACTTGTTGACTGGTCGTTACGACCAATTTCGACCGTCAATTAGTCAAATAAATGAGAAGGACTAGGCATGTCTTACACGCATTTTACTTAGAAATAACCTAGTTCCACTTGTACCTCTAGATTTTTAGTGTGCAGGTGGATAATGATGAATTCCAGTGCCCCGAGGCGACAAATCAACACTTTTACAAAACTTCCATTTCGCCGCGGGAATCAACTCCAAGATAAAAGGCCAATGACCACGAAATCCAACACAAAGAAGGCCACAAGCAACCGGAACAAAGACCAACATCCAAGTGGGGAGCCAACTCGCCAAAGCCCAGCCTCAGAGGGGCCAGACCGGCTCGCCGAACCCACCAGGGTGGTTCGGCCGAACCGGCCCGGTGGCCCCCCGGCCCACTTTTCTCTCGGCGGTTTGCCCACCGCCTCCGGAGGTCGGTTCCACGCGCATTAAATGCCACCGACCTACGAAACCGCCTCCAGGAGCCGACCTTTCAAGCCTATATAAGGAGGGGTACCCCCCTCCTTAACACACACACAACAACACAAGGATCATTCTCTCCTCACATTAGAAGTTTAGAGGCTTTCTAGGTAGTGCTAGGCTTAGTAGTGGGCTGCCTCATTGCTCCCAAGGTCTTGTGGAGAATTGGGTATAGCTCTTGTATCCTCTCTTTGTAAGACTTGATCTTTTATATATGGAATACTTTCGTTTATATCCTTGTCATGAGCTTGACAGAGTAGTCATGATCTTGCTCGATCGTTCATCGTTCGTTCATATGAGTTCATCGTTCGTTCTTCGTTCTTCATTAATAGAAGATGAACACATATCGAATGTTCTTCGTTCGTTCATACTTGATCATCGATTACTCTTGATCTTACTTGGTTGATTGCCGTTCGTCGCTCATTCTTGAGCGACGAACGCCTTTGCATGACTTAGTGCTAGCTTTGATCCTTTCGTCTCGGCTTATGCTAGTTAGACTAGTGTTCTTATGAATAGGCTTCGGTTCATCGTCCCGCAAGGGTGCTCTAGATTTACCACCATGTCGATCCGTAGGATTGGGGTGCCTCGAGGGATCTAGAGTTGTGGTTAGTGACGCCGGCATGGTGCCGGGGTTATCTACCCACCTTTGAATGTGCTTCGTGTCCCACGGTTTGTAGAGGTAGGTGACAAGAAGTGACAGCCTTGTCATCCAAAGTAATCCTCCACGTTCGGGCATGGCATAGGAGTCTAAAAGGCCGGAGTCGCGAGGCGGACCTCGCGTAAGACCGGATCTCCCGATGATGCCTAGGCATTAGACGCTTGCTTGCGCTTGCATGATCTTGGATGTTAGGTAGAAGCTGCGCACTCATATGAATGTTGTATCATTAGGAGTAGTGGTCTCGCTAGTCTAGTTTAGCTTTATCTAGGATTGCCTCTATCCCTTTTATTAGAGAATGCATTGCCTTGGTGTGTGTCACACTATCCTCAATTTATTGCTCCTAACCCCTGCATTGGAATGTGATTACTTCATCACTCTTTTGTAACACCATGAGCATAAGTACTCTTATCAACCATGTCTTCCTTTGGGAAAATATAAATACGATACCCTTGAATACTCTCGGGTGAAATGCTACAACGGGTTATCCGTCCGCTTGCGGATATTCATGACCCACCTTATAATACATATCTAGTACTTGTACTGGATGTGGATTATTTGGTTAAATAGTGCAAGTGACTTAAACCCTTGGCTCTCCCGCGGTCACGTGTTTCTTTCCGCGTGACCTTAAGAGATGCCAACATTTATCCAACACTTGGAGGAAAACACCGGGAGGAACCGCTTGTCGTGAAGACCCCAATCCGGCCAACTCATCGGCAGCAGAATTATTTCTGCGCGAGTATATGAGAAAATCGCAAACCATCAAATTTATCTTCAAGTTTCCTAACCTCCTGACGGTAAGCGATCATATGATCATCATGAGCATCCCATACCTTGTTAACTTGACTTATCACCAACATTGACTCACCATATATATCCAAACGTTGGACTCCTAACGAAATGGCTACTCTAAGCCCATGAAGCAAAGCTTCATATTCCGCGGTATTGTTGGAGGCTCGGAAATGCATTTGTAATACATATCCGAGTGGTTCCTTCGTGGGGTGAGAAGTACGACCCCAGCCCCGCGCCCGAAAGCTGCAGGGACCCATCAAAGAACATCTCCCAATACTCCAACGTTGGAATCTCCCGCGGTACTTGTGTCTCCAACCACTCTGTTATGAAATCAGCTAATGCTTGTCCCTTGATAGCCGTTCGCGAAGAAAAAATAATTTCATATTGGCCAAGTTCTATAGCCCACTTAGCAACTTGGACAACCGCTTCTCGGTTTCGACAATATCTCCAATGACAAACCCAGTCTTAACTTCAATGGGATGCGCTTGGAAGTAATGCTTCGACTTCCGAGAATTTATCACTATAGCATATATTAACTTCATGAATCGAAGATATCGCATCTTTGATTCAAGTAACAACTTCACTTACAAAATATACCGGATGTTGTACCAATTGCAGGTGTCCTTCTTCCTTCCGATCGACCGCTAGAACCGTGCTCACCACATGGGTTGTTGCGGAGATATATAACTGAATAACCTCGTCCGGCTCGGCAGCACCAATACCGGAGGGTTACTAAGATATTCCTTGAGTTGATCAAGCGCAGCTTGCACTTCATCAGTCCACTCAAACTTATCTTGCTTTTTGAGTAACTTGAAGAACGGAAGTCCACGTACTCCCAGTCTTGAAATGAAACGGCTGAGAGCCGCCATATCGCCCGTCAACTTCTGGACATCCTTCAAGCAACTCGGGGTTTCATGTTAACGATCGTCTGGATTTTTCTCGGGTTAGCTTCAATGCCTCTCCACGACACTAGATAACCCAGTAGCTTCCCGAACGAACTCCAAACACACACTTTCCAGGGTTTAGCTTCATGGAAAAATTCCGCAGATCATCGAAGGTCTCTCGCCGGGTCGAGAGAAGATCTTCGGTTTTCCGAGATTTTACCACTATATCATCAACATAAACTTCTACGTTCCTTCCCAATTGCGAATCCAAGCAACGTTGTATACCGCGCCGATACGTAGCTCCGGCATTTTTCAATCCAAATGGCATAGTCGTGTAGCAGTATGCTCCGAAGGGGTGATAAACGCGGTCTTTATTTGATCCTCAACCCTCGGCGGTATTTGATGGTACCCTGAATAAGCATCAAGGAAGCAAAGACGCTCGCAGCCAGCGATCGAATCAACAACTTGGTCAATTCGAGGCAGCGCGAAAGGGTCTTTGGGGCAAGCTTTGTTGAGATCGGTATAATCAACGCACATTCTTAATTCTTTAGTATTCTTTTTGGTACAAGGACTGGATTGGCAAGCCAATCTGGATGATACACCTCCCTAATGAACTTAGCTGCTAACAACCTAGTTATCTCTTTCTTGATAGCCTCCTTGCGGTCTTGAGCAAACCTCCGGAGCTTCGTTTTATCGGCTTCGCATCGGGACGCACTAGCGAGTGCGTGCTCAATCTTCTCCCTAGGAACACCCGGCATGTTAGAAGGCTGCCATGCGAAGATATTCCGATTTTCCTCGGAGGAAAAGAATAAGCGCGCTTTCCTATTTATCCCCCAAGTCAGCCCCTATATGGGTGACCTTGGAGGGGTCCGATTCATCAAGCTGGATAGTCTTGGAAACCACCGCATCGGCTTTTAGTTTCTCCTTTGCGACCTTCTTAATCGGGACTTCATCCTCCAATCTTGCTTGTACTTCTAGAGCCTCAGCTGCTTCTCCGATTTCTCGACGTTCATCCTCCGAATTGGCCCGAGAGGCCAGCTCGTGCTATGTACTTCACAAGCATAAGCGGTCTTGATATCACCCCGAAGTACAGGATCCCATTTGGTCCAGGCATCTTCAACATCAAGTACCGATAATTCGGGATGGCCATAAATTTTGCCGGAGCCGGTCTCCCAAGTATCGCATGATACGCCGAGTCTATGTCAGCCACCTGGAAGATAATATTCTCCCTCCCGTAGTTCTCCTTTGTCCCAAAAGTTACTGGCGGAGAAATCTGTCCAAGGGATAACTGTTCCGCCCGGGTATTATACCATGAAATGGCGAAACGCTGCGCTCCAAATCAGGTACAGAGAGGCCAAGCTCCGGCAGAGTTTTAGCAAACAAGATGTCCGGACAGCCTTCCTCCGTCAATGAAAGTTCTCTTCGCCGCACCTTGTGAACAATGGGGGCCAGAATGAGTGGGTATTTGCCAGCCTTCGGCAATACCTCCGGATGATCAGCCCCGCTGAATGTGATGGGCACCTCGGACCACCGTAGATATTCGGGAGTAGCGGGAGCAACAGCGTGAACCTCTCGAAACGCCAATTTTTGCTTCCTCTTTGACTCATATGCATCCGGGCCTCCATAGATCATGTTCACTTCTCGAGCCGGTTCTTGAAAGCCTTCGTCATCCTCATTGTCGTCACGCTCCTTATCCTTGCCCTTGTCATCTCTCTCGATTCCTATGGGCGGACTAGGGTGCAACCTTCAAGGCAAGCCGAGCAAATGGCCTTAACAGAAGCACTCCTTAGCTTTATGATTCCCATTATGAATCATGCAAGGCCCATCTAGAAGTGTCTCAAACGACAATCGTTCTCTTGGGCCTCTCTTAGGAGGTGCCGGCCGGTCTCCTCCATGAGACCGGTCGACAGCTGCAACAAGGTGATCAGCCTTGCGCTTATTGTTGTTCTTGGATCCAGACCGGTTGCCTTGGTCATGCTTCGGTTCCTTCCCTTTGTTCCCGCGCAAATTGACCACGTTCGATTCACCAGCGAGCGTAGTCGTCTTATTATCTTGAAGCACTCCGACGCCGTCATGGTAAGGTTCCGATTTTGCCTTCCAATCTTGTGAACTAATGCTTCACTTCGGACGCCAGCTTGAAACGCTACAATTACTTGCTGATCGGGAACATTGGAGATTAAGGCCTTCTTGTTGTAGAAACGCCCGATGAAGTCGGTGAGGGTCTCGTCGGGCTTCGCTTCGACCTGTTGAGGTCGAAGTAATTCCCTGGCTTCTCACAAGTCGCCCGGAAGTTTTCCACGAACTTTTTAGTGAGGTCTCCCCAGGAAGAGATGGATCTCTCGGGTAGGGATTGCAACCACAAGCGTCCAGCCTGCTCCATGCACATCGGCGAGTAATTAGCTAGCACAAACGTATCTCCTCCTGCCGACCGAATAGCGGTGGTGTACAAACGCAGCCACTCGGCGGGAGGTGCTTTGCCATCATACTTGTCAATGGCCCCGTGCATAAATCCCCTGGGGTATTTGCAAATACGTAAATCTCGCGTGAAAGCAAGGATTACGGAGTATTCATCATCTTCTAGACCGGTCCGGACCGGTGACGGAGATCGACGACTAGGGCGATGCCGATAATTGTGATCCCCGTCATCGTCGGAGTAGTCGTAATAGCGATCATCTTGGTACCTATCTGCCGAACCACCCCGACCATCATTATTCACTTGCTCCGCGTGCCGTGAAAGAGGCGGAGGCGGAGGCGGAGGCGCCGCTTGACGATCATTGTTTACCGGTTCTTCACGCTGCGATGGAGGCGGGGGCGGAGGTGCCGCTTGACGATCATGGTCGCGTGCGTCGAAGTTCGACGTCTCTATCCCGGTTGTCTCGCCCTCTTCGATCCCTAGTGTCACGATGATCATCTCTTCCTATGAGCATGCCTATTACTATGCCCTCGGTGATCATTGCGTGGATGATTTCCGCCGAGGCGGCGCCGAGCAGCCGGCCCATGACGTGGCGAATTGTTCAAACGCGGGCGTGGCGGGGCAAGATCCCGTGGACGATCATCAACATGACCAGTCCGTCGCCTCTCATCTTCTTCATGTCTTCTGCGCTCCTCTGCCCTCTCTCGCAAGGCGGTCGATCAGCACGTTTCGAACGTCACGATTACCATTGAGTGGTACGCGCAAATCCTGATCCGGAGCCCATTCATGTGCATCTGCGATCGGGGTGTGCCGGGGTCCGAGCCTTCCACCGAATGAAGCTCCTTCAGCACCGAGCCCTTGCCGGCCGCTCCGAGTGGGAACGCGAGCGACTAGAAGACTCCGCTCGATCATGGACGAGATGATTTGTTTGTAGAGCTACCGCGTCTACCAAATTCAGTGCGCACCGCAATCCCGGCATGGCATTGAAGACTTCCTCCGGTATTGTCTCAAGAATTTGCTTCACTCCCACAATATTGTGGACAGGCGATGTGAAGACTCGAGCGCCATTCATCTCCACTTCCATGGAACTTAAATCCAAAGCTCTGCTGGAAGATCGATGGCGCCTTCCACCGCGACATCCCCATCGACTATTATATCCTCGGGGAGGTTTCCTCCGGGTCTCCGGACCGCACCGGTAGCGGTCCGGTAGCGTGGGGAGCGGTCGCAGGAGCGCTTCCTCCCTCCCGACTAGTACCGACAACATTTGCGCGATGATTCGCGGCCGAAGGTTGCGGAGGTCGTTCATGTCCATCCGCTTCATCGTCTTCGCGTTGGCGGTTGTTAGCTTCGTCTTCCGCCATCCTCGGCTGCTTCAAGCAACAGCCTTCCTCGGGGTAAGTCGTTGAAGAACCGTGCCCGTCATGAACACTTGGAAGAAGGCCGGAGCTCCTTCCTCGAAGTCGTTACCAAGCTCGGTAGAACGGCTTATCATCACGGACCGGACACCGGTCCGAGGCGCGAGCGGTCCGATGGTTCGCGCTAAAGCTGCGTCGGATCCGCTAAGTTCCGAGTCGGAGGCATCAACCGTGGCAGGTGATCGCGCTTCAAAAGCTGCGGCCTAGCAACGAGTCGGATTCGTCAAGAACAATTTTCCGGCGGAATCAGCTTCGAAGTCGAGGGATCCGAAGCGGATCTTGAAGCCGGGCTCGAAGTCAAAGTCGAACGAAGAAGCCATCGAACTCGCTAGGAACTCGCCGGACCCCTTCTCGGCGCGCCAAATGTCGAGTCTTAAAGTCAGCACTAGAACTACCCGGTCCCTCACGAGCGTGAAATTCGATGGTGCAACACACAAAACACACAGGAACACGCGATTTTAGACAGGTTCAGGCCCTCGGGTCGAGAGTAATACCCTACGTCCCGTATGTTATGTCTTGCCTTTAGCGATTTGCTAATTGCAAGATCTCGGAGCCTTTTCGGGGGTCCCTGCTCCGCCTTATATATCCGGGGAGTCGGGGTTACATGCGGAGTCCTAGTCAATTACACAGATTACATATATGGAATTCTATCTCTAACTTTCTTTATTGATTCGAGTCCTAATAGACTACAAATCACTCCATACCGGTATACGGAATCTTCGTTATTCCGGACCGGTCAAGAACCGATCTGTTGACTATCGTCATCATCTTTATCTTCATTAATCTGTAACCATGTCTCTGCGTATCCATTCCTTTATCATCTCGTATACCCATAAGGCAAGTATACGACATCGGCGGTGATGCCTTTGACTTCCTTCGGATGTTTGATGCTTGCCAGGAGAGCAAGGACTTCTTCATCTCCTTTAAGTTTGTCCTTGATATCTTTGGAAGGCAAATCTTTGGCTACTTTGGCTTTGAAAGGGGGAAGAGCAGCAAACTTTTATTCAATGAGAGGGAACCACCCATTTTTCCAAGTGAGACAAACTTTTATTCAATGACAGGGAGAAGTATTCGTCGGTGCTCCAGACATTGTATTCCTACCCCACCTATTGCAGCTTGGCGGTCCGATGAGGGGAGCAGACGGATTTAGAAAAGGTACGGGAAAAGCTTAAAATGGGGACAGATTCCAAGGAAAGCTTCACACGGATGAATGAAAAACGCGATCCGAAGGATAGAATTCGGGTTTAGATGTACTAACTCCCATCCGTAGAAAAAGAGTAATCCTCTAAAAAAGGAGCAGCAGGATGGTCGAGGCCGCGAAGGAAGAATGATTTGAATACCAACTGTTGGGAATCCTCTATTCCCCATGGAATTTGACCGGGAGTGGGGGCACTCCAGTTCGGAATGGGTTGCGGGGAAGATACCCGTCGAGAACTGCTTCATTAAGAGATGCTTCGATAATCTTACTCGTTACCTAGATTCTGTATGCCAAAGGGAAGTTGGCTGCGAGGAACAGCAGATGAGGAAGAAGGATTGGAGGCAGATTTCTTCATGCCCGTCTTGAAGGACGGAAAAAGGAAATTGGAGATTGGTTTATGCGGGAAGGACGAGATATGATCGTAATGTCCGAAGAACAAGGAGGTATGGTGGGCGCGTGTAGAGTTTCGGGATTGAGTTTGACCTAGGTCAACCCCTCATTTCTTCTTTAGGTACCCGAGCTGGGCTCGGGGCTCGGAAAGTTATTGGGCCGTTTTTTAGGGCCCGATAGAATTTAGCATTAAAGATTTGTGGCTTGATTGTGCAATTATGACCTAATGGTCATAGGAATAAGCCAACATGATTATTACAATCATGAGAGATTTTTTGTGAATAAAAAAGCGGTCGAAAATTTTCGGATACCGGATTAATATAGTGCCAAATTTAATTATTTGGCGGTATGACAGAGTTAGATCGAAGATGATTTGGATCTTGCCTAAGTCAAGTTTAATGGATGCCTTAGGCTATGGGTGTTAATCATCCGGCTGATTATAGGCCTTGGAGACTCGAGTCGATGTGAGAATATAGGGAACAAACTGGTCCGATCAACTAGGATTTTGCTTCTTAATTAAAATTAACTAAGTAAATTAAAGTTAAGACTGATTTAAACGGTCTGTTACATCAATATGGGTATGAATCTTTAAAGGATATGCGGCATGACTGGTTCGACCTGTCTGAAAAATAAGTTTTTGGCAGCAAATTGTGGAAAGAAATGTAATTTGATGGAAAATGACGAAGCAATGTTTATCATGATGGACTCTCGCATTATTTGCGATCCTCAAATGATACAAGAGTCGGGGCTATACCTAACCGGGTGCACCTGAATGGTGCACCGTGATTCAAGAGCGGTCTCGTAGAAGTCGCGAAAAGTAGAGAATAAAAATATAAAAAAGCAAGTTGAAGAGATTGAACATTGAAGAAAGCAATGACGAATCATCCAATGAGACTCTTGCATTGTTTGAAAGAAGTTCAAATGATTCAAGAGTCGGGGGCTATACCCAATTGGGTGCACCTCATTTTTTAAGTGTGGTTGCTGATAATCACAGGACCTATACAGAAATTTTTCCATACCCAATTGGGTGGTATGGAAGGTAAAAGTGCTGAATTTTTTGGCTTTTTTGAAATCATATGGAATAGAAAAGAGGTATTGCAGAAGATTGGAGTTATTTTTAATTTTACCACGGAATCAGACCAACATGCAGAAGGCTGGTTGGTCTTATTTGATATGAACGGGTGTGTCCCGATCTTCCGAAAGGTTCTGATAAACAACGATTTGGCGGAGGCTTGACACAAATCGATCCGACTTTCGAACAACACGTTCTGAACCCCGCAATTGCAGCACCACGTCTCCTCTGGTTATCAACCGTGCAAGCACGATTGACCTCGCCAAGAAGGCTAATCCTTGCCTGCGAATCGAAGAACACAAGCAAGAACAAGATAGAAGCAACCAAATTGCAAATATATGATTAAACTCACAACTCGGGGTCTCACAAACCGACAAAACGGTGAAACTATTCTTGACAGAATAATCTAAGCAAAACCCAAACCCTAAGGAGGGGGCGGCGGCTGCTTATGAGGTCCCTAGGGTCGTCCATCTCCCCTGGACGCAGCCCTAAGTGGGCTCAACAAAATACACGACCCAAAGGCCAAAAGACGGTGGTGCAACACCGGGACAGTTTCTGGATGTCTTAGTATTTCGGAAATTCCCGACGACTCGGGACGAAATTGGATATGAGACCAGCGCCAATAGAAAGGTTATCAAATTATCTTTTCATCCATATAAAGAACGTCCCAAACGGACTTCGTATGCGACCAGGGCATCCGTTTTGGTGCAGGCTGTTTCTGGACTCCGAAACAGAATCGAAGTCGACTTTCTTTGGGCCTCCAACTTGACATGGACGTCCTTGCTGGCCCTCCACACCTCTAACCTCCTCCATAACCATATTATCATCATCTCCATGGTTCCTAACAATAATTAACTCATTAGGTAGTAATATATTCTCAAATATAAATAAAGAGATCATTAGGAACATGATCACCCGTAAATTCAATTGTCGTGCTCTAGTTTTTGTCCTTGAATTATGTATGTGTATTGGAGGAGTGTTGGTTATATCTGTGACATCCCTCCGGGACACCCAGGAATCGGAACAGAGGGACACTCGACGAAGCGAGTTACAACAGAAACATCATCTCTTACAAGCCAGAATATATACATCATGGTATAATACAACCGGGTTTTCAAAATACAAACAATCGTGCAGCGGAAATATACATTATTGAAGTTTAACATTCTACGAGTACTCAGCGGAAACTTGTTCTATCATACAACTCCAAAAGACTTAAATGATCAATGCGATGCACTCGAGCCCTTCGTACATCGCGGTCCTCTCTCTTCATGGCGTGGGGATACGTTCCCACCGAAGGGAACCTCCCTCCGGACATTGCTCCTCTTCGGGGAAGCTGCCATACAAGTCGTGGTAGTACGACTCGTTCCCCGAAAGGTAACGAACAAACCCCGAGTATTCTAATACTCAGCAAGACTGACCCGTCAACATGGCACGCTAAGGCCGACGCCTAGTATGCAAAGGCTTTCCGGCTGTGGGGTTTACTCCTTTGCGAAAAACAGCATTAAAGGTTGGGTCCTTACTTTCAGTATTTTAGCTCAGTATTAAGTTCATTAGCCTTGCTATTTGCAACCTATCACTATTTCAATCAAGTTTGCAAGACAAGATAATATAGATCACTTATCCTTTCCTCTCTCATCTTCATCTTCCATAATTTACTACGATGTGACGAGCTAAACAAGCGGTACTCATTACTGCGAGGGACAGCGATTCGAATCGATTTCATACCAGCTGGCAAAACCCGACTACACGACGTATACGCATCACACCGATCGTATACGACAACCTTTTCCACTAGCACCTGACAGAAGACTAGCCATTTCCAACTCTCCCGGAAGTATGGCGACTCCACGACTTTCTTCGTGGCGGACCCATCTCCCTCCCGTGAGACTAACCTCTCACTAACAACCGGTAAAAGAGAGCCGGCTACGCTACATCTCTCGGGGCGATAGGGTACATCAGCTTGCTTGGGCCCATGATACTAGCATGTAGTACGGTACATTCAAACTTGTTCAACTAAGCCGACAACGGTACGGTCCTTGACCGACGCAGACGGGGCTACCACCTTGCAAGACCTCATCTCCGTCTTGCCCTTTCTCCTATGTGGCCCGTCCGGTCTCAACTTCATTAACCGTCTTTTCCTCTTTAGTGTGAACACATCAATCCTTAAAGCCTCCATGCTTTAAGATTCCCTAAACATCTACCGTTGTCACTATGAATTAAGCTTAGCCTCTATTGAGCTACTCGCACCAAGTATAGAATAAACAAACGGAATCCTACCATAATGCAACTAGGGTATCAATCACTCCTGAACACCTAATGCACAAACATAACCGTACTATGTGATAAAATAAAAATATTTAAAAACATAGGTAGGATGCACCGGGGCTTGCCTTGATACTGCTCGGAGTTAGCTTCCTCGGCGGCTGGGTCGACTTCGAGATTCCCGGCTCCGACTCGACCTCGGGTGGAACCTCGATCACTTCGAACCTACGCCGACCAGCGATGCGTTGCGAATCACAATCATGTATGCATGAATGCGCATGATAAAATTATGCAAAGTTTCATTAATTAACTTCAGTAATTATTAAGTAAAGTTTAAAGCTTAATCACCTTAGTTAATTAATAAATTAGGGATAAGCACGTTCATTAAGCAATAATTAACCCTTGATTATGTGGATTGACAAATGTTTAATCATGGTTATTAAATATTAATTAGTTCTGTTCTTAATTACTTAGGTTTAACATTTAATAAATTATTTTGATTTATTAAGCAATACCTAAATTACTCCTTAAAGAACATGTGATCAAAGGCTAATAGATTGGAATCACATAAATTAATAGAGTTTAAGTTTAATTTTGGAAAAATAAATTTCATAACTAATTTCGTCTGCAGATATCTCCTTCATCAAATAAAATTATTTTTTTCATAATTAAACATTTTATTAGTATAAAATAATAGCTTTCCATTAACCAAAGAAAGAGATTAGTTGCTATTTATAAAATAAATTTACTCAAAATAAATATTTTATTTCACAAATAAATAGATCTTATTTTTCCGAGTCGATCGAACTTGGTTTGGCATTTTTCCGAATTTTAATGAATTTTCTACGAATTTTGGAAATTTAAATTTGATTTTGTGCCACACAATGGGCCACGGGGTGGCCACACCGAGATCCGCACGTGGCCACACGCGATCCAGCGCGTGTGGCCCGCGGTGTGGCACCACCGCGGTGGCGGCCTCGCGGCGGCGCAACCACCGGACTTGGCCGCCGGTGGCTCAAAGCTCGCCGCGAAGCTTTCGAAATGATCTATCCGACTAGGCGAACACTGCGGTATGGAGAAGCTAGCATGAGCTCGGCCCTAGCCACGCCGGCGGCGGGGTCCGGACGCGACGGCAACTTCGGCGAGTGGGGAGCTCACCGGAGTGCTCGGAAATTATGACAAAATGCACTCGTGAGCTACTACGGAGCATGCGCAACCTCGACGGGGGTCCTAGAAGCATCGAGCAAGCTCGGAGAATGGTGCTCACCGTGGGAGGGTGCGGCGGTGACGAGGAACTCCGGTGAAAACGGCGAAATCCCGACAACCTGCGTGTCGCATGCTCGCGGTGAGCGTGCCGAGAATAGAGTGGGCACTTACGCACCTCTAGGATGGAAAAGAAACGAAAATAGCTCACCGGAATGGACGAATCGCGAGGTGCGGTGGCGACGACCCGACGGTGAGCTCTTCGAGAAAATGCTTAAATTCCTCGGTTCTAGAGGGCTCAAGGGCTAGCGGCGGTTCGGAGAGTAGCCGGGGGCTCTAGCGAAGCTTGTGGCGGGGTGGGCTCGGACGGAGGGTCGCCGGAGCGGCCCGGCGACGGTGGGAGCCGGAGCATGGCAATGGAAGTAGGGAAATGAGAGGGAGAGAGAGATAAGGCCGGGCGAGAGGGGGGGTCTTATCCCGCGGCGAGGCGGTTCAAGCAAGCAGCTGCGTAAGTAGCTGCGTGGCGGGGTCGTGGCGGCCCGGCCGGAGGCGGTGCAGGGCGCGGGCGGTGGTGAGACGCGGGAGAGGGGAGAGAGGAAGAAGAGATCGGCTCGTAGGCCGATCCCGGCCATTTTGCAAAAACGCCCTCGGACTTTCGCGTAATTAAAAAGTAGCCTTCGTGAGCTCCAAAAATTCCCAAATTTTTCAGGGGTTTAAATGAAAACATTTTAGGCATATTTCCTATTAAGTCCAGGGTAAGTTTCCAAATTATTTTTGAATTAAAAATTCATAGCTAAATTAATAAAAGAAGCTTTGTTTATTTCTTGTAAATATTTTCACAAAGCAAAATACTTTCAAGAAATTTTCATAAATCTTTATTTATAATATTTGAGCCATGGAAAATATTAAACATGGATTTTCTACTTATTTTATTTCTTTTTAAACACTTCCTTTCTTCTTTATCTATTTTGATATTTTATGTGCTTGTTATTAACACAAAATTTAATATCTTTAAAAATGCAACAATGTGATGACATGCTCATGATGACATGAAATGCATTACTTTCTCGAGAGTTGTTACAATATCCGAGGGTGTGATGTCCTCATCATCCTCCCCTTCTTGATGAAAAGCCGTCCTCGGCGTCGTTGGTGCTTGAATGATTATTTTGAAGGATATCATTTCCTTATTGTTGTCCTCTCCTTGAAAAGAATCTGTTCTCGGTTTGACCATAGTTTTAGAAGATATCGTACGTGGAAACCACCAATGCTTCTCTTCTTGTGATTGACCCTGTTTCTTGAAAACAAAACTAGGTGCAGTTGACATGACATGTTCGATGATAGTGGAGACTGTTAATTGATTACTTTCTTGCACAACACAAGGTAGCTTTGGATGTGAGGTAATATAAACTCTATGTACTATATACAAACCATTATGATCATATTTACCTATAGCATGAAAACTGTTTCTTGTCAACAAAGGCAATTCAGATTTGGAAAATATTCTCCTCTCCATAGAATTTAAATCACAAAGAGAGTCAAATTCAATATAACCCAAAGTGTTTAGAGAAGACAACAATCTTTGCTCATCATTTTCACAAGTAATGGGAATCAAATGCTTAATTTCAGCACAAGCATCTGAATCAAAAGAACAAGTATCAAGTTCATGCATTTGTTGTGGCAAAGGTATAAGTGAAGCACTAGCACACAACACCTCTTTATCACAAGGAACAGCAGGAAAATCAACTTGTGACAAAGTTAAATCAAGAGAAGGTTCCACTAGAAGTTGCTCTATATTAGCATGATTGGTGGAAACATTCAGCACATGGAGAAATTTCTCACCTTTACTAAATGTAGATTGATGTTCATTACCTTTGCTCTCAATTTCAGTAGAGGAAGTAAATGCATGAAGAAACAATGGGTTTGAAGGAACACATGAGGCCATCGGCACCTCGGTGTCTTTCACTTCATCTTCGCTTTGTATATCCTGCAAGATATTAGCTCCAACAAGCGGCACAGAAATATCTTGTTCTTCTATCAATTCAGATTTAGATGAAAGTGTTGGATCATATAAAATCCCCCATTCTTTTCTAAAAGGCTCTTTCTTTCTCCTCTCAAATCGTTCTAGATCAGCTTCTAAAATTTCGGCAGCACTCGATAGGTTTAAGAATTATTTTAGTGCCATTATGTTTAAAAGAGTATCTATTAGTAACAATATTGTGTAGAACATTGTTTCTATCAATCCAAAGTTTACCTAGCAATAAATGACATGCTTGCATAGGCACTATATCAAAATCAGCACAATCCTTATAATTACCAAGAAAAAAATTGATACGTGCAATTTTTGTTACCTTTATCTTCTCGAGTTCACCCATTGTATGTAGTATGGACATGGGTGTGGTTGTGTGGTCAAGCCAAGCTTCTCGACCAACTCGGAACTTACAATGTTGCGGCTAGTTTCACCATCAATTACGACACGGCAACGTTGATTCATCACAACAAAAAAAGTTTGGAATAAATTATTTACTTGATTTTGCTCCATCTTCTCCATTTGAGAACTCAACACTCGTTGTGCTAGAATACTCATATCATCACCTGTCATTGTTAGCAGCAAACAAGAAAACACACGAAGTATATTTTCCTATCACTACTATGTATGAACAGTGAAAACTCTCAATATGCAAATGGAAGAATCTAACCAAGCTCTTACAAGGTTCTTACTATCAACAAAGCAAAGGATACCTGGAGAGTGTGAACCAACAATTGCGAGGGTCAAAACCTGTGATTGTTCGAAGGATATATGTGGAGTTTGGATAGGCAAAATATAGTAGCAATGAATTGCAAATTTTCAATTCAAAATTGCAAAACCGAATAATAGTCCCAAGTAAGTCAATGTCACCGGCCTAAACTTGTCTCTCACCTAGTCCAAGCAAGAAACAATGACTCAACAAAGGACACAAAGGATGCAAGCAACTTTGGATTTTTTTTTCTCTTTCTTTTAGGTGCGGCTCTTTCTCTTCTTTTTTTTCAGCACGCCTTTGCCTTTTTCTTGCTTCTCTTTTTTTTGGCACTCCTTGTTTCTTTCTCTTTTTTTATTACAATAGAATGGTACAAAACTCAACCAATGGATGCACTCACACAACTAAAACATCAACACTCATTGGACACCTCGAACTAGACAAAATAGTGAAACAAACTAAGACCAGTGACACAATGACAATCCGAAGGACTAGTATTCAGAAACGCAAACCAAACTGAAATTTGCGAGGCACAAAGGGGATATAGGACAGCAGATACACAAAGAATAACTATTTTGTAGGGAAATTTTCTGGAGTTGAGGATGAAACAAATTAACGAGGATAGGGGGAACCTGACGGTGCACCGAAGCTCGATTACCACTTGATATGAACTAGGGTCCCGATCTTCCGAAAGGTTCCGATAAACACCGATTTGGCGAAGATGTGACACACGTCGATCCGGCTCTCGAACAACACGTTCGAACCCCGCAATCACAGCACCACGTCCTCTATGGTTATCAACCGGCGTTGCACGGTTGACCTCGCCTAGAAGGCTAATCCCTGCCTGCGAATCAAGAACACAAGCAAGAACAAGAAAGAACGCAACCAAATTTGCAGATGTATGATTAATCTCACAAGTTGGGGTCTCACAAACCGATGAACGGCGAAACTGTCTAAGCAGAATAATCTAAGCAAAACCCAAACCCTAAGGAAGGGACGGCGGCTGCTTATGAGGTCCCTAGGGTCGTCCATCTCCTCCTGGACGCAGCCCTAAGTGGGCTCAACAAAATACACGGCCCAAATGCCAAAAGACGGTGGTGCAACACCGGGACAGTTTCTGGACGTCTTAGTATTTCGGCAATTCCCGACGACTCGGGAAGAATTTAGATATGAGACCAGGGCCAGTGGAACGGTTATCAAATTATCTTTCCATCCCTATAAAGAACGTCCCAAACGGACTTAGTATGCGACCAGGGCATCCGTTTTGGTGCAGGCTGTTTCTGGACTCCGAAACAAAATCGAAGTCGACTTTGTTTGGGCCTCCAACTTGACATGGACGTCCTTGCTGGCCCTCGACGCCTCTAACCTCCTCCTTAACCATATTATCATCATCTCCATGGTTCCTAACAATAATTAACTCATTAGGTAGTAATATATTCTCAAATATAAATAAAGAGATCATTAGGAACATGCTCACCCGTAAATTAAATTGTCGTGCTCTAGTTTTTGTCCTTGAATTATGTATGTGTATTGGAGGAGTGTTTGTTATATCCGAGGGTGTGATGTCCTCATCATTATTCAAGGTCAAATAAAAAATTACTCGGGGACCGTTGTCGTATACTTACCTTACGGGTATACGAGATGATAAAGGAATGGATAATTAGAGATACGATGGCAAATTAATGAAGATTGGACTGGCGGAGAGGGCCTACAGAGTGGTTCCCGACCAGTATGGAATAACAGAAGATTCCATATACTGGTACGGAAATAAAGCGGTCGTCAAGACCGACGTATGATGACTTGAGCAATAAGTAAAAGAGCAGTTCATAGTCTGTTACGACTCTGCAGTAACAAGGAAAGCTTAGAGATAGAACTTCCAAATATGTAATCCACGTAGTCGATTAGGACTCGCATGTAACCCTAGCTCCCCGGATATATAAGGCGGAGTAGGGACCCCCAAAAGCTCTCCGACATCTCGCAATTAGCAATCTACTAAAGGCAATACATAGCATGCAGGACATAGGGTATTACTCTCAATCGAGAGGCCTAAACCTGTCTAAAATCGCGTGTTCTTGTGTGTTTTGTGTGTTGCACCATCGAATTCCACACTCATGAGGGACCGGATAGTACTAGTGCCGAGTTTAAGACTCGACGGCCCCCTGGTGGGTTTTGGTGATAAATGTCAAAGAGTTAAAAAACTCTAATGTGTTCTTGAGTATATGTGTAGGACATCAAAAGAACCATACCCACAATGTGACAAAGTATACCCCTCATTCAAAAGTTGATCAACTATCGAAAAGCAAGAGCCACAAGTTTAGATTTGTAGCTTTTTGAGTATAGGTGTGCCAAACTATCAATAGGGGTGAAACGATATTACGTGCAAAGAAGAATGTGCTCTAGCTACCCTAAATCAACTTGGAAACCAAAGTACGAAAAATCCAAGTCCAAAAAGCCAACCAAACTCAATTTGCAATAACCACGACGGTAGTTCCGTCCCGGGACGAAAGTTCTGTCTATTCCAGAGAGTTTGGGACGAAAGTCGCAAACCGGACGGAAGTTCCGTCCCGGGACTCCAGCTCGATCAAATCTCCACCGATGGAAGTTCCGTCATGTTTGACGAAGTTCCGTCAATTCCGGAGAGGTTGGTACGGAAGTCCCGACTCGTCGGAAGTTCCGTGTCTGGCGTTTTCCGCCTTTGTCTCATAGGGGTGACGGATGTTTCGTCGAGCTCGAGTTGACCTAGCAACAGCTCTTTTTGAGCCTCCACTATATAAAGCTTTCTCCACCCGTGAGCAAAAGTGTCTGGTGCTTTTTGAACTCCAAAATCTTGCTCAAGCTCTCTCCCACTTCTCTCCATTCTCCTTAAGATCCAAGGCCATTTGAGAGAGTCCCCATCTTGATTCCAAGCTTGGTAGCCTCATCCCAACCTAGAGCACAACTTCTCTTAGCAGCTAATCTCATTTTCACTTGTTACTCTTGGAGATTCGTTCTCCTAGATTGGCTAGGTGTTAACCTAGAGGTCCCAAGCTTGTGGTAAGCCTTGGGAAGTCTGTGAAGGTTGTGATTCGAATCCGCAAGGAAAAGAATCAAAAGAAGAAGAAGAAAATCAAGTTTGACCTTTGTGGCCACTTGGGGAGGATGAGGGTTAAGAGAGACCCGGCTCTTTGTGATCTCCTCAACGAAACGTAGGAACTTCCTTGTGAGGGGTCGGAACTTCGGTGAAAAATCTTCGTGTCTCTCTTGCTCGTTTTGTGGTGTGCTTGTTTGTTTCCATTTTGGGTGTTTATCACCCAATCTACTTGTATGTTGTGTGTCTATTGAATTCTTGCAGGTACAACATTCTCAAGAGGTCAAGGAAGGTTTCCATTCAAGTGGAATCGTAAGATTCTCCTCTATTTGTCAATTCCTAGGTTTTCCCCATCACCCCGACGGAAGTTCCGTCGAGGGCGAATTTGATCTTTTGTTTTTAGTGTTGTGATTTTCTGGTTTTATCTACATTGCCTATTCACCCCTCCCCGCCCCCACCCCCCTCTACGCAACTTTTAATTGGTATCGGAGCAGGTCTTCTCGTTAAGAGCTTAACCGCTTGAGAAGAAAAGATGTCGGGGAACACGGCGAATTGGGAGATGATCCAAGCAAGAAAGGAGACACCGTCACAAACATTCCGGATTTAAACCCATTTGCCAAGGATGACACAAGTGGACCAAAATTGGACACGAGGTGCAACTTCAACTATAATGATATGGCCAATATGAATGGTGGTGGTAGTGGAAGGCTACCTTGGTCCGATGAAAAATACTTTAATTGGTACAAGCATATGATGAAGATGTACTTTCTATCAATTGGTCCACTCGTGTGGGAAGTTGTGGAGAAAGGATTTGTGATCGAGGACAAAGAGAATCACACCGTCAAGGATAATATCCTTATACACCGCAATGCACAAGCCGTGTCGGCCATGCTCTCATCCTTGATCCTAAGGAATACTCTAGAGTGTGTCAACTCAAGAATGCCAAGGCTATTTGGGACAAGCTAATTGTGGTCCACAAGAGAGTTGATGTGGTGAAGAAGTCAAGGATGCAAGTAAGGAAGAATCAATTCAACTTCTTTGTCATAAAGAAAGGTGAAGAGCCTCAACAAACACATGATAGGCTCTTGGATATTGTGAATGAGCGGAGGTCACTTGGAGATGATGTGACCGATGAAGAAGTGAATCTCAAGCTTCTAATGTCACTAAGAGTGTGGAACTCCACTCTTTGCACCATCATCGAAAAAAAGGAAGGATTTGAGAGATTCTCTAAGGATGAAGTGATTGGAAGAATTCTTGCTCACAAGAGTCGTGTTGATGAAGGGAAGAGAGTGAGTGTGCTCATAGGAGATGAGAGCACAAGCAAAGCAAGATGTGGCACTCAAGGCCAAAAAGAAAGAGGTTGTGGAAGTTGACCAAATTGAGATTGAGGAAGCCAATGAAGAGCTTGCTCTATTTGTGAAGAAGTTTGGCAAGTTCATGATCAACAATGGCTTTACCAAGAAGAGCTTCGACAAGACAAAAGCGAGATGGTCATCAAGGAAGTGCTACCATTGCCATGATCCGGGGCACCTCCATGCAGAGTGTCCTCAACTCAATGGAAAAGAAGAAAAGCGAGGAGAAGCCCATCAAGAAGAAGAACTTCAAGAAGGCATACAAGGGACAATCACATATTGGTCAACAAAATGTCTCCGATTATGAGTGAAGAAGGAGGCATTGCCAATCCTGCATATGGCCTTACAACGGTCAAGTCATCACTCTTCAACAACCTCACCGATGATGAGGATAACGCCCCCAAGTGCTTCATGGCCAAAGAGAGCTAGTCCCCTCCTTGCAAGATATGGTGAAAGTGTTAGGGATGATGCAAGAAAAGGTTGAAGAGAGTGAAGAGATGGTGGATAAGCAAGAAAGCATGCTTATCAAGAAGCTTGACGAGATCAAGGAGTTAAAAGCTCTCCTTGAACAAGAAAGAGAGAAGAATGAGGAGTTGACTCTATGCCTTACAAAGGTAAATAAGTCAAATGCTAAACTTGAGGACGTCAACCTCTCACTCCAAACAAAGTGTGACTCTCTTGAAGAGAATCACAAGTTGTTGGAAGGAGAGATTGAAGCTCTCAAGGTTAGCACATTGACTTATAAAAATAAGGTCGAGTCAACACAAGCCTCATGAAACAAAGGATGTGCAAGGTGTGGAGATGTTGACTTTGACAACATTGCTACCGGCAAGGTGGTGATCAAGGAACTCACTAACAAGATTAAGGATCTTGAGAGAGCGGCTCAAATTGAGCTAGCCAAGAAAATTGTTAGTGAGGAAAGAAAATTCAATGGCAATAAAGGCATTGGGTTCAAGGAGTAGCCCAAGAAGACGTACAATAACAAGAGCAACAACATGACCAAGCAAAAACAAGTTGCTCAAGTCAAGCACAGACAAGAAGACAAAGACAACACAAGAGCTCAACAAGAAGAGCTCATCCGTATCCTTCTATGTGTATGATCATGCAACATATGAGCTAACCCATGGTGCTCATGGGAGAGTAGTTGCAAGATTTGTTAGGCCACACTATGCAAGGTGGAACCCTTGTGAGTGGGTGCCCAAGAGTGTTGTTTCTAAAGTTAAGGGACCCAAGCAAGTTTGGGTGCCTAAATCTTGTGCTTAATTGTTTGTAGGAATACTCCTCGGGTGGTTCAACATGGGTGCTTGATAGCGGGTGCTCAAATCATATGACTAGGGAGAAGAAGATGTTCTCCACACTTGACAAAGACAATCTACCAAGTGGGAGCATATCTTTTGGAAATGATGGACAAGAAAAGGTAATGGGTTGTGGTCGGATTCAAATCACCCATGACCTTTCAATTAGTAATGTGTTTCATGTAAAAGGTTTAGGGTACAACCTAATGTCCGTATCACACCTTTGTGGAATGGGCTTTAGTTGGCTCTTTACCGATGAGGGCGTGACCGTCTTTAGAAATGGGGATTCCTCAATTGCATTCAAAGGGTACTTGGAAGATAGGATCTATCTTATTGATTTTACCAACGAGAGAGGGTCCAAATCTAAGTGCTTGTTTGATAGCAAAAACGACATTGGGTTGGCTATGGCAGCGCCGACTAGCCCATGTTGGGATGATGAATCTTCACAAGCTTCAAAAGGGTGGTCACAGGTCGCCGAATGACGCGAGGCTCCGAAGCGAACGAGGCACCTCGGGGTAAAGACGGGGGAGCCCGAGGACGAGGCCAGGCCCTAGGCTCGAAGTCCCGTGACCCACGAAGCTATCATCCGGCGAGGCGAAGCAGCGCCGGAGCGGAGCACCAGCGCGAGGCGAAGCAAAGGGCGGGAGTGCGTCCCGGCTAAGCACCTAGCTAAGCCGCGAGTAACGCAGTTTCGGCCGGCTCTCCCGGAGTGCCCCAAGAGTTACCGCCTCATAGTTGAGATAAGGCGGTTGGCTAGGGGTAGGACCAAGGGTCACCCGTAAACACACATGTAATCAGCAAGGGTCACCTGGAATATAAAGGGAGACCAAGGGTCACCCGTAAACACACATGTAATCAGCAAGTTAACTCCGCTTATACTACGAGTTGTTGTCTTGTCGTTCTGTTCTTTTATACTTTGCATTTCCATTTCTTGTGTTCGGTGTGTTAAGTGAGCAGTACCCTCGCTGCTTAGCACACCAAAATTGGCGCCCACCGTGCGTGAGCTCAAAAACCAAGCTCACGATGAAAAGAAATATAAGAACATCCACAGCGGCTCTGCCCCTGCAAGAGTTACATGCAAGATCATCAGCAGCGGCCTCGACGCCCTCGGAGCTAAACCGAGAGACCAGCACCGCAAGCCGAAAGGCCCCGGACACTTCAACTCGAACAAGCACCTGCCCCGGCTAGTGGCGAAGGCACATCCGAGCGGCGAAGTGACGACAACACGAGCAAGTTGCATGCAATACAAGAAGACAAACCCGAAGACACATACACCTCGGGGGACAGCGAGACACCACCGAGCGAAGTAGAAGAGTTGCGAAGACACAATTCGATGCTTGGAAGAAGTCAAAAGCAAACTCCTCCAAGAAGCGGAGCAAAGGGACAAACTGCTGCAGGAAAAAGAAGCCCTCCTGAAAGAGAAACGCAAGCATGAGAAGCTCGCAAGGGAAATAAAAAAGCTAAGGGAAAAGGCAAAGAAAAACAGCCGAGCGAAGCCATCAACAGCCACCATACAAAGCGACACGGAAGAAGAGCCAACAGCGAGCAATAATAGAGACAAGAGCACAAGGTGCGAAGCAATGCCCTCCGGGAAGTCAAGCCTCGTAATCATAGACAAAGACACACCACTCTCGGAAGGGTTGCAAAGTGCGAGTTACCCGAGAAAATTTTCACATAGGAACCATCCTGAGATACGGGGAGAAACGGACCCAAAACAATTCCTTATCAACTACGAAGCAGCGAGTCACATCGGTAGCAGGAGACGAAGTAACCCTCGCAAAGATTTTCCCTTGCGTACTCAAAGGCCCGGCATCAACATGGTGCTTCGACCTACAACCAGGATCCATTTACAGCTGGGAGAATCGAGGGACAAAGTGATAGAAAACTACGGAGGTTTCAAGGGACCATCCGAAGCATTAGAGAACCTAAGAAACATAGCACAGCACCCAAGCAAACTGTTGGCAAATTACTACGGAAGATTTCTCACACCGAAAGCTCGGTGCCCAAAGGCAGCAGAAGAGATGGTGAGTGATGTCGCAATTAAAGGGCTTTGCGCTAGTCCCGTAAGCTCAAAATTCGCAAAGAAGTGGCCTCGCACGAGTGCAAGATATGTGCAACAAGTTCGAGGAATATTGCCGATCAGAAACAGATTACAAAAGGTGCACAGCAACCCAAAAGCAAGCGCGCGAAGCACAAAACAACCCCGACAGACAAGATAAGAACGCTGCGTAAAAAGAAAAGCAGCGAAGCAACAGCAAGAATGGAAATCGCAACAACCGAGCGCCGACGCAAGAAGCCGTACTTGCATATATCTGCGAAGGCCACGCTGGGCACAAAACATTAGATTGCCCAAGAACGAAGGAAATCATGACAAGGCTTGACTTTGAAAAGAAGCGAGTCTTAGCAACCAGCACAAATAAACCACACTACAACAAGTCATTGGCATCAAGCAACCACCCCAGCAGCCAAGCGTCCAAAACCATTATTACCCACCCCAACAATACTACCCAGCCCAAGTACATCCGTAACAACTCCACTAAATAAAAGTGCATTTCATGTCATTGAGCATCATGGCATCACGCTGCATTTTTGAAACCGTTTGATTTTATGTCAAAAATGCACATGAAATGTCATTTTAACATAAGTCGATTTACTTTCTTTAAAAAAAGAGTGTAGATAAAATAAATTGTTGTGTTTGACATTTTCTTTGGTCAAACATAAAATAAAAAGATTTAGGGAGTTTTTGCCCAAAATAGTTTTATTTATTGAAGCCCTTGCAAGTTAGAATTTAAGTTCTAGTTTTAATTTTTTAAACTTTGAATTTTTATCACCAAAACAATTTCGAATTGGAACTTTGACCCAAAAGGAAAAATGTTCGGAATAGTTTTCTCGGACACCCAAGATTTTTGTCGAATTTTTCCGAGCTATGGAAATAGGTTTTTCAATTAATCAAATGCTGAAGGGCTTATTTGCAAAAATGCCAAACCAGGGCCACTACCGGTCTCTCTCTCTTCCCTCTCTCGGCGCCGCCGTCACCGTCGCTCGGGAGCGTCTCCCGACCGCGCGTCCCGCGCCGCGTGCACCACGCAGCAGCTTGGCCGCCTAATTCACCCCCTCGTCCTCTAGATAAAGCTTCAACCGGTGCTCATCCATTTCCCTCCCTCTCACTCACCTCCCGGAAGCACGGAAACACCACCACCACCATCCGCCTCTCTGTTCAACGCCGGCAGCTCGGCTCCGCAACTTCCCTCTAGAGGTCGCTATGCCATCCAATCACGTTGAGACGCCCGAGCTTCGAGATCGATGCGACCTTCCCCCTGGACATCTCTCACCGCCGGCCACTTCTACTTCTCCAAATTCGTCCTCCCTGGTGAGCCGTTTCGTGCGATTCTTGATCCTACGGCTGCGCAAACCTTCCCCTCTATCTCCTATCAACTCATTATCTAACTTCCTTCATAGGTTGCTGTGGACTTTACGAGTCCTTTCGGAGCCCCAACCCCGCCGCCTAGCACCTCGCCGGCGCGCGTCCACTTCCGGCCATCCGCAAGGATGGGCAACCACTTGCCGTCGTTCCCAATGCTTCGTGGATACTTGCGGTGCTCTTTTCCCCAAAAGTTATGCCCCACGGCGAGCTCCGCACCTCACCGGAGCCGCGCCATGGCCGCCCTCGCCGCCGGTCCACTTCCGGCCGCCTTTTGGCCTAGATTATTACACCAATGTATTCGCCGCATCGGGTAGAGCACGGGAGGCGGTTTGGTTGCAAGTTTCCCCCCGCCGCCCAACTCCGGTGACCGCGCCGCCGTTCCTGGCCGCCACGGCGGCGCCACACCGCGGGCCACACGGCTCGGATTCCGTGTGGCCACGCTCGGATCTCGTGTGGCCCCTCGTGTAGCCTTGTGTGTGGCACAAAAGCTTTTGCAATTTTAAAAAATTCGTAGAAAGTTCTAGAAAAATCAGAAAAAAACCAAATAAAGTTCATTAGATTCATAAAATTATTCCTAAATGATTATGTATTCAAATTTCTATTTTGAGAAACTACAATTTCATGGTTTAATTATTTATCTTCCTTTAATTAAGATAATCTATTATTTTATCCTAATTAGTGTTTATTTTTAAGAAAAGAATTTTTTTAAAAGAAGGAGATACTCGTAGACGAAAGTTTTTGTTGAAGTCATTTCCCAAAATTATGCATAAACATGGTCATTTCATGTGATCATAGTTTATCATTTCATGTGTCGTTGCATATCGATATTATAACTATTAATCGTCGGTTATCGACCATGTCGATGAAAGCATTACATGTTATATCATACGTATTCATGCACGCATATTGCCGATTCACGACGTATTGATGATCGACCTAGGTCCTGACGTGATCGACGTTCCGTCCGAGACAGGAGCAGGAGACGTGAACATCGACGTCGACCCAACCACCGAGGAAGCGAACCGTTGACGGTCGTTACGGACCAATTTCGACCGTCAATTAGTCAAATAAATGAGAAGGACTAGGCATGTCTTACACGCATTTTACTTAGAAATAACCTAGTTCCACTTGTACCTCTAGATTTTTAGTGTGCAGGTGGATAATGATGAATTCCAGGCCCCGAGGCGACAAATCAACACTTTTACAAAACTTCCATTTCGCCGTGGGAATCAACTCCAAGATAAAAGGCCAATGACCACGAAATCCAACACAAAGAAGGCCACAAGCAAGCTGGAACAAAGACCAACATCCGGTGGGGGAGCCAATCGCCAAAGCCCGACCCGGAGGGGCCAGGACCGATTCGGCCGAACCCACCGGGGTGGTTCGGCCGAACCGGTCCGGTGGCCCCCCGGCCCACTTTTCTCTCGGCGGTTTGCCCACCGCCTCCGGAGGTCGGTTCCACGCGCATTAAATGCCACCGACCTACGAAACCGCCTCCAGGAGCCGACCTTTCAAGCCTATATAAGGAGGGGTACCCCCCTCCTTAACACACACACAACAACACAAGGATCATTCTCTCCTCACACTAGAAGTTTAGAGGCTTTCTAGGTAGTGCTAGGCTTAGTAGTGGGCTGCCTCATTGCTCCCAAGGTCTTGTGGAGAATTGGGTATAGCTCTTGTATCCTCTCTTTGTAAGACTTGATCTTTTATATATGGAATACTTCCGTTTATATCCTTGTCATGAGCTTGACGGAGTAGTCATGATCTTGCTTGATCGTTCATCGTTCGTTCATATGAGTTCATCGTTCGTTCTTCGTTCTTCATTAATAGAAGATGAACACATATCGAATGTTCTTCGTTCGTTCATACTTGATCATCGATTACTCTTGATCTTACTTGGTTGATTGCCGTTCGTCGCTCATTCTTGAGCGACGAACGCCTTTGCATGACTTAGTGCTAGCTTTGATCCTTTCGTCTGGCTTATGCTAGTTAGACTAGTGTTCTTATGAATAGGCTTCGGGTTCATCGTCCCGCAAGGGTGCTCTAGATTTACCACCATGTCGATCCGTAGGGTTGGGGTGCCTCGAGGGATCTAGAGTTGTGGTTAGTGACGCCGGCATGGTGCTGGGGTTATCTACCCACCTTTGAATGTGCTTCGTGTCCCACGGTTTGTAGAGGTAGGTGACAAGAAGTGACAGCCTTGTCATCCAAAGTAATCCTCCACGTTCGGGCATGGCATAGGAGTCTAAAAGGCCGGAGTCGCGAGGCGGACCTCGCGTAAGACGGATCTCCCGATGATGCCTAGGCATTAGACGCTTGCTTACGCTTGCATGATCTTGGATGTTAGGTAGAAGCTGCGCACTCATATGAATGTTGTATCATTAGGAGTAGTGGTCCGCTAGTCTAGTTTAGCTTTATCTAGGATTGCCTCTATCCCTTTTATTAGAGAATGCATTGCCTTGGTGTGTGTCACACTATCCTCAATTTATTGCTCCTAACCCCTGCATTGGAATGTGATTACTTCATCACTCTTTTGTAACACCATGAGCATAAGTACTCTTATCAACCATGTCTTCCTTTGGGAAAATATAAATACGATACCCTTGAATACTCTCGGGTGAAATGCTACAACGGGTTATCCGTCCGCTTGCGGATATTCATGACCCACCTTATAATACATATCTAGTACTTGTACTTGGATGTGGATTATTTGGTTAAATAGTGCAAGTGACTTAAACCCTTGGCTCTCCCGCGGTCACGTGTTTCTTTCCGCGTGACCTTAAGAGATGCCAACACGAACGCCGACGTGAATCGAGGCAAGCCCCGGTGCATCCTACCTATGTTTTAAAGTCTTACTTATATCACAGTAGTCGGGTTATGTTTGTGCACTAGGTGATAGGGAATGATTGACACCCTAGATGCATGAGATAGGTTTCCTTTTATTCGTGATATACCGGTACGGGTAGCTCGATAGACGCTAAGCTTAATTAATAGTCGCAACGTAGTTGATTAAGGTGATCTTAAAGCATGGAGGCTTTAGTGTTTGCTGTTGTTGTCGTTAATTTTTGAAGAAGTTGCTAATGAAATTGAGATCGGACGGGCCCCATAGGAGAAGGGGCAAGACCAGGTCGACATCTTGCAAGGTGGTAGCCCCGTCTGTGTTGGTCAAGGACCATACCGTTGTCGGCCTAGTTGAACAAGTTTGAACGTACCGTACTACATGCTAGTGTAATGGGCCCAGCAAGCTGATGTACCCTACCACCCCGGGGATGTGTCGTAGCCAACTCTCTTTTGTTGGTTGTTAGTGAGATCGAGTCTCACGGGAGGGAAATGGTCGCCCACGAATGACGTCGCGTGGGGTTTCCATATTCCGGGGAGTTGGAAACGGCTATTCTTCTGCCAGGTGTTGGCTGGAAAGGTTATCGTATACGACCGAGTGGAGTGCGTATACATCGTATAGTCGGGTTTTGCCAGCTGGTATACAATCGATTCGAATCGCTGTCCCTCGCAGTAATGAGTACTCGCTTGTTTAGCTCGTCGCATCGTAGTTAATCAAGTGAAGGATGAAGGAAAGAGAAGGAAGAGCTGTTAGTCAAAGATAATCTTTTCTTGCAAACTTGATTGCAATAGTTATAGGCTGCAAACAGTAGTTAGGTAATAAACTTAACATGGAGCTAAAACTTGAAAGTTAGGATCCACCGTTAGCGCTGTTTCGCAAGAAAGTCAAACCCACAGCCATAAAGCCTTCGCATCCTAGGCGTCGGTCTTAGCGTGCTCGTTGACGCGTCGGTCTTGCTGAGTATTAGATTACTCGGGGTTTGTTCGTTATGTTTTCAGGCCACGAGCCGTACTACTACGACTCGTACGGTAGTTTCCCTAAGGAGGAGCAGGTGCCCGAGGGTGGATCCCTCCGGTGGGAACGGATCCCGACGCCGTGAAGGACGAGGATCGTGGTGTACGACGATCTTTTGTTGTAAAAAGAATAAGTTCCGCTGCCGGACTCTTAGTGTTTCAAACTTCGGTATTGTATTAAGTTTCTTTTGTACAATGTTTGTATTTCGAAAACCTGGTTGTATTATACCATGATGTATATATTTTGGTTGTATAGGCTGATGAACTGTTGTAACTCGCTTCATCGAGTGTTCCCTTGTGTCGATTCCTGGGTGTCCGGAAGGGATGTCACAACATCGGGCCAAACCACCCAACCTAGCCACCACCCCATCACGGGTAGGGTACCTCACACTACCCAAGGCAAGAAAACAGAATTGCTTACTTCGAACCCCGAACTCTACCACGACCCAAAATCAAAGATGTAAGCAAGCAAGACGCCGAGGCTCGGCCCCTCCCAGACAAAGGGATTTATTGGGATGATATCGAGCGACTCCGGCATGGACTTCGAAAGCAAGACACAACACGGAGACTATTTTAGATTAGTAAATGCAGTCTTCGTCGAAGGCCCAATCGAGAAGACCAAACAGGATAGTGCATGCGTGGATTCAACTTGCCGAAAAACTTCGTTGATAATCCCGAGTCTCTTGCGAGAAAGACTCGACCTCGCGTCGTTGTCTCTCCTCAAGAACCCACGACAAGCGAGCCCGCATCTTCCGCACCATCAACCTCAACACTCATGGCTGAAAGGACCCTTCGTGACTACTCGCGCCCTCCGTCGCCAATGTGCCCATTGGGCCCAACGTCGACGCTCGGTGCCGCAGGACTTGACATCAAGTCCAGCCTCATCACTATGGTGCAAGCCATTCCCTTTTGTGGAAAGGCCTCCGAGGACGCCAACTCTCATCTCCAACAGCTTCCCGGAGATATGCAACACATCAGCCCACGGCCGGAGTCAACCAAGATGCTATCGGACTTCGCCTCGTTTCCCCTATCCCTCCTTGGGAAGGCGAAACAGCTGGTTTTATGCCAATCGTGCAAGCATTGACACTTGGGACAAATGTTCCACTGGCGTTCCTCGCCAAGTTTTTCCCGATGGGTAAAACCAATGCCCTTCGTGGAAGAATTGCAAGTTTCCAAAGCAAGCTGATCAAATGAATCCATGCCCGAGGCATGGGAAAGGCTTCAAGAATACATTCTGGCCTGCCCTCACCATGGGATGGAGGAATGGCTCATTCTTCAACACTTCTACAACGGGTTGACACCAACAACCCGTGGACATATGGATGCCGCTGCCGGAGGAGCCTTCTTCTCCAAAACCGTTGCCCAAGCAAAAGAACTCATAGAGAAGATGGTCTCCAATCAAGGGTGGAGCGATGATCGACTCCAAACACGCTCAAGAGGCGTACACCCCGTCAAGGAGGTGGACATGCCGTCCGCCAAGGTTGACCTCCTCATAAAACGCTTGGATGAACACAACGCAAATGGTGGTGTTCATGCATTGGACTCACACATGACGTGTGAGGAATGCGGGAACACCGGCCACATGGGGAAGGATTGCCCCCATACCCATGAAGAAGCATTCTACATGAACAACAACAACGGGTATCGTCCAAACGGAGGACAAGGGTACAACCAAAACCGACCATCATATCAAGGAGGTAACAATTTTTCTCGGCTTTAACAATAATCAGCCTTCCTTGAAAGATTTGGTTTATGGCCAAGCTAAAATCAACGAATCTATCAACAAAAAGCTTGCTGCCAACGACAAAGTCTTAGAAAACATAATCGCACAAATAGAAGGTTTCTCCTCTCGCTTTCAAAAATCAGCCGAGCTTTAATAAAATGATTGAAACCCAAGTTGCTCACCTAGCTGCTCTTATTCCCGGTTCTAATTCTCGGGAAGATCCCGGGCAACCCGAGTCTTCTTTGGAAAATGTTAATGCGGTTACCACGAGGGGAGGAAAATCCACTCGGGATCCGCCATATCCTAACCATGCAAAGCAAAGAAGAACAGAACGAACCGGAGGAGGAAAGCCCTTCTACTACCAAAGAAAAAGAAGAAGAACCGAAGCCAAGTGACGGGAAGAATGGAATTGAATTTCAAGACACAAGCTTCTTGCCATTCCCTCACGTAAACAGAAGCCAAAGGAGGATGAACAATTTGCTCGATTCGTCGAGACCATCCGAAGGATTCATGTCAACGTGCCATTGTTGGACATGGTGCAGGTGCCCACATATGCACGTTACCTTAAAGACATCCTCAACAACAAGAGACCATTACCCAACGAGGAAATGGTCAAGCTCACAGAGGAGTGTAGCGCAGCTATACTCAATCGGCTTCCGTAAAAGAAGAAGGACCCCGGCTGCCCCACAATATCATGTTCCATTGGGGCACACCACTTCGACCAAGCCTTATGTGATCTTGGGGCAAGCGTCGCCGTGATGCCCAAAGAAGTCTTTGATCGTTTGAGCTACACAACCTTGACTCCTACACCAATGAGGTTGCAATTGGCGGACTCTTCGGTCCGCTACCCCGCGGAATAGCCGAAGACGTGCCGCAAAAATTCGAGGCAACTTCATACCGGTGGACTTTGTGGTGCTTGAGATGGATATTGACAAGAACACGCCCTCATTTTGGGACGTCCCTTCCTCAGCATCGCGAACGCCCAAATTGATGTTGGGAATGGAGAAATCCGATTCCACATCAATGGGAAGGAGGAAAAGTTTGAGTTTCAACCAAGAAAAGAACAATGCTCAATGATCAAGATCAAGTATGGGCCAAATCCCTCAAACATCCGTGAAGTTGAAGTGACGCCAAGAAAGACGGATAGTCTCATCGCCTTTTGGAAGCAACTTGACAAAATTGAGAATCCGTCATGGTACCAACCCAAGAAGCCTGCAACAGCAAGGCCGGGATTATGGGCCAAGAAGCCACTCCTTCAAGACACAAAGCCACCTACATCAACAAAGACCAACCAAGTGTGGCAAGTGAAGAAGGTGCAGCCATCTTCATCCTCCTCTCCAGGGAAAGGGCCCGCACCACAAGGATGAAAAGAAATGGAGAAGTCCTCGCCGCTGCACTTAAAATGGCGAAGCCCCGGCCGACAGATAAATCGGCATTATCTTTCGATTTCTTTTTGATTTTGTTTTCCACCACATGCATTTAAAAAAAAATAATAATAATAATAATAAAAACCTCCCCGCATACTCTATTTTATCACAAGAAAATTTTCATTTCATTTATTTGGATTTTCCGCCAAGCATATTCGATTTTTTTTTCACTCGCCATGCATATAAAATTTGAAAACCAAAATCCTTTTACGTCCAAATTTTCCTACTTTTGTTTGAAACTTTTGGACAACCCTTGTATCCTTATACAAAACCCAAAAACAATTTTGCATGTTGGAATTTTCTCCAACACTTTTTCTCGAGATTTGATTTTTCGAATAAAGTTGAATTTGAGGCAACTTTCTTTGGATTTCTTATTGAGCAAATATTTCCGAGGAATATCCGGACGTAGCAACCATGGTCAATGATCATTTGGCCGTTGGGGGCTATGGGCCAAAAGGGGGAGCAAGAGGGACCCACAGCAGGCCGGCCGAACCCACCTCCTTGGTTCGGCCGAATCGCTATGACCGTTGCTCGGTCTGTCTTTTTTTCCCAACGGTCATATGCCCCTTCTAACGTTCAAAAACGGCTACTTCGTGAGCTATAAGTAGAGGTGGCCGGGCCAGAACTCTCTCCCCTCTCACACTATCATTTCCACTCCTCACTCACTTCATTCTCATTGCTCTCAAGTTTTCCATTGCCCTCACTTGCTCATTGCCTAAAAGTTCTGCAGAAATCTTTTGTTCTTGGTGTGCTTTCTAGTTTTTGGTTTGATTTGTTTTTGTTTGGTTTTCTCGAGTTGCGATTTCTTGCTCACATGAACAACCGACGGTGTCGCCAATTTGATTTTCCCTCACATAACCCGTTCGGAGTTGTTGTTCTTGTGTTCTTGCTCTCTTTGTGTGCAGCCATGACCGGTGCCAAGAAGCTGTTCGGGTCGATCAAGAGGTCCTTGAGCTCACGCTCAAGTTCAAGCTCTTCACGTCGAAGCACCCGCGCACGCCCCGTAGTCGAGTCACCGCCAAGTTCACCACCACAAGTCGAGGAAGAAGGGCAAGAGGGCAACATCGAGCATCGTCTCCTCACCGACACCGACCTCGACTTAGTGGGCGAGTACGAGACGCACACCTACACGCTTCTCCAACACCGTCTCTTTGCTCCTACGCGAGCATTTGACACGGAGCTGCTGCACAAAATAGGTATGGATGCTGAATTTGCTCAAGTATTTAAAGCCTTAGGGTGGACAGATTTTGCTAGTGTAGATGAGCCGGGTTCCCGCTTGCTTGCACTTCAGTTTTTATGCACCCTACGAACGGTAGATGAAGGAATTTCTTTTCGGTTTTTCCGTGAATCCTACCGTTTGACTTGGAAAGAACTTAGCACTCTTCTTGGCTTTAATACTCGCTGCAATACCGACTTGGATGGTGCCCTTCCTCAGTTTTCAAAGCATGCTTTTTGGGAGAGGATTACGGGTCTTCCTAGTTGCGTGCGACCTAGAGCTAATCACATCCATCATCCTACCTTGCGTTTTATGCACATGTGGATTGCTATCACTCTTTTTCCAAGGAGTGATATTCGAATTGTGCGCGAGGATGAGCTAAAAATTCTTTTTGCTGCGGTTGATAAAATTAAGATTGCTCCCGTGAAAGCCATGATTCGCCAATGGATAGAAAATCTTGGGACGATAGGACCAATTGAATGTACCTCTTTAGTGACACGAATTGCCATGCGGGTGGGAGCTTTACATGATGCTAATGTTGAATACCTTGCTACACCTCGCTCTCTTATAAATAAAGATTATCTTATTCATGGTCACTCTCTTAAGAATGGTCCGAACGATTCCCTCATATATTATTTTGTGGGATATACAAACGAGTTTCGGTTACCTAACCCGGACCTTCGTTTGTATACTCTCAAAATCTAACCATTGAGCTCCAAGAAGCGGAGCGGTCTCGCAGGAGTGTATCTTCTCGCAGGGGGCGCACAGATCGGAACAGCCATCTACCTCCGAGATGCCCACACCGCAGCCCACGGCTCATGGCGGGCCGGGGTACAGCCACCCCGGGCTTTCTCCCGGTGGGTACCCAGCCCCGCCACCTCACATGGCCGGGGGATCGGCGTGGCAAACTCCGGGATATGGCCCGGGGCTGTTTTCTCCACAACAACAATGGGAGGAACACTCCACCGACTCCGGATCAGCCCAAGGCTACAACTTTGAGCAGGAGATGAACAACCTCTCCTCACAAATGGGAAGACTCCAAACCACGGCGGAAGACACCGAGTATGCGCTCAACCAACACATCTTGCAAACTCGTCAATGGCAAGAGCGCACCGACACCCAGCTCACCGCCCTCACCAACATGACGGAGCAACAACGAGCCGATCTTTTGGCTTACTTCCGTCACATGGGGTTCATTCCACCAAACCCATGAGCAAGAACAAGCTTGGGGGGGCAGCACCCTCGCTAAGGTATCATGTATCGCAACTTGTATCCTTTATTGTCTCCTGTTTTTGCTTGTTCTTGCCTCTCATATGAAAAACAAAATAAAAATGATAAAACTAAAAAGAACAAAAAGAAGTAGCTTAGTTTCCTTTTATGCGCTGCAAGTATGTTGCTAGTCTTTCTATGTTGAGATGATGAATAGTTGCTCTGTTTTATTTCTCTCATGTGCCTAGTTTATAATTTAGAACTCTCCTAGTTTTGAGTTTGTTGGCTAGCAAAACTTGCTTAGAACCTGAAACTTGTGGGCTGCACATGCTTGAGCTGCACCTAAGTTGTTGTGAGATGATGATATGGTAAAAAGAGCTGCTATGATCTTGTCCTAAGTTGAACTTGAAATCTCCGGAATTTTGTTCCCAAAAATTGCAAAATCTATAAGTTCCCAAGTGATGATAAATTCCTACCAAAGCCATATGCAAATTTCCTTTGAAAACCTTACTCATTTGCTACTTGTTACTTCATTGAGCTTTATCAAAATTGTGTGACCCTAGTGAGATGCTTTTCATACTCTCATGATCAAGATCACGTACACATTCCACCTCATATGCTACACTTCTACACCGGAAGTTAGCAACATGTCATGCCATCCACCAAAATAAAGACACTCCTCACATTTTATCACCTCTCTTAAAATATCAAAAGAAGGCATGGCTATGCAAAAGAAAAAGAAAATAAGGCTCACAAAAGATGAGCATGAGAAAAAGAAAAAAAAAAAAAAAAAGCTGCTCTCATTTCGAGCATGGAAAAAGAAAGAAGAAAAGATAGCCATGCCCAAAATCCAAAATAAAAAGAGGTGAAACAAAAAGAGGAGTAGTCACATACACCACCACCATCATTTTCACACTTGCACATCTTGATCTACGATTGTATGACTTGCTATCTCCATGGATCCACTCTTTTGGTTTTGCAAAATATGAATGCAAGTATGCCTCATTTCATATCCTACCTTGAGCTCCACAAAAGCCTATTAGATGTAGGATGAGGCAATACACATGCCTTGGTGAGGAATACAAACACCACTAGAGCGATTCGAGAGTATCACTTGTGGAACGTGGTTTTACTTGAAAAAATCCTTTGAAAACTTCCGGAGAATAAAAAGCAAGACAAGGGAAGAGAAAATAAATGCTCTATACACCGTTCTCTCTCTCAACCGCCCAAGGTAAAGTGAAAAGCACAAAGCCCCATGAGGACTAAGGGGAAGGGTGAGTTACCATTGCCAACTTATTCAACTCAAGGATGAGTATCTTTGTTATACACTTGGTACCTTTAAGAAGTAGGCATTATAGCAACTCCCGATCAACAACCTAAAGTTCCACTACTTGCTCGGGACGAGCAAGGGGTAAGCTTGGGGGACTTGTTGACGGTCGTTACTGACCAATTTCGACCGTCAATTAGTCAAATAAATGAGAAGGACTAGGCATGTCTTACACGCATTTTACTTAGAAATAACCTAGTTCCACTTGTACCTCTAGATTTTTAGTGTGCAGGTGGATAATGATGAATTCCAGTGCCCCGAGGCGACAAATCAACACTTTTACAAAACTTCCATTTCGCCGCGGGAATCAACTCCAAGATAAAAGGCCAATGACCACGAAATCCAACACAAAGAAGGCCACAAGCAACCGGAACAAAGACCAACATCCAGTGGGGGAGCCAATCGCCAAAGCCCAGCCCAGGAGGGGCCAGGACTAGCTCGGCCGAACCCACCAGGGTGGTTCGGCCGAACCGGTCCGGTGGCCCCCCGGCCCACTTTTCTCCGGCGGTTTGCCCACCGCCTCCGGAGGTCGGTTCCACGCGCATTAAATGCCACCGACCTACGAAACCGCCTCCAGGAGCCGACCTTTCAAGCCTATATAAGGAGGGGTACCCCCCCTCCTTAACACACACACAACAACACAAGGATCATTCTCTCCTCACACTAGAAGTTTAGAGGCTTTCTAGGTAGTGCTAGGCTTAGTAGTGGGCTGCCTCATTGCTCCCAAGGTCTTGTGGAGAATTGGGTATAGCTCTTGTATCCTCTCTTTGTAAGACTTGATCTTTTATATATGGAATACTTTCGTTTATATCCTTGTCATGAGCTTGACAGAGTAGTCATGATCTTGCTTGATCGTTCATCGTTCGTTCATATGAGTTCATCGTTCGTTCTTCGTTCTTCATTAATAGAAGATGAACACATATCGAATGTTCTTCGTTCGTTCATACTTGATCATCGATTACTCTTGATCTTACTTGGTTGATTGCCGTTCGTCGCTCATTCTTGAGCGACGAACGCCTTTGCATGACTTAGTGCTAGCTTTGATCCTTTCGTCTGGCTTATGCTAGTTAGACTAGTGTTCTTATGAATAGGCTTCGGGTTCATCGTCCCGCAAGGGTGCTCTAGATTTACCACCATGTCGATCCGTAGGGTTGGGGTGCCTCGAGGGATCTAGAGTTGTGGTTAGTGACGCCGGCATGGTGTCGGGGTTATCTACCCACCTTTGAATGTGCTTCGTGTCCCACGGTTTGTAGAGGTAGGTGACAAGAAGTGACAGCCTTGTCATCCAAAGTAATCCTCCACGTTCGGGCATGGCATAGGAGTCTAAAAGGCCGGAGTCGCGAGGCAGCACCTCGCGTAAGACGGATCTCCCGATGATGCCTAGGCATTAGACGCTTGCTTGCGCTTGCATGATCTTGGATGTTAGGTAGAAGCTGCGCACTCATATGAATGTTGTATCATTAGGAGTAGTGGTCTCGCTAGTCTAGTTTAGCTTTATCTAGGATTGCCTCTATCCCTTTTATTAGAGAATGCATTGCCTTGGTGTGTGTCACACTATCCTCAATTTATTGCTCCTAACCCCTGCATTGGAATGTGATTACTTCATCACTCTTTTGTAACACCATGAGCATAAGTACTCTTATCAACCATGTCTTCCTTTGGGAAAATATAAATACGATACCCTTGAATACTCTCGGGTGAAATGCTACAACGGGTTATCCGTCCGCTTGCGGATATTCATGACCCACCTTATAATACATATCTAGTACTTGTACTGGATGTGGATTATTTGGTTAAATAGTGCAAGTGACTTAAACCCTTGGCTCTCCCGCGGTCACGTGTTTCTTTCCGCGTGACCTTAAGAGATGCCAACACGAACGCCGACGTGAATCGAGGCAAGCCCGGTGCATCCTACCTATGTTTTAAAGTCTTACTTATATCACAGTAGTCGGGTTATGTTTGTGCACTAGGTGATAGGGAATGATTGACACCCTAGATGCATGAGATAGGTTTCCTTTTATTCGTGATATACCGGTACAGGTAGCTCGATAGACGCTAAGCTTAATTAATAGTCGCAACAGTAGTTGATTAAGGTGATCTTAAAGCATGGAGGCTTTAGTGTTTGCTGTTGTTGTCGTTAATTTTTGAAGAAGTTGCTAATGAAATTGAGACCGGACGGGCCCCATAGGAGAAGGGGCAAGACCAGGTCGACATCTTGCAAGGTGGTAGCCCCGTCTGTGTTGGTCAAGGACCATACCGTTGTCGGCCTAGTTGAACAAGTTTGAACGTACCGTACTACATGCTAGTGTAATGGGCCCAGCAAGCTGATGTACCCTACCACCCCGGGGATGTGTCGTAGCCAACTCTCTTTTGTTGGTTGTTAGTGAGATCGAGTCTCACGGGAGGGAAATGGTCGCCCACGAATGACGTCGCGTGGGGTTTCCATATTCCGGGGAGTTGGAAACGGCTATTCTTCTGCCGGTGTTGGCTGGAAAGGTTATCGTATACGACCGAGTGGAGTGCGTATACATCGTATAGTCGGGTTTTGCCAGCTGGTATACAATCGATTCGAATCGCTGTCCCTCGCAGTAATGAGTACTTGCTTGTTTAGCTCGTCGCATCGTAGTTAATCAAGTGAAGGATGAAGGAAAGAGAAGGAAGAGCTGTTAGTCAAAGATAATCTTTTCTTGCAAACTTGATTGCAATAGTTATAGGCTGCAAACAGTAGTTAGGTAATAAACTTAACATGGAGCTAAAACTTGAAAGTTAGGATCCACCGTTAGCGCTGTTTTCGCAAGAAAGTCAAACCCACAGCCATAAAGCCTTCGCATCCTAGGCGTCGGTCTTAGCGTGCCTGTTGACGCGTCGGTCTTGCTGAGTATTAGATTACTCGGGGTTTGTTCGTTATGTTTTCAGGCCACGAGCCGTACTACTACGACTCGTACGGTAGTTTCCCTAAGGAGGAGCAGGTGCCCGAGGGTGGATCCCTCCGGTGGGAACGGATCCCGACGCCGTGAAGGACGAGGATCGTGGTGTACGACGATCTTTTGTTGTAAAAAGAATAAGTTCCGCTGCCGGACTCTTAGTGTTTCAAACTTCGGTATTGTATTAAGTTTCTTTTGTACAATGTTTGTATTTCGAAAACCTGGTTGTATTATACCATGATGTATATATTTTGGTTGTATAGGCTGATGAACTGTTGTAACTCGCTTCATCGAGTGTTCCCTTGTGTCGATTCCTGGGTGTCCCGGAAGGGATGTCACAACATCGGGCCAAACCACCCAACCTAGCCACCACCCCATCACGGGTAGGGTACCTCACACTACCCAAGGCAAGAAAACAGAATTGCTTACTTCGAACCCTGAACTCTACCACGACCCAAAATCAAAGATGTAAGCAAGCAAGACGCCGTGGCTCAGCCCCTCCCAGACAAAGGGATTTATTGGGATGATATCAGGCGACTCCGGCATGGACTTCGAAAGCAAGACACAACACAGAGACTATTTTAGATTAGTAAATGCAGTCTTCGTCGAAGGCCCAATCAGGAAGACCAAATGGTCTCACATCCCAATCACCTCCACTGCAGCGAGACCTCGATCGGAAAAGCTACCCACACTCGGACGCCTTCGTAATCGAAGCACACATTGACAAGTGGAGAATCGACAAAGTACTCATCGACAATGGCAGCCAGGCGGACATAATATTCCACTGGACACTCTTAAGGATGGGCTACACGGATCGGGACCTCGAACCATCCAAGACGCCATTATATGGCTTAGGTGGAACAAGGGTCGAACCAGCCGGAAAAATAAAGCTGCCCGTAACCTTCGGAGACACGTCCAATCCAAGAACAGAGTTCGTCACCTTTGACGTTGTGAGGCTAAAGTTCCCTTACTTCGCTATCCTGGGAAGACCAACCACCAACACGTTCGAAGCTGCAATTCACAACGCCTACCTTCGCATGAAAATCCCTACTGCCAAAGGTGTCATAAGCTGTGAAAGGGGACCAGCAACTCTCCAAAAACATAGAAAAAGGATTGATGCCTGGAATAGCAAACATTTACAGTATTCGGAGGCTTCCCAAGCAACAACCCACAACGAAGTACAGCAAGAAAGGCAGAATCCACAACCTCGTCCCATCAAGCAACAAGACAACAAACGAAGCAGAAAGAACCATCCGACGCCGGGTAAGCAAAGACTATGCAGCAGCGCAAGACCAGACAGCAAAAAGAGACTCGGTCGAGAGAAAGAAAGACCTTCGCAACAAAGCGAAGGAGCTGCACCAACCATAAACAAACATTGTAAAACAGCCCCTTCACAATAAATAAGCAAGGGAGCTGTTGTAGAATCTAGAAAATTCTTTTTCTTTTTCTTTTTTAATATTCTACAAAAAAGATCGTACTCTTTTCCTCGCAGGGAAGCCCCGAAAAGGCGCGAGGTTTTTAACGAGGCGGCCTGTGTAATAGCAGCTACAATCAATATAAAGCTGCATTCCCCAAATCGAAGCAAAACAATCGAAACGACTTCCGGAAATAATGGAAGTCCGAGCATTCGACAACGAGGCAATGCCTCACCAAATAGCTGTACTCCTCCAGGCATAAGCAATACACCCAGGAGTTCTAGCTATAAAAATCACTCCGTCCGGTGAAAAACAAAAGCCCAAGAGAGCTGGCTCGCAAAACAATCACTCCATCGGGCGAAAAACAAAAGCCCCGGAGAGCTGGCTCGCAAAAAATCACTCCAACGTGCAAAAAACAAAAGCCCTGGAGAGTTGGCTTGCAAAACAATCACTCCGCCGGGCAAAAGCAATATACCTCGGAGTACAAGCCACTAAACAAAGCATCATATCCGATCGGGTGACAAAGAAAAAATCCCGAACGATGAAACAAAATGATGCGTAAAGCCGCAAAGGGGCTCGCATTTTCATTTGCCTCTAAACGGCTAAGTGAGGGGGAGTGGAGTTTCATTTAAACAAAACGATGCGTAAAGTCGCAAAGGGGCTCGCGTTTTTGTTCGAAGCAAATCCGCACCTCGCCCCTAAACGGCTAAGTGGGGGTGGGGGGGGAGTGGCTTTTCATTTAAACAAAACAATGTGTAAACCCGCAAAGGGGCTAGTGTTTTTGTTCGAAGCATATCCGCACCACGGCTAAGTGGGGGAGTGGCGTTTCATTTAAAAAACGATGCGTAAAGCCGCAAAGGGGCTCGCGTTTTCGTTCAAAGCAAATCCGCACCTCGCCCCTAAATGACTAAGTGGCGGGGGGGGTGGCGTTTCATTTAAACAAAACGACGCGTAAAGCCGCAAAGGGGCTCGCGTTTTTGTTGGAAGCATATTCGCATCTCGCCGCTAAACGGCTAAGTGAGGGGAGTGGCGTTTCATTTAAACAAAACGATGCGTAAAGCCGCAAAGGGGCTCGCGTTTTCGTTCGAAACATATCCGCACCTCGCCCCTAAACGGCTAAGGGGGAGGGGCGTTTCATTTAAACAAAACGTGATGAGGACATCAATATCATCGATACATCCACACCTACTCCCGACAAGCTGGTTGGACCGGTTGGACCCATTACTCGTGCCCGAGTTCGCCAATTAAACCATCAGGTGGCTTCGTCCCTAGCTTCATATTAGTCTTATATGGACAATGGAAATGTTTGCTGCCTTGTGTTGCTTAGGAACGATGGACAGGACCAAAACAGAGTTGGATTCACGCAGGCTGGATTCGGACTCCAGAACAACACCAACTTGTCACGGCTGCCACGACCACATACGGAGTCGGCTTGAGGAGTCCGAGTACTTGCTGGAAAGATCATGAAGTCTACTTTCACATGGATCCAACCTTAGGCCCATATCTATTCGGAGTCGGCCGGAATCGTCGTTTTATTGCAGATACCTTTTCTGCTTACGATGCTGCGACACCTTATTTTGGCCCATTGGGCCGTGTATCAAGTAGAGTCCACTTCGGACGCGTCATAGGGTTGGAGCACGACCCCAGCCCCCCGAGGTCGTTCTCCCACATTCATATAACTCGCAGCCGCCATTAGGAACCCTTGGGTTTTGTTGATTAGAATTAGCTACCGCTATTCGGCTTGCTGCGCGCGTGTTGGCTAAACCGCCCGTTTGCTTGTTTCCAGAACCCCACATTATTGAGACTTTAGTTCGTGTTCTTCACCTTTATCCCGCAATTCAGTGCTTGTTCTACTTGTTCTTGCTAGTTCTTCGATTGCTTGCGGGACGAGTGCCCTCGTGGCCGGGTGTCGCGCACCACAAGTTCGCGGCAACCATCGGAGTTGGTGTATCGGTCGCTAAGGCGCAACGTCTCCGGACAGTTGTAGTCGGGCCGTGAACGTCGACTTCGCCATCAATCGAGTTATCCCCCACGTCTCCACCGAAAGATCGGGAACAAACCCTCCCGGGTATCCATCAAGTGGTATTCGAGCAAGGTTTATCGGTGAGAGACTTCTTGTTTTTAGCTAATTTTTTTCCTACAGTCCGGAAAAGCCAAAAAAATATTAGATTAGTTTTCCCGTATCCCGTAAACCCTTTGAGCCTTTTACTAGTACTAATTAGTTAGGGCTTGTTGAGTTTTTGGTTGCATCGGTAGCATCGAGTTGTTGGTCTTAGGTTTAGTCTCTTTAGAGTTTCGAGTTCTGATCACGTTCGGTCACATCACTAGTCCGAGTCCGAGTTCAATTCTATACTTGTTGCGGCGGGTAGCTGGCTAAGCCTCGAGTCCGAGTTGCTGTCAAACCTTGTTGCTGGCCACTCTATTAGCCGTGAAAACCACAATCACATAGTTCGATTTTGACCCTACTCTTTTTTTACCGTTTTACCCCTACTCTCTACAGAAAAAGTGTGTGTGGTCCATTGCTCATTTGCACTCCCTTTGTTCATATATTCAGATTTGAAGTCCCCCTGAAAAAAAAATTGAAAAAAAAAATCAAAAAAAAGAACAGAAAAATGAAAAGAAATAGCCAAAAAAAAAAAATAGTAAAAAGCAAGGGGCATTTTTTGTGTGTTTCTTCTTCTTGTTCGGGTGGTGCTTTGTGACTTCCTTTGTGTCTAGGCTCGCGTCTCTAGCATAGTCTAGCCTAGGACCAAGCATAGGACCACCGTTGAACAATTTCTCAACTTGCTTTTGTAACTAACGTGGTGCTAGTTTTTCCCTTGTATACTACTTTCACCCTACCTAGAACTCCACATATTTCACCTCTTTGGCTTGACAGAGATTGTTGCGAAGCACCGATACACTTTCTATCCAGTTGCTTACTTGTTGGTTGCCATACCCTCCTGCTTAGCAAGGTAAGAATTAGTAAGAGCTTGTTTGGACAAGTTTAGAGTTAGTGCCTTGCTGTAGTGCTAGGGATTTTCTTTCTTCACTTGTTCGCTCTTGTTGCTTTGTTACTTTGAGATGGCAGGGTCACGAGATGAGGATGATGACATTACCCTTAGTACGAGCGGATTAAAGGCTCTAGTGGACGGCGTGCAAACCGAAGCGGACAAACCGGCGCGCGATGTGGCGGGCATGGAGGCAGATTTGCAGGTAACTAATGAGAGGCTTGGTGTGATGGAAGCCTCAATGATTTCTGCCAATTCAAAGATTGGGAAGGTGGAGGCATCGGTTAAACAAATCGACACAAGCGTTGCTGCTTTGTTGAGGCGTTTTGATGACTTCATGACACGGGAGCATGAGCCGCGTCAACAACCTAATGGTGACCATGAAGATGTGGAGGAGAATGTGACACCCCTACCTCGCGAAGCGAGAGGAATTGTCGAACAGGATCGTATCGGGAGACATTCGACGAAGCGAACGTACATTGCACATACATTAGGGATACATTCACCATTTATATTACATAGGGAAGTGCTTGAGTAGCAATTTTCGTACTTAATCTCTTAATTATTACAAGCCATTGTTCAATTTCAGATTACAATACATAAGTGAAGTGTTGTTTTACAATACTTAATAAACATCTTTGCGGAAGCGTAAACATCTCGACGGTACATATATATATAACTTAGCTAGGAGGACCACACCAGCCCATACGGCGTGGTCTCACTCTTGAGTCGGTGAAGCGGGAACCCACTCCACGGTCCACTCCCGAGGTTCCTCACCTTGACACACATACTTCCCGCAGCAATCACAATAGTCGGGCTGCGGGAATCCTGAAAATGATTTCAACACAAACCCCGAGTATCTAATATACTCCGCAAGGCTTACCCGTCAAAAATGGTTCTAAGAACCGACTCTAACATGCAGGGGGCTTGACCTGGCTTGTGGGAACTTGCAAAAAACAGCACTTATAGAATTTGTCTAACTCATGTTTTAGCCAAGTTAAGAGGGTAGAAACATAATGGTAAATTTTAGTGAGCAAGACTACAAGCATGGTTGCAATACATGAATTTAATTATTCAAAAACAGCAAGCTTAATCATCATATTCTCTTGTTACTACGATGCAATCTGCTCGAGACAAGTGGTACTCATCACCACGAGGGACGGCGATATATATCGATTTACACCCTGCAGGGAAACCCAAATGCACGACATACGCATCATTTAAGAACACGTATGGCCACCTTTCACAAGATTATCGTAGATATGAGCCGGGTCCACCCTCCGAGTGTGCATTCCACATGCAACCACAGTAGCGTCGGGTCCAAGGGTAATAACACACCCTCCGTCTACTCACAAACCCGTGCATCCACCGTGACCAACACTTTGCACAAAGGGTGGAGAGACCGTCCAACACTACGACTCTCAAGTTATATCAGTTTACCAACTCCCATACGAAGGTATGCATTTGGTACACAACTCAATACTTGCTCGTGAAGTCACAACGAACGGTCCTTGACCGACACGTACGGGGCTATGGCGCACAAGGGCCAACCTTGTCACCGCATCCTACACATGCACTCCCCGTACGGTCTCCACTTACTCATGTGAGAGTAACCAAAATTAAATCCCTAGACCGGGTGATCTCCAAATCACTCGGTGTTGCTACCGATGAAATTATTGAGCATAGCAACTAGCGATTAGGATTATACTTAACCAAGACCACGGGAAACAGGGATCTAGTGCAACTAGGTTTCCGAGCAACTCCTAAACGTAAATGCACAATACATCATAGACGTATGTGAGATAAAAGAGAAATTTAAAACATAGGTTATGCTCCGGGCTTGCCTTGGTTCGGTTCGCAGTTAGCACACTCGAACTCGCTCACTCCAAGTTGGTGCCCTCCTTGATCTTCAACTCCGGTCGGGGTTCCTATATGAATGCACATGTAGCGTATGAGCAATGGATGAATTCATGTTTATATAGTTCATGGAACTTTCTCAATAATATAACGCAACGAAATGTTTGCATAAATTAAACATGTTCACGAATCGTGATGACATGGTCACGATGTTGGTACGTGTGGTTTATTTCATGGGGATAACCTTCTAATTAGGTAAATTTCTCATCATTTAGTATAGTTGAACATGCTGATTTTCGGATCAAGAAAATAGGGTAGGCTTCATTATTGCAACGAGTGGAATGAAATGTTTATATGGCCAATTTCATATGATGACGTTTAGTGTTGTGGTCATATCTCAATAATTACATGACCCAATCTTGGAGTAAATTATTTCATTACATCTCCTGGTATAGCCTACTACCATTCTGGTGTTCATCGATTTGTTATACCAAAACTTGATGTCCACTTCTTAGGGTGATGTTCTCATTGCTTCCCTTAATTAATTAGCACTCATGTTCATTTGTGCAGAATTTATACAATAATTTGTACATGATAGATGACTGTTCTTGCCCAAAATATAAAAATGATTATGACATGCTTAAACATACCATGCAACTATGGAAAATGATTCACCAAAACAGCAAGCAAAGTAAACAACTTGAGCTTAGCAAATTCTCAGCCGTTCTGCTTAGCTAAGTCTGGGCTGATAGGCTGACTGCGAAGCCATCTTAAGGTGTCCAAATTTCAATATTTCGCTATAGAACTTAGGTGAACCATGTTGGGTCATGTAAAGTACGTAGTTCAAGGTTTACAACGAACGTATAGTTGTTTTATTTGGATCTGTATTTAAAAAGTTATTGAATTTCAAAAACGCCAAGTTGTCACGCAAGCATAACAGATTAGCACCTTAGAGTACTCGTATCTTTACTTTTATACACATGAAGTACTTGGATTATGTTACTACATTAAAGTACAATCTATCTACTTTCCAAAGAACCCTTGTTCATGAATTTTGGATCCAGGGCCTAGAAGTTACACCATTTTCAAAATGCAATGTTGCCAAGCAGCGTGGTCATGATAGCCTTTTCATCTTGCCCAAAAATTTATTTTTACTATATAACCATATGTGTTCATGTACATCATGTTATAGTACAAGTTATAAACTCTCCAATTCACTTTGAATCGTTCAAATCCGTGGCGTAAATCTCATGTTATGGAATTTTTAAAATCCTTGATGTTTACAGTTTTTCCAGTGCGATTCAAAATTTCTCTAAGTGTGGCGCGGGGGGCTCGCCGGAGCGGCGGCGGGGCGCGCCGGCGTTGAGCTAGAGCTCGCCGTAGGGGTCGGCCTTGGCCGCCTGTGCATGGATTTGGATGGCGCATCTATTGGCGGTGGTGGCGAGACGGAAGGGCGTACGGAGCGCGTCGCGCGACGGCGACGCGGACAGAGGGAAGCTCCGGCGCGGTGGTTCGTCCTCGCCACTTCACGGAAGAGGAAACGGTCAAGGCTGGGAGCATCACCTTCGTGCCGGGGTGCGTGGCGTGGGGTGGTTGCAGGCGGAGAGGTCCCGGAGGCGGCCGGCGCCGGAGAGGTGGCGGAGCGTGGTGACCGGCGGCGAAGGGGAAGAGAGTTTCCTTCACGGTCCTTGCTCGGCTCGACCCGGGAAGGAGCATGGGGGTCAGTCACGCTCTTGTGCAGCGCCTAGGGTCGGAGACTTGGCACGAACTCACCTGAGCTCCGCTCAATCGAGCTTGCCGGCGTTCATGGCGGACCCGGGAGCTCTTGGGAATTTTGGGTCGATTGGGACCGGTGGCGTGGCGGCAGGACCGGAGGCTGGAGCGGGAGCTGTGCTAGGGTTCTGTGAAGCGCACGCACACGAGTGAGAGGGCTGAGGGCGAGGCGAGGAGCGGCGCACGGGGAAGACGTTCGGGCGGCGGCCATGGAAGGACATGGCCCCCGCCATCGACGGCCGCGGCAGCCGGCTTCCGAGCGAAGGGAGAGCGCGATGCTCGACGCGTGGTGGCGCACAGCGTTGCGAGGACGGGGCGGCGCCTAACCAGCATGGGCGCCGGCGGCGAGCGCCGCCGACGGTGGCCCCGGCCATCGTGCCGGCTCTGTTCAAAATGGATTCCCAACAATTTACAGTTTTGCCACCGCTTCTCTCTTCTGTATTTCGATCATAACATTTAATTCCTTTGGAGATTTCTGAAACCCGATTTTTCTGTCATTCTTCAGATTATGTTGAACCACTTTCATTATGGGCCAAAGTTCAAATTCGAAATGTAAAAATTTATAAAAATTGATGAACAGGTGCTATTTCAGATTGAAGTTGGATTTTTCTATGGATTATTGCCATCCCAAAAATTTAGGAAAAATGTTCTAAAATCATGGCTTGATGTGCTCTACCAGATTGTGCAAAAATTTGGAGTCACCACCATGGGAAATATTTGAGATCCCAATAGCTAGGGTTTTGGGAACAATAAAAACCCTAATAGGACCCTATTGCATTATTTCCTGTAACTTGTCAAATGATTATTGTTTTGCACATGCAAATTTTTCATTTGGTACAGTAACCATATGATTTTGTGACACGGGGTGTCACAGCCCTCTCCCTTAAAGAAATCTCGTCCCGAGATTACGATTGGTATGAGTAGGATTGAAGGGAGGTGCGTCGTTACCTCGATTGTGAAGCCATGAACTCGGGGAAATGATTATCCAGGAATTCCTCCTGTTCCCAAGTGGCTTCATCCTCGGTGTGATTACTCCATTGCACTTTATAGAAGGTGGTAGTGCGGTTGCGAGTAACACGATCCTTTTTATCGAGGATCCGGACGGGAGTTTCTGGATAAGATAGATCATCTTGCAATTGCTCGGTATCGGAGATGACCACATCGATGGGTGGTTTCAGACACTTCTTGAGTTGAGATACATGGAACACGTTGTGCACACGTTCCAAATTTGTCGGCAATTGCAACCGGTATGCCACGGGGCTAAACTTTTCCACAATTGGGAATGGTCCAATGTAACGGGGAGCAAGTTTTCCTTTTATACCGAAACGTGACACACCTTTATTTGGAGAGACACAAAGATAAGCATGATCATTTACCTCGAATTCTAGCGGGCGTCTCCTTTTATTTGCATAACTTATTTGGCGGGATTGAGCAGCTTTCATATTAGCTTGTACCTCTCTCACTTTTTCCTCGGCCTGCTCAACAATATCCGGACCAAATATTATTCTTTTGCCTGACTCGGACCAGTTTAAAGGCGTACGACAAGAATGTCCGTATAACGCCTCAACGGGAGTGACTCCGGAGCTTTCTTGATAGCTGTTGTTATAGGAAAATTCAACGAATGGTAACTGATCATCCCAATTTCCCTTTTGCGTCAAAGCACAAGCTCTCAACATATCCTCCAAGTATTGAATTAACCTTTCCGATTGTCCATCGGTTTGAGGATGATATGCAGAGCTCCGGATTAGGGTAGTACCAAGACTAGCATGCAATTCTTCCCAAAATCGAGAAACAAATTGCGGACCGCGATCTGAAATGATGGTCTTTGGCACACCATGTAAACATAGCACACGGGCAATATACAATTCAGCATACTTCTTAGCACTGTAGGTGGTGTGTACCGGAATAAAGTGTGCTGATTTCGTCAATCTATCGACGATTACCCATATGGAATCATGTTTCTTGGATGTGAGAGGTAATCTAACAACAAAATCCATCGCTATGTCTTCCCATTTCCAAGCGGGAATTTTCAATGGGTGCAGTAGTCCGGCTTTCTTCGGATGATCAGCCTTGACCCGTTGGCAAGTGTCGCACTCGGCAACATAACGAGCCACTTCTCGCTTCATGCGAGTCCACCAAAATTTTTCTCTCACCCACGGTACATTTTGTTACTACCGGGGTGTATGGAGTACTTGGAGAGATGTGCTTCATCAAGAATTTTCTTTCGTAGTTCCATATCCTTCGGAACCACTAGACGGTTATTAAACCACAGGACTCCATCCTCATCTTGACGAAAACACTTAGCCTTTTCTGTACCCAATTTTTGTCGGATGTGTTCCATACCTTCATCCGTTCTCCGGGCAGCAACAATTTCTTCTCGGAGAGTAGGAACAAGAGCCAAATTGTGCAATGCACCATAAGGAATGATATGAAGGCAGGGATTATCTTCATTTTCAGATTTGCTGAAATTTTCCATAGAGCAGATTTCGACTTGATTGCATTGGTGTTTGCGGCTTAGTGCATCGGCAACCACATTAGCCTTTCCGGGGTGGTAATGAATTTCCAATTCATAATCTTTTATTAATTCCAGCCACCTTCGTTGCCGCATATTTAATTCTTGCTGTGTGAATATATTTGAGGCTTTTATGATCGGTATAGAGATGCACCAGATTTCCTAGGAGATAATGCCTCCAAGTTTTGAGAGCAAGAACGACGGATGCCAACTCAAGATCATGAGTAGGATAGTGCTTCTCGTGTTTGCGGAGTTGACGGGATGTATAGGCAATGACTCGGCCTTCTTGCATGAGAACACAACCCAATCCTATGCCGGACGCGTCACAAAATACGTCGAACGGCTTGTTGATGTCGGGTTGAGCTAGAACGGGAGCGGTGGTTAAATGCTTCTTCAAGGTTTGGAAAGCATTTTCACACTCCGGGCTCCATTTGAAGGTAGAATCTTTCTCCAACAATTTTGTCATAGGCTTGGAGATGATAGAAAAATTTGGGATGAATTTCCGATAATATCCCGCAAGTCCGAGAAAACTACGGATGTGCTTGACGGTCTTAGGAGTCTTCCAATTCAGCACGTCGGCAACTTTACTTGGATCGACTGAAATTCCCTCAGCTGAAATGATATGACCCAGGAATGGAACTCGATCCAACCAAAATTCACACTTGCTGAATTTTGCATAAAGTTGATGATCTCGTAGTCGTTGGAGCACCATGCGGAGGTGTTCAGCATGTTCTTCCTCCGACTTGGAATAAATGAGGATATCATCAATGAATACCACCACGAACTTGTCCAGCTCCGGCATAAATACCGAGTTCATGAGATACATGAAATAGGCCGGTGCATTTGTCGATCCAAAAGACATTACGAGATATTCAAAAAGTCCATATCTCGTAGAGAAAGCGGTTTTAGGAATGTCCTCTCGGCCAAATTTTAATTTGGTGATAGCCGAAGCGAAGATCAATTTTTGAGAATACTTTGGCACCGACTAATTGATCAAACAACATATCAATGCGTGGGAGGGGGTACTTATTTTTGATGGTCACCGCATTGAGGGGTCGATAATCGACGCACAACCTTAATGACTTATCTTTCTTTTTCACAAAAAGAGCGGGGCAGCCCCAAGGCGAAGCACTTGGGCGTATGTACCCCTTGTCTAGAAGTTCGTTGAGTTGCTCCTTAAGTTCAGCTAATTCGTTTGGAGCCATTTTATACGGTCTTCTAGATATCGGTGCGGTACCGGGCTGAAGTTCAATTTTAAATTCCACTTCCCGATCAGGTGGCATGCCCGGTAATTCATTCGGGAACACATCGGAAAACTCACACACTACCGGTATGTCCTCTAATTTCCTTCCTTCTAGGTGCTGAATTTGGGTTCTCAAGATTTTTGGACACGGCAATGAGAGGATAGACGGGCCGTATAGAGGTGAATTTAAATGTACTTCCCGGGTATCTATGTGTAAAACAGCTTTATGTCGTTTCATCCATTTCATTCCTAATATCACATCTATTCCTTGCCCGTTTAAAATAATTAGTGGCGAGAGATATGTATTTCCGGCAAGTTCAAGGGGAACGTTCCGTGCCTCACGGTTTGTGTGAATGAGGCCACCGGGAGATGTGATAGTGTAGGGAGTTTGTAAGACGGTAGATGGTAGATGCAATTTATTCATACATGCTTGGCTAACAAAATCATGTGTGGCGCCGGAATAAAAAGAACGAAAGTGGGATGTCCGGAAATGGAGAACATACACGAGAGGACCGGTTCTCCGGCTTGCACATCTTCGACCGTAGTAAAATTCACACGGCCGATCTTGGTGGGGGTTTTGTTGTGGTTGTTGTTGTTGTTGCCGCGGTTATTATTGTTGCCATTGTTTCCGCGGTGGTGCTGATGCTGATTATTCCCACCATTGTTGCCGTTGTTGCGGCGAGGATGTGGGCATTCTCTAATGATGTGACCAACGCCGCTGCAGTTGAAACACGGCTGCTGCGGGGATGGTCCGGCACCTTGGTTGTGCTGCTGCGGAGAGTGTTGGTGACCACGGTGCTGATAAGAATTTTGGGGCGCACGATAAGGTTGCTGAAAAGTAGTGCGCTGCCCGCCCATTAGAGGCACCGGAACACGGAATTTCTGACCAGTGGGGCTGGTCACTGCAAGCTTAAACTTGTGAGGTGGCGCACCGGATGAACTTCCAGCGGTGCGCTTCCTCTTCTTGTCGTCCTGGTTGACGCGAATGGCGTCCTCCTGCACAATGGCAGCACTAACCAGCTCGTTGAATGTGCCATTCAAGAGAGCGAGACGGTCTTGCAGTTTCGGATTCAGGCCCTTCCGAAAGCACTCACGCTTCTTTGCATCGGTGTCATCGTGATAGGAAGCATACTGGGCAAGATAATTGAATTTCCGAGCATACTCTTGCACAGTGCTGGAGCCTTGCTTCAGGTCAACAAATTCCTGAAGCTTCCTTCGCATGACACCGTCGAGGAATGTGGTGTGCACGGAAGGCTGCCGAGAATTCTGGCCAGAGCACCTAGTGATCCGCGGGGAGTGCAGCGGTGTAGTTTGCCCACCGGGCACTAGCCGACCCACGGAGCTGCTGTGCTGCAAACAGAGTCTTCTGGTGCTCGGTGCAATTGAGAAGAGCAAACTTGGACTCCACAATACGCAGAAAATTATCTGCTTCCAGGGGGTCCTTTGCTTCCGAGAATGACGGCGGTTGAGTCGCCCAGAAATCCCCATAAGAGGTGGGACGGGGCTGCGGTGGAGGAGCTGCTGCCTGGGCATTATTGTTCCGGCTCGCCAGGAACAACCGAAACATCTCGTTCTGATTCTGGACGAGTTGCTCCACAGCAGTCGATGGTGGTGGAGGAGGTGGCTGCGACGAAGCACCCTCCCTAGAAGGATCCACCGTGCGGCGAGTGTTCACCATCTACCACACAATATAATTATACCATTAGTCTCAGCATTTCGGAGCCATAGACAATGATAATAATTAAGGGACATGATATGAACATGAATTTCAGGATGCAACCCATAGGGGAACAATTTTATCAGGAGCTGAAAACGACGGAATAAAAGCTTCGGTGTGAAATTTCAGATTGCATAAACATGGAGGAACATTTGCCATGATCTGAAATTCATAGAATAGAAATTTCGGTTCCCATATTTTCAGATCATTCGCATTTGTGAGGATTTTCTTATGATCTGAATTGGAGGGAATGAAACATATATTTATTTCACATAAGCTTAGTGGTTCATATATTTCGAGGTGCAATCCCTTTGTACACAAAAGCGCGCGATATTCACACTTCCTAGCGCGGGATCACACATTTAGTCTTATCCAGGCCAAGCTAGTCATTCATACTTCCTACGCTGTCAAACCTACCCAAAACATAGCGACCACGACGTCCGTACGTACGTACAAGCCACTAGTTCTTGTTCTTTAGTACACCACCATTAATTTTACAAGTTTCTTTCTTAAGGCTAGCTAGCAGCCTAAGCATCACTATCGGTGTCTTCCGGGTTGTTCACATCGGAAGCATCACTAGCAGCGTCGTTCCCGTTGTTCGCCGGTGGTGGTGGCTGCAACAGGTTCCAGTGAGCTGCCAGCAACGCCTGGTGGTGCTGCTGTAACTCTGTCAACTGGTGCTAGAGATTTCCTATCTCCGTGAACAACTGGTTCATGTTGGTTTGGGCTGTCTCAAGCTGACCGTGCAGGAACTGCATGGTTGCCTGCTGGGAGTGGATGGTCTCATCCTTCTGAGTGATAGCTGTCTTAGCGGCATTTAGCTCGTTCAGTGCCTCAATCCGTTCCTCATCACAGAACGTAGCCATCTACTCATGTTCTGCCTTTTCCTGTTCAGCCCTTTCTTTCGCCCTGTCCGCGACAACACGCAGGTTATCGCTGAAGACAAGGTCATCCTGCACTTCCTTGATACGTGCAGTCAGGGCAGCATTGTCTTTCTCTAGCTCAGCAATACGGGCCGTCAGCTGCTTGTTCTCTTCTTTGGCTGAGTAGTAGTCATCGGTGACGTCTGTCGGACGGTCAGTGAGGTCTTCCACCTTAGACCTTAGCTGGTTCCGTTCGGTCATGAGTTGCCTCGCATCCATCTATAGATCATGGTTAGGAATACATTTTAAGCAGCATTATTATCAACATTTAAAGCATAACAAGGCTCAAAGTAATATACTGAAAAACAGAATGAACTAACATCCTTTACAACGTAACCGGTTCTGAACCCCTCTCTGTTCTCACCCAATTTCGTCTCTGTTTGTATAGTAAAACTTACCAAAATTTATAACTAGATGCTAGAGAATTTCCTAAGCTTTCCAACGCATCCTAAAACATGTAAAAATCTTAAGCGGATCAAAAGATACGACGATTTTTGACTCGACTGTTTTCTACCAGGGTTTTCTGGAATTGCCGGGAGCATAAAACAGCTCTCTGTTTTTGCTTATTTGACCAGCTTCACGAATTTTCCTGGACAACTTGATATTAGAGGAAATGTGGGGCATATCACGAGCTTTCCAGAATGGGGTAGATCATTTTATTTGGACAAGTAATGCAAAAGTTATCACGATTTTTGTGTGGCACCCGAATCTGCCAATCCGGCGATTCGGTGAAATCGGGCAACCTTTTGCCAGGGTTTCGGGTAAGCTATTTTCAGTACCATTCCACTCTATTTTCACTTGGAACAGTATGACAGGGTGATATTACATATTATGAGCTTTCCAGATTGTATTTGATCGTTTCGTTTGAGTGAACGATTCAAAAGTTATGACCGTTTTCGTGGAATCAACCATCGGTGAGGGTTTAGTTACCGATCGGGTGGGGTTTCCTGCCCAATTTTTTTAGATATCATGTACGAATCGTGTCGGAATTTTTTTATGAGTTGTTCATGACCGTGTTTTTGCCTTCTTGATCAAGTATCTTATGCAATTATGATGCATGGCATGAATGATGACATGAAATGCCGTTTAACCTACGTCCTTTCCCAAAATAAAAGGGTGTGATCGGTATATATCCGACCACTCGTTTTTGTGGCAACACACACGCGACCTCATCACGGAAACTACACGATCTAAATTTCGTGATTAGCGTACCTGCAAGAGACCATTTCAGAAACATTACATCAAATTCAAAAGAAACTATGAAAACAAATATTCCACAATCTCATCAACTTCCTCATATCATCATCTTTCTCATAGTAACGGTTCATAGAAAGAACCGCCCCGTGGATTGCCACGAGCCAACATTGTCCCGTATTATTACTTCCGCGGGCACGGAGCGCTAATTTAAATTGCAAACATACCTGGGCCGGGCCGTAGTTGCAATAAATTAAACAAGCATAACCCAGGGTTAGTTTGCCACATCTATTTCTACTGTAGACCTTACTTGGGCTTTCTAGGTCGTTCCTCACCGTATAAACGTGTTGGTGATTTTTAGAATGACCCGTAGTGTACGGCATATCCCGACACGGCTCCGATACCAGCTGTGACACCCCTACCTCGCGAAGCGAGAGGAATTGTCGAACAGGATCGTATCGGGAGACATTCGACGAATCAAACGTACATTGCACATACATTAGGGATACATTCACCATTTATATTACATAGGGAAATGCTTGAGTAGCAATTTTCGTACTTAATCTCTTAATTATTACAAGCCATTGTTCAATTTCAAATTACAATACATAAGTGAAGTGTTGTTTTACAATACTTAATAAACATCTTTGCGGAAGCGTAAACATCTCGACGGTACATATATATATAGCTTAGCTAGGAGGACCACACCAGCCCATACGGCGTGGTCTCACTCTTGAGTCGGTGAAGCGGGAACCCACTCCACGGTCCACTCCCGAGGTTCCTCACCTTGACACACATACTTCCCGCAGCAATCACAATAGTCGGGCTGCGGGAATCCTAAAAATGATTTCAACACAAACCCTGAGTATCTAATATACTCCGCAAGGCTTACCCGTCAAAAATGGTTCTAGGAACCGACTCTAACATGCAGGGGGCTTGATCTGGCTTGTGGGAACTTGCAAAAAACAGCACTTATAGAATTTGTCTAACTCATGTTTTAGCCAAGTTAAGAGGGTAGAAACATAATGGTAAATTTTAGTGAGCAAGACTACAAGCATGGTTGCAATACATGAATTTAATTATTCAAAAACAGCAAGCTTAATCATCATATTCTCTTGTTACTACGATGCAATCTGCTCGAGACAAGTGGTACTCATCACCGCGAGGGACGGCGATATATATCGATTTACACCCTGCAGGGGAAACCCAAATGCACGACATACGCATCATTTAAGAACGCGTATGGCCACCTTTCACAAGATTATCGTAGATATGAGCCGAGTCCACCCTCCGAGTGTGCATTCCACATGCAACCACAGTAGCGTCGGGTCCAAGGGTAATAACACACCCTCCGTCTACTCACAAACCCGTGCATCCACCGTGACCAACACTTTGCACAAAGGGTGGAGAGACCGTCCAACACTACGACTCTCAAGTTACATCAGTTTACCAACTCCCATACGAAGGTATGCATTTGGTACACAACTCAATACTTGCTCGTGGAGTCACAACGAACTGTCCTTGACCGACACGTACGGGGCTATGGCGCACAAGGGCCAACCTTGTCCGCATCCTAAACATGCACTCCCCGTACGGTCTCCATTTACTCATGTGAGAGTAACCAAAATTAAATCCCTAGACCGGGTGATCTCCAAATCACTCGGTGTTGCTACCGATGAAATTATTGAGCATAGCAACTAGCGATTAGGATTATACTTAACCAAGACCACGGGAAATAGGGATCTAGTGCAACTAGGTTTTCGAGCAACTCCTAAACGTAAATGCACAATACATCATAGACGTATGTGAGATAAAAGAGAAATTTAAAACATAGGTTATGCTCCGGGGCTTGCCTTGGTTCGGTTCGCAGTTAGCACACTCGAACTCGCTCACTCCAAGTTGGTGCCCTCCTTGATCTTCAACTCCGGTCGGGGTTCCTATATGAATGCACATGTAGCGTATGAGCAATGGATGAATTCATGTTTATATAGTTCATGGAACTTTCTCAATAATATAACGCAACGAAATGTTTGCATAAATTAAACATGTTCACGAATCGTGATGACATGGTCACGATGTTGGTACGTGTGGTTTATTTCATGGGGACAACCTTCTAATTAGGTAAATTTCTCATCATTTAGTATAGTTGAACATGCTGATTTTCGGATCAAGAAAATAGGGTAGGCTTCATTATTGCAACGAGTGGAATGAAATGTTTATATGGCCAATTTCATATGATGACGTTTAGTGTTGTGGTCATATCTCAATAATTACGTGACCCAATCTTGGAGTAAATTATTTCATTACATCTCCTGGTATAGCCTACTACCATTCTGGTGTTCATCGATTTATTATACCAAAACTTGATGTCCACTTCTTAGGGTGATGTTCTCATTGCTTCCCTTAATTAATTAGCACTCATGTTCATTTGTGCAGAATTTATACAATAATTTGTACATGATAGATGACTGTTCTTGCCCAAAATATAAACATGATTATGACATGCTTAAACATACCGTGCAACTATGGAAAATGATTCGCCAAAACAGCAAGCAAAGTAAACAACTTGAGCTTAGCAAATTCTCAGCCGTTCTGCTTAGCTAAGTCTGGGCTGATAGGCTGACTGCGAAGCCATCTTAAGGTGTCCAAATTTCAATATTTCGCTATAGAACTTAGGTGAACCATGTTGGGTCATGTAAAGTACGTAGTTCAAGGTTTACAACGAACGTATAGTTGTTTTATTTGGATCTGTATTTAAAAAGTTATTGAATTTCAAAAACGCCAAGTTGTCACGCGAGCATAACAGATTAGCACCTTAGAGTACTCGTATCTTTATTTTTATACACATGAAGTACTTGGATTATGTTACTACATTAAATTACAATCTATCTACTTTGCAAAGAACCCTTGTTCATGAATTTTGGATCCAGGGCCTAGAAGTTACACCATTTTCAAAATGCAATCTTGTTAAGCAGCGTGGTCATGATAGCCTTTTCATCTTGCCCAAAAATTTATTTTTACTATATAACCATATGTGTTCATGTACATCATGTTATAGTACAAGTTATAAACTCTCCAATGCACTTTGAATCGTTCAAATCCGTGGCGTAAATCTCAAGTTATGGATTTTTTAAAATCCTTGATGTTTACAGTTTTTCCAGTACGATTCAAAATTTCTCTAAGTGTGGCGCGCGGGGCTCGAGGGCGGCGGGCTCGCCGGCGTTGAGCTAGAACTCGCCGCAGGGGTCGGGCTTGGCCGCCTGTGCATGGATTTGGATGGCGCATCTATTGGCGGTGGTGGCGAGACGGAAGGGCGTACGGAGCGCGTCGCGCGACGGCGACGCGGATAGAGGGAAGCTCCGGCGCGGTGGTTCGTCCTCGCCACTTCACGGAAGAGGAAACGGTCAAGGCTGGGAGCATCACCTTCGTGCCGGGGTGCGCGGCGTGGGGTGGTTGCAGGCGGAGAGGTCCTGGAGGCGGGCCGGCGCCGGAGAGGTGGCGGAGCGTGGTGACCGGCGGCGAAGGGGAAGAGAGTTTCCTTCACGGTCCTTGCTCGGCTCGACCCGGGAAGGAGCATGGGGGTCGAGTCACTTTCTTGTGCAGCGCCCGGGGTCGGAGACTTGGCACGAACTCACCCGAGCTCTGCTCAATCGAGCTTGCCGGCGTTCATGGCGGACCCGGGAGCTCTTGGGAATTTTGGGTCGATTGGGACTCGGTGGCGGGCGGCGGGACCGGAGGCTAGAGCGGGAGCTGTGCTAGGGTTCTGCGAAGCGCACGCACACGAGTGAGAGGGCTGAGGGCGAGGCGAGGAGCGGCGCACGGGGAAGACGTTCGGGCGGCGGCCATGGAAGGACATGGCCCCTACCATCGACGGCCGCGGCAGCTGGCTTCCGGGCGAAGGAGAGCACGATGCTCGACGCGTGGTGGCACACAGCGTTGCGAGGACGGGGCGGCGCCTAACCAGCATGGGCGCCGGCGGCGAGCGCCGCCGACGGTGGCCCCGGCCACTGTGCCGGCTCTCGTTCAAAATGGATTCCCAACAATTTACAGTTTTGCCACCGCTTCTCTCTTCTGTATTTCGATCATAACATTTAATTCCTTTGGAGATTTCTCAAACCCGATTTTTCTGTCATTCTTCAGATTATGTTGAACCACTTTCATTATGGGCCAAAGTTCAAATTCGAAATGTAAAAATTTATAAAAATTGATGAACAGGTGCTGTTTCAGATTTAAGTTGGATTTTTCTATGGATTTTTGCCATCCCAAAAATTTAGGAAAAATGTTCTAGAATCATGGCTTGATGTGCTCTACCAGATTGTGCAAAAATTTGGAGTCACCACCATGGGAAATATTTGAGATCCCAATAGCTAGGGTTTTGGGAACAATAAAAACCCTAATAGCACCCTATTGCATTATTTCCTGTAACTTGTCAAATGATTATTGTTTTGCACATGCAAATTTTTCATTTGGTACAGTAACCATATGATTTTGTGACACGGGGTGTCACAGAGAATTGGGAGGAGGAGTATTCTGCTGATTCAGAATTTGATGACCAAGCGGCTCATCGTCGCCTTCGTCGGAATCGTCATGGCATGGGTGGACACCGTCGACATGAGGTACGCAACACCGATGATCCTTTATCCAAGCTTAAATTTAAAATACCTCCTTTTAATGGTAAATATGATCCTGATGCATACATTACATGGGAGATGGTTGTTGATCAAAAATTTGCATGTTATGACTTTCCTAAAAATGCTAGAGTTCGAGCAGCCACTAGTGAATTTTCTGATTTTGCATCTGTTTGGTGGAAAGAATATCGCACTAAAAATCCTGATAACATACCACATAATTGGGATGCTTTAAAAAGGGTCATGCGAGCTATATTTGTCCCTTCATACTATCAACGTGATTTAATAAATAAATTGCAGCAACTAAAACAAGGGTCTAAAAGTGTCGAAGACTATTATTAGGAATTACAAATTGGCATGATGCGTTGTAATATAGAGGAACATGAAGATGTTGCTATGGCTAGGTTTTTGGCTGGTTTAAACCGTGAAATTCAGGACATTCTAGAGTATAAAGATTATACATCTATTACTCGTTTGTTTCATCTTGCTTACAAAGCTGAACGAGACGTGCAGGGACGACATGCTAGTGCGCGAACTAACTTTTCTGCATGAAGGAGCAATTCATGGCAGCGCACAACCACAGTTGCAAATCCACGTGCGCCCCCACCATCTTCGTACTCGGTTCCAGTGACACCCTCGCCTTCCAACAACAAGATCAAGCCTCGCACCGGTCCAGCGAATTCTACAAGTCGTGCACCTACAGCTTCGAAGGGGTTCCAACACCCTCCGAGTCTGTGGCATCTACAGGGAGAACGAGGGATATTCGGTGCCACCGCTGCAAGGGCCTTGGACATGTTATGCGTGACTGTCCAAGCAAGCGTGTTATGATCATTAGAGATGATGGTGAGTATTCTTCAGCTAGTGATTTTGATGATGATACACTTGCATTGCTTGCGGCTGACCATGCAGGTAGTGAGGAACATGCCGAAGAACACATTAGTGCAGGTCATGCAAAACACTATGAGAGCCTAATTGTACAGCGTGTGCTTAGCACGCAAATGGAGAAGGCGGAGCAAAATCAGCGACACACCTTGTTTCAAACCAAGTGTGTAGTTAAGGAGCGTTCGTGCCGCTTGATTATTGATGGTGGTAGCCGCAACAACTTGGCAAGCAGCGAGATGGTGGAGAAGCTTGCTCTTACCACCAAACCACACCCACACCCATATTACATCCAATAGCTCAACAACAGCGGCAAGGCAAAGGTATCAAAACTAGTGCGGATTAATTTTTCTATTGGCTCATATCATGATGTTGTTGAATGCGATGTTGTGCCTATGCAAGCATGTCATATTCTGCTAGGTAGACCATGGCAATTTGATAGAGATTCTATGCATCACGGTAAATCAAATCAGTATTCTTTTCTGTACCATGAGAAGAAAATAGTTTTGCACCCTATGTCTCCTGAAGCTATTATTCATGATGATGTTGCTAGAGCTAGAAAAACTCAGGCCAGTGCTAAAACTGAAAACCATGTTGCAGCCAATGAAATAGTGAACCGTGAATAGAAATACCAAAGCCATGTTTGATAAGACCAATCAAATCACCTTAAAGGGAAATTGCTTGCTTGCTACTAAATCTGATATAAATGAATTAACAGCATCCACTTCTATTTCCTATGCTTTGTTGTGCAAAGATGCTTTGATTTCATTACACGATATGCAGAATTCGTTGCCCCCTGTTATGGCTAACATTTTGCAGGAGTATTCTGATGTGTTTCCAAGTGAAGTACCACCAGGACTACCACCGATTCGAGGCATTGAGCACCAGATTGATCTTATTCCAGGTGCTTCTTTGCCAAACCGTGCACCATACAGAACCAACCCAGAAGAAACAAAGGAAATTCAGCGCCAAGTGCAAGAACTACTCGACAAGGGCTATGTACGTGAGTCTCTCCTTGTGCTGTTCCAGTTATTTTAGTACCTAAGAAAGATGGTTCATGGCGTATGTGTGTCGATTGTAGAGCTATTAATAATATCACTATTCGATATCGTCACCCCATTCCACGTTTAGATGATATGCTTGATGAATTGAGAGGTGCTGTGATTTTCTCGAAAGCTGATTTACGTAGTGGGTACCATCAGATTCGCATGAAATTGGGGGATGAATGGAAAACTGCATTCAAAACTAAATTTGGTTTATATGAGTGGTTAGTGATGCCTTTTGGTTTAACTAATGCTCCTAGTACTTTCATGCACTTAATGAATGAAGTTTTACGTGCTTTCATTGGGAAATTTGTGGTGGTTTACTTTGATGATATATTGATTTATAGCAAGTCCATTGATGAGCATTGTGATCATTTAAGTGTTGTTTTTGATGCCCTTCGTGCTGCACATTTATTTGGTAACCTTGAGAAGTGCACCTTTTGCACCGATCAAGTCTCGTTCCTTGGCTATGTTGTCACTCCGCAGGGAATTGAGGTTGACCAAGCCAAGGTGGAAGCTATACAAGGATGGCCTGTTCCAAAGACACTTTCCCATGTCCGCAGTTTTTTAGGCCTCCTTGGTTTTTATCGTTGCTTTGTGAAGGATTTCAGCACCATTGCGGCACCGTTGAATGCGCTTACAAGGAAGGGTGTGCCTTTCACTTGGGGCACAACTCAAGATAACGCCTTCAACATGCTAAAAGATAAGTTGACACATGCACCTCTCCTCCAACTTCCTGATTTTAACAAAACTTTTGAACTTGAATGTGTTGCTAGTGGAATTGGATTGGGTGGTGTTTTGCTACAAGAAAGAAAGCCTATTGCATATTTTAGTGAAAAATTAAGTGGGCATGTTCTGAATTATTCTACTTATGATAAGGAATTATATGCTCTTGTAAGATGTTTAGAAACATGGCAACATTATTTGTGGCCCAAAGAATTTGTCATACATTCTGATCATGAATCATTGAAACATATCCGTAGTTAAGGAAAACTGAACCGTAGACATGCTAAATGGGTGGAATTCATTGAATCTTTTCCTTATGTTATCAAACACAAGAAAGGAAAAGAAAATGTCAGTGTTGATGCTTTGTCTAGAACATATACCTTGTTAACACAACTTGACTATAAAATCTTTGGTTTACAAGCTATAAAAGATCAATATATTCATGATCCTGATTTTAAAGATGTGTTGCTGCATTGCAAAGAGGGCAAAACGTGGAACAAATTCGTCCTTAGTGACGGGTTTGTGTTTCGAGCTAACAAGCTATGCATTCCAGCTAGCTCCGTTCGCTTGTTGTTATTATAGGAGGCACAAGGTGGTGGGCTGATGGGACATTTTGGGGCCAAGAAGACAGAAGACATCCTTGCTGGTCATTTCTTTTGGCCAAAGATGCGACGCGACGTTGAAAGGTATGTTGCTCGCTGCACTACATGTCAAAAGGCTATGTCACGATTAAATCCACATGGTTTATATATGCCTCTACCTGTTCCTAGCGTCCCTTGGGAAGACATTTCTATGGATTTTGTGTTGGGCTTGCCTCGAACTAAAAGGGGACGTGATAGCATTTTTGTGGTTGTGGATAGATTTTCTAAAATGGTACATTTCATACCTTGTCACAAAACCGATGATGCCACTCATATTGCTGATTTATTCTTTAAAGAAATCGTTCGCTTGCATGGTGTGCCAAACACAATTGTTTCTGATCGTGACACTAAATTTCTTAGCCATTTTTGGCGAACATTGTGGGCTAAACTTGGGACTAAGCTATTATTTTCTACTACATGTCATCCCCAAACTGATGGTCAAACTGAAGTTGTGAATAGAACGTTATCTACCATGTTACGGGCTGTTTTAAAGAAAAATATTAAGATGTGGGAAGAATGCTTGCCCCATGTTGAATTTGCATATAATCGCTCGCTGCATTCTACTACAAAGATGTGCCTGTTTGAGATAGTTTATGGTTTCTTGCCTCGTGCCCCAATTGATTTGATGCCTTTACCATCTTCTGAAAAGTTGAACTTTGATGCTAAACAACGTGCTGGATTGATGTTAAAACTGCATGAAACAACTAAAGAAAATATTGAGTGCATGAATGCTAAGTATAAACTTGCTGGTGATAAAGGTCGCAAGGAGCTGAATTTTGAACCTGGAGATTTGGTTTGGTTGCATTTGAGAAAAGAACGTTTTCCTGCATTGCAAAAATCTAAGTTAATGCCTCGAGCTGATGGACCTTTTAAAGTGTTAGAAAAAATCAATGAGAATGCATATAAGCTTGATCTGCCTGCAGATTTTGGGGTTAGTTCCACATTTAACATTGCAGATTTGAAGCCATATTTGGGTGAAGAGGATGAGTTTGAGTCGAGGACGACTCAAATGCAAGAAGGGGAGGATGATGAGGACATCAATATCATCGATACATCCACACCTACTCCCGACAAGCTGGTTGGACCGGTTGGACCCATTACTCGTGCCCGAGTTCGCCAATTAAACCATCAGGTGGCTTCGTCCCTAGCTTCATATCAGTCTTATATAGACAATGGAAATGTTTGCTGCCTTGTGTTGCTTAGGAACGATGGACAGGACCAAAACAGAGTTGTATTCGCGCAGGCTGGATTCGGACTCCAGAACAACACCAACTTGTCACGGCTACCACGACCACATACGGAGTCGGCTTGAGGAGTCCGAGTACTTTCTGGAAAGATCATGAAGTCTACTTTCACATGGATCCAACCTTAGGCCCATATCTATTCGGAGTCGGCCGGAATCGTCGTTTTATTGCAGAGACCTTTTCTGCTTACGGTGCTGCGACACCTTATTTTGGCCCATTAAGCCGTGTATCAAGTAGAGTCCACTTCGGACGCGTCATAGGGTTGGAGCACGACCCCAGCCCCCCGAGGTCGTTCTCCCACATTCATATAACTCGCAGCCGCCATTAGGAACCCTTGGGTTTTGTTGATTAGAATTAGCTACTGCTATTCGGCTTGCTACGCGCGTGTTGGCTAAACCGCCCGTTTGCTTGTTTCCGAACCCCACATTATTGAGACTTTAGTTCGTGTTCTTCACCTTTATCCCGCAATTCAGTGCTTGTTCTACTTGTTCTTGCTAGTTCTTCGATTGCTTGCACGATGAGTGCCCTCGTGGCCGGGTGTCGCGCACCACAAGTTCGCGGCAACCATCGGAGTTGGTGTATCGGTCGCTAAGGCGCAACGTCTCCGGACAGTTGTAGTCGGGCCGTGAACGTCGACTTCGCCATCAATCGAGTTATCCCCCACGTCTCCACCGAAAGATCGGGAACAAACCCTCCCGGTTATCCATCAAAACGATGCGTAAAGCCGCAAAGGGGCTTGGTTTTCGTTCGAAGCAACGTAAACCGTCACAAAAGAACACCCACAAGACTCCAAAATCAAACAGGGTCAACATTCGGAAACGAACATAGCACAAATACAAGAACAATCAAGCAACACAGCTCAAAAGAATAAAAAGGGGACAATGCGAAGCTATAGTCGGGTACAACGGAAAACTAAAAAATCTCCATGATGAACCCTCTTTTCTCCCTCCATGGCGCGGAGTATCGTAAGCAAAAAACATCTCCAACGGGTCGCACTCCGGAACCTCAATCTTAACTCCGGCATCCCCCATAGGCGCAGCCGGTGAAAGTCACGAAGTGGCCTTTAAAAAACTTCGTCGCCTTGCATTGTTGTTTGGCAAAGCGAACCATGACAACACTCCAAAAATGGCCCGGACGCATCGAGGATCCTCTGCGAGGTAGCGGTCGTAACAGCCCCGCGTAGCCCTCGGATGACCTCGCTCAAACGCGAGCGAAGTGGCGTCAACAAAACCGTCCGGCAAAAACTAGCCCGCCACCGGGCCGAACCCTACACAGCAAAGTAGAGCACAACTCAATGAGAAACTGTCATGGCTCTCTTTTTATAACAACACCGGACTCAAAAAATGCAGGTTTCACAATCTCCCACTCATCCCGTCCAAAAGACTAGGGGCGATAGTCGTGGCCGGTCGAAGAGGACGGAAGCGAAGAACCGACGAGACTACAATTATTAATATCGCCACTAGCATCCAAATGTCTTGAACCTACTTGACGGGGAGGATGAAGAGTGCCTCGCCCGGCGTAGCCTCGAGGCGAAGGGACGCTTCCGAAGCACCTGCTCCGGAATTGACTTCGTCCCTTGCCTCGTGGCCCAATTCGCCGCTCATTCTGTCCGGCGCCTCAAAATAACCTAAGTTGACTTCGAAACTCGAAGCCGCGCCGTCACTCCGCCACGTGTCGTCGGGAAAATCCAATCCCAATATTAAGTTGGAAGCAACGCTCTCGGATTCTTGCACGAGGCCCTTCGCGCGGAACCCGAGCAGGTTAAAAATATTAATTTACAAAAATTGTTTGTGCGCCACAAAGCTCGGAGTACGGTAAAGCAAAATAAAAGCGAGGGCGCGAAGTGCCCTTCTATCGGTTCCTAGACCTGCGGGTGGATCCGGCTCCCGTAGAAGGAGGCTCCGTGCCGCGATCGCCGACAAGCGGCGGAGCAGGGTCTTCTCTCCTTCACCCTCGCCTATGTTTCTTCCTCTTCTTCCTCCTCGGACTCCTCCTTCGCCGACTCCGAGTCCTGTGAAGCAAAGAGAAGATAAACACCGCATCCAACCAAAAAGAAATGTGCCTCGTGATAAATAAATTAAAATGAAAACTTACCCCTAAGTGGCGCGCCCTCATATCTTCGAGCGCAGCCACCTGCCCGTGCGTGACCCAATACTCCCGAAGGACCCGCCGGGCAGCCTCCTTAACGATCGCGCCGGCATTTTGTCGAGAGTCCGCCCCGATCGAAGACCGGGGCTCGGCTAAGGCGCGAACGTGGCTGCAAGACCGCTAATCGAGCAAGTTGAACCCTGCCTCGACAGAATATGTTGCAGCGAGCTTGCAACCTCGGTCGAGCACCCCGTGCACCGCATCGATGGCCCCCATCAGCCAGCAAAAGAAGGCCCGCTCGTGGTCCTCCTCGGCGGCCGGAGCGAAGGGAGGGACGATCGCCCCGACGCTCTCCATCGCCATCACCAGGCCCCAGCTAGCAAGCGCGTTCTTCCGGTCGAAGAACTTGTCGTGGCGATCGAGGATCTCCTTCAGCTCCCGGGCCTCCGCCTGAACATTCTCGAAGCTCGGCCCGGGCCCGATCCCGCTCCGAGCGAGCAGCCGCGACGGACTCCTTCGCCGTGACCGGCGCGCGAAGATGGCCGGCGGACTCCTCCTTCAGCTGCACAACCTCGAACTCAAGGAGAGAATTAGCCTCCTTGACCGCCTCGAGTTCCGCAGCCACCTCCGCACGGCGCGATAAGCGGCACGTCGGTTGGCTCGTCAACGCCGAGGCCAGCTCCTAGCTCCGCCCGAGCGCGGCTGTACAACTCCGCGATCAGCTCGTCCTCGGACCGACCCTCTGAGGGAGCCATGAACGAAGGCCCTATGAAAACAATCTGTTTCCCGAGCACGACATCGGCGGAGGCGGAGCGAGCATCAACTACAAAAACAATCGAAGTACCGTTAAAGATCGCTTTGACACAAAAAAAAGAGAGAGGGGGTGAAAAAGAGAATCACCTCGCCTGATATCAAACACCACCGGTACATCAACGAGGCCTCGACCTTTCGGCGGGAAGTACCCCGACTTGGACCTCGACGCGAGGTCTCTTCATCACCTTCTTTTTCTTCTTCTTCTTCTTCTTCTTCTCCCCGTCAAGAGCAGGGAGAGGGTCATCCGAGCACGTCGTGCATCGTGACTAGCCGGAATGCCTTGTTCGGAGGGCGGCGCCCTTCGATCCACAATCAGCCGAAGGAGTCGTCTCCTCGACGAGGGAGGAGCTCGGGCCGATGCCGACAGGCAGCAACCCCTTCCGGCGGCGAGACTTGGAGCTCGCCCCGCCCCGGAGCTAAGCCACCTCTTCCTTCCACCGCCGACGAAGTCCCTTTGTCGGCCCCAGATCGAGGCGCTTTGCGGGAGGATACGGAATCCCCGCAGCACCAATGACCCGGTTGAACCGGCCCTTCGAGATGGTGCGCTCAAGGATGAGCTTGTCCTCATCCGTCGAGTAAGTGCCACACAAAAGATTCACCCGTTGCTCGGTGTCATGGACGAAAGACCCCTCCCTCGCCTTTTTACGGGCGAGGTTAAAAACCGGGCAAATGATCGCCCCCTTGACTCTCGCGAGCCCGAGATCGAGCGAAGACAACGGATCGTTGCCAATCCCGAACCCAACCCTCGGGGGCGGACGCCGGCAGCACGGAACTCCTCCACCAAGTCGCGGCTGCTGCAGGTACGGTAAGGCTTGTAGAAGACGGCCTCGCCCGCCTCGTGCCCACGACGCTCGAAGTAAGGCGCCCGGATCGGCTCCGAGGGCGCCACGCGTGAAGCGAGAGGATAGATCGTCCTCGCCTCGTCGGCTTCGCTCGTCTCCATGACGCTAGGCACCTTCGCGTAGAACCAATACTTGTGCCGGTTCGGCTCCACTTGTTCATGCTTCGATGCATCATGCCTTTGTTCTCGTTCCGGCGAGGCGTGAAGGTCGGCGACCCGTACCGGTAGTCATACTCCGCGCCGTCAATGACAATATGGCGCTGCTGATTGTGCAGCACGAAGTGACGGGCGAACACCTCGATGTCGAGGTCGCCTCTATGGCTCACCACCGCCTGGATAAATTTGCTCAAATGAGTGGAGGCGCTAGGGGACAGCTCATGCGGTTGGATGCTGAAGCGCTCCAAGACAAACCGCACGAAGCGGTGGCAGGGGAGCACCAACCCCGCGAAGAAGTAGTCTCTAAAGACTACCACCTCGTTCACCTCGAGCCGCAGCTCCACTTCGCCCATCGGGAGGCGGTACCCCGGAAGATAACCCGGGCCAACCAATTCCTTCGCCAACGCGTCGGTCATTGCGAGACGGCTCGATGCGATGGGTCTTGGGGTTGATGGCCTTAGGGGCTTTCGAGCCTTCGACCGGCGGCAGCGCGAAGCAACCGCGCCCGAACCCGCTCCAACGATAGCGCCATCCACGGGCGAAGCATCGCCTTCTTCCTCTCCCTCCTGGTCATCCCCGCCACCGGCTTCGCTCTCCTCTTCGGCGGCCTCGCCGACCGCCTCCTCCTCCTCCTCTTCGGCGCTCGAAGCCCCGCCACCCTCGGAAGTTGAAGCCTTCATGTCGATAGTGATAATGCTTGCACAAGATCCTTGCTAATCATGTTAGTAAAACTCCCACCATCAATAACAAGTTTACATACCTTGTCCTTGATCTTACATTCAGATTGAAAGACACTCCATCGCTATCCTATTTGAGCAGCGGCGTTGTTAGCACAATCATCCTTTTTGACCAGCAAGTTTAAGCCTTCTATCGGAGTTCCACCTTTTGATTCATTGGCATTAGAATGGATTTCTTCATTCAGTTTAGGAACAAGAAATATTTCAGCAGCAACATTCTTTTCCTTTTTCTCCTGCTTGATCTGTTCTTGCAATTTATTCTTCCTTTTCTCACCTTCATCAAGGCACAAATTAGCTTTGTGACCAGCAGCACTTGAGGGCTTAACATGCTTCATTGGTGTAGAAGAAATCCCACTCAGAACATTAGCATTTGGCACATCCCTTACAATAGCATATTTCTACCTATTCTTAATAGGAGAAAAGTCTTTGGGAAAAACAATAGCAGATTTCCCATGCTCTTTACTAGGAGAAATCCTTTTAGCAACATCGGACTTTTCCTTTCTACCATGAAACAACCTATTTCCAGCAACATAACCTTTGGTTGTAGCACCTTCTTCAAGCTCATACACATCTCCAACAATGGAATCAATCCATGATGAATGCACCATTGGCTTAGTGTCGAAAGAATTGTGGATACCAACAACTACAGTTTTCTTTGGAGAGAAAGTGTTCTCATTTGGCGGATCATAGTGACGTCGTAACACCCTTTTCATACCTGACCATGTTTTGCAGGGATATTCACCTCTATCAACATGTCCTTGCTGCAACTTAATCCACCACCGGGAAACACATTGAGAAAAAGTTCTCCTTGCAAAGTGACTCTTCATGTGCGATTCCAGGCCACGATCATACAAAAATCCTCCATAGCATCCTCCCACTCATAATATTCAGATTGAGAAGATGTTGAATAAAGTTTGGGCACAAACTTAATATCATTTGCAAAGCTATAATCAACCATGGTTAACAGCCGCAAGAATTTTCAAATCGTACCGTGAACAACCTGAAATCTGATACCAAATGATAACGACACGCCTAGCAATGTCCAAAATTTGTCCCAATCTTTCACGGCACAGCAAGTAGCAACAAGTTATATGAATAATATGTTGATAGAACAGCAATGCCACACCGGTTTAATCCAACAAATATAGCAAACCACACTACAGATTCGATCTTTACTAGCAATCACAAACCAGCAACAATCCCGATCACAATAGATAATAGTTGGCTTATAAGAACTTGAAGCAGATGCAAAACAAAAGTAGATAACCTCTCCAACCCGTGACTTTGAATAGCACAATTTGGAGAAAAGAAACCACAGGGTTTCAGCACGCACCCAGGGAAGAATCACCTGATCACGCACTTCAGCAGCTCGCCGGCATCGACAGCAGCAATCGATAGGGGATGGCAACGCCCCTAGGGTTCCTTGGAGGCAACCAAGACCAAAAACACAATAAAAATGACCTCTATCCTTCAATGGGCGCCGGCCCTAGGCTATATGGCACGCAGGCCAGCCAAAAACCTGGTCCGACTCGACCACGACTCGAAACTAACTCAGCCTGGATACAACCTGATAATGTTTTAATTACTGCGACTAGATGTAAACGAATCTGAGTGCAATATTGGATCCGTTGGAAGGGTTATCAAATAAGCTTTCCAACAAGTATTTATTCAACCCAATCGGACTCCGTATGTGCCAGTTATGGTATTTTTATTACGCCCATGTCTAGCTGAGTCCGAACCGATTCCGAACTGAATTGGAATTTCCATATCTTGCAATTTCGTGATTGGATTGACATGAGGCCGTGTAGAACTTGATAGGAAACTATGCCACGCCCTTGGGAAGGTCTTGACCACCTGAACATGATCCTTAGCTTGCTCAATATTCACTAACATTGATCCAATCTGAATACTTTGTTTCTTTTCTTTATTCTCCTTGCATAGATCAGCCCCAATGAAAACATTACGTGACATAGAGTCACTAGGTGATAAAACCATATATTTCTTGTCATGTTTCATAATATTAGTGAATGAGCCAAACTGAATGGGTTGATTTTTAACAACACTACCTTCTAAAATACTTGTGGAATGACAATTCTGTTCAAAATTGGTAGCTGTAAGAATTCGATGACCCATGTCCTCATCATCCTCCCCTTCTTCAAGAAAAGCCGTCCTCGGCTTTGACAAATGTTGAGTTGCTTCTTTCTTGTGCACATCGTTGCATATAGCTGTATTACCATCAATGATGATGTTTGTTTCCTCCTTCTCTTCAGTAACATGTGAAACAAACTTATTAGCACTCGGTTTAAAAGAATTGATAGGAGTGTCTGAAACATTGAATGCACCAATTGTAGCCTTATTGCAAACACAAATTGCAATTGTTGGATTAGACATGACCATATCATTCTCCCCTTCTTGAAGCAAAGACGTCCCCGTCTTTCGTACAGCTTTAGAGACCCTCTTCTTTGTAACAGGAGGAAAAACTTCAGCCATTATTGCACACTCTTGTGCTGGCTTTAGAACGTGATGCACTCCCTTGTGGACAAAGGAGTAATAGTTGGAGCGGCCTTCATGTGTAGCATTCAGATCATACTCCCGCGGTCTTCCCAACAGTAAATGACAAACATCCATTGGCACAACATCACATTCCACTTTGTCAATATAATTACCAACAGAAAAATTCACTCGCACCTTGTGGGTTATTTTCAGCTTTCCAGAAGGATTCATCCACTTGACATGGTGTGGTGTAGGAAGCCTCCATGTCGATAGTGATAATGCTTGCACAAGATCCTTGCTAATCATGTTGGTAAAACTCCCACCATCAATAACAAGTTTACATACCTTGTCCTTGATCTTACATTCAGATTGAAAGACACTCCATCGCTGTCCTATTTGAGCAGCGGCGTTGTTAGCACAATCATCCTTTTTGACCAGCAAGTTTAAGCCTTCTATCGGAGTTCCACCTTTTGATTCATTGGCATTAGAATGGATTTCTTCATTCAGTTTAGGAACAAGAAATATTTCAGCAGCAACATTCTTTTCCTTTTTCTCCTGCTTGATCTGTTCTTGCAATTTATTCATCCTTTTCTCACCTTCATCAAGGCACAAATTAGCTTTGTGACCAGCAGCACTTGAGGGGACATGCTTCATTGGTGTAGAAGAAATCCCACTCAGAACATTAGCATTTGGCACATCCCTTACAATAGCATATTTCTGTCTATTCTTAATAGGACAAAAGTCTTTGGGAAAAACAATAGCAGATTTCCCATGCTCTTTACTAGGAGAAATCCTTTTAGCAACATCGGACTTTTCCTTTCTACCATGAAACAACCTATTTCGAGCAACATAACCTTTGGTTGTAGCACCTTCTTCAAGCTCATACACATCTCCAACAATGGAATCAATCCATGATGAATGCACCATTGGCTTAGTGTCGAAAGAATTGTGGATACCAACAACTACAGTTTTCTTTGGAGAGAAAGTGTTCTCATTTGGCGGATCATAGTGACGTCGTAACACCCTTTTCATACCTGACCATGTTTTGCAGGGATATTCACCTCTACCAACATGTCCTTGCTGCAACTTAATCCACCACCGGGAAACACATTGAGAAAAAGTTCTCCTTGCAAAGTGACTCTTCATGTGCGATTCCAGGCCATGATCATACAAAAATCCTCCATAGCATCCTCCCACTCATAATATTCTGATTCAGAAGATGTTGAATAAAGTTTGGGCACAAACTTAATATCATTTGCAAAGCTATAATCAACCATGGTTAACAGCCACAAGAATTTTCAAATCGTACCGTGAACAACCTGAAATCTGATACCAAATGATAACGACACGCCTAGCAATGTCCAAAATTTGTCCCAATCTTTCACGGCACAGCAAGTAGCAACAAGTTATATGAATAATATGTTGATAGAACAGCAATGCCACACCGGTTTAATCCAACAAATATAGCAAACCACACTACAGATTCGATCTTTACTAGCAATCACAAACCAGCAACAATCCCGATCACAATAGATAATAGTTGGCTTACAAGAACTTGAAGCAGATGCAAAACAAAAGTAGATAACCTCTCCAACCCGTGACTTTGAATAGCACAATTTGGAGAAAAGAAACCACAGGGTTTCAGCACGCACCCAGGGAAGAATCGCCTGATCACGCACTTCAGCAGCTCGCTGGCATCGACAGCAGCAATCGATAGGGGAGGGCAACGCCCCTAGGGTTCCTTGGAGGCAACCAAGACCAAAAACATAATAAAAATCACCTCTATCTTTCAATGGGCGCCGGCCCTAGGCTATATGGCACGCAGGCCAGCCAAAAACCGGGTCCGACTCGACCACGACTCGAAACTAACTCAGCCTGGATACAACCTGATAATGTTTTAATTACTGCGACTAGATGTAAACGAATCTGAGTGCAATATTGGATCCGTTGGAAAGGTTATCAAATAAGCTTTCCAACAAGTATTTATTCAACCCAATCGGACTCCGTATGTGCCAGTTATGGTATTTTTATTACGCCCATGTCTAGCTGAGTCCGAACCGATTCCGAACTGAATTGGAATTTCCATATCTTGCAATTTCGTGATAGGATTGACATGAGGCCGTGTAGAACTTGATAGGAAACTATGCCACGCCCTTGGGAAGGTCTTGACCACCTGAACATGATCCTTAGCTTGCTCAATATTCACTAACACTGATCCAATCTGAATACTTTGTTTCTTTTCTTTATTCTCCTTGCATAGATCAGCCCCAATGAAAACATTACGTGACATAGAGTCACTAGGTGATAAAACCATATATTTCTTGTCATGTTTCATAATATTAGTGAATGAGCCAAACTGAATGGGTTGATTTTTAACAACTACCTTCTAAAATACTTGTGGAATGACAATTCTGTTCAAAATTGGTAGCTGTAAGAATTCGATGACCCATGTCCTCATCATCCTCCCCTTCTTCAAGAAAAGCCGTCCTCGGCTTTGACAAATGTTGAGTTGCTTCTTTCTTGTGCACATCGTTGCATATAGCTGTATTACCATCAATGATGATGTTTGTTTCCTCCTTCTCTTCAGCAACATGTGAAACAAACTTATTAGCACTCGGTCTAAAAGAATTGATAGGAGTGTCCGAAGCATTGAATGCACCAATTGTAGCCTTATTGCAAACACAAATTGCAATTGTTGGATCAGAAATGACCATATCATTCTCCCCTTCTTGATGCAAAGACGTCCCCGTCTTTCGTACAGCTTTAGAGACCCTCTTCTTTATACAGCTTTAGAGACCCTCTTCGGACCGGTCACATACATAAGCATTAGCGGTAACAAGTATGGCCTTGTCATTGTTGATGGTTATTCCCGTTTCACTTGGGTATTCTTTTTGAAGGATAAGAGTGAGACACAAGGTGTTCTAAAGAGCTTCTTGAGAAGAGCACAAAATGAATATGAAGTGAAGATAAAAAGATTAGAAGTGACAATGGCACCGAGTTCAAGAACACACAAGTCGAAGAGTACCTAGATGAAGAAGGCTTAAAGCATGAGTTTTCAGCACCATACACTCCCACAACAAAATGGTGTAGCCGAAAGAAAGAACCGTACACTCATTGAGATGGCAAGAACCATGTTTGATGAATACAAGACTCCTGACACCTTTTGGGCCGAAGCCATCAACACCGCTTGCCATGCAACTAACCGATTGTACCTTCACAAGATTTTGAAGAAGACACCTTATGAGCTTCTCACCGGTAAAATTCCTAACGTGTCGTACTTCCGTGTCTTTGGGAGCAAGTGCTTTATTCTTAACAAGAAGCCAAGGTCTTCAAAGTTTGCTCCAAAGACCAATGGAGGTTTCTTGCATACGGATCAAATGTGTATGCATACCGGGTTTTCAACAAAGCCATCGGCATCTGTTGAGATCACGCATGATGTAACATTTGATGAATCTAATGGCTCTCAAGTAGAGCAAGTTAATCCAAGTGATGTAGGTGATGAAGCTCCTTGTGAAGCAATAAGGAATTTGGCAATTGATGAAATAAGACTACAAGACCCAACTCAAGTGAAAGGTGATCCATCTTCTTCAAATCAAGATCAAGATCCTCCACAACATCCACAAAATGAACAAGATCAAGGTCGTGGCCAAAATCATGGTGACGACCAAGAACAAGGCAACAACCAAGATCAAGAACAAGGTGGTGGAGGTGATGATCAACAAGATGAACCACAAGAAGAAGAAGATGCACCTAGGCCCCAACAACCCCGAGTTCGCCAAACCATATAAAAGGATCACCCGTTGATAACATTCTTGGTGATATTCAAAAGGGTGTAACCACTAGATCTCGAGTCGCTACCTTTTGTCATCATTACTCGTTTGTTTCCTCTTTGGAACCTCTTAAGGTGGAACAAGTGTTACAAGACTCGGATTGTGTGGTGGCTCGCAAGAAGAGTTGAACAACTTTGGGAGAAACAAGGTGTGGTATTGTTGAAACGACCCAAGCAAAATGTTGTGGGAACCAAGTGGGTGTTCCACAACAAGCAAGATGAACACTCGTGTGGTGGTGAGGAACAAAGCAAGACTTGTCGCGAAAGGCTACTTGCAAGTTGAAGGCTTGGACTTCGGGGAGATATATGCACCGGTAGCAAGGCTTGTGTCAATTCGTATATTGCTCGCCTATGCTACACATCATGGGTTCAAGCTATATCAAATGGATGTGAAGAGTGCATTCCTCAATGGTCCAATACAAGAAGAAGTCTACGTGAAACAACCACCGAGTTTTGAGGACCCAAAGAAGCCTCACCACGTGTACAAGCTTCACAAAGCTCTTTATGGACACAAGCAAGCGCCAAGAGCTTCGTATGAATACCTCAAGGAATATCTCATTGATAAGGGCTTCATAATGGGCAAGGCCGATCCTATGGAAGTGATTTATTTGTGTGCCAAATATATGTCGATGACATAATATTTGGTTCTACTAACCAATCTTTTTTTGATGAGTTCGCCAAGATTATGACTAGAAAATTTGAGATGTCGATGATGGGGGAGTTGAAGTTCTTTCTAGATTTTCAAGTCAAACAACTATAAGAAGGAACGTTCATAAGCCAAACCAAGTACACCCAAGACATTCTCAAGAAATTCGATATGGACAAGGCAAAGCCAAGCAAGACTCCAATGAAGACAAATGATCACCTAGGATTGGATGTGAATGGGAAGGTTGTCGACCAAAAAGGTATATCGCTCCATGATCGGCTCTTTGCTTTACCTTTGTGCATCTAGGACCGATATCATGCTTAGCGTGTGCATGTGTGCAAGATTTCAAGCCGCTCCAAAAGAGAGCCACATGGTGGCCGTTAAAAGAATCTTGAGATATTTGGTTCACACTCCAAACATAGGGTTGTGGTATCCTAAGGGCACCAAATTCAAGTTAGTTGGCTATTCCAATGCGGACTACACCGGATGTAAGGTGTATATGAAGAGTACCTCCGGGACTTGCCAATTTTTGGGTAGGTCCCTCATGTCATGATCATCCAAGAAACAAAATTTCGTTGCCCTTTCCATAGCCGAAGCGGAGAGCCGATAGTTGTTGTGCACAAGTACTATGGATGCGACAAACTCTAAAGGACTTTGGATACTCTTTGACCAAAGTTCCCCTGCTATGTGACAATGAGAGTGCCATCATGATTGCATACAACCCCGTTGATCACAATAGGACTAAGCATATAGATATCCGGCACCACTTCTTGAGAGACCACTCAATCAAAGGGTATATTGAGATTAGTTATGTGAGAACCGATAAACAATTAGTCGATATCTTCACCAAGCCCCTACATGAGAAAAGGTTTTATGAGCTTAGGAGTGAACTCAATAAACTTGATTCTTCTAATGTGGAATGAACTCTTGCGCATCTTAGTGAAATTGATTGTATTAGTTTCTATCGTCCAAAATAATTTGCAAAAATTGTTGCTTGTTTTTGTATTGAAAATATTTGAGGTTGATCATTTGATCGTGTTGCTCATCTTGTGAATATTGTTTCAAGTGGTTGTTTGTTGGCTATTCACAATAGAAAAAAAAACTCCAAGTTCCAATCTAGGCAATCCTACTCAAAATTCATGAAAAATCGTTCATCTCACTTTGATCAAATTTAGGTTGAATCCAGTTAGGACGGAAGTTCCGTGGAAAACTCTCTCGGTTTTGAAGGAACTTCCGTCGTGTGCGGATTCATTGGGGGCCCGACCCCCTTTCTTCCTTCTTGTTCCTCATTCTTTTCCACACTTTCTCTCTCCTCTCCAAACCCTAGCTCCGAAAATCCTTGGAGATCCACCATTCCAAGCTGGGGAAAAGCACAAGGAGACCGTGGGAAAGCTTCTCCACCCCACGGCACTTCCGTTCCCGGTCATCTTCCGTCGATTCTCGTGCTCCATCGTGTGGCTTTGGTATGGATCTTGGTCCTCCACTTTTCTTCTTTTGGTCAATGCTAGTAGCTTGTTGGTGTATCTTGAGTAGAATAGGGTCTAGGACTCGTAGTTTACTCAAGAATTGTCAAGCTCTAGTGTCATGGTGGAATAAATCCTCACTTTGGCTCACTTCATGAATGAGGTCTGCCGGGACGGAAGTTCCGTCCCGATAGAAAATTGCTGATGAAGTTAACCAAACCGATGGTTGTTTTACTCGTGCGACTTTATCCTTATCGATCCTTTTGTCTCCTGTCGAATATGACTCGCACCAAGACGTCGACCGGACGGAACAAAGGGCCGATCATTAGGGAGCCAAGCGAAGATGTTGATATTGAAGAAGAAAAGGAATCACAGGAAAGTGAGGAGGAGTTGCCTCCTGGATCAGCCTTGAAGAGGAAGCGTGCAACAAAACGAGCTTCTCCACTGGATAGAAGGGACAAGGGAAAAGGTCTTGCTAGTGATCAGCCAGGAGCAGCTAGTGAGCAACCCGTTGAGGGAGGTGACATGATTTGTGGTTTGAGAGTGAGAGCACTGTGTATATTGGTGCTTATGGCAGGATTGATCGGAGGAAGCACCTTCACGTGTTTGATGAGCTAAGGAAGAAGGATCCTCGCGAGTGTGAGGCGGCGGGAAGCTTGTGACCCTAGATTCCATCCGTGGGGGCAGCAAGATTACTATCACACCTTCTTCATTGACATGAAGAAGAAGTCTCACGAGCTGCATGTTCATCGGTGGATAGATTGGAAGCATATGGAGGACAAGAATGATGCTATATTTGATCAAGTGATTGACGTTTGCGGGGCACGTGGAGTGTATGATTTGATGGCTTTCAAGTATGATTGGAATGAAGAGATGATTTGTCGGTTATGCTACACTCTTCATTGACACAAATCAACACAAGGTGATGTGGATGACTCAAGGACAGCGAGTATGAGTGCAGCTGGAGGGTCTTTGCCTCTTATTTCCATCTACCGACCTCGACGGAAATGAAGACCATGAAAGCCCGACCAATGAGAACATCATTCCCGAGACCGAGTTGGCATATATGTGTGAGGATGTGCCTTGTGTTTATGGTCGGACCAGGGGTCTCTTGCCATATTACTTCTACCTCAATCGCGTTCTCCGACGGACCATTGTGCCCAAGGACGGGTACAATGACTAGATTGCCTCATGGTCAAGGAATGTACTTGCCAGGTTTGCACCGGAGGCTACCCCTTTACGTGTGATGGATTTCATCTTTGAGGAGATCGATAGGCGTAGTGTGAACAAAAGGATGACTCTCCTATATGCTCCTTACATCATGGCTATGATTGAGGGATCGTGACATCCCCTCCGGGACACCCGAGGATCGGAACAGAGGAACACTCGACGAAGCGAGTTAGAACAGAAACATCATCTCATACAAGCCGAATATATACATCATGGTATAATACAACCAGGTTTTCAAAAATACAAACATTCGTGCAGCGGAATATAACATTATTGAAGTTTAACATCCTACGAGTATTCAGCGGAAGCTTGTCTAGTAGACAACTCAAAAGACTTCAAGCGAAACAACGCGATGCACCGAGCCCTTCGTACATCACGGTCCTCTCTCATTACGGCGTGGGGATACGTTCCCACCGAAGGGAACCTCCCTCCGGACATTGCTCCTCCTCGGGAAGCTGCCATACAAGTCGTGGAAGTACGACTCGTTCCCTGAAATGGTAACGAACAAACCCCGAGTACTCTAATACTCAGCAAGACCGACCCGTCAACATGGCACGCTAAGGCCGACGTCTAGTATGCAAAGGCTTTCTGGCTGTGGGGTTTACTCCTTTGCGAAAAACAGCATTAAAGGTTGGGTCCTTACTTTCAGTATTTTAGCTCGGTATTAAGTTCATTAGCCTTGGGGTTTGCAACCTATCACTATTGCAAACAAGTTTGCAAGACAAGATAATATAGATCCTTTATCCTTTCATCCCTCATCTTCATCTTCCAGTATTTACTACGATGTGACGAGCTAAACAAGCGGTACTCATTACTACGAGGGACAGCGATTCGAATCGATTTATACCAGCTGGCAAAACCGGACTACACGACGTATACGCATCACACTTATCGTATACGACAACCTTTCCCGCTAGCACTGACAGCAGACTAGCCATTTCCAACTCCCCGGAAGTATGGCGACGCCACGACTTCCCTCGTGGTCGACCCATCTCCCTCCCGTGAGACTATCCTCTCACCGACAGCCGGCAAAGAGAGTCGGCTACGCTACATCTCCGGGGCGATAGGGTACATCAGCTTGCTGGGCCCATGATACCAGCATGTAGTGCGGTACGTTCAAACTTGTTCAACTAAGCCGACAACGGTACGGTCCTTGACCAGACACGAGACGGGGCTACCACCTTGCAAGACCACATCTCCGTCTTGCCCTTTCTCCTACGGGGCCCGTCCGGTCTCAACTTCATTAACACTCTCATCATCTTTAGTGTCAACACAAAAACTCTTAAAGCCTCCATGCTTTAAGTGCCCTAACCAACTACCGTTGCCACTATGAATTAAGCTTAGCCTCTATTGAGCTACTCGTACCAAGTATAGAATAAATAGACGGAAACCTACCATAATGCATCTAGGGTGTCAACCAAACACCCTAACACCTAATGCACAAGCATAACTGTACTATGTGATAAAGTAAAATATTTAAAAACATAGGTAGGATGCACCGGGGCTTGCCTTGAGTTTGTTCGAAGTTAGTCTCCTCGGCGGCTGGGTCGACTTCGAGATCCCGGCTCCTGACTCGCCCTCGGGAGGAACCTCGTTTACTTCGAACCTAGTCGACCAGACAATGCATCGCGAATCACAATCATGTATGCATGAATGCTCATGATGAAAGTATGCAAGGGTTCATTAATGAAGTTCCATAGATAATAAGTAATGATTAATGCTTAATCACTTTAGTTGATTAATAGATTAAAGATAATTATGTTCATTAAACGAGTAATTAACATTTAATTATGCTGATTAATAAATGCTTAATTAAGATCATTATTAATTAATTAGTTTTGTTTTCCTTAATTACTTAATTAGGGTCACTACTTACTTAAGTTTAATAATTAATGAATTATTCTGATTTATTAGGCAATAATTAAATACTTTCTTTAAGTGATTAAAGGCTAATACATTGTGATCATATAAAAATAATACAATTTAAGTTTAATTTTGGAAAATAAATTTCATTATTAATTTCGTCTGCAGTATCTCCTTCATTAAATAAAATTGTTTTTCATAATTAAACATTTTATTTACATAAAATAATAGCTTTTCTTTAATCAAAGAAAGTGATTAATTACAAATTATAAATAAATTTATTCAAAATAATTATTTTATTTCACCAATGGATAGATATCATTTTTCCGAGTTGAACAAAGTTGGTTTGGTATTTTTCTGAATTTTATTGAATTTTCTACGAATTTTGAAAATTTAAAAACACTTCGTGCCACACAGGTGGTCACGAGGGTTGGCCGCACGAAATCCGTCTCGTGGCCACACGCGATCACGTGCGGCCCGCGGTGTGGCGCCACCGCGGCGACCGAGGGAACGGCGGCGTGGCCACCGGCGATGGCCGGAGATGGCCGAAGCTCGCCGCGAGGCTACCTACACGATCTACTCGTCGTGGCGAACCTAGTGGGGATGACGTGCTCACATGAGCTTGACCGGAGACGCGCCGGCGGAGAGATGCGGGCACGGCGGAGCTCCGGCCGAGGCGCGAGCTCACCACGAGTGGACAAAACTTGAGGAAATTCAAACCGGGAGCTTCTACCGAGCATAAGCAAGCTCGACGTGCCGCCCTAGAAGCATGAGCAAGATCGAAGGTAGAGCTCACCGTGAGTGGCGCGGCGGCGGTGAACCGGACCCGGGAAAAACGATGATTGCACGGTTCTCGTGGAACGAACTTGGTGATGAGTGAACGGAAGCAAAGAGCAATAAGTTGCGCAGCAACGAGAGGAAAAAGAAGGATGAACAGCTCACCGGAGATGGCGAATTTGAGCTCTGCGGCGGAGGGACGACGGTGATGGCCCGATGGGGAAAAACAGCCTTCGCTTCGACGGAGCAGGGCGGCTCAAGTTAATTGAAGGGCTTGGGGAGCTTCGCCATGACTCGCGGAGCTTTGGCCGGTGGTGGTTTGGACGGAGGGCTGCCGGAGCGGCTCGGCGGCGATGCTCCGGAGGGGCGGGAGTGGCGGTGAGGTGGGGAGTGAAATGGAGACGAAGGGAGAGGATAGGGCCGGGCCGGGCCTTTATCCCGGCCGAGGAGGTGAGGCGCCATGCGAGCGACTGCGCAAGCAGCCGCTTAGCTGCTGCGTGGCCGCCCGGCGGGAGGCGGTTCTCGCGGGGCGCCGAGGCGCGGTGAGAGAGAGAGGGAAAGAAGAGAGGCTGGCCGCCGGGCCGGGCCCGGCATTTTTTTGCAAAAAGACCCCTGGGCTTTTACGTAATTAAAAACTAAGCTTCCCGAGCTCAAAAAATTCTACAAAAATTCAGGGTTGTAAAAGAAAGTATCTTGGACATTTTTCCTATTAAGTCCAGGTTAAGATTCCAAAACATTTTCGAAATAAAAAATTCATAGCTAAATTCAATAAAGAGACTTTGTTTATTTTCTGCAATTATTTTTACATGACAAAATGCTTTCGAGTAAATTTTCATAAATCTTTATTTGTGATAATTAAGCTATAGAAAATGTTAAACTTGAATTTTCTTTTCATTTTATTTCTTTTGAACACCTCATTTATTCTTTAGTTACTTTAATATTTTATGTGCTTATGATTAATACCACATGCTTAATGATCCGACAAATAAAATGTGATGACATGCTCATGAATGCCATGAAATGCATTTTATTGCTGTGGGTTGTTACGGCCCTTCCCCTTACAGGAATCTCGTCCCGAGATTCACGATCGAAACGACTAAGCAATAGTACCAAAGAACTCGGGGTAGTTTGATCGAAGAAAGTCTTCTTGTTCCCAAGTAGCTTCAGACTTCCGAGTGATTACTCCATTGAATCTTATAGAACTTAATGGTCCGGTGTCGAGTCACTCGATCCTTGGTGTCAAGAACTTTGACCGGACGTTCGTCATACGTCAAATCTGGTTGTATCTGTTCCACCTCAGTTGTCGGTACATCAACTGGTGGTTTCAAACATTTCTTCGGTTGCGATACGTGGAATATGTTGTGTATACCCGACAAGTGTGCTCGGCAACTCTAAACGGTAGGCCACCGCTCCACATCTTTCTAGGATTGGAAAAGGTCCGATGTATCGTGGTGCTAACTTGCCTTTGATTCCAAACCTTTGAACACCTTTGGTAGGAGATACTCGAAGATAGACTTGATCTCCAACCTGAAATACCAACTCTCGACGCCTCTTGTCGGTATAACCGATCTCGTTGAGATTTAGCTCTCTTGAGATTCTGTTGGATAAGACGTACTTGTTCTTCCGCATCTCTTACCGGATCCGGTCCGAAGATTACTCTTTCTCCACTTTCGGACCAATTCAAGGGTGTACGACAACTACGTCCATACAGAGCTTGGAACGGTGACATTCCAGCACTCTCTTGATAGCTGTTATTGTAGGAGAACTCTGCCAAAGGTAAACATTTCTCCCAATCTTTACCATAGGTCAAGACACATGCTCGAAGCATATCCTCGAGATATTGATTGATCCTTTCATCGTCGTCCATCCGTTTGAGGATGATATGCTTGAGCTTCGTATCAACTTGGTTCCCAAGGATTCTTGTAATTGTTCCCAAAACCTGGAGACAAATTGTGTTCCTCCGTCCGATATAATGGTCTTCGGCACTCCATGCAAACAGAGAATTCGAGCAATGTAGAGTTCTGCATACTTCTCGACGGTGTACCGAGTATGCACGGGTATGAAGTGAGCAGACTTTGTCAACTCTGTCCACAATAACCCGATTGAGTCATGCTTTCGTGGACTTAGTGGTAACCCGACGATGAAATCCATGCTGATGTCTTCCCATTTCCATTCGGGAATACTTAAAGGTTGTAAGGATCCTGCTTGCTTCAAGTGCTCGGCTTTGACCCGTCAACGGATGTCACATTCATTGACATACTTGGCTATTTCTCGCTTCATGCGTGTCCACCAAAATCTTTGCTTTAGATCTTGATACATCTTGTTAGTTCCGGGATGAATAGAATACTTGGACATGTGAGCTTCATCCATGATTTTCTTGCGAAGGGATTGGTCTTTTGGTACCACCAATCGATTCTTGAACCAAATAACTCCTTCACTATCTTCTCGGAAACACTTGACTTCGCCTTTCTTGAGTCGTCTTCTTATATGTCCCATACCAACACTCTTCTGTTGAGCTGCTACCACTTTCTCACGCAGGGTAGGGATAAGAGCTAGATTTGTTAATGCTCCATACGGAATAACCCAAAGATTTGGCTCATCATTCTTGGGTGAAGGTGCTTGAGTCCCGAATTGAGCCATAAGGTTATTGCAATGAACCTTGCGACTTAAAGCATCGACTACTACGTTTGCCTTGCCCGGGTGATAGTGAATCTCTAGTTCATAATCCTTGATTAATTCCAACCATCTTCGTTGGCGCATGTTTAGATCCGCCTGAGTGAAGATGTACTTGAGACTCTTATGGTCCGTATATAGGTGTACTAAGTTGCCCAAAAGGTAATGCCTCCAGCTTTTCAATGCAAGTACCACTGCTGCTAGTTCCGGATCATGGGTAGGATAGTGTTCTTCATGACGCCTTAGTTGTCGAGATACGTAGGCAATCACTCGTCCTTCCTGCATTAGAACACATCCAAGTCCAGTTCTCGATGCATCACGAGTATACATCAAAAGGTTTCGTCGGATCCGGTCGAGCAAGTACGGGAGCTGTGGTCAGCAATTTCCTTAAGGTTCGGAAAGCTTCTTCACACTCTTGACTCCATACATACTTCTTATCCTTTTCCAATAGTTTGGTCATTGGCTTGGCGATCTTCGAGAAGTTAGGAATAAACCTTCTGTAATAACCAGCCAATCCTAAGAAGCTTCGAATTTGCGAAACCGACTTCGGCGGCTGCCAATCCATTACTTCCTTAACTTTGCCGGGATCAACTGCCACTCCTTCAGCTGATATCACATGACCTAGGAACGGCACTTCCTTCGACCAAAACTCACACTTGCTGAACTTAGCATAAAGTCGATGATCCCTTAGTTGTTGTAACACCACCCGTAAGTGATTAGCATGTTCCTCTTCCGACTTAGAGTAGATCAGGATGTCGTCAATGAACACTACGACAAACTTGTCCAGCTCCGGCATGAATACGGAATTCATGAGGTACATGAAATGTGCTGGTGCATTAGTCAATCCAAAAGACATTACCGGATACTCATAAAGTCCATACCTTGTGGAAAATGCAGTCTTCGGTATATCTTCGGTTCTCATCTTAATCCGATGATATCCCGAGCGAAGATCTATCTTGGAGAAGACTTTAGCTCCCATCGGTTGATCAAACAAGATATCAATCCTTGGAAGAGGGTACTTGTTCTTGATGGTAACGGCATTCAAAGGCCTATAATCCACACATAGCCTTAACGTCTCATCTTTCTTCTTCACAAACAAGGCGGAGCATCCCCATGGTGACGAACTTGGTCGTATGTACCCCTTGTCCAATAATTCCTTTAATTGCACCTTCAGCTCGCCAGCTCATTTGGCGGCATCCGGTATGGTCTCCTTGATATTGGTGCTATTCCAGGCTATAATTCTATCTTAAACTCTACCGCTCCGTCCGGCGGTAGTCCCGGTAAGTCATCCGGAAAGACATCCGGATACTCACAAACTATGGGTATATCTTCCAGACTTTTACTTACCACCTTATTAACCATTGGCAGCATAGCTCGGGGAGAAGTTAAGAGTAAGCAATCTCGGCCATGAACAGGAGAGTTCGGATATACGGCTCGAGATGCTATATCCAATACTCGCCTTATGGAAATCCATCCATTGCATGCCAATAATTGCATCTAACCCTTGCCCATCTAATATGATCAATGAAGTGGAATAAACCTTGCTACCCAATTTTAATGGCATATTGGCAGCTTCCTCATTAGTAAGAATTTTACCCCCAGGTGTTGAAATGATATGAGCACATAACAACTTGGATGGCATGATATGATGCTTAGCAACATATGACTTGCTGATGAAATTATGCGTAGCTCCCGAATCAAATAAAACCATAGCAGGATGTTCAGCGATAGAAAGCATACCCGCTAAGATTTGTCCTCCTTCGGGTAGCTCCTCGGCCGTAGTAAAGTTGGCACGGCCGATCTTCACTTGTGTATTCTTGGCTGGTGCCCTCTCGCTGGTTCTGCGGCTGCCCTTGAGGTCCGGGTGCACATGGTGCCTTCGAGGATATGGACAACTGCGGTAATAATGTCCCGAACGGCCACAATTGAAACATGGCGGTCCATTCTGCTACGGAGCTTGACCCGTCGGTCGGGGATTCCGGAAGTTCTCGTTGCTGATAAGGCGGTCGATATCGATTCGGCCGCTGTTGCTGCGGTTGCTGGAATGATTGATTCTGCCGGTAGAAATTGGGACGAGAGGGGGTATGCTCGATAACGCTGTCCCGATGGTGCAGTGTAAACCAGCCTATACTTTGATGGTCCCCCACTTCCTTGTCCCGTAGCCGGCCTCTTCTTGTTCTTCTCCGTCCGATGAAGACGGATAGAGTCTTCTAGTGCGATCGCGTCACTCACAAAGTCGGTGAAGTCGTCGGTCTTGTTTAATACCAAGCGAGACCGTAGCTTGGTACTCATTCCCTCCTTGAACAGGTTCTTCTTCTTAGCATCCGTGTCCACGTGTTCGAGGAGCATATTGAGCAAGGCGATTAAATACCTTGGAATAGGCATGAACATTCATATCTCCTTGCTTCGATGAGAGAAACTCCTTTCTCTTCCGATTCATTAAGCCTTCCGGAATATGATGCTCTCTCGAAGGCTTTAGTGAACTCTGCCCATGAAATTTGGTGTCCTGGAGGAAACATTGCTTTGTAGTTGGCCCACCAAGCTCCAGCAAATCCTTGCAATTGCTGAGAAGCGAAGAGGGTCTTCCGATGATCCGTGCATGGAAACAGCTCTAGCTTCGACTCGATGGTACGAAGCCAATGATCGGCTTCCAAGGGTTCCCTTGCATCCGAGAAGGTTGGAGGGCGAACCGACAAAAAATCCGAGAAGGTCACCCTTTTCTCCGGTGCATTGCGACCCCGGTGACGTTCTTGTGGAGCCGTGTTACGAACCAATTGCTCCAATAATTCCCGCTGCTCCGCGCGAGAATCCAAGATCTGCTGCAATAGCTTGAGCCGGTGTCGGGGTGGTGGTGGTGTTCTCGCCCGCGTTGAGAACTCTTGGGCTCATCGCGTCTCCTCCTTCCAACCATTCTCGTCCAAGGAAAATTTACGTTAGACATCTTCATTCCAACATAATAATGGGGAAACAGGAATACGTAGATGAGAACTCCAATCTTATGCATCAATCCATCTTTATTAAAACACCACCAAATCCGGAAACACATGTTTATACATCCATGTTACAACGATTTCTATGATACACTCATGCGTGATTACATCACGCCCGTTATTTAACTAGCGCCTAAGGTACATACTAGTTTCCTCACTCGCCATTAACTAGCACTCTACTACTCCTCACGAAGCTTGGAGGTCACTTCCGGCTCACGGAACCGCCCGTCTCGGATTCTCGCATCCTCTAGTCGTGGAATCTCCGAGAAGTCTATGATGGAATCCACATCCATTATTTCTTCAGGATCCTCCTCTTCTTCTTCGGACTCAGCCTCCATAGGATTTTCTCGTGCTACTAGTCCATCTCCTGGAGGTTGTTGTCCTATTGCTGCTGCTGCTGCTGCCATCTGCTGCTGCAACTGCTCGAACTCCTCGATCAGATTGTCGTGGTCGTGGAGCGGTGCGTGGTGTGCCTCGGCTAGCCCGTTGTACTGCATCTACAGCTGACCCAGCTCGACCTCTCTCGTGACCAGGACCTCCACCAAGTGGTCCCGCTGTGCCGTCACCATATCTGCCCGTAGCTCGTGCATGTCGCCTGCTGCGCGGGCGGTGTCTCGCTCCTGGGTAACCGTAGTCAGCTGCTCGTCAAAGGCGATGACCGCCTCACGGTACTCGTCACGAGCGTGGGTCACCTCCACTATCTGCTCCTCCAGCTCGGCGATCCTGGCGTGGGACCTCCGGACCTCCTCGACAGTCCACTCGACGGTGGTGCTTCCAAGCACCCAAGCTGTCGGTCCCGACTCCGTGTCCTCAACTCCAAGCTGTGAAGCTGCTGCTCCAGCTCGGCGACACGTGCAGCTCGTGCCTCCTCCTCCTCCTCGGGCGCGCTTCCTACCGCGAGTGACCGGCATCTCGTAGGGAACATGTTTAACAAGTTAAACACTTCTTCCCACGGAAGAAAGAAAGAAAAACGAACGGTACAACCTATAAAATACTACGATCTAGCTAAGTACATACCCAAATATTTATTTAGTGCAGAATATGACATGATGTATGCTCGCGATCTAACTATACGTACCATAGTAAGGAAACTACGACGAATAGTTAGCACTTCCCAAAACCCAACGCCGACCGGTTAGTAAAAATCTAACTATTCTACATCCTTATAGGCTCCGTACTCTCTCGTTGTCTATTGTATAAACGTGTTAATTTTGAAAATAGACTTGTAATGATGTGCTTGTTGCCTCCGAACCGCTCCGATACCAGCTGTGACATCCCCTCCGGGACACCCGGGGATCGGAACAGAGGAACACTCGACGAAGCGAGTTAGAACAGAAACATCATCTCATACAAGCCGAATATATACATCATGGTATAATACAACCAGGTTTTCAAAAATACAAACATTCGTGCAGCGGAATATAACATTATTGAAGTTTAACATCCTACGAGTATTCAGCGGAAGCTTGTCTAGTAGACAACTCAAAAGACTTCAAGCGAAACAACGCGATGCACCGAGCCCTTCGTACATCACGGTCCTCTCTCATTACGGCGTGGGGATACGTTCCCACCGAAGGGAACCTCCCTCCGGACATTGCTCCTCCTCGGGAAGCTGCCATACAAGTCGTGGAAGTACGACTCGTTCCCTGAAATGGTAACGAACAAACCCCGAGTACTCTAATACTCAGCAAGACCGACCCGTCAACATGGCACGCTAAGGCCGACGCCTAGTATGCAAAGGCTTTCTGGCTGTGGGGTTTACTCCTTTGCGAAAAACAGCATTAAAGGTTGGGTCCTTACTTTCAGTATTTTAGCTCGGTATTAAGTTTATTAGCCTTGGGGTTTGCAACCTATCACTATTGCAAACAAGTTTGCAAGACAAGATAATATAGATCCTTTATCCTTTCATCCCTCATCTTCATCTTCCAGTATTTACTACGATGTGACGAGCTAAACAAGCGGTACTCATTATCTGCGAGGGACAGCGATTCGAATCGATTTATACCAGCTGGCAAAACCGGACTACATGACGTATACGCATCACACCGATCGTATACGACAACCTTTCCCGCTAGCACCGACAGCAGACTAGCCATTTCCAACTCCCCGGAAGTATGGCGACGCCACGACTTCCCTCGTGGTCGACCCATCTCCCTCCCGTGAGACTATCCTCTCACCGACAGCCGGCAAAGAGAGCCGGCTACGCTACATCTCTCGGGGCGATAGGGTACATCGGCTTGCTCGGGCCCATGATACCGAGCATGTAGTGCGGTACGTTCAAACTTGTTCAACTAAGCCCACAACGGTACGGTCCTTGGCCGACACGGACGGGGCTACCACCTTGCAAGACCTCATCTCCGTCTTGCCCTTTCTCCTACAGGGCCCGTCCGGTCTCAACTTCATTAACACTCTCATCATCTTTAGTGTCAACACAAAAACTCTTAAAGCCTCCATGCTTTAAGTGCCCTAACCAGCTACCGTTGCCACTATGAATTAAGCTTAGCCTCTATTGAGCTACCTGTACCGAGTATAGAATAAATAGACGGAAACCTACCATAATGCATCTAGGGTGTCAACCAAACCCTAACACCTAATGCACAAGCATAACCGTACTATGTGATAAAGTAAAATATTTAAAAACATAGGTAGGATGCACCGGGGCTTGCCTTGAGTTTGTTCGAAGTTAGTCTCCTCGGCGGCTGGGTCGACTTCGAGATCCCCGGCTCCGACTCGCCCTCGGGTGGAACCTCGTTTACTTCGGAACCTAGTCGACCAGCAATGCATCGCGAATCACAATCATGTATGCATGAATGCTCATGATGAAAGTATGCAAGGGTTCATTAATGAAGTTCCATAGATAATAAGTAATGATTAATGCTTAATCACTTTAGTTGATTAATAGATTAAAGATAAGTATGTTCATTAAACGAGTAATTAACAATTAATTATGCTGATTAATAAATGCTTAATTAAGATCATTATTAATTAATTAGTTTTGTTTTCCTTAATTACTTAATTAGGGTCACTACTTACTTAAGTTTAATAATTAATGAATTATTCTGATTTATTAGGCAATAATTAAATACTTTCTTTAAGTGATTAAAGGCTAATACATTGTGATCATATAAAAATAATACAATTTAAGTTTAATTTTGGAAAATAAATTTCATTATTAATTTCGTCTGCAGTATCTCCTTCATTAAATAAATTTTTTTCATAATTCAACATTTTATTTACATAAAATAATAGCTTTTCTTTAATCAAAGAAAGTGATTAATTACAAATTATAAATAAATTTATTCAAAATAATTATTTTATTTCACCAATGGATAGATATCATTTTTCTGAGTTGAACAAAGTTGGTTTGGTATTTTTCTGAATTTTATTGAATTTTCTACGAATTTTGAAAATTTAAAAACACTTCGTGCCACACGGTGGTCACGAGGGTTGGCCGCACGAAATCCGTCTCGTGGCCACACGCGATCCAGCGCGTGTGGCCCGCGGTGTGGCGCCACCGCGGCGACAAGGGAACGGCGACGCGGCCACCGGCAATGGCCGGAGATGGCCCGAGCTCGCCGCGAGGCTACCTACACGATCTACTCGTCGTGGCGAACCTAGTGGGGATGACGTGCTCACATGAGCTTGACCGGAGACGCGCCGGCGGCGAGATGCGGGCACGGCGGAGCTCCGGCCAGGGCGCGAGCTCACCACGAGTGGACAAATCTTGAGGAAATTCAAACCGGGAGCTTCTATCGAGCATAAGCAAGCTCGACGTGCCGCCCTAGAAGCATGAGCAAGATCGGAAGGTAGAGCTCACCGTGAGTGGCACGGCGGCGGTGAACCGGACCCGGGAAAAACGACGATTGCACGGTTCTCGCGGAACGAACTTGGTGATGAGTGAACGGAAGCAAAGAGCAATAAGTTGCGCAGCAACGAGAGGAAAAAGAAGGATGAACGGCTCACCGGAGATGGCGAATTTGAGCCTGCGGCGGAGGGACGACGGTGATGGCCCGATGGGGAAAAACAGCTTCGCTTCGACGGAGCGAGGTGGCTCAAGTTAATTGAAGGGCTTGGGGAGCTTCGCCATGACTCGCGGAGCTTTGGCCGGTGGTGGTTCGGACGGAGGGCTGGCGGAGCGGCCCGGCGGCGATGCTCCGGAGAGGCGGGAGTGGCGGTGAGGTGGGGAGTGAAATGGAGACGAAGGGAGAGGATAGGGCCGGGCCGGGGCCTTTATCCCGGCCGGAGGCGGTGAGGCGCCATGCAGCAGCTGCGCAAGCAGCTGCTTAGCTGCTGCGTGGCCGCCCCGCCGGGAGGCGGTTCCCGCGGCGGCGCCGAGGCGCGGTGAGAGAGAGAGGGAAAGAAGAGAGGCTGGCCGCTGGGCCAGGCCCGGCATTTTTTTGCAAAAAGACCCCGGGCTTTTACGCAATTAAAAACTAAGCTTCTCGAGCTCAAAAAATTCTACAAAAATTCAGGGTTGTAAAAGAAAGTATCTTGGACATTTTTCCTATTAAGTCCAGGTTAAGATTCCAAAACATTTTCGAAATAAAAAATTCATAGCTAAATTCAATAAAGAGACTTTGTTTATTTTCTCGCAATTATTTTTACATGACAAAATGCTTTCGGTAAATTTTCATAAATCTTTATTTGTGATAATTAAGCTATAGAAAATGTTAAACTTGAATTTTCTTTTCATTTTATTTCTTTTGAACACCTCATTTATTCTTTAGTTACTTTAATATTTTTTGTGCTTATGATTAATACCACATGCTTAATGATCTCGACAAATAAAATGTGATGACATGCTCATGAATGCCATGAAATGCATTTTATTGCTGTGGGTTGTTACGAGGACCGATGAAGCTCCGCTTCGAAAATGAATGCAAGCACCTGTCCTCTTCGGCTCAAGCTCAAGGGAGGATCAAAGAAGAAGCGCAGCTCATCTCGTGCCCCACCCGATGTTGGTACCTCTAGCAGTGCAGCTCCTCGCCATAGCCGCTCTCCCACTTCTCGCCTTATGGGAGCCCTCAAATCAATCTTCAATGTGTGCACAGCCAATGCGGTTGAATTGCACAAGAACAAGCAGCGCACAAAGAAGAACACCCGGTGACTCAAGGAAATCATGAGGGCATAAGACTTGGAGGTTTCTCCTGCGAGGTCCGGGGAAGAGGAGGAAGCAGCTCCTCCTGGCTATCGGTGGCAGCCCGAGGATTATGCTCCATATCTTGGTGGTCATGGTGGACAAAGCTACGATGCGGCTGCTCGTGATGATGATGACGGTGATGATGAGGAGGAAGACTTTTGCGGGCAAGAGGGCGAAGAAGAAGAAATTGCCTCGTGACGATGATGAGTGAATCCACTTCTCGCTCTCCTTCCTTTCTTTCCTTTTTGGTGCCTTGATGCCAAAGGGGAAGAGAGTGAGAAAAGGGATCACTTCTTAGCCTTTGTATCGTTCTCTAGTATTGGAACTTATGGAACTATGTATTGTGTGAGACCATGTGTTTGCCTTATTGTAATAGGGCTAGTTTTTAAATTTATTGCAAGCTATGTCGTTGGATGAGGAATGATGGATGTTTATCGCTTTAATGTGTGGTTAATGCTTATGTTGATACTTGCGGCTTGCATTTTGTGGCGTGCAGCTATCTCCCTCTTGTGGCCTTTGCTTTCTCACTTATTCATGTCACTTGAGCACATTGTTTTTAGGCACCGCACAAGCACAAAAGATAGGGGGAGCTTTGTCACATGTTTGTGTGACCCCTAAAACAAAGATTTTTTTAAAAAAATTAGAGTTGCTTGCATTCTTTGTGTCCTCTGTTGAGTCATTGTTTCTTATTTGCTTGAACTAGATGAGGGACAAGTTTAGGCCGATGACATAGACTTACTTGGGACTATTATTCAGTTTTGCAATTCCTTGGTACTATATTTTGGCTATCCAAACTCCACATATAGGCTTGTCCTGTTTTGTATTTTAGGGCATACGGGCTTGTCCTGTTTTGTCCTTCTGATTATACATTCGTAACTTGTGCCTTTCGGGCTGTGACACCCCTACCTTGCAAAGCAAGAGGGATTGTCGAACAGGATCGTTCCGGGAGACATTCGACGAAGTGAACGCACATTGCACATACATTAACGATACATTCACCATTTACATAGCCATATTAAGTGCGCGAGTAGCCACTTTTGCATTTGATAAATTAGTTATTACAATCCATAACCTTAATTTCGGATTACAATACCATAGAGTGCGAATTTAAATTTACGTTACTTAATGAACATCTTTGCGGAAGCGTAAACATCTCGACGATACATATATACAACTTAGGTGGAGAACGACACCGGCCCATACGGCGTGGCCTCACTCTTGGTTTGGTGAAGCGGGAATCCACTCCACGGTCCACTCCCGAGGTTCCTCACCTTGACACACAAACTTCCCGCAGCAATCACGATGATCGGGTTGTGGGATTCCTGAAAATGAATTTAAACGCAAACCCCGAGTATCTAATATACTCCGCAAGGCTTACCCGTCAAAAATGGTTCTTGGAACCGACACTAATATGCAGGGGGCTTGATCTGGCTTGCTGAAATTTGCGAAAACAGCAACTATATAGTTTAAACCTTTCATGTTTTAGCCAAATTAAAAGGGTGGAAACATAAATATAAATTTAGTGGGCAATTCTAACATACATGGTTGCAATACATAATTTATTTCTATAACAACAACAAGCTTCATTTTCATCTTCTCTTTCTTACTACAAAGCAATCTGCTCGAGACAAGTGGTACTCATCACCGCGAGGGACGACGATATATGTCGATTTACACCCTGCAGGGGAAACCCAAATGCACGGCATACGCATCATTTAAGAACACGTATGGCCACCTTTCACAAGATTATCATAGATATGAGTCGGGTCCTCCCTCCGAGTGTGCATTCCACATGCAACCACATTAGCGTCGGGTCCAAGGGTAATAACACACCCTCCGTCTACTCACAAATCCGTGCATCCACCGTGACCAACACTTTGCACAAAGGGTGGAGATACCAGTCCAACACTACGACTTTCAAGCTACATCAGTTTACCAACTCCCATACAAAGGTATGCATTTGCTACACAACTCAATACTTGCTCGCGGAGTCACAACGAACGGTCCTTGACCGACACGTACGGGGCTATGGCGCACAAGGGCCAACCTTGTCACCGCATCCTACACATGCACTTCCCCGTACGGTCTCCAATTTATTCATGTGAGAGTAACCAAAATTCATCCCTAGAACGGGTGATCTCCAAATCACTCGGTGATGCTACCGATGAATTTATTAAGCATAGCATCTAGCGATCAGGATTATACCTATCCAAAAACCACGGGAACAGGGATTTAATGCTACTAGGTTCCGATCATCTCCTGAACGTAAATCCACAATACATAACACATACTTAAGTGAAATAAAGACGGAAATTTAAGAATATAGGATTATGCTCCGGGGCTTGCCTTGGTTGGGTTCGCAGTTAGCACACTCGAATTCACTCAATTCCAGTTGGTGTCCTTCTTGATCTTCGGTTCCGGCCGAGGTTCCTATATGAATGCAAATGCGGTGCATGAGCATGAGCGAATTCATTGTTACATAGGTCATGGAACTTTCTCAATAACAAAATGCAATGAAATGTTTGCACAAAATAAACATGGTCATGGGATGAGATGATTTGTCATGATGATGAGACATGTAGGTAATTTCATGGGGACAACCTTCTAATTATAAGAAACATTCATTACTTAGCATAAATACACATGTTCGTTTTGCGATCAAGAAGGTAGGGCAGAATTGATGATTGACATGAGTAAAATGAATAATCATGTGCTTAGGTGGCTGCCATACTACATCACCCTAGTATTTGTGTACCTGTCAAAGTATTAATGGGCATAACTTGGATACTTTGATTACGAGCACTTCTTAACATATATCGGTGTTATGACTTTTATGACTAATCATTATAAAGAGGTTGATACATCATTTTCTTAAGAGGAGTTTCATCATTTTTATACATTGAGCACCATAAGCAAATAACATTTAATGTGGATTTTTCCATGATTAAACTTACATAATATATGACTGTACTTACCCAAAAATACAAAAATTATTATGACATGCTCAAATGCACCAGCAATATGTGCAAAAATGCTTAACCATGCCGGATGAAAGAGGATGTTCAAATTTGAATTTTGTTGGTTTCACAAACTTGCTTAAGGAGCTTACAATTCAAACTTTTGCTATAGAACTTGGGTGCACCAAGCAGGGTCATGTATAGTACTTTTTCCAGGGATTCTAACGAATGTTCATTTGCATCATTTGGATCTGTATATCAAAAGTTATTAAATTTTTAAAATGCAAAGTTGTCACGGGCCCTTAACGGATTAGCACTTTAAAGTACTTGGATCTTTTATTTTTCCCACAGAAAGTACTTGGATTATGCTACCATGGCAATGTACAAATTCTCTACTTTCCAACAAGTGCTTGTTCAAGTATTTTGGAGCTAGGATATGAAAGTTACGCAATTTTCAAATTTCAATTCTGTTAAGCCGCGTGGTCGTGATAGCAACTTAAGGTTGCTCAAAATTTCCTTTTTGTCATATGAACATATGTGTTCATGTGATATGAACATATGTGTTCATGTGACTCATTTTAAAGTACAAGTTTCAAACTTTCCAAAACATCTTGAATCGTTCAAATCCGAGCTCTAGAATTCAAGTTGTGCAATGTTTAAAATGCTTGAGGTTCACTGAAATTTTCACGAGCCGGCGCGAATTCAAATTTATGCAAAGTGTGGCGCGAAGTGCGGGGGCGGGGGGGGGGTTGGGGCGGGGGGTCGTCGGGGCGGCGGCACTACTCGCCGGCGACGTGCTAGGGGCGGCGTAGCGGCCAAGCTTGGCCGCCTGTGCCTAGTTTGCGACGGCGCACCCGTTGGTGGAGGTGGCGAGGCGCGAGAAGGAACGGAGAGTAGCCCGCGATGGCGATGGCGGCAGAGGAGAACTCCGGCGTGGTGGCTCGTGCTCACCACGGCACGGGAGGAGGAGCGGTCAAGGTGGAGAGCCTCACCTGCTCACGGAGAAGCGCGGCGTGGGGTCGAAGCGAGGAAGTGGGAGCTCGTCGGAGGGGTGGCGGTGTCCGTTGAACGACGGCGGGGAAGAAGCTCCTGTCGGCTCGCCCGGGCACGGATCGAGCTGGGAAGAAGCAAGAGGGTCGGTGAGGTGCTTGGCCATCGCCCGGACCACTTGCCGGTACATGAGCTCACCCGAGGCAGCTTAATCTAGCTCGTCGGCGTTGATGGCGGCGGCCGGAGCTCCTCTCTAATTTTTGGTCGATTGGAGCTAGCAGAAGGGAGACAAGGCTAGGGAGTGGAGCTGGAGCTGCGCAAGGACTCTGCGAAGTGCATGCGCACAAATGAGGGAGCTGCGGGTGAGGAGAGGGGCGGCGCGCGGAGAAAACCTAGGGGGCGGCCATCGACGGCCGTGCGCGCGAGCTTCCGGGCGAAGGAAGATGGTGATGCTCGACGCGTGGAGTTGCACAGGCGCGGGAGGACGGGCGGTGCCTAATCCGACATGGGCGTCGGCGGCGAGCGCGTCCGGCTGGTGGCCCCGGCCACGGTGCCATTGCTGTGTCTTTGGGAAGGTTCCCACCTATTTACCATTTTGCCACTAAGTACTGTTCTGATTTTTGCTCATAAAATTTATTTTGCTTGGTATTTTTGCAAACCAAAATTTTTGGAGGTTCAGTGTATTATGAGGAGCAACTTTTGTTATATACAAAAGTTCAAATTTTGCTTGTAAAATGTTACAAAAATTTATGAACAGATGTTGTTTTTAAACAGAGTTTGAATTTTCTAGGAAATTGTGCCACTCCAAAAATTCAGGAAAAATGTACTAAAATCATGGTTTGATGTGCTCTACCAGAATATGTAAAAATATGTGGGTGCTACCATGGAAAATGTTAGAGATCTCAATAGCTAGGGTTTTGGTCATTAAAAACCCTAATAAAACCCTAATATGTTATTTTATGTGAAATTGTTCATTGATTAATTTTTTGCACATGCAATTCATCCATTAGTACAGTCTGATTATTTATTTGTGACATGGGGTGTCACACGGGCCAAGTCCTTCGGCTAATGTTCTCCCCTTCGGCCCGACCGAGGGTTCACACCTCCTCGACGGGACCCCATTTGTGTGTTTAGCCTTGTAGCTACAACAATGGTCATTATATTTAGGGCAAAATTGTCTAAGACACACTACGAAACTATGGATTCATCCGCAACATATCAACAAGTCGAAACTTTGTTGGAGTGTTGTAGATGAAGTGACCATTCTGTTGTGTCTCGGACAATATCTCATTAGATTTAGACCTGGTGTGTATCCTATATATGAAAATGATCCAAACATTGTCAACACTAAAAATTGTGATGCAAATAATGTAGTCTAGATATTTATGTCGTGATGAGTGTTTTAAATTGTTTCACACTTTTTGAATATTGTTACAATGATATACTTCAACAGTTCTTTGCTGGTTGTAACTTTATATTGCCTCACCATTTTCAAATAAAAGTTTTGTAATAATTAAGTCCTGAAAACTCATGCAATGCAAAAAGTACTTTTCAAGATTTTAACTCGAATAACAATTGAAACAAAAAAAAACTATGTCTGATCATGTGGACCATTGTTTGACCAAGGTATAAATTTTTACTACTTGGTATGTGTCGGGGACCTAGATTAGCGGTACCACGTGGTACGACTAGTCGCCCACTAATCACCATTGTACGAAAGCCCACTATCGAAGGGGCCCAACATAAGGCCCACGAGCGGCCCGAAAAGGTCTAAACATAGATTGGCTCCAGGTAGGACCAAGAGGAGCAAATCGGTCTTGCCACGCCCGATCCTAGCCGCAAGGGTCGAGAGATCTCGCCTCGCTCGACCCACCAAAAAGGGTCGAGGACGTCGCGTGCTAGGCAACTCCGGAATAGGATTTGAGTGGCTCCCGCCTCGTATTTAAACTACGGCGAACGGTCAAAAGGGGCTCGCGGCCCCGGATAACGATTCCGGCTCAACTCATTACTCCATTGTGACACCCCCTACCTTGCAAAGCAAGTGGGATTGTCGCACGGGATCATATCGGGAGATATTCGACAAAGCGAACATACATTGCACATACATCAACGATACATTCACAATTTTCATAACATAATTAAGTGTGTAGGTAGCAAATTTTACATATGATATTCAAGTTATTACAAGCCACAAATTCTGAATTTAGATTACAATACCAACTTAAGGTTCAAATTCAGATTTACATTGCTTTAATATACAATGTGTGGAAGTGTAACTTCTCGACGATGAATATATACAACTTATTAGGAGACCATATCAGCCAAGATGACATGGCCTCACTCTTGGTTTGGTAATGACGGAACCTACTCCATAGTCGTATCCTGGGGCTCCTCACCTTGGGACACAAACTTTCCGCAGCAATCACAGTAGTTGGGCTGCGGGACGCCTGAAATTAATTTAAACGCAAACCCCGAGTATCTAGTATACTCCGCAAGGCTTACCCGTCAAAAATGGTTCTAAGAACCCACTCTAATATGCAGGGGGCTTCACCGGGCTTGCTGAAAATGCCAAAAACAGCACCTATGTAGTTCTGAAATTTCATGTTTTAGCCAATTTAAAAGGGTTGAAACACGAATATAAATTTAGTGAGCATTTCTAACAAAATATGGTTGCAATACATGAAGTAATTGTTCAAAAATAGCAAGCTTATTGTGACATCCCATGTCACGATTAGGGTTAAGCACGTAATTAAAACCCTAATGACATCACTAATGAAACCCTAATGCTAATCACCCAAAAAGAAATCAAGAAAAAGGGAAAATGAAAGAAATAAAAGAAAAGGGGGAATTCTAGGTTTAAACCCTAACCCTAACCTATCCCTAATGAGAAGTGCAAAAATTATAGAAGCACCACCCACATATTTTTGCACCACTGCATTGCCCATGTAAAAAGATGAATTTACAGCTTTTTTACAAAAAATTTTGAACAAAGTTTTGAATGCCCAAAAATTCAAATTCAAATCTGAAATACTGCTGTTTGTGAATTTTATATGAATTTTTGGAGACAAAATTAGAACTTCAAACTCAAACATGAAAATTAGAGCATCTCATGCTGAGGCTCCCCATATATTTATTTTAATTTTTGGAGCCACAGAACTACGAATTCCACCCAAATTACCAAACAGCAGATTCAAAATTCGAATTTTGACCTCGGCACTTTTTGCCCGCCGGGCAATGGCGGCCGGACCGCCGATCCGGCCAGCCTGGGCGCCGCCCCGTGCGAGCCTCGCCCTGTCCCGTCGCCACGCAAGCCAGGCCCAACCCCCAACCGCCCCGTAGCCGCCGGCCAACAGGAGCGGCCGGAATTGAAGGCGAACGCGCCCCCTGCCGCGGCCGCCCCGCCACCCGTCCTTCTCCCCCTTAGAAAACGGCACGGAGGCCGAGCTCACATCCTCTCCATCGCCGGAATCATTGCCCAGCTGCCTCTGCTCCTCTCCGCGCCTCCGCCTCGCCCTCTCCTCTTTCACGCCGCGCGACTTGAGGAAAGCGCCGCCGCCGCCCGCCATGGCCGCCTCGAGCCTCTCCGCGTCGCACGCCGTCTAGGTGGGCCGCACCTCCCTCCCTCCTTCGCCATCTCGTGCGCAAGGGCGCGCCCGAGCTTCCCCTTGAAGCGCTCCCTCCTCCCTGCCCTAGGTCGTCGGGAATTCGAGAAGAATTGCGCCGCCGCCGTTCCGCCACCCCTCCGACGAGCGCTCACTCCCGGCCGTGCCCAACCTCGAGCAGCCCCACGCCGCGCTTCTCCACACTCAGGTGAAGCTCTCGGGCCCTGCCCCGCCTCCTCTCGTCCCCTGCACCGCACGCGCCGCGCCACCGCTCCGGCCGCCGTTGGGTCCCACCGTCCCCACCGACGTACTCCCGCCGCTGCGCACGCCACTTTCCCCAAAGCCTAGAGCTTGAGCTGACCCGTAGCGCCGCCGCGAGTGAGCTCGCCGGCGCCGGCCGCCGCTCATCGGAGCGCGCGTGCCGCCCCGTTCAAAATTGCCCTAGTGGCAATTCCGTAAATAAACCCGAACTTCATTTGATTTTTAAAAATTCATATCTCCCGTTTTAAAGATCCAAAAATTGCAAACTAAAATGTTTTGGAAACTACAAAACTTGTACTTTCATAAAAGTAACATGAACTGGCCAGATCTGAACGTTTTCATATTTTTACAAAAATGATAAAAGTCAATCAATGAAAACTCATCTAAGTCATAACTCTAAAAATATAGATCCCAAAATAATGCAACTTGGTCAGAGCCTTCACCTAAGCACACTTGAATTTATGGCACCGGAAGATCTGCATTTCATTGCATATTTTTCAAGTTATTACATTTCTTGCAGTCCCTGTATTTAATTTTTAATTAAATCTGTATAAATTATCGTTGCATAAACTTGGCAATTAATTTCCTCCTAGTCCTGTGCATGTGTAGAAAATCCCATGTTAATTTTTGAGCATGCTAAATAATTATTTTTGCTAACCCTAGTTTAGTTCCATAAAGGGTTAATTTCAGCACATGTATAAATAAATTTAAGCTTCTAAAAGTTATGTTTTTGCATGATATTGTAATTTTCACTTTCCACAATGCCACATAGCACTTCATGGCAGGATTAGTAAGAAGGGTTCATGTAATTCCCGCGTGTATAAATTTTGTAATCAAGTTCTTGATTTTAGGGTTGCATCGTCATCGCATGTGGTTATAAGCGTTTCACCCTAAATTTCATCGGTTTGCATTAAAACTTTGCTAATCCTTCGGTTCTGAACCTACATGTTAACCAAAGCACTCATGTCCATGTAATTAAGCCCTTGCCCAGGTATTATTAGGGCTACATTTGTTAATGTAATTGGCTTCTTTAAAAGAGAACAAGTTATATGTTTATGCTTACTAGGGTTTCACGAAACTAAACTTTTGCTTAACATATTCATATGTGCTCATGCAAATAGCATACATGCATCACCATACGCATCGCCCTTGTATACTTTGATTTACGCATTGCATTTCATCTTCTAGGTGGCGACGCCGAATTGATTCCGCCGGAAGAGACGATTGCAACGCTCAACGCTTGTGAGGCTAGTGCTAACTTCGATCACTCTCAAGGGAAGCCCGGTGCATTCCTACTATTTTGAAATGTCTTTCTTTATCACTAAATTAAGGATAATGAATGTGCATTTAAGTTCTAGGAATTGCTTGATAATCCATGTGCATAAAGTCCTATATGACCTATGTTGTTTATGTGTCATATCCTCGTTAGAAATGCTATGCTATGCTTATGGAGTCAACGATAGAATGGGGAATCTCACTTATGGCTTATGATTAAATTGGAACATGGTGAATTTGGTTAAAATTGAGAACACCCCATTGTGGCTCCGCGAACAAGTTTGAGTTGTGTACCACTTGCATACCTTTCTTATGGGGATTGGTAAACCTATGTAGCTTGTAAGTTGTAAAGTGAGCCCGATATCTCACCGACCCGGAGGTGATGTGTATGGCACGGTGGTTGCACGGGTTGAGGACCGTTGGAGAGTACACGGGTTAAGCCTTGGGTACGTTGTTGAACGGTCGCAAGGGAGACGTGTACTCGGGGTCGGTGGCCCCGTGTTTTGCTTTATGATGAACTCGCGAACGGTGGCCATACGTGTTCTTAAATGATGCGTATGTCGTGCATTTGGGTCTTTTCCGTAGAAATCAATAATTCGATAATTATCGCCGTTTCCTCTCGGTTAATGAGTACCACTTGATTCGAGCAGTTAACAATGTGTAGTAAGAGGAAGAGAATGAGGAGTTTCTGTTTTATATTAATATAAATTTGTATTGCAAATTCTTGTATTGCTAGTTTGCTCACTAAAGTTCCTTTATGCAACAACCCTATTAATTTGGCTAAATGATAAAAGTGCCAACCTAATTAGCATATGTGTCGTTTTATGCAAAATGACAAGTTAAACCGGTCAAGCCCCATGCATCTAGGTGTCGGTCTTAGATGGCCAATTTGACGGGTAAGACTTGTGGAGTATGCTAGATACTCGAGGCTTTGCCACTACATGTGTATTTTCAGGATTCCGCAAGCCGGGTTTTGCGATTGTTGTCACTACAAGAGATTTGACATTATATGACGATTTACTTTCGTTGCAAAAGCATAAAAATACGTCGTAGTACACATTCTGCGACGTAAGCGCGACGAAAATAAAATCGTCGCCTATAGTCCGTTATAAAAGACATTCAGCGACGTTTCAATATGTTTTCGTCGCAATATTTTGCGACCATTCTTGCTTCGTCGTAGATTAGTGACGTTGTTGTTTCGTCACTATTGAACTTCTAAAACGTCATAAAACACATGCATCATAACCTGATGTGGGTTAGACCCATTATACATTGTGGGCCGAACCTATTTAACATTTTTGTTCAAGCCCAATTACACTTTAAGTTGACCCGATTTATAGCATGGGCCAGATCCACCTTGTATTACAGATGAAGCCCAATTAGAATTGTGACACCAAACCATTTGATTATACAACCAGGCCCATTTGGAGCTATGGTCTAATTCCATTAAATTGTGCGGGCTAGGCCGATTTTATATCATGGCTCTAAGCCAAATAAAGATTCTAGGCCCATAGATTAATATTAACCAATAATTTTTCTAATATATAGTTTCATAATTCTAATGTCAAACATTACAAATCCATAATTTTAGAATTAAATAATCAGCCATACACATAATTTCACAACACCAGAATTCATCCATACATATCCAAAATTTCATAGTCAAGTTTAAATATAACAGGAATTTAGATACAGGAGGAAGCAAGAAAAAACAGTATCCTATTCCTAGCTGCTAGAAAAATCTAAGCTCCATGTGAAATGCATGCCAAACTACAGCTTAAAACTTCCATGATCTCATCTATCCGTATGTTTGAATGCATCATCTGAACCCTGCAAGCATAGATATAGACAAGTAAATAGAGATATTAAGGCTCAGGTCATATATAAGAACCCAACATCCAGTAATAATGTGCAAGTTACGTTCAGATTTGTCAATGCAAGAAAAACAAGATAAAAACACCACATTAGTAATCTGGGACGTCTTAACGTGCAAGTTAAGTTCAGACTTCTTGCCACTCACCGTCTTGCTACGAGGATCTGGCCCATGCTCATATTGTGCACCTCAGACGAGCTCCTCCTCAGCCGAGTGCTTAGCTAATAACCAGTACAATCACCTGTACAAAACCTGCAAAATAAAGCATGCTTGTTCAAGGGAGCTGCACACTCAATGAAGGATAAAGGCGCAAAAGGCAGCCTGACGACTTAAACACATGAATCGAAACAGACTAACTGAAGTTTTGAAATAGAATGCATCTAAAAAAACCATATGCACTGCAATAAACAAAAGAAGAAAGGGAAGAATATTTAAATAGAGCAGATTAACACAGAGCAATAAGGAAAGTATATTTAGATTAGCATATATTGCTTGTAACAAAAACAAAACATAGTGATTGAACAAGATCACTGTTTAGCCCCATGAATAAAGAAATAAGTTTGGAGCCAAAGGATAAACTGAACCAATGAGTTTGTTCTCCAACAAACAGTCAGTGAGTTTTGGAAAGCAACGAAACAGATGTATCCTTACACAGGCATTGTAGTGAACACTTGGTGTGCATGGAAAGACAAATGAAGTGAAAAATCGCTCTCAATCATGCCATCAAAGCGGAACTGCCCTAGATTTTGACAGAAACATGCTTACCAATAGACCGACACCTCATGCTTGGGTCGCTGGTGCTGGCTGGCGTAGCAGCAGCGCCAAGTGAGGGACGTGTATCCAGTTGGTTGTTCGATACCGCTGGCCGCAGAGACACCTCGTCGTGGAGACCCACGCGCCTCCGCCACCGGTAACTCACCTTACCATGGCGCAGCTGATGCCGTCGTGTCGTGCCCGAACAGACTCGATCTGCCTCGTCGTGAAACCTTTTGCTGCCCCAGCATCCATGCTCGGAGGCCCCGGATCTGCGAGTAAGGAAGAGGTGGCTGGAGGCCGGAGCTGCACGGTGGGGGCCGGCGAACCGAGCAGCACGCATGAGGTCAAACATGAGGAGGTCGTTGGCACGGAGGCGGTGGACCATGGCGAGAGCGTCGTGAAACCGGCGGATCCAGTCGTAGCCTCGTAGGTGGCCAGGAGCAAAGAGGAACGAGAACGCGGCGGCCGGACGAGAAAGGGGTCTAGGGTTTCCATCCGGAAAGCACGACCGATGGATATTTATTTATACCACAAGTACATCCAGGCCGTCTGTTGTAATCTAACGGCTTAAGATAATTCCTACTAGTTCAATTTGGGCCGAAAAACTTATTTTAGGCCCACCAAAACAAGATTTTGACCCAAATTAGTCCATTAACAGCTCAAGTTTATTTCATTTTATATTGACTAAGTGAAACAAATTTATGCGAGTAACATCTAGGTAAAACCGACTTTCGAATATCTTGAAAATTTATAAATGAACTATAATTTATTAAAAGTTTTGTCTAGAAATTTGACAAAAAAATTGAACTGCTTTGATATTTTTCACAATTTAAATGAATTTCTACATGTTTATCAAAATTAATTCCCAAATGAATTACATGTACCATAAATAAGGTTAAAAAAATAAAACAATTATACTTAGAATCCTAAGTATCACAACACCCCATGTAACGGAAATATTTGAAAATTTCATTTATTTACTATGGATAACTAAAAAAATAATTTTAAACATATTGGAAAATATTTGCAATAAATCAAATATTGGCAAAAAAAATCTAAAATTTTGCATGACGACATATTTTAGGTCCTTTCACTTTTCATAAATGGTTGACATGATTTTGAGAAAATAACATTGGACATTGTTCACAAATGGAACATCTCTCTAATAGTTTCATACAACTTGAGTCATCCTTTGAAATTTATACACCATGCAACATAATGCAAACGCATAATTTAATTTTCGAAATCTATACACTTCGAAACATCTCTCTCATAGACAATATGAAGTTAGATTCTCAGTTACAAGGAAAAAAACTAGTTTTCTATTTATAATTGTGCGGATAAAAAAATCCTATATGGAAGATATATAGATAACATTTGTTAATATATAAATAATATACAATACGAAGAAAGATCGTGAATTTATAAAAATGTTGAAAAAAGAATGATGAAATTTGAAGTCGGTATGAGGGAGAAATACAAGATACAAATTTTAATCCCGGATTAAAAAGAGAGAAATGAACTATTCTGTTGTTCTTCATCTGCTTGACACAGCTTCGTATTTTTTTAAAAAAGGATATACTGACGACAAAGACGGGTATCTTGTCTAGCGGTAAGATTTACCATTCTGACCGGATGGGTCTCGAGTTCGAACCTTCATGTCAACTGAGCCATTTGCTGCATCCGTTTTTCTTCATTTTTTACGTTTGGGCCATCCCTTCGCTGGGCTGATGCGTGCTAGGCCAAAGCAGGCTGACGCGGGGGAGAAAGGATGTGAGCCCAACGAAGAAAGCTGGACTAAGGTCGTGGCGGGTTTTCTTTTTTCCATTCCATTTTCTTTTGTTATTTTTGAATGCCATTTCATATCGAAATTCTACAAGATTTTTAAAGTACTTTTGCACACAAAAAAAATTAGACATGCAACTATCTAGCATGTATGCAACAATAATCATTATTTTCATTAGAAAAAATAATATGTTTTCCTACAAATTTTATTAAAATCCTATTTATTAATTTTATTTTTATATGTATGCCAACTTCCAAAATTAGGGTAGGGGGAACATGCCCCACCTTCCCCCTCCTCCATTTTAATTGTTAATATTCTGTTCAAAGTTCTATTATTTGTTTATCAATTTATTTTACAAAAATAGCTTTTTAGATAAAAGCATTTTAGATACTATATAAGTAATTTTTTTAAAATTTGTGACGAAAATTAAGAGTTACGACGATTTACTAGTGTCGTAACATTACGACGTTCCTAGTTTACCTCTCGTGACAACAAATTATTCGTCGCAATATGTTGTTGGGTTTGTTTACTGACGATTTTTGTGTGACTTTTACGACGCACTTGAAACGGTTGTCGCTAAAATGAATGAAACGTCACAAAATAGATTGCTCTGCGACGTTTTCACTAAATGTCACTCTAAAATCGTCGCAGAAGGTCATATTTCTTGTAATGTGGTAACGTTGTGTGGGATGGAGAAGAGCACAAAGAGTGGACCATTGAATGGGTTCCTAGCTCTCCGACCCATGATGAGTGAACCGTGGCCTAGGCCGGCACGGTTCTCATAAGTTATCTATGTATCGTCGTGTTATGTAATCGCTTCAGCACTTTATTCTCGAACAAAGATCATGGTTATGTAAGACTTAAATTCAAACCTAATGTATCTCTATTTGGAACTCTATGATGTAATCAAGACTTAATGTTGTAAACTTGCAATTCGTGTATGTTTGTTAATGTGATACTATATATGGTTGCTTCGTCCATCATCTCCCAAGACGATTCGTACCACACTTAACTATCTTTCGGGATAGGGGTGTGACACTTATTCATCATATTCACTTTGTTACTATGATGTAATCTGCTCGAGACAAGTGGTACTCAAGCACCGCGAGGGACGGCGATATATATCGATTTACTTCCTACAGAAGAAACCCAAATGCATGACATACGCATCATTTAAGAACACGTATGGCCACCTTTCACGAGATCACCATAGATATGAGCCGGGTCCACCCTCCGAGTGTGCGGTTCCCATGCAACCACAATAGCGTCGGGTCCAAGGGTAAACAACACACCCTCCGTCTACTCACGCGACCCGTGCATCCACCATGACCAACACTTTGCACAAAGGGAGGAGTGGTCGTCCAACACTATGGCTCTCAAGCTACATCGGTTTACCAACTCCCATACGAAGGTATGCATTTGGTACACAACTCAATACTTGCTCGCGGAGTCACAACGAACGGTCCTCAACTAACACACACGGGGCTATGGCGCACAAGGGCCGACCTTGTCACCGCATTCCTACACATGCACTTTCCCATACGGTCTCCAATTTAATCATGTGAGGCTAACAATATTTGAATCCGTAGACCGGGTGATCTCCAAACCATTCGGTGTTGCTACCGAGGACTCCATTAAACATAGCATGCTAACGGAACATAGGAACCAGGGGATATAATGCATCTAGGGTTGCGATCAACTCCTAAACATAAGTGCACAATACATAAACATAGACATATGTGAATTTAAACCAAAACTAAACAATTGGGATTATGCACCGGGGCTTGCCTTGGTTCGGGTCGTAGTTAGCACACTCAAAGGAGTTCAACTCAACTTGCCGTCCTTCTTGATTCTCGCCTTCGGTCGGGGTTCCTATATGAATGCAATGCGATGCGTGAGTATGAGTGAATCCAAAGATATTCAGTTTATGGAACTTTCTCAATAACGAAATCTAATGCAATGTTTGCATAAAATAAACATGCTCATGTGGACATGAGATGATTTCTTATGATGATGATTTATATAAATAATGTCATGGGGATAACCTTCTAATTAACAGGAACATATACACTATGTAACATAAAACAAGCATATATATTTGGCAAATAACGAGAGCATGGCAAAGTGAACAATGTACATGAATAAAATGCAATGATCACCTAAGAATGTGTGCTGCCATGGTTATGCAATTGTGTTAAACACACACATGAAATGATAACCAATGTGATATGAGCAAAACTTATTACATGGCAATTCTGACATGCACACTTCACTACATTATTTCCTATATGATCATTAAGCATAAAAATACTACTAAACTAGATCTTCACGATAATCTTTACCATTTTCTCGATTGAGCACCGAAGCAAATATCAACATGACTTTATATAAGGTTTTCTTCTTATGCATAAACAAGGCAATTGTAGCTTACTTAAACAATAATGTCCAAAATAACATGAACATGTCCAAACGCATCGGAATAATGTATGATATGATGAAACATGCCGATGGAAATGATGTGCCCAAATTTGGTGAAGATTTATTTACAAAAGCATTTTATTTATGGCCATTTCAGTGATTAACGTGATGCGTTCATAACTTGCATAAAACTCAACCTTTTACCACAGAACCTTGGTAAAACAAGTAGGGTCATGTAAAGGACACCTCCCAAGGATTCCAAAGAGTGCTCATTTACATTTTTCTGTAGGGAAAGTTATGCAATTTCCAAAATTCAATGTTGTTAAACTTGAAACTTTAATTTTTACCACGGAAAGTACTTGGAAAAAGGATTCATGGCAAAGTACCCTTCTCAAGCTTTCCAACAAGTATCTAATCGAGTACTTCGAGTTACCTACGGAAAGTTATGCAATTTACAAAATTCAATCTTGTTAAGCCTCATTAATGTGATAGCACCTTAAGGTCGATGAAACTTTTATTTTTGCCACCGTAGCATATATGGCCAATGGGTTCATTGTACAAGTACATGTTGCAAGATTTCCAAAAAGTTTTTATTTGCCCAAATCCCCGATTTCTACCGCAAGTTATCTAATTTTTAATTTTCTTAATATTTCACTGTAATTACGAGATTGCCACCGGGATTGTGAAAATGCCTCGGTGTTGGAGCGTGTGGCGTGCTCCGGCCACGCCGTGGCGTGCGCGGCACACCCCGGTCATGGGTGGTGGCGCGGTTGTCGGCGGCGGGGCGGTGCCGGAGAGTGAGCGTGCGGGTCGGGAAGCACCGGTGGGGTGCGGGGAGTGGGCCGGAGGGCCCCATGGCCGGAGGGGCTCACCGCAGCGGTGGGTCGTCGTGGTGGTGGAAGGTGACGGCAGCGGTGTTCCGGGCGGCGACCTGCACGGAAGGGGGTACCAAGCATCGGGGCGTGCGCAAGCACTAGCGCAGGCTACCGACGGAAGCACAAAGGAAGGGGCTCACCGGGCGAGGGGAATTGACGGCAATGGCGGACGGTGGCGGAGATGGGGAAAGGGGAAATCCGGCCGGGTTGTCTGTGAGGCGGGCGGCGCGTGCTCGGGGGACATGGGAGGCTTCTAGGCGAAGCTTTTGACACACTAGGGCGAGGTTAAGGCGGACCGGGGAGGCGATTATATGGCGGCCATCAATGGCTTGCGTTTCTACGTGGAAACGATGCAACCCCGACGATCCTCGACACATGGGTAAGCTCCTGTGGCGGTAGGATGACGGACGTCGGACGACATGGGCACCAACGCCGAGAACGACGCCGGCAGGTGGCGGAAAGGACCTTGATGTCGCCTAGAGGAGGGGGGGTGAATAGGCGAAACCTGAAATTAACACAACTTTTTCGCACGAGGTTAGTTCAACCCGGTCGACCTCCTTGTCAATCCGGTCGGACCTCCTTGCACGGGAAGAGCTGGGTGCACCCTAGTTCAACCCGGTCCGACCTCCTTATCGAGGCGATCGGACCGCCTTGCATAGGGCGTAAATAGGTCAGCTCTCCAAAATGAATTCTAGCTCAAACCAAAACTTGAGGTGATGCTCCAAAGGTTTTCCTTAGCACATACACGAAGTATCCGCACACAAATGAGCACACCAAAGTAGATCGAAGCGGAAGCACAAGTATAAGCTAGAAAACAAGAAAAGCAAGGGAGACGGAGACACAAGAGTTTGTTTATCGAAGTTCGGAATCACCTCAACGTGATCCCTACGTCTCCGTTTGAGGAAGCTTGAGCTGCTCACTAGCACGCTCCAAGCCGGGTCTCTTTCATCCACTTCCCTCAATCCACTATCTTGATCTTTTCCACACCGAAGGCAAGACTACAACCTTCACAAACTTTCCCAAGGCTCGCCACAAGCTTGGGAGCTCGAGGGCAACGCCTAGCCATCTAGGAGGCTTCACCTCCAAGAGTAACAAATGAATCACGAGTTGCTTGATGTAGCCCAAAGTGCTCAAGGCTTAGAATTTGCTCACTTTTGCTCACACACTCAAATCTCTCAACCCAACTAAAAGATTTATCTCAAATCACTTGGATCTCACAAAGAGAGGTTGGGAGAGCTCAAATGACCGTTGGAATGCTATAGAGTCGGACAAGAACCAGCAGCAACCGAAGGGAGAGATGGAGGATTTAAAGGTCTGTTTCAAAAACTAGCCGTTGGACTGTCGAGCTCAGGGCGGTCCGACCGCCTTACACCGGCGAGCAACGGAAAACATAATACAAGGCGGTCCGACCTCCTTGACAGGGCGGCTCGACCGCCTTACACCGGCGAGCAACGAAAAACTTAGTACAAGGCGGTCTAACCTCCTTGACAGGGCGGTCCGACCTCCTTGACCCACCAACCCAAAAACTCGGTTCAAGGCGCTCCGACCTCCTTGACAGGGCGGTTTGACCTCCTTGACCTGACGTAACACACTCGTTTAGGGATTAGGTCACTCGGATTGGTTTCTCTCTAGGATTTTGAGCACTTTGACATCGTCATTCAACACATGTTGCATCCCTCTTGATAGTACTACATTCCTATACTCAAGAAATAGATAAAAGCTATTTTTCTTCCACTTGAGCTTGTGATAGAGACATATGCTGAAATTCTTCATATTTTGCTTCTTCAGGGTTGACAACAATTCTTTGGTTGAGCACATCCACCTTGAGCTGATGACCATGGATTATATCATCAAATAGGCAAAACTCCATATTTTGTCCATGTCACCTTTTCCTTCTTGATTCAAAATAATTGACACTAGGAGATATGCAATCCTCCATGGCCTTTTGATTCGTCGGATTCAACATCCGCTTGCTCTTCTCCACCACAAAGGTTCTTCGACGCCAAGCCTCTTGCTTACCCTTCTCCAATGTATGGTCCATTGCAGCCAAGTCCTTGCTAATCCTTCATCAAACTTATCATCAAGATTGACACATTTCTTTGCATCATCCATTAGCACACGCTTGATATTTATCTTCATGTTGTATTGATTCTTTGTTGTGATATGTGTTGCTTGCTTGATATGACACCAAGAGTTAAGTAACCAATATGAATATGGTGATACTTTCAATGACCAATATGAGACATATCAACAATCTTCATTTCTTTTCATGTGACACATGGTATAATATTTTCACGGTTGATCATTCATGTGCTTCACCTTCATCACATCGTTTGTCATATGGCATATAAGTATATACATGTGAAATATCCATATACATTCATGTCTTGATACAACAATGTTCACAATAAATTTATAAGACATATTCCTGTTACAACTCAACAAATTACATTAGCTCTTTAATCGCGTTGTCATCAAAACACCAAAACCCACAAGGAGGCCTAGATGCACTTTCAATCTCCCCTTTTTGGTGATTGATGACAAATCGATTAAAGCTTCACAATAAAAACATAAAAGGCTTTTGTATGTAGTGATATACTTAGAGCTCTCCCTAAATATGTGCATAGGAATGAAATTCCAATTTTGGCTTAAAATGCCAAAAGCACATATTTAATAAAAAGCATGGAGCTCCCCCTATATCACGGCATCCGTGGGGTGCATAAACGTGTGATGTGATAGTACATGATGCGCATGATCAAGCACGAAGCAAAAAGAAAAAGAAGGAGCAACAACATTACACCATTCAACTCATGCATTTCACACTAGCACAAATATTCCTTAGAAAATTAAGGTTTACAAATACACATAGCACACATTACAAATATTTGTTCTCAAGTCCAACAAGTTTCACGAAGAAGAAACAAAACGATACAAGACTGGAAATCTGGAAAATAGATCGGGCGGCTCGACCGCCTTGCTAGAGCGGCTGACCGCCCTTCTCTTGGCGAGACAGAGGATCAGGCGGTCGACCGCCCTACCAAGGCGGTCCGGCCGCCTTACACGAGCTGAAAACACATTTTTATCCTTTCTGCTCCTTTGATCATTTTCTTCTCCCCATCCGAACTGCTGAAGCTTTAATCCTTTTCTTCTCCCCCTTTTGTCAACAATCATCCAAAAAGAAGAAAAGGTAGTCCGAAGGGGTGTCCATGCTTCATTGAAAGCCACCGCCACTACCACCTGGATCATTGGGATCCTGCCAATGCCCTGCTGGTCCAAGGTACGAAATATGACATGCTCGCTCATTAGGATCAGTAAAAGGCAAGAGTAGATTAGAGAGTGTACCGGATGGTTCAAAGTGGAAGAGACCGTGCCTAGTTGGTTCCTGTTGTGATCTGTTGTGCAGGAGGAGGAGGCGGTGCAAACTCTGAAGATGATTCAAACTGTGTGAACTGTGGAGGAGGATCATTATACATGTCGCTGTGAGGTGGCACACAACCACCGACCGTCGGATCACTAGGCATACCCAAACCACCATGTGTGGGTTCTGAAAATCCACCATGTCCACCACTACTCGTACCTTTCCATTAGGGGGTTGGTGGCCGTTCTTCTTGTCTAACCGGTGAGGGAGGATCATCCGGAAATTGGGCTCTCTCAATACTTCTAATTCTTCTACCCAAATCTGCTCTTTCTGCTCGATCACGGGTTTCCATAGCATGTTGAGTTCTGCACATTCCAAAAATCATGTTGAAAATTTTCTTAATTGGAGATGTCGATTTTTCGCGATGGCGGGACGAGCCGCTGCCCCATCGGCCATGCAGGGCGGTCTGACCGCCCTGCTCACCCGATCTCGACCGGGTTGAACTGCTTCTGCCTGCTGCTCCGGCTGAATGTCATCATCTTGTTGCTGCAGTGGATCGAGGCGGAGGTGTAGGCATTCTCACAATAGGATGTTTTGCTGGAATAAGTCTCGGAGGCCTGTGTGGAGCAGGATGTTCTATGGGATAATTATATCTTGTTGTCTCCTCAATCATGAACATTAGGTAAGGACCAAAACCACATGACTTTTGAGGGTCCATGGAAGTTGCCTTGATCTCCTCCCAAATGAAGTCCATCACACAGAAAGGCTGACCTCCATCTCTCATCCTTGCTAGCAAATTCTTTGAATAGAGAGTGATGTCCGAGGGGTTTCCATCTCTAGGTGAGAGGGTCTTTCTAAACATCCTATTCAATATCGAGTAATAGGTGTACTTGCCTTTTACCAGTCCCACCTTATCTAATTCATTTGGAGGATACATAAACCTCATTTGCTCCTTTGGTAGTGGATCCTCACTGTGGATTCTGAATCTGTTAGAATCACTTTGCCCAAATCCGAATATCCGTGCAAACCTACCATATGTGATTGTATACACCATACCCTCCGTCATCCAAGTGCATCTTCTTTTCACCTCCTTCTTCCTCAAAATAGACTGTCGCATAGAATTGAGCAATGATCTCATTGTTCCAGTCATATTTGAAACCCATCAAATTCTTGATGTGAGTCTTCTCACAAGCCGCAATAACATCATCAAATATTGGATTACTTTGATTTTCCAAATGATACCAGTCAATCCACTGAGCCTCCGACACAACTGTATCCTTGTTTTTCAAAACGGTTTCATAATAGTCTTTCTAAAAACAATTGTGAAACCGGTAGTCCGTGCCATTTTCTACGTGTATGGATTTTTCTTTCTTATCTTCCTCACTTGTCTTTGTTGATCCTCCGACTCGATAATCTATTGGCATAAGAGTGGGAGGTCTATTTGGAGACCTCAATATTGGCTTTTGAGGATACATTGATTTTGCAACTTTGCTTATGATCATCTCATCCTCCTCGGCATCAATTTGTTCCTCCTCACTTTCATCATTATCTTTATCACCCACATCCTCATTTTCCTCACTCTCCCGAGTTTCTTCTCGCTGCATCAAGATCTTCCTTTCCGACTCGATAAGTTTCATCTTCAATCTCCTCCTCATCCTCACTACCACTAGATTCATCACTGCTGGCCTCAACCATTTCTTCATCCACGGCTGTAGCCTTTCCTTTAGGATCCATAGAGCTGTCACTTGCCTCGGAATCAAATCTCCCCTTTTTCCTCCTTTCATGCCCGGACCTCGGCATTTTAATTTCCTGAGATAGAGAGACCAGAAATTCACATATAAGACCTCAGGAATAGAAAAAAATTAATTTGGAATCAAGGAGGGCATCGAGAGGTGATCTACGCCTACGTGGACAGGGAGACCGGGCCCGACCGCATGCTCGAAGGCGGTCCGGCTGCCCTGAACAGCTTGATAGCAAGGATTTCACTTGTCGGGGAATTTGAGGGGATTTTGCCTTTCCGGAGAGATTGGTTAAAGGACAGGATATAGATCAGCAAAACAACTATAAAAAATTGATCAAATAAGTGAGGCAACAAGTTTCCATGCACAGCCCGGCCTCACCGGGTGGAACCGTTGACGCCGGTTTTTGACCAAGGGACCCATTGTCGATGACTATAGGTAAAAAGGGGCCGGTGGGCGGAAGGCCGACGGCCGCTTGGGCGAGTAAAAGGCGCGTTTCTCCCGGGAATCGTGCGCGGACGCCAACATGAAGAGCACAACATTGATGGGCCTGGCCCACGTTATAAAATTAGAAATAATAGTTAGTTTTGGAAAAAAGGATTCTAGTCGGTTAGGAAATCGGCTCGAGGAGGGTCCGAATAGGATTCTTTTTGCCGAGTATAAATACATACTCGGATGTAACATGTAAACCCGATTCACATCCAATACAACTTTCGGCGCATCGCCAAATCCTAATTTTCTGTCAAGTCTTTATCGTTTGCGCGGGATCTTCGGGGCTCCGGTCGACGATACGTTGGCTTGACAAGGTAATTATGTTGTCTAATTTTCGCGCATTGTTCGTAATTAGATGGCTTAATTGCTAGTTATCCGACGACCGGATCTGTTTTCGATCGGCGTAGTGAGTATCGGCCGGGATGAGTCAAGTTGACCTGGTCCGGCTCGTGGTGGAGGTAGTTTGACTTGTCCCGCCTCCCCGTTCCAGCCTTTGCTCACGGCGCCGATTGGCTCGGATCCGGTCGTTCGAGTCACAGTAGCCGCTATGAGAATTCTTTTACATCTTGGCCGATTCGATCGTGCAGATTCAGCTTGACGTGTCCTCGTGTTTGCCTTTGCGATAGTTGACTTGTCCTAGGCGCATGCAATCGATTGGCTAGGGTGTAGACTTACTTTCATAGTTAAGACGTTTATGATTGTGCTTGTCCTGAATCGGCCGGGCGTGCGCGGCCGTTAGATCTGGTCCGACCGCGTGCCATCGCTTGACTTGTCCTGTTGGAGCGACCGGTCGATTTGGGATCTCGTGTGGTTGTATTTGTCTTATCGTTCTTTCGGAGTGTTTAGCCGATTGCTTATCACGATCATTAAGTCGTTTTATGTTCAATTAATTAAATCTGTTAAAGCTGCTTTTGGACTCGAGTTATTAGTACGATTTCATTGATCATCATTATTATTTAGATAGATCTAAATAATTCACCACTATAATCAATGGCAAAATCGGCTCGGATGCCCGATCGGCCGATTTATTGATCCGATTGATGATTAAACCATCTTCTTACTACCAAATTAATCACATCCCATTAATAATTACCTTGTTTACATTTTATCCGATAATGCATCCTCGCAAAGCCTTAATGATGTGATCGTTTATCGACGGAATCGGCTGTTAGCCACCGATCGCATGTTATAGCGTCGGCCGATTTCAGTATCGTTTGTATCGCAGTTCGTTTGCCTGGCATTTAATAAATAAATGGATAGGCCGTGTTGCTCTCGATCGATGGCCGATTTTGTCTATCTTACGCCGTAATCGGCTACGGCCGTACATCGGTCTATCTCGGGCCGATGACCTGGAATTTTATACTCTTTTATTGTCTTTGTTGGTTTGCAGGAAAACCATCCGCACGCACCAGCAAGCACACGAACATCGGCGAGCCGAGCCGGTCCGTTGGGAGCACGGGGCCTCGCGTCGCCGGGGTTTCGGTGGACTCTCCGGACGACGGTGTGTCGGCGACTTTTGACGTCAACACACTTTTTGGCACGCCCAGTGGGACAAAAGCAACCAAGATCAAGATGTCGTACATGCAGGCAGTCGGGGAGGACGGAACACCAATGGTCGATGCGGAGAATCGGCCGATTTTCGTTCCGAGTCCCTCTTAGGACGGATGGCAAAGGCCATGGAGAAGTTTCGATGACAACGAGGTTTCGGCCTGGGGGAAGATGACGACGTAACAAAAGCTGCAGTACCAAGAATACCTGGCCGAAGCAATGAAAAAGTACTTTCAAGCCCCGAAAGTGACACGTGGCAGAGTGGCTACAAAAGGAGACATCCCTCGGATTCTCGCATCCGGAAGAACTAGACCAAATCAAAGCCCGAGACTGCGCGATGCCAACCAACTCGGTGATATGGTCAACTCGTCCGTTCATCGAGCCCTAATCAATCAATCGGGCGTGTTGACCAACACCATCGGAAATTTGATCAAGGACACGGTTGATGGCGGATCGTTTATCGAAGGATATTCTGGACCTGCATACACTCACCTGTTGGCACTCTCGTACGACCGATTCGGGGAATCGGCATCCGTAATACTACACCGCCAACAGGGTTTCAGCCCATGTATGGCATGCCACCTAACCTATGGCCTGGCAAGGACAATGCAAATGCAAGTACCAGTGCAACCCAGCCAAGCAAAGAGGATAACAAGTGATCCCAAGAAGTCGGTAGCGGAAGAGGGCAACAGGCAAGATGTACAACAGCCGGCTTCCGAGTTGGGGGCACCAACCAATGTGGCAGCGGTCCCGCAGATGGCACAACAGCCCAATTTCTTCTACGTACCAAATACCGGCCCGAGTAGAATTGAGAACTCACCCACTATAGTACGGCCGATATCTCGGTATTCCACGACCGACCGCATCGGCCGGGGGACATGGATTCATGATCGGGCGGCCGATCCAATCGGCCATGAATTATGGAATCGCTCCGCAGACGTTATTCCCGGCTACTAGCACCGGGATTTCCGGAACGGTCGGCTTGGTACACCCAACCGGGGACAGCCCAACGCAGCTTATATGACGGGGACCGTATCGGCGATCGCTGAACCCAATGATATGAATAGCCTCATGGCTAAGATCGCCGATATGATGAAAGATCGGCTCGATTTGAAGCCTAAAGAGAAAAGTGCATTGTATCGGCGACCTTACCCTGACCGGATGGATTCCGTGGCTTTACCCAATAAGTATAAAATTCCCGAGTTTTCCAAGTTTTCCGGGCAAGATAACACATCGACTATGGAGCACATCAGCTCGGTATGACGCACAGCTTGGTGAGGCGTCTACTCGGAAGCTTTGCGGGTTAGGCTATTCCCACTGTCGTTGTCCTGGATCGGCCTTTTCATGGTTTGCTTCATTGTCGCCTCGGTTCTATTCGTAGTTGGGCCGATCTCGGAGAAAAGGTTTCACTCGTACTTCTTCACGGGCATTACCGAGCTTAGTTTGTCCGATTTAATGGCAATGAAACGAAATCGGGAGAATCGATGACCGATTATATACGTAGGTTTAGGACTCGAGGGGACGATGCTACAATCCGAACCCGACAGAGCAACAGCTTGGCCGAGATCGCTTATGCGGGGCTATTCTCCAACATCAAAGAAAAGTTTACCCCACATGAGTTTGATGGTCGGCGCAGCTCGACACGTAGGGCGCTTGGCCAGGAAGAAAATCTCCAGCTCACCAGGAATCGGCGGTATCGTGTAGCTTATGCTGATTTCGACAGATGAAGATGATGAAGAGGGAATTAAT